>OY740784.1:101405558-102005558 GCA_963514005.1 Raja brachyura
TAGTGAATCAAACAATAATGAAAGGTCTTTAATATTGAATTATCATTCTTTTGTCTCTAATTACATTTTGCACTAATAGTATTTATCAACATATCAGGTATCTTTCTTCAGACTGTTGGAAAAATTATCAGCACTGAATTGACCCCTGCAGCATGGACATTTTCTATATGGGGTGTCATTTATACATGGCAGGCTTTGAGGCCTGTCTATGTCTTCAGTGGATTATGTTGCAGGTAAGGTTTCATCTGTTTGCGTATGGCGTGCACTGCCTAAAGTTGAAAGACAACTTGTTCTGTTTGAATATCTGTTTGTGCACACCGGGTTGATTGCATTCGTTGAAACAAGGTGGACCACGTAAAGGTTGTAATCTCCCACCCCGAAGGTAAGGCTTGCTTCTATGTAAAATCTATACTGAGCTGGAATAAAAATATTTTTAATATGCTTTCAACAAAAAATGATTGTAAACAGTCAGCTATAAAACATGTTTAATTTTAATTGCAATTTAATTTTAAGTAACTACAGATTATAGACCTTATTCACTTTGGTTTGACTTGCTTCCTGCTCCTTTTATACGGAAAAAAAAAACCCCAAGACTACATAACTGAGACTGAAACTAAATATTTTACAAAGACTGGATTCTAAGTAGCATCATAAGTGAAGACTCCGTGACAACAAAATTTCTGTATTTTGCTTCACTTTTGAGAATGGTTTTACAGCACATAGAGACAGCATTTACTTGGGTAGCTATTATTGAAATACGTAATTGATGGGCTGAATGCCTTTGTGGAGTAAAAAACAGTTCAAATCTAGGAATCGGTTTGGTGTTCTAGAGTATATTGGTTGGTTAAGATGCAGTTAATAATGATATATTCCAGACAACTGCATTTTAAAATGGAGCACAAATTATCAAAAATCTAAAATGTTTATACTCAAGAACCCATGAAGGAGTCGTGGGTCGTGGATGCTATCAATTTGCTATATATCGTGCTATACAATACATTCGGAGACACAAGAAACTATTCACACTGGAATCTTAAGCAAAGAACAAATGACTGAAGAAACTGAAGGCAAGGTGGCACAACGGTAGTGTTGCTGCCTTACAGCACTTGCAGCGCCAGAGACCTGGGTTCGATCCCGACTACGGTTGTTGGCTGTACAGAGCTTGTACATTCTCACCGTGACCATGTGGGTTTTCTCTGAGATCTTCGGTTTCCTCCCACACTCCAAAGACGTACAGGTACATGGGTTAATTGGCTTGGTGTATGTGTAAATTGTCCCTAGTGTGTGTAGAATAGTGTTAATGTGTGGGGATTGTTGGTCGGTGCGGACTCGGTGGGCAGAAGGGCCTGTTTCAGCACTGTATTTCTAAACTAAACTACACTAAAGTCAACAGGTCAGTCAGCATCAGTGGAGGAACTGGCAGATGATTTTATTGCGACCCTTCTTCAGACTGATTCTGAATGACCCGAAATGTTGTCCACTCATTCCCTCTGCAGTCGCTGCCTGACCCACTGAGTTGCTGCAGCCTTTAATTTTGGGCAATATAATAGTTGTGAGGTTTGCATTATACAGGTTTTAATATAATTGAACAAATTAGATGTAGATGTAATCCAGCAAATGTTTTGGGACCATAAAATAAAAAGATGTACCTTCAAACTTTCAATTGTGATGACTTGGAAGTTAAAATGGAATTTTAAAGCAGGTTGAAGATTACAAATTGATTTTGAGTCTGTAGATTATTTAAGAAGTGTAGCACTTCTGTGCAGGCTGTTCTGGAAGTGGATTAGTAAGTATTAATTCACTTTATTCAAGTTATTGTCAGTAAAACATATTTCACAAATTCGTGGACATTGTAGTTCCAATAATTGTTTACTTCTCTTAAAATAAAACATTTGTCAATACTGCAAATCAGTTTACTAACACTCTTAATGCTGAGTACAACATATTAACATAATTGTTATTTATATCTATTATTTTTGTTCACACAGTACCGCCTTTACACCGCCTCTGTGCTGCTGTGTTCATTTTACATGACTTGAATTATAAACAACCTTTTGAACAGAGGCTGGCTTTTTCTTTGGGGTAGAGATTAATGAAAAATAATTTCATCAGAATCTAATGAAGTTGCCAATGATGATTCTTGCAGAAAATGTTGCGATGTTAATATTCAACAAAAATGCGTAAATGCTAATGGTTTGAATTTACTTGTTTTTTTTTGCAGAATTATGTGATCTAGGTGATAAAAGATTACCATCAAAAATAAAAATAATTTTAATAGTTGTATCAGACAGTGAAAGCATACGCAAATCAATTTTTCTCAAGTTACATGTCCCAAAAGCCTTGTAGCAAAACCAAACACTGACTTTCCTTCAATGAAACGGGGAATTTATTTATTTGTTTATACTTGTAACTTGGTTAGCACAATGTTTGAGAGCTGCTCCCCTCTGACCTGTCGAGAAATTGGGACCATGCATCCTCAGTGTAAGGATGCTGCTACATGATCCAATTTTAGACAATTCTATCGAAAATCTAAAACATGTTTATTTTAGCATAAAACAGAAACTGCTTTTCTGTTGCGGTATCGCTCAGCTTCTCACACTTCGATATCTCCAGGGATAAAATATGGGCTTAGCTTAGTTTAACATTAACCAGGCATACACATAAGATTTTATTTCCTCCAGTGACTGCAGGAAACGTTAACACCCTTTGTATTATTTTCTGTCTTTTACTTGGTTACTGTTTATCTTTCCTAGCACATAATGCTTTTTCTGTTTTTAGGACTATTCTTATGGCCCTGTCTCACTGTACGAGTTCAATCAAGAGTTCTCCTGAGTTTGCCCTGATTCGAACTCGGAGATTTACGGTAATGGCCACTCGTAGGTACTTGAAAATCTTCCCGAGTCTTCCTGAGCTTATCGCGTTTCCTGAGTGCCTGCCGTTAGCGTTACGAGCCACTAAGAGACGTCCCGAGCTCCGATGTACCCGCAACGTACATTCTACGTGTTTCCATGAGTTTGATTTTTTTTTAAACTAGGGAGAGCTCTTGAATGATCTTGTACAATGGGACAGGGCCATAACTCCTCCACATGCATTTTGAGCTACTTCAAAGGAAATTCTAAACCTGCCATTTTGTTGCTGATTTCTAACTGCTCCACTTCCTTGAGCTGCTTCTCAGTGAACAGTGAAGCTGCAAGATGTTCTATACAATCCTGCACCAAACATCTGATTAACAAGCATTATATGAATCCTTCCAAATTCCTGCATTTCTAAACAATTTTTCTGGTTATCTTAAAATGTGAACGACATACCCTGATTAGAGTGTTGAACCCAATGGTTGAGGAATTCCAGAGCCCAGCTGCAACAGAAGGTCCACAATGACTTTTGAAAATATATTGCTGATACTGTGTTCCCAGGCTGGTTTCGGAGGACAGAGATGGATGGTAGTCATGGGCCCAATGACTAGATATTCAAGTTCATGTTTGTTGCAACAGAAAGCAGAGCAATGCAAACAACTCTCACCCGATAAGCACATTTGCAAGAGCCTCAACAAATAAAAAATTGAAACATTTCAAATAACTTAATTCACAACTGATATTTGAGCCAGTTATAAGGAGGCAGGGAGGGTAAAAAAATGGAGCCAAGAGAGATTGTTGTGCAGGCGACGGGCAGTGAGTGATGGTTGGCATTCCTGGAGGCGTGAATGGTGAGCAGCAAGAGATTGGGCCCCCAAGTTTGGGAGTGGGCAAAAAACAGATTGAGGTTGATGAAGTAGTCAGTACAATGTGGAATAATGAGGGTTGACTCAAAAGTTAAAAGGTGGGTAATTGAATTACCTGACAGGCACCTCAGTACATCATTGCTCTACAGGAGCCATGGTCTGTTAAATGATGGCTGCTCCCAGAACAGCTTGATCCAGGTTGCTCTGCAGTGTTGTAAAATTATGCCATATGTGTACACATATAGTATTGTGAAGGAAGCAAAGGTAGCTTGCGCCCAGAGGTGTTTGATTAAATTTGCAGGATGGCACAAAAATAACCCACGAATGGTTATTTTCACTCCATAATAGTAAGATCATAGAATCTTGATGGCAGAGGGAAGCATAGTGGGAATAATCTTTTTAGTTTCCGTTGCAAGATCATGTATGAAAAACTATGATGTAATTGAATCTGAAGTTGGTTAAATTGCTGCACAACATTTGTTACCGTGTAAACACAACAATCCCTGCTAAAACGCTATGAGAGCTGCTGCAAAAAGTAGTGTAATTAGTCAAAAATGTTGCAAGTGGTGTCACTGGTAGATAGGATGATAAAGAAGGCTTTCATCAGTCAGGGAATTGGGTATATAAATTGTGACATTATTTTATAGTTGTACAAGATGTTGCTGAGGATGTAAGAGTATTATGTTCGGCTTTGGTCATCCTGCTGTAGAAAAGATACTTACAGCAGGATGCTTATCCTGCTATCAGGGATGTTGCCAGAATTGGGGGCCTGAGCTATAGGGAGTGGTTGGACTGGCTAGGACTTTATTCCTTCGAGTGCAAGATGCTAAGTAATCTTATAGAGGTGTATAAAATTGTGAGGGGAAAAGAGAATGTGCAGAACCTTTATTCCCAAGATAGGGGAAACACGAACTAGAGGGCATATATTTAAGGTGAGAGGGATCGTGAGAGATCAAAGATCAAACTGCAAAGTTCTTTTTTCTATTTGCTTCCAACCACTAATGAAGCAGTTTCTTCATTTTAAAAAATCCTGTTCTCAACACATATAACCAAACAGCCTCCTTTCTTTCCAACAACATGCCTCCAATAAAGACTGTTGCTTTATTAACATGTATTGTTTATTAGATCAGCAAATAGGTTCAGAAGATGTGATTTGTTGAACCTCCAGAATATGCTGATTAATAGTGAGATTAAACGAGAACTTACCTGTTCGAAGTTTGATCTTTATTTTATGAGGAGTTACGATGAGGGATTACGTGAAGAAGACCCCGCCTGGCGCTGGAACGGCATACTTCAAAGCAGCAGCATGAAAAACACAGAACCAATAGCCGGAGTAAAATAGTAAGGCTCAAAATAGACTAGAACTACCTGATGATCATTTATATTATGAGGGTTGGGAGTGGAGGGCACGTAATCCCTCATCGTAACTCCTCATAAAATAAAGATGAAACTTCGAACAGGTAAGTTCTCGTTTAATCTCACTATTTTACTTCGGAGTCACGTGAGTGACTATGTGAAGATTTTAAAGCCCTGTGTTTTCCATGTCGTAAACTCATTTCATACGACTCTCTGTTTGGTCAAAATAGTAGTGAGTAAAAAGTATTTTAACACATTGTTATAATTTATGTAATAAGTCCTTTAATTATAAAAAGAACAACTTTTTTAAATAATAACCCCTCTATTGCAGGGGAAAATTACAAAATAATTGATAAGTTATGTCAATGGTAACATAAATCGATAAAATAAATCGATAATATAAACAAAGCAAGCATTTAAAGAGAACCCAGTACTGCGTGTCCAAATCCTGGCACCGTGACAACAGGTTTATTGTAGGACTTTGAAAAAGTTTCTTCTCTAGACCACCCTGCGGCCTCTAAAATTTGATCGAGTGGTACGTCCTGTACCTTCGCCGCGGACGTAGCTGCCCTAGTGTAGTGAGATTTAACACATCAGTGTCTATTCCTGCTAGACCCAAAACCTGTTTTAACCATCTAGAAATGGTTTGAACTGAAACTTTTGTATGTGGTTTTTTGTGTGTTATCAATAACGCTTTCTCAGAACCTCTGAGATTTTTGGTTACCTCCATGTATTGAGTTAAATGCTTAACTACACACAATGTTTCATCAATAGGATATGTTTTAAACATTACCTTCATTCCAGTTCTCCCTGGTCTGCTTTGTTTCACCGGTCATAAACATAAACACAATGTTATCTGAAGTCACATGCATGCAATCCAACCTTAACAATTGCAAAGTCTGTACTCTTTGAGCTGATACCAATGCCATTAACATAACCACCTTCAATGTTAAGTTCTGCAAAGATATTTAATTAATTGGAGTCCATTGTTTAAGTAAAGTAAGAACAATGCTAACATCCCAAATTCCTGTATATCTGGGCTTGGGAGGATTTATATTAAAATACCCTTCATGAATCGAGATATTAATGGGTGAGACCCAACTGAATCCCGATCCGAAATTTGTCCTAAATAGGATGACAATGCACTCCGAGCACAATTAATGGCACTATAACTCAAATGCTCATCAAAGTGTAATCCAGCAAGGAACTCCAATACATTTGAAATGTTTGCAGAATGATAAGATATCTTTGCCTGTGTACAAAAGGCTTCCCATTTCTAATATGCGACATATATTGTTTTCTAGTGCTAGTCCTCCAAACTGTATCTATAACATCCATGGTCCTGTCCGACAGTTCAAACTCTTGCAATGGTCTGGTCAGAACCTGCAGATTAACAAATTCATATGATCATGCAATGGATGAATTTCTTTTGTTACTGGTTGTGTCAACAGATTGTCGCACTGGGAATTACCATACATGGTTCAATAATCATTTTAAGCATCAATGGGAACCATGACTGTGTGGGCCAAACTGGCACCACCAAAATGCCTTTGGCAGCGTCTTGCGCTATTTTCTTGAGACATTGCCCAATGAGACAGAATGGGGGAAAAGCATAAAAGAACATATTCCCCCAGTGTAGCGAGAAAGCATCCACCGCTACTGCCCCTGGATCGTGTTCCCAAGACACGTATTTCGGCAATTGGTGATTCAATCTAGATGCAAACAGATCAATGTCCGGTACTCCATACCGACTGACAATATTTTTGAAAATTTTTGGATTTAACATCCATTCTGTATTGTCTTTAAATATTCGTGATCTTTGTCTGCCACAACATTGTCTCTCCCTGGGAGATAAATAGCTGAAAGCCAAATATTTTTGCAATACACCACTGCCATATCTGGTTACCAGATGATCACATTTATTTTGATCTGACACCACCATGTGATTGATATATGCCACAGCTGTGGTGTAATCTATTTGTACTTGGACATGCAAATCCTTTAATGAAGAGCAATAAGCTTTAAATCCATAAAATGCTCCCAGTAGCTCCAAATAATTAATACCATATGTTTGGAGCAATAAATCCTCTTGGACAGCCCATCTGCCCCCACAGCTGGTCTCATTGTCCGTAGCCCCCCATCCGAGCGAGCTTGCGTCAGTTTGTAAAACACGACTGGCTGATGAACTAAAATGTTCTTAGCAGCTTGTGGAACATTCTCAATCCACCAATGTAATTCCGATACAGCTTCCTTAGGCAATTGCATTGGCATATCAAAATGGCCTGCTCGCTGAATTAGCGCTTTAGTTTTTGCCCTTTGAAGATTTTGGTAATGTAAACGACCAAATTCTATTGCTGGAAATGCTGCTACCAATTTACCAATACCCTTGGCAACCTCTCGGATGGAGGGATAAGGTTTGTTAATCAGGTTTTGACACACATTTGTCAAATCTAACTCCTTATCCATTGGTAAAGTTACCAACATGGTGACTGAGTTAATCACAAACCCCAGATATTGAATGGTTTGCGATGGCTGTAACTTAGACTTTGTTGGATGGATCAGAAACCCCAATTCTCAAACAAGCTAATGGTTGCTGAGACTGATTTCCCAGCTGATTCCTGATTAGCATTGACAATTAAAATGTCATCTAAATAAACCCTAACGATGTGTTTTGGTGCCATTAGCAGTGCAAGTGTTGGCTTTAACAATTAAGTGAACAATCTAGGTGCTGAACTTAATCCATTAGACAAAGCTTGTATTGCCACAGCTGTCCCATCCATTTAAACTTTAAATACCTGCGAAAACTATGATGAATTGGGACGGAATAATAAGCCTCCTTCAAATCTAGTGTAGCCATATAACAGCCTGTTGATACCAACTGCATTGCAGTGTGAAATGTGTCCATTTTAAAATGTTTACACTGGACAAATGTTTCATTCAAAAGTGTGAGATCTAAAATGATCCTACAACCCCCATCTTTCTTTGTTCTGGGAAAAATGTTTGATACAATTGTTGTGGATCCTCTCCAGATTCTAAATAACTCCTTTTTTACTCAAATTCTTAATCTCTTTAACAATTTGAATTTCCTCACTCTCTGAGAACATCAAAGAATGACTAGACTCATTCCGTCCCAATGGATCCATACCTTCCACAAAATCAATGGTAAATCCTCTCAGCAGTGTCTAATACAACACGATCAACTGTAATATTGTCCCATTCCTCATAAAACATTTGGAGTCTACCACCAATCTGTGGCTCATCCCAACATTCCTCTTAATAGGATAATGTTTATGTACCTCTCCACCTGGACGAAATGACTTCCTTTCCCAATAAATAGGCGTACATTTGGCTGTGTTGGCTGGAAAATGTCCCTTATCATACTCCTGCCTCGGCTTGTACCAGCTCCAAGTCAAATCCCTTTTTATATAGCCAGTCCATTTCTGGCCAAAGGTGAAGGGTTTCATACGACCAAAAGTCTTTGCCTCTTCATCCATTTCTTTAATTTGTTTAGACAAATCCTCTCCGAACAAAACCCTCTAGGAGTTTGAACATTGCTTGGTTTACACAATCCTGCAAATCTTGAATGTAATAGAGGTCGAATGGCAATCTTACTCATACAATTAATCTCAAATGAGTTGCAAAATAAGGCCAACATATGTTTCTGCACTTTGGTCATTCCACAACCTTCCACTTATCTGCCAGGTGCAGTAATGCCAGCTGAAAACAGCTTGAGGACTCTTTGAAATCAAATTCATTGCGCCCGCATAATTGAAGACATTGGCGCCCAAACAACTGGATTCACCGTAGGTACCTTCAAAGAGGCACAATTGATAGATGTTTTATACATTTCTGCTGTCTCAACCATAACAGCATCTTGAAGCGGGTGAGAGACCATATAATTAATATTGGCCGCCAGGTTATCTTCCATGGCCTCACCGCTTCCTCCAGGTATAGCAAAATCTTGTGCCACATCAGGCACACCTGGATCCATTGTGGTGTGTACTCCGGACCACAATCACCACTTTCAGGGTCTGTCTCATACAGCCCTGGTTCTCCTGAAACTTGTTCAAGGAGATTACCTCCAGTCCATACCCAGGCACTGGGGTTTCAATCCCCAAATCGAATTGGCACCATATTCACGATATGGACCCCCTCAGGGCTGCCTGGGAATATTCTGGGTTCTTAGACCCTTGGTTGATTATAGTCTGGAGCAATTTTCTCCATTTGGTCCATTCTGAGCCATAAGGCTTTCCTTTCTGGACCTTCAGAATCAGAGTCCTCAGAAACCCCAGGCCTTTCAGCTTTCCTTTTACATTTTTTAGGCACTGGGATTTCCTCTACAGTTTCTGTTTGTGGAGTAATCAAAGCCTCACTAACGGGTGTTTCAACGGCCACCGGTATCGGAACCGGCTCCGCAATCTGCTGTCCCGACTCTACAACACCCCGGGACACACATTTTACCTGCTGTTTTTTTGGCCTTCTCCATTTTTTTTTTTTTTTTTTTTTTACTAACTCCTCCTGGTTTTCCCACCAGGCTACGGAGTTCTGAAACCTCGCCCTAAATTTTGTAAAACTTCCTTACCTGCGGGCCGGTTCCTTACCGCTGTGTGTGGAGCTGCGCTCTGCAGCTCTTTCGCTGCCGATAGCGTCGACGTAATGCCGTTCCAGTGCCAGGCGGGGTCTTCTTCACGTAGTCACTCACGTGACTCCGAAGTAAAATTTAACAATCTGTTCTCTTTCTCACACAATCATCCCTCAGCCTCCTTCATCCAGCATAAAAAAAGGCTCAGATCACATCCCGATGCATGTACCCTGTAATACCCTGATCGATGAAGGCAAGCATGCTAAATGCCGTATTCTCCACCCTGTCCACTGGCTAGTCACTTTTATGGAATTATATACCTGCACGTGTAGGTGACTCTTTTCTACAATAATCCCCAGGACTCTACCATTAGGGTACCATTGGTGTACAAAGTACAACACCGCTTTAAAAAAAATCTAAATAAAACTCCTTCTGCCATTCCTCGGCCCATTGATCTGGATCCCATTGTAATCAAGATAACCTTATTCACTTTATTCACCTTATCCACTTTACCAAAAATTTTAGTCTTATCTACAAACTTACTAACCAGGCAACCAGGCCACCCACTGTCACAGCAAAATCATTACAAATACTGAACAACAGTAGACACAGGGTGGCACGATGGCGGAGTGGTAGAGTTGCTGCCTTACAGCACCAGAGACCTGGCATCGATTTATGTGTATATATATGGTCTATGGTATATCTGATCTGTTCTGTAGCTATGCCTACAATATTCTGTTGTACTGCAGCAAATAAGAATTTCATTGTCCTATCTAGGACACATGACAATAAACTCTCTTGACTCTTGACAGGTGCTTGTCTGTACGTCGTTTGCTTGTTCTTCCCACTTGTGTGTGTTTTCTCTGGGATCTCTGGTTTCCTCCCATACTCCAAGGATGTACAGGTTTTTAGGGTAATTGGCTTGGCATAATTGTAAATTGTCCCTAGTATATGTAGGATAGCGTTTGCTGCATGGACTCAGTGGGCCGAAGGGCCTGTTTCTGCACTGTATCTCAAGTCAAGTCAAGTCAAGTTTATTCGTCACATACACATACAGGATGTGCAGTGAAATGAAAAGTGGCAGTGCCTGCGGACCTTGTGCAAAAAACAAACAAACAAACAATCAACAAACTACAAACAGAAAAACTAAACACAACTGGACTGATCCCTGTGGTACACCACTTGTTACAGACCTCCGATCTGAAAACGGCCCTCTACCACCACCCGCTGTTTCTTACCTTTAAGTCAATTTTGTATCCATATTTGTATCTTTTCCTGTCAAATATTATTTTTCTTTATTCAGATTATTCAGATATAGTACAAGGAAGGCGCAAAATTAAATGTTAATCATGTACTGTCATGGTAATATTGTTTTGGAAAATTAAAGCAAGTTTGTGACTTCAATCATTGTGAGACAGAGACCCATTCTTTAAATGGCTTAAACATGACGATTGAAAGCCCATTAGATTTTGTAGCAACATTCTGCTAGTTAAAGGAGTTTATCAAGATAAATGATCAATCAAAAAGTGTTGACCTGCTGCTAAAAATCCTAGTGTAAATTATGTAATCTTCCAACTGTGAGTTCTGTTAACATTTAGATGATATCCATGCTTATTGTGAATTAAATTTTATTTTTGTCACATTATAATCACCCTAATTTTCCTGGCATTTAATCATTTTTGCAAATTATGTGGTTCTTTGTTCCTATCGTGGCCTGGATACACAGGGCCCATGGCTGCAAAAGTACAGAGAGACTGGTCTGTGGCTTGTCAGAATACTGGTATGTACATATGGAATATCCAAATGTCATCAGATCAAATGGATCAAAAATCAAATCAAATATATTGCACCCATTAGGAAATTATAGATTCAGACTTACCTTTTATCCCAAACTATTATCCCAAAATACTTGATTCCAATATTCAAAAAAAGAGGTGAATGAAAAGTAGCAAGCTGCAGACCAAATTAATCTGTGGGAAGGAACTGCAGATGCTGGTTTAAATTGAAGACAGACACAAAATGCAGGAGTAATGCAGCGGGACCGCTGAGTTGTGAAGTTTCGGGTCGAGACCCTTCTTCAGACTGAAACATCATCCATTCCTTCTTTCCAGAGATGCTGCCGGTCCCGCTGAGTTACTCCTGCATTTTGTGTCTGTCTTCAATTTAAACCAGCATCTGCAGTTCCTTCCCACAGATTAATTTGGTCTGCAGCTTGCTACTTTTCATTCACCTCTTTTTTTGAATAGGGGAATCCAGTATTTTGGGATAATAGTTTGGGATAAAACTATTGTCTGATTGTGAAGATGGGATATCATGGTAAATTCTTGTATCTGCTTATGAAGGACATCAATAATAATTGTGAAGAAATTAGATAAGAGTGACATAATTTTTCCTCTTGATTCATTTTCTTGGGCCTCTTCTTTGTAATGGTAGGGACCCCACTGATGGTGTGTCTTGCTATAAAATATTCATTTGAGAAGATCCTTGAGCTAACATTTTGTTGTTAGGCAGATATGTTATCATTGTCCAGACAGTGAACAGGATGGGGATTGGTGTTGGAGGTTTTCTGACATCTTGGATCTGTAATCTTGTTCAAATAGCTAATCTCTGTAGCTGTTACATTTTGATCACATTTCAACTGAGCTTGGGAAGGAATTCATCCCATCTGGTGAACCCTGCTGAAACATGCACATGTGATTAGATTAATACCCTAGCACCGACTTGGAACATATTGAAGAATCGCAACTTGGCCAAGATAGGAATTGAACAGTATTGAAAGTTGTATCAGAAGGTTTTGCTATGCATTTAGCTATGCTAAGCTATGGCATTTAGACTAACTCAAGATGCAAGGTTTATATTTGATCCTAGAAATAGAAGCTGCTTTGTGTCAAACATCTCAAAAATGCACCCAGTACTAGGTGAGGGGAATCTGACCTGGTGTTTCTTAACAAAAGAATGGCAAACTTGAATTCCCTTGATCTGGTGAGGTTCAATAGGGGCAAGTTTGTTTGGTTAATCTACTTCGTAAACTTGAAAGTCATTCCTTGTATTTTTTAATAATGTTTTATTGCTCAGCTTGGAAATTGAGCACTAAGCCACACTTGGTTCTCAACTAGAATAAGATACCAGTGATGAGACAAGGATACAATATGAAGAAACAGTATTACAAGTAACATTTATGTCTACCTTACAAGTAACATTGTTCCATTGTATTTACAAGGTTGTTTGAAAAGGTGATTGTGGCAGAAAAACAAAAGTGATAATTTTAATGGATTAATTCATTTTTGAGGAAGGTACCTTTCCTATGATTAGAAATCACACATATTAAAGGGAGGAGTGAGAATATGTGTACACAGTAAATTGCAGGACCTTTCATGTTCATTGTCATGTGCATGAGTATAGTGAAGTGCAGGTGATACATATCCTGCTGTATAAATTGACAGTGTTCCTCACAGCCCATGACTGCAGCAATCTTGGTGTCATCTGCAAACATCCCGTGCAGCTAGAAAGGGCCTGTTCCACTTGGCTGTCATTTGCGCGCCATTTACGCGGCCTGGTAGCAGGTGGGTAGCACGGGACGGGCACAAGGAGTGGAGTGGAGGAGTGTGGATTTGCGTGCGGTATCGCGCAGCGCGCCAAGATTTCGTCCTGTGCAAAATCTTTGCACGCCACCGGCCTGTCGCGTAAATGACGGCCAGGTGGGACAGGGTGACGTTTCGGGTCGAATGGGTGATGTTTCGGGTCGAGACCCTTCTTCAGACTGAAACATCATCCATTCCTTCTCTCCAGAGATGCTGCCGGTTACTCCTGCATTTTGTGCCTGTCTTCAATTTAAACCAGCATCTGCAGTTCCTTCCCACAGATTAATTTGGTCTGCAGCTTGCTACTTTTCATTCACCTCTTTTTTTGAATAGGGGCATTACATCTGCAGTGTTTCCAATTGCTAGCACCACTCAAGAAACTGGAACATTTTAGAAAATCACCATAAATATCATAAACTGGGTAAATATCATAAACTGGGTATTCAAATGACGTCACGCGCTGCAGACGGCTGTGCAGATGCATGACGACAGTCGCGCGACCATCGCGCGTCAGTCACTACCGGCCTGTCGCGTAAATGACGGCCAAGTGGGACAGGCCCTGAAGGCTTCCCGACGGGCCACAGCTGTGGACTGGGAACACAACCCGAGGCCTTTATCGTGGCATCATGGTCTCGGGGCAACACCACGGAGACGTGAAATGGGGCGTCGACAGCAGTGAGGCCTCGCTGGCGGTGAGGCGGCAGCAGCGGTGAAGCCTTGCAATGATGAGGCCTCAGCGGTGGTGAAGCCTCGCGGCAGCGGCGGCAATGCCTCGTGCATTGACCCGTGGTGGACAAGAGCGTGAAGGATCATCATGAAGGGGGGGGGGGAGAAGGACGATGGGGACCTGTCATGGGTGACAAAAGAGGGGGAGATGGTGTGTTTTGTAACATTGTCAGCGCCGTAGGTGGCTGCTATTGGTATACATTGTGTGTGCAAGCAAAGAATTTCACTGTGCCTAGTCAATAAAGTGTTCCTATTCCTTCCTACTAATCAACCCATCTACGTTACCAGTTAAGGTGCCTTTTTTGTAGGCAAAAAGGCATTTCTATACCTATCAACAATGTTTTCCATTAATATACCCCTCCCGTTTAGATTTTGTGACAAATCAATTTCTAATTTAATAAACAAATTCCAAAAGAGTATAAAATTAACATGTTAAATATTGATCATATTATTAAAATAATATAATTTAAAACATTTACCAAATCGAATTCTACAATTGAAGATTCTAAATTTTGTCCAAGTTGAAATCAAAAATCTCCTGACTGTTCCTTGCTGTTGGCATCTATGATGAAATAATGATATTGGTACTCACTGCCTTCGATATAAACCACACGATGCTGTTGGCTGCTGTACACCAAATAATTATGTCCCAGTTGCTGGTATGATATGTAAGTTATTTAAGGGCCTGATTGCCTAATTTAATTAGAATGTTTTAAACTTCAGTGATCTTTTTTGTAATAATTAGAAAAATGAGTTAAGAGTTCCTGATTTACCATGTAAATATTGAACTTTAAGACTCATTGGGCAGGTTTTAGGTATCTAATGCCAATGGAGAGATTTCAGCTAGTTTTGGAAATACCAATTGATGAAAGGTATTTGATTGATTTTCTTATTCTCTCCATTAAATAAAAAACCCCACAATCTCTGTTTAACTAACAAAATCAACATTCGGTGCATGGTGAGCAGCCGGAGCCGGGGTCAGGGATGGGCACAACCTGAGCCAGGGGGCAGTGGTGCTTGGAGCCGGGCAGCGGAGACCCGGAGCGTGGAGCAGCGGAGACCCGGTGCTTGGAGTCAGGCAGCAGGCAGCGGGTGGTGCGGCTTGGTACCGAGCAACAGGCGGCGGGTGCATCGGCCGTGGGCAGCCGGCAGGCGAAGATGGCGGGTATTGCTCCTGGTCTTAGCCGGTCTAGAGTAAAGCCTGAGAGCTACAAGACTGTTGATGGGAAGCTTATTGTTGGGGACGAGCTACTTAACTTCTTGCTGTAAAAATTAAGACATTAAGCAAGGATGAGATTGTCCTTTTGGCTGCAAACACTTTTGCTTCTGAGTGGATAGAGTTCTCGAAGAAAGTTCGGTTTGAACTCTGCCACACTACATAGCAGAACATTTCCATAAAGGGGCACAGAAAGACGTCAACAACATAAAGAGTTGCCTTGGAGTAATGAATGAGTGTGGGGTGAATACTCCCAGATTTGTCTCTCATTACTTGGATGAACTGCCTACTTTTCCTAGTGGTGTGACATTTACTAACATGGATGTCTCTAACCTACTTGGGAGAATAGAGCAACTGTACGCTGAGGTCAGTTCTATGAAGCACGTCATGCAGCTACAGGCTGATGTAAGCGAAGATCACTGTGCCATCATAGTGGAAATTGATCGGCGAGTGGGTGCATTGGAGAGCACCTTGATCATTACTCCAGTGTTTGCATTGGAGCGTACCACTGACCTGACTCGGGGCAGTGGTCCGGATTCATCGGCGGTGATGGATGGAGCCATTGGCATGGCAGGCACAGCACTGGGAGCTGCACTGGCAGGAGCCTCTGGCTTGGTTGTCGGAGTGAGGGCTGCAGCGGAGGGCCTTGCCTTAAACGTGGAGAGGGTTACGACAACTGATAGTCCCAGTGGATTAACATCTTTGCCAGGCTCTCCACAGTGGAGTCATGTTGTGAAAAAGGGTCGACGTCATGCTCCAGACAACACTGTTGGTAAGCCAAGATTGCGCAATATTACCACCGGGCAGAGAAATAAATCCAGTAACGCTGTGCCTATTATTGGTACCGGAGCTGCGGGTAACATCAAAATGATCAAGACTAAGCTGGTAAGTGTTTTTGCCTCCAGGTTTTCACTAGACTTGCACGTCAAAACTTTATCTGTATATCTTAAAGAAAAACTTGGCCGTGAGGTTACCTGTCAAAAGATTGACACTGTACACAGTAGATACTGTTCATTTTAAGTATCTGCGGAAAGTAATGAGGTTGGCGAAATGTACAATCCAGAGCTCTGGCCAGATGGGGTATTTGGCCGGTGCTATTACGGGCCGCGCAGGGTTGGAGTCATCAGATCAAGCACTGCGCCTGCTGCGGAGGAATCAGTGTGCCTGCTGGTGCTAGGGGCACTCACTAGTCTCACTAAATGACCATTTGGGTTCTATTGTACAACTGTCGTGGCCTGCGTTTTGGCCAGAGTGCAGGGGATAAAGCTCGCCGCTCAGTTGTGACAACCTTCTGGAGAACTGTGACATACTATGTATGCAAGAGACATTCTTAGAGAAGCAAGACTTGGACAAACTCAATTCTCTCAATGACAACTTTCATGGGGCTGGGGAGTCTACAACTGAGCTTTGCATGGGAAAAGTCAGAGTTAGGTTACCAGGGGGTGTGGAACAAGAAGCTTGACTCATCAATAAATGTGGTTCGGCTTGATGCTGACTGACGTATTGCAATACACTTTGCTCACAACGACAAGGAATTTGTTATCTTGAATGTGTATACACCTTATGAATGCCATCAGAATGAGGATGAATATTTAAATAGGCTTGTTCATCTAATCCTTTTTTCAAAACAATCATTATTCTAGTGTATATGTCATTGGGGATATGAATGCAGATATCTCAGACAGGAATTCATTATTTGCCAATTATATGGCTCGGTTCTGTCAATATAATAATTTGATTGGTGTAGTGAAATTCACTGGCCAGATCAGTCATACAATTTTAAAAAGCAACAGACTCAAAAAACACATTTTAACATAAACATCCATCACAGTGACTCCTACACATTCCTCTCTGTGATGGAAGGCGGAAATAAAGTTCCAAGTCCTTCCCTTGTTGTTCTTCCTTGGTTGGGGGCCTCGAGCCCTCCGTTGATGGGACGGTCTTGACTCCCATAGCCGGCGTCGTTCGGGCCCTCAGTGTCGAGGTGTTCAGCTCCCGCATCGGGGGGTTGTCAGCTCCCCCACAGCGGGCGATCAAACCTCGTGTCGGGGCTGGACGATTCCCCTGCGGTGTTGGAGCTCCCAACTTGCCGCTCCTGAGACTGCGAGCCCTTGATGGTAAGTCCGCAGTCTGCGGTGGGAGCGATCCCAGGCAAGGGATCTGCTCCGATGGTAAGTCCACGCCCCGCGGTGGGGCTCACGACAGTCCAAGGCGGCTTCCAGCTCCAGCGATGGTAGGCCGCAGAGCCCGGAGAATGTGATCTGAAACTTGATCACCTCTCCGGGAAGGTAAGAACCTGAAAAAAAAGAGTTTCCACCGACACCCACCCCCCCCACATAAAACAAACGATAAATATGACAAAAAAGATGAAAAAAACGAACAGACTGCCGGCAGGGCTGCCATCTCCCTCCTCTGGCGCCCCCTCTGCCTCAGATGGATGCTTATGTTAAAATGTGTTTTTGAGTCTGTTGCTTTTTTAAATTGTATGACTGATCTGGCCAGTGAATTTCACTACACCAATTGGTCTATGTGACAATCAACAAACTTATGACCTGATGAACCTATGATATTGTCAAGCAAAGTGCTTTTACTTACAGGTAGTTATACTTACATTAATGAGGCCTGGCACACTACGTCATGGCTGGATCATTGTATTAGTGCAGCTGATGCACATTCCTCTTTGGGGTGTATGAACATTTTGTATGCGGCAGCAATGACTGATCATATACCTGTTGCTATGACAATAAATGTTGAACACCTACCTCTCGTATCCTGAGATAGAAATAGCTTTAACACAGAAAAACTGGACTGGTCAACCCTCACAAAGGAAGACATCTTAGCCTATTATGCCCATACAGATAAATCCTTAAGCAATACTCATCTACCTAAAGATGCAATAATATGTAGTAATGTTAATTGTAAGAATGTGAAGCATAGGAGAGATATCTGCTCCATGTATAATGATATAATAAGCACTTTATATGTAGGCAGTAAGCCTTACTGCAAGCATAAAAATATAACATCAGGCTTGGCTGGAATAAGTATGTAGCTGAGTATCATGCTGAAGCCTGTGAAGCCACTAAATCGTGGGCTATGGCAGGTAGACCCAGACAGGGGTCTGTGTTTGAGTACAAGAAGCTCACTAATGCAAGATATAAGTATGCTGTTCACTTCATCTGTAAAAAATAGCAAGCTATGAGGGCTGATTCCATGGCTAAGAAGTTGCTAAGTAACAATGATACTGATTTTTGGAAAGATGTGAGAGTTCTTAACAGTTAACCATATAACATATAACCATATAACAATTACAGCGCGGAAACAGGCCTTCTCGGCCCTTCCCGTCCGTGCCGACCATTTATTTTCCCCTAGTCCCATCTACCTGCACTCAGACCATACCTTTCCATTCCCTTCCCGTCCATTTACCTATCCACTTTACTTTTAAATGTTAAAATCGATCCTGCCTCCACCACTTCTGCTGGAAGATCATTCCACACAGCCACCACTCTCTGAGTAAAGAAGTTCCCCCTCATGTTACCCCTAAACTTCTGTCGCAAAACATCTCTACCCTGCACTGTAGATGGAATCTCCGGAACAGCTAATATCACGGAGTTATGGCGGGAACATTATAGCACTTTATTCAACTGTGTCCAAGGTGACTTGTATAGGGTGGACAATATTGAGAGTAATGACTCGATGGTGATTATGTCACATGAGGTGTATAATGCGATGAAGAAGCTGTCCAACAACAAAGCAAGTGGCTTGGATCATATTTCTGCTGAAAATCATAAGTACGCGAGTATGTGGATAGCTCCTCTCCTTGCTATTTGTTTTACTGGCTTTGAGATACATGGCTTGTTACCAGACTCAATGTTGTCTGTTCTGTTTGTGCCGGTCATTAAGGACAAAGCTGGTAAAGTAGGCAGCCTAAATAATCACAGGCCCACAGCTTTATCCAGCATATTGTCAAAAGTCTTAGAAATAATTCTGCTGGATAGAGTAAATGAGTTTGTTAACTCCACAGAAAAACAGTTTGGTTTTAAAGCTAAACATGGAACAGACGTGCATATATGCCCTAAAGGCGATTGTAAACAAATATAGAGGCAAAAACTCTTCAATTCTTATGTGCGTTATTGATGCTTCCGAAGCCTCTGATCGTGTTAATCATAGAATGCTGTTTGTTAAAATGAGTCAAAGAGGGGTGCCTAAATACATTGTGAGAATTCTGGCTTACTGGTATGCCCACCAGACCATGCAAATAAAATGAGGCAATAAGGTCTCAGCCCCTTTTGGGGTTAACAATGCTGTTAGACAAGGAGGAATTTTATCCCCAGTCCTTTATAATCTTTATATTGATGATCTGTCCAAGCAATTGAAAGCCTGTAATACTGGGTGCATGATTGGTAATATTTTAGTGAACCATATTATGTATGCAGATGATCTTGTGGTCTTTAGTCCATCTAGTGCTGATCTCCCGCCGCTCCTTACTATATGTTCTGTGTATGATGTGGAACATGATATTAAATATAATGCTTGTAAGAGTGTTGTTATGATCTGTAGAACCAAAGAGGATAAATGTCTAAAATTTCCTGATTTTAAATTGTCTGATAATAATCTTGGACATTTTGTACAGAACAAATGACAGATGATGAGTATATTTATAGGGAACGACGTATGGTGCAGGTACAGGCGAATATTCTCTTGCGTAAGTTTGGTGCGTGTACAGATGTGGTGAAGATGTCACTGTTTAGAGCATATTGCACACCACTCTATACTGCACGACTGTGGTCAAACTACAGAAAGACAAGTTTGCAGAGACTAAAGGTGGCCTATAATGATGCCATGAGAACACCGTTAAGGAAACCTAGATGGTGCAGAGCTAGTAACAAGTTTGTGGCTGCACATGTCAGTACTTTAGAAGCTATCCTAAGAAATCATATGTATCAATTCATTTGCAGGATAAATGACTCTAAAAATGTAATTATCGTGGCTTTGTCAAACATAAAGTTTAGCACTACACGCTACTTATCCCAGTTGTGGAGATACTAGTATCGCTGACTCGTTGTAGGATACTGATCCTTCTTTTTTATTCTGGATTTTAAATCACGTATTGTGCTTTTTTAAATATATAATTTATGATCTTTTTATATGCAATGTATTTTTATGTAACACACGGGACCCCCGACACAATATTCTACCTCTCCACCAATTCCAATATTGGTGGCCAGTGGGGGGGGCTTTCTGGAGCGCTGGTATGGGTTCTTGGGGTGGCTGCTCAGTCCCTCAAGACTGATGTGCTGGCAGCTCACTCACGGCTGGTGGGCTGGCAGTTGACTCATGGCTATTTCTTGAAATTCCATTTCAAGCAGGGTGCAAGGCCACCAAATTCAAATCACTTTTCCTACCACTTCAAGCAGGGTGTAAGGCCACCAAATTCGTGCAGTTTCATAACACTTCAAGCTGGATCCAAGGCCACCAAATTCAAATACAGTTTCATACCACTTCAAGCAGGATGCAAGGTCACCAAATTCAAATGCAGCTTCATACCATTTCATGCAGGGTGCAACGCCACCACATTGAAATGCAGTTTCATACCATTTCATGCAGGGTGTAAGGCCACTCCCTTCAAATGCATTCATACCATTTCAAGCAGGGTGAAACCACCATAAAACCCACCATAAAACCCCATAAAACACCAAACTCACAATTCAGTAGACATTCAGTGTGTTCAGTTTATTCACAGCTCAGACAGAATCATGACCTCTCCCTCCCCCATCATGCAGAACCTGAGCCACACCCACACTTCCGGGTTTTATAACCCCTCCCCCTCCCACCGGAAAAGGTGTGGCCTTCATGACAAGAGAAAGATTCTCAACATTTTTTAAACACTAATAACACTTTTATTTTTCATTGATGGGAAGAATCGTCTGCACCTGCTGAGCGGAGTGGGACTGAGTAAGATGGCCAAAAATCACAGCCGTAAGTGGTAGCGTTTTATCTAAAATCAATATACAGTGCAAACAGGAAGTTACCCAAAGCACCCAAGCCACCATTTTCAGTAGTGCTTTTTCACTTCAAGCCAAAGCACCCAAGCCACCATTTGCAGTAGTGCCTTTTCACTTCAAGCCAAAGCACCCTAGCCACCATTTGCAATTGCGCCTTTTCACTTCAAGCCAAAGTACCCAAGCCACCATTTGCAGTAGTGCCATTTCACTTCAAGCCAAAGCACCCAAGCCACCATTTGCAGTAGTGCCTTTTCACTTTAAGCCAACGCACCCAAGCCACCATTTGCAGTAGTGCCTTTTCATTTCAAGCCAAAGCACCCAAGCTACCATTTGCAGTAGTGCCATTTCACTTCAAGCCAAAGCACCCAAGCCACCATTTGCAGTAGTGCCTTTTCACTTCAAGCCAAAGCACCCAAGCCACCATTTTCAGTAGTGCCTTTTCACTTCAAGCCAAAGCACCCAAGCCACCATTTGCAGTAGTACCTTTTAACTTAAACCCAAACCCCCAAACAAACATTTGCAGGCAGTGCCTTTTTACTTCAAACCAACCATATTTTCATTTTCAAACCACATTAAGGGCACTCACAGTTGAGTAGACATGTGTTCAGTGCTATTCAGAGCTCAGAGAGACATGACCCTCTGGTTCCTCCAGCTTGCAGAGACTGAGTGAGGCACACCACTTCCTGGTTTTATAATCCCTCCCCCTACCTTCAGCAGGAGCAGCAGAGAGAATGGTGAATTTGTTTAAAACATTAATATCTCTCTGATTTTTCATCAATGGGAAAAATCCTCTGGTCCAGGAAGGCGGAGGGGGGCTCTGTGCAAGCTGGCCAAAAAATGACAGCCGTAGGTGGTGCCGTTCTCTTGGAAATCACAGCACAGCGAGCCAAAAGCGGTCAAGATCAGACCTTCAGTAATATAGATTGTCCCTTGTCTGGACCCTGAGTCCAAAATAGCAATCTGCCTGTCTTTATACATCTAATCTAAAATTGAATGAATGGAGGTTTACTTTCACCACTTTGTTCAGTAATCCATTTTTCTTCTTCTTCTTTCGTGTGGCGTGCACAGCCTAAAGTTGGAGGACAACTTGTTCTATTTGATTTTCTGTTTGTGCAAGTCGAGTTGATTGCATTAGTCGAAACAGGGCAGACGACGTGAAGGTTGCAATCTTCCACCCCAGTAATCCATTCTGTGTAGTGATTATTAACGTGCAAGAAGTCTTCCTGATATTGATCTTAAGCTTGCCTCCCAGTATAAAATTTCCAAATTAACCTATTCCATTTTATTTACATCTATAATCTTCCTTGGATTCCTTATTATCATTCCTCATTATCTAAAATTATCCTGAACAAGTGAGCACCCTTAGAGAACCAATCTGCACTGCCTCTAGCCATAGATTGCTTTAAACCAAGCGTAGCATTAATTTTTTGTCAGACCATGATAGTGACAAATAAATTCTGAATCTTTACTTTTGTCTGCAGCTTCTACTTGGAAATGTTTGTGTTTTATAAATATGTGCGCTACACACTTACAATCTACCCAGTTGTCATTGTGGCATTATCAGGATCTTTAAATAAACAAGGTTAACAATCCCACCTCACCAACCAGGAACAACATTTATACTAGTGAGATGCAGACAAGTTAATTTTTAATAAGAAACTAGAGGCTTTTGTTTCCTAGAATATTATTTTAAGGGAGCACACCGATGCAATTATAAAGAAAGCACATCTGCGCCTCTAGTTCCTGAGACGATTACGGAGAGTCGGTATGTCAAAGAGTACTCTCTCAAACTTCTACAGGTGCACAGTAGAGAGCATGCTGACTGGTTGCATCATGGCTTGGTTCGGCAACTTGAGCGTCCAGGAGCAGAAAAGATTGCAGAAAGTTGTGACCACTGCCCAGTCCATCATCGGCTCTGACCTCCCCACCATTGAAGGGATCTATCACAGTCGCTGCCTCAAAAAGACTGCCAACATCATCAAGGAACCACACCATCCTAGCCACACACTCACCAGGTAGAAGATACAGGAGCCTGAAATCTGGTACATCCAGGTTCATAAACAGCTTCTTCCCCACAGCTATCAGGCTCCTAAACTTGCTATCAAACAAACTCTGAACTATAGCAGCCTTTGCATTTTATCTGTTTATTTATGTGTATATATATGGTCTTTGCTATATAGACACACGGAACTGTTTTGTATTTATGCTTACTATATTCTGTTGTGCTGCAAGCAAGAATTTCTTGTCCTATTTGGGACACATGGCAATAAACTCTCTTGACTGGACTTGACTAAATGGATTTGCTTAGATTGGCAGTCATTAAGCTGTTTACAGAATGAGTTTAAGTACAGAAAAAATTATCCAAGCTTTTGTACCTAATCATCGTAAAGATAATATACAGAAGGATTTGCAGGGTATATTACTAACACCAAGTTTTGTAATATTAGCAATTGTCGAAATGTAACCATCCAAAATATGTCAAATTATACAGAAATACCACCAGGATATGTATAACATGAGGTTAGTGGCTACAGGTGTGAGTTGGGAGTTATTTCAAACGTTTTCCAGTAGTGAACACTAGACAAGAGGAGATCTGGCTTATTCTCAGCCACTGGACAGTATATTTTGGTACTTCAATCAATTACATTGTAATACTGACTGTGGTTAGCTAAAACAAGAACACTTCAGGTGTAATATTTATGTATTACTTCCTCCATCCATTCTGCTTTTCTCCATTGGATAAAACACTCACGTGAATAGCTCCCTTCGGGTGCACAAGGTGAGCTTTATAGTAGGCACTAACAATTGCTGCAATCGTGGACCCACTGTTGCCAACATCAATGCCATTCCAGGCTTTACCATCATGACCTTGCTGCCTCAGCGAATTAGGGTATGGGGTTACAGCATTAGTATGAGAGGGACAGGACCATTGGGAGATTGAAGGTTTGGAGGTAGGCACAAAATGATGGAGTAACTCAGCGGGTCAGGCAGCATCTCTTGAGAAAAGGAATGGGTGACGTTTCAGGTCGAGACCCTTCTTCAGACTTATCAGAGTTTGCGGCTCTGGTAAAGACCATCAGTTATAGTCATATCTAACTATTTAATCATTATAGTTATAGTCATAGGGTGGGGGGAAGCATGGCTCATGAGCTGACCTCAGGGAGTTGATGACAACACTGCTGGGCCCATGGGATGGTGTGGGAGGGAGAGATTTTGGGGGCTAGTCTCACATAATCATAAGCAGTACCATGTAATGAGGTGGGTCAGAGCAACACATGTGTTGGGGCGATGCTGGGTACTTGAGGTGCTAGAAAGATCAAAGGCAAGGATCTGATCGTGCGCTCAAGATCTTTGTCACTGCATGTCCAGCAATTGTTACTTGTGAGATAATATAGTCATAAATCCCCCATCTTCCAAAAGGAAAACTGAAAATCACAAAATCTGCAGATTTTGGAAATCTAAAATTAAAAAAAAAGAAAATGTTGAAAACCATCAGTAGATCAGGCAGCACATTTGGAAAGAGAAACACTTCAGATTGTGAGAAACTGAAAAAAAAGAATTTATTTTTTATGACAATAGACAATAGGTGCAGGAGTAGGCCATTTGACACTTCGAGCCAGCACCGCCATTCAATGTGATCATGGCTGATCATCCCCAATCAGTACCCCATTCCTGCTTTCTCCCCAAATCCCCTGACTCCGCTATCTTTAAGAGCCCTATCTTGAAAGCATCCTGAGAACCTGCCTCCACCGCCCTCAGAGGCAGAGAATTCCACAGACTCACCCCTCTCTGTGAGAAAAAGTGTTTCCTCATCTCCGTTCTAAAGGGCTTACTCCTTATTCTTATACTGTGGTTCTGGACTCCCCCAACATCGGGAACATGTTTCCTGCCTCTAGCGTGTCCAAACCCTTAACAATCTTTAATGTTTCAACCTCAAATTTAGTGGCAGAAAAAGTGGAGAACGGGATACTCTGAGCAAAGGTAATATTTCTGACGCAGTAAGACCGGAAGCACAAGTAGGTCGAGTGGGTCAGGTTGGTACTGGACCCCAAGAAAGGGAGTTTGTGGAGTGCCTTGGTGATGGATTCTTAGCACAGTTTATACTGGAGCCCACAAGGAAGAAGGCAATTTTGGATTTAGCGTTGTGTAATGAATCTGATTTGATAAGGGAACTCGAGGTAAAGGAGCCATTAGGAGGTAGTGACAATAATATGATGTTTTAATCTACAATTTGAGAGGGAGAAGGGAATATTGGAAGTGTCAGTATTACAATTGAACAAAGGGGAAAATGGACCCATGAGGGAGGAGCTGGCCAAAGTTGACTGCAAAGATACCCTAGCAGGGATGACAGAGGGACAACAATCGCACGTATTTCTGGGAATAATTCAAAAGGTGCAGGATCAGTTCATTCCAAAGAGGAAGAAAGATTCCAAGGGGAGTAAGGGGCAACCGTGGCTAACAATGGAAGTCATGGACAGTATAAAAATAAAAGAGAAGTATAACATAGCAAAGATGAGCAGGAAGCCAGAGGATTGGGAAACTTTTAAAGAGCAACAGAAGATAACTAAAAAGGCAATACGTGGAGAAAAGATGAGGTATAAAGGTAAGATAGCCAAAAATATAAAGGAGGATTGTAAAAGCTTATTTTGGTATGTGAAGAGGAAAAAAATAGTTAAGACCAAAGTAGGACCATTGAAGGCTGAAACAGGAGAATTTATTATGGGGGACAAGGAAATGGCAGACGAATTGAACAGGCACTTTAGATCCGTCTTCACTAACGAAGACACAAACAATCTCCATGATGTACTGGTGGCCAGAGGATCTAGGGTGATGGAAGAATTGAAGGAAATTCACATGAGGCAGGAAATGGTGTAGGGTAGACTGATGGCACTGAAGGCTGATAAATCCACAGGGCCTGATGGTCTGCATCCCAGGGTACTTAAGGAAGTGGCTCTAGAAATTGTGGACACATTGGTGATCATTTTCTAATGTTCTATAGATTCAGGATCAGTTCCTGTGGATTGGAGAGTAGCTAATGTTATCCCACTTTTCAAGAAAGGCGGGATAGATAAAACAGATATTATGGACCAGTTAGCTTGACATCGGTGGTGTTAGTGATGCTGGCTTATGTGTGATTGGTTAACATGCAACATCAATCTACAGGGACGATGCTGGAGTCAATTATAAAAGATGAAATAGCGGGACATTTGGATAGCGGTAACAGGATCGGTCCGAGTCAGCATGGATTTACGAAGGGGAAATCATGCTTGACTAATCTTCGGGAATTTTTTGAGGATGTAACTAGGAAAATGGACAAGGGAGAGCCAGTGGATGTAGTGTACCTGGACTTTCAGTGCTGGGACCGCAGCTATTTACAATATACATTAATGATTTAGATGAGGGGATTAATAGTAACTTTAGCAAATTTGCAGACGACACAAAGCTGGATGGCAGTGTGAACAGTGAGGAGGATACTATGAGGATGCAGTGTGACTTGGACAGGTTGGGTGAGTGGGCAGATGCATGGCAGATGCAGTTTAATGTGGATAAATGTGAGGTTATCCATTTTGGAGGCAAAAATAGGAAGCAGATTATTATCTGAATGGTGTCAAGTTTGGAAAAGGGGGTATATAATGAGATCTGGGGGTCCTTGTTTATCAGTCACTGAAAGTAAGCATGCAGGTACAGCAGGCAGTGAAGAAAGCGAATGGCATGTTGGCCTTCATAACAAGAGGAATTGAGTATAGGAGCAAACATGTCATTCTTCAGATGTACAGGGTCCTAGTGAGACCACACATGGAGTACTGTGTGCAGTTTTGGTCTCCAAATTTCAGGAAGGACATTCTTGCTATTGAGGTAGTTCAGTGTAGGTTCATGGGGTTAATTCAGAGGACTGCCATATGTTGATAGAATGTTGAGGTGGGGCTTGCATGCTCTGGAATTTAGAAGGATGAGAAGGGAACTTATTGAATGTATAAGATTATTAAGGGTTTTGACATGCTAGAGACAGGAAACATGTTCCCTATGTGGGGGGAATCCAGAACCAGTTTAACAATAAGCGGTAAGCCATTTATAACAGAGATGAGGAAAAACTTTTCAAAACAGAGGGTTGTGAATCTATGAAGTTCTGTGCCTCAGAAGGCAGTGGAGGCCAATACTCTGGATGCTTTCAAGAGAGAGGTAGATAGAGCTCTTAAAGATAGCGGATTCAGGGGATATGGAGAGAAGGCAGGAACGGGGTACTGATTGTGGATGATCAGCAATGATCTCAGTGAATGGCGGTGCTGGCTCGAAGAGTTGAATGGCCTACTCCTGCACCTATTGTCTATTTGGAATCATTTTCCAATTGTGATCTGCCTTGGTGTGTGTGGCCATTTGTAGGCCTCAACTGTGCATAATAATTTACCATCGGTGATGTCAAGACAGTGCATGCCACTGTATGATCGATGGGTGCTGTTCATGCGTTGCACGGAGAGGACATGATCAAATTTCCAGCAGGATCTTGTTGCATTTAAAATTCTGATTTTTTTAAATAAAATTGATCCACTTAGCACAATAAATGTTAAGGTCTGCAAAATCATTCAGAGTCCTTCACACCCTCCAGAACATGTGGTGGATGACTAGGAAAAGGGGAGATGCAGCGCGACCTGGTGTCATGGTACACCAGTCATTGAAAGTAGGCATGTAGGTGCAGCAGGCAGTGAAGAAAGCGAATGGTATGTTAGCTTTCATAGCAAAAGGATTTGAGTATAGGAGCAGGGAGGTTCTACTTCAGTTGTATAGGGTCTTGGTGAGACCACACCTGGAGTATTGCGTACAGTTCTGGTCTCCAAATCTGAGGAAGGACATTATTGCCATAGAGGGAGTGCAGAGAAGGTTCACCAGATTGATTCCTGGGATGTCAGGACTGTCTTATGAAGAAAGACTGGATAGACTCTGTTTATACTCTAGAATTTAGGAGATTGAGAGGGGATCTTATAGAAACTTACAAAATTCTTAAGGGGTTGGACAGGCTGGATGCAGGAAGGTTGTTCCCGATATTGGGGAGGTCCAGGACAAGGGGGTCACAGCTTAAGGATAAGGGGGAAATCCTTTAGGACCGAGATGAGGACTTTTTTCACACAGAGAGTGGTGGGTCTCTGGAACTCTCTGCCACAGAGGGTTGTTGAGGCCAGTTCATTGGCTATATTTAAGAGGGAGTTAGATGTGGCCCTTGTGGCTAAGGGGATCAGAGGGTATGGAGAGAAGGCAGATACGGGATACTGAGTTGGATGATCAGCCATGATCATATTGAATGGCAGTGCAGGCTCGAAGGGCCGAATGGCCTACTCCTGCACCTAATTTCTATGTTTCTATGTGATGGCTTTAAATCATGACTGTGCTTTATTTTGGCTGCTTTCTCACCATTGTGCATTGTGTTCATCAAGTAATTGAAATGCAAACTGGTACTCTGCCTTCTTTCCTCCAGCTGTGCTACTGACCACGGCCTGCATTGCCTTTGCAGCACGTATTGTCATAGTTACTTGAGACATTTCAAATGCCCTCTCCATCAGAACACAGAATTGACTAGACGTATGATGCAAGATAAAATTCATCAATTTAGAACAAGTTATTTTTGAACTATTTTTAAACGATAGGAATGGATATAGAATCATTGCTTATTAGATAGCAGAATCCAGAGATGTCTTACACCTCCCCTCCCCCCCTTGCTAATTTTAATTGCTTGTTGATGTGCTTCAAAACCCTGACAAGCTTCTCACTTTATCCAGTGCAACTTATCTTCATTTCACCCAGTGATGTAAATGGTTTCATCAACAATTGAAGGAAACTCATTTTGACAATTGGATTATTTAAAGCTTCAGAATATTTGTGCATTAGGTCCAACGTTCTGCTGCAGGTGATGGATAATGGATTGTTATAAGTAACAAATGTGTTTATTAATCCTGACGAAGTCGGCCTTGGGAGGAACAGCCAGGCTAATATTCATGAAGGTTTGTTTGTGCAGCAGTAACCAGAAGGTATTTTGTGCTTGTTTGCCAGTACATATAGAAAAGCTGTGGATCAAAATTTTATACAAAAACCTGGCTTCATTGTTATGATACAAATGTCCTTATATTTTTTAGATTAATCAGGACAAAGAATCCTGGAAATATGAACATAAAAAGTGTATGTTTGCAGAACTTGTGAATTAGAGTTTACAATTGATATTTGACTGAATCATCTTAAGAACTCAGTTTGCTGCATCATTTTGCTGCAAATGTCTTCCATGATTCTCGATTTTATTTCCACCATGAAGTCCACTCAACCCACTCATTGCAAATCCACGATTGCAATGCTCCAGAGCACAAGGTCTGGGACAGCTTAGTCTATCCTGAATATTGAATTTAACTTTAATAATATTAATGTTCTTAGCAGTGTATGTATAATGAATATTTTTCCTAGCCATACATTCCATTTTGTTAATGATCCTTTATATTAAACCATTGATTTGAGAGAATAGTAGTTAACCACTTTGTCCTACTGTACTCCTTCTGACACGATAGGGCACATGATAGGGATTCCTCCAAAATAAGTTTCCGAATCCATCAAACCTTAATTCAAATTTGTGTCCTTCAGTCTGCATTCATAAAGTCTGAGAAAAATAAATGTTGCCAATGTACTCAGCGCCAGTATCTCTAAATCTTCTCTATAATTTGAATTCACTCACCTCCTCTGGTGAAACAATGCCCATTTGATATCCGTCAATTCTGCACCAAAATGAGTACATCATTCTTTTTGGAACTCATTAGTATAGTAATGACATGGAAAAGTGAACAAACAAATCTTCTTAAAACACTGCAGGTAATTTATCAAACTAGATTAACCAATGACGATTCTTCAGCTAATATTGCTCATATTGAGCTGTGTACAAACATTGATAGATTATTTGCAGAAGGTCCCAAGCAATATGGTGGAAAAGAAAAGGTTACTTTTCCAAAGGTTAGTAACCTGTTCCAACGCCTCTAAGGAAAAGTTGAATAATAATCTTTTATGGACTTAAAATAAGCGGAATTGCACTTCATGCATTTAATAGCAAAGATTGTCATTATTCAGGGTTCAATGTACAATTAAATATACAATGTTTTGTATTCATAACAAAATACCAATGTAATGAAATAACAATTGTAATTTATGATAAAAGATTGTGCTACGAGTCAGTTAAACTCCTTCCATGGGATTAGATTGATAACTTTGATCACCAGCTTGTGCATTCCATTAAGCAATAAATCTCCTGCTTTTCTTCCAACTGAATTGCTTCTGCACTTAGATGTTTCAGTTTTGATTACGCTGCCTTCAGTCTTTTCTGTTCAGAATCTTTGAACAATTGCTGATTTTAGAAGGTAGATTATGAATTACAATATTTTTAGGTTTGGTAGGTATAAGTGGGGAAATATTGGATGCAAGTTGCATGTCAAGGTATGTCCTGTGTGAAAATTAATCCCATGCATTTTGCTTGAAGATGTAATTATGGAGAATCGTACTAATATAAAATAGGATAACCTATGCAATGCTTGGTTTAGTGGTTTGCAGTTGCCTATTGCAGTTAGAATTTGAGCAAGGGTGCTAAATGCTGAAAACAGATAGTGAATTAAATCTATATACAGCACAACCACTGTTCCTTTATGGGCAGGCCCACAATAACAATTACTGTTGTGTATACAATATCATTCTATTCATTTGGAGAAAATAATGTATTAAATAATGACACAAGACAACTGAGAAATGCTTCTTTTTTTAAGTTTAGTTTAGAGATACACCGCGGAAACAGGCTCTTCAGCCCACCGAGTCCACACCGACCCCCGCACATTAACACTACTTCACATGCATTGGGATCATTTACCCATATATGAAGTAAATTAACCTACAAATTTGTACGTCGTTGGAGTGTGGGAGGAAACCAAAGATTTCGGAGAAAACCCACATGGTCATGGAGAGAACGTACAAACTCCGTACAGACAGCACCCGTCGTCAGGATCGAATCCGTGTCTCAGGTGCTACAAGGTAGCAACTCTACTGCTGCACCACCGTGCCACCCAAACCCTTCTTCTTGTATTCTTCAATTCTTTTGTAATTTATTGAAGACCACTAGAAAATATTTGCAACATTGTTTTCTTTCTGGAAAAAGTATATTTACCTGGTACACATTGTGCTACAATTAATTAATTCCTCTTTCAATTTGCAGATTTTGAACCAGTGTCTGGCGCTTTAAACAGATTGGGATTTAATTCAGTGGAAGTCCAGCTAGAAATAAGACACATGGAAAAACTGCAGGAAATAATGAGGAAAAATGTTTGAATGCATAAAATAAAATTCTGACCAGACATTAGACTCACGAGCTAGCAGTTCCCAGGCTTTTACCCTACAGCCCTTCTTAAATAGAGGCACAATGTATGCTACCCTCAAGTCTTCTGGCAAATCACCCATATTTAATGATGACTTAAATCTCAGCCATTTCCTCTTTATACAGTGTCCCCTGATATACCTGATCAGGCCCAAGAGATTTGCCTACCTTCATATGCATGAGGACCTTCAGCACTTCCTTAACCGTAACACTGACTGCTCTCAAGCCACTCCATTGACTGCCCCACGTTCCCTGATCCTCATGTCTTTCTCCATGGAAACACATGAGAAATACTCATTGAGGACCTTGCACATCTCCTGCGGCTCCAAACAGAGAAGACCCTTTGATTCCTGATGCCCCTCATCTCTCTGGTTACCCTTTTTCCATTGATGTATTTATAAAATCTCTTGCGATTATCCATACTATCTGCCCTCCTGATCTCCTTATTATTGATCAGGAGCCTCAATTTCTCTCGTCATCCAAGCCAATATTTTCGTACTATTGGGCTAGATGATTTTTTTTTTAAATTAAATTAAATGCCACTAGAAACATTTATCTAGGCAAACATTATTTCACAAGCCAGCGATGGACACGGATGTTGGCTTATCATTGCTTGTAAATTCTGCCCATTATTTTATACTTTGCTTCCTCTTTCCTCACAAGCTCAGGTATGAACTTGATGAATGGCAAAGCAATACCAAAAGTCCAAATGGCCACCATTTCCTATGAAATAAAGCACTAAAAATGAGATTAGAATACTTTTAAGCCCAAAATCTTCCTGAGGTCAAAATATTTCAACTCAGAAATATTTATTATAGTTGTAACATTCACATTTGTGCACCATAGTAATGCAGGTGACTCCCTGTGTTACAGCACATCAGGTAATGCAAAAAAAATTAATCACCCTTACAGAATTTATAAATCACTTCCAAAAAGTCAGAAATAAACAATTGTCTTAAACTCGTATTTTTTGATCATGTGCAGATGACATGGCTTTGCGGTTGAAAGAACACTACTTGCACCATTTCTCAGAACAACCAGACACCCCTCCTTCCCGCCACATAATCCAGGGGTCACCTGCATTGCAGTTGCTTCTGTATTTCATCTATAAAATGACCAAGCTTTTAACAGACCTGCCACCTGCTGTTCGAAATCCAAAACTACTTGCGGCAGAGTTGTTTTATTTTTTTCTGCTCATATGGTATACTACAAAAGTGTTCTACTTGAGCAGTCTCTATATAAAACTTTCTTACAATATATGATTCCGTCTATTTGGGGTACACTGCCATTTCATACCTCCACTTCATTAGAACATTCCATATAAAATCACATAGACAACAATATATTTTCTTTAGAGATCCTACAGAATGAAGAGTTTGTTTTTTCTGCAGACAGATTAAACTTTGAGGCAATGGTATTAAGAGTCTGAGTCCACTTGATTGTAACATGAAACTGATTTTGATTCATGCGATTTAAATTACACCATGGATTAAGAATAGTGCTTCAGCTTTATAGCATTCCAGTACACCTCTAACAATACGTATAATTGAACAAAGTGATTGAGTGCTTACAATCAACGCTCACATTTAATGAGTCATTAGTTTTTATAAAATGCTACAATGGGAATAATCCAACTTTCTGAGAATTTTCTACAGCTCTACATTTTGAAACTTTTACATTCCTTTGTGTTCTCACTAACTCACTTCAACCCGTAACCCCACTGTCATCCTCATTCCCCTGTCAGAGATATTTATTTTGCCCCAAGGCACTCAAGTCAACTTTATTTGGCCTATACACATACAAGATGTGCAGTGAAATGAAAGTGGCAATGCCTACGGATTGTGCAAAAACTACAGAACAGAATAGAGCAGAATCAGTATTTACATGTTAAAATGTTAAAGAAAAGACACAACACAACAGTAAATTAGTACAGTAAATTAGTCCCTGGTGAGATATGAGTTTACAGTCCTGATGGCCTGTGGGAAGAAACTAGTCTTATCATCTGTTTTCGCAGCATGTCAGCAGAGGCGTTTGCCTGACCGTAGCAGCTTGAACAATCTGTTGCTGGGTGGTCGGGGTCCCCCATAATGTTGCTGGTTCTGGATCTGCACCTCCTGGTATATAGGTCCTGCAGGGGGCCGAACTCACTACTCTCTGCAGAGCCTTCCTGTCCTGGGCAGAGCTGTTCCCAAACCAGTTTGTGATGTTGCCAGAGAAGATGCTTTCTACAGCCCCAGAGTAGAAGCACTGAAGGATCCTCAGAGAGACTCTGAATTTCCTCAGCTGTCTGAGGTGGTAAAGGCACTGCCTTACCTTACTCACCAGTGCGGCAGCGTGTGATGTCCATGTCAGATCCTCTGTGATGTGGACTCCCAGGTATTTAAAGCAGCTCACCCTATCCACAGTAGTCCCATTTATCTCCAGTAGCGTGTACGACCTCGGATGTTGTGCCCTTCTCCACAATCAGCTCCTTAATTTTTGTTACATTCAAGAGGAGACAGTTGTCCTGAAACCAGAGTGCCAGATCAGCCACCTCCTCCGGGTAGGCCTTCTCATCGTTATCGGAGATCAGGCCCACCACCACAGTGCCATCAGCAACATGAACCTGGCAACACAGTCATGTGTGTACAGGGAGTAGAGTAGGGAGCTGAGGTTGCAACCCTGGGGGGTTCCTGTGTTCAGGTTGAGGGGGTTGGATGTATGTCCCCCCATCTTGACCACCAGCGGCCTGGCGGTGAGAAAGTCCAGGACTCAGGCACACAGGGGAATGTTAAGTCCCAGTTTCAGCAGCTTCTCAGCAAGTCTGCTGGGGACTATCGTATTGAAAGCTGAACTGAAGTCAATGAACAGCATCCTAACATAGCCCCTCTTCTGGCTCTCAAGGTGAGAGAGAGCGGTGTGCAGAACCTGGGAGACCGCATCGTCCATGGATCTGTTCGGACGGTATACGAACTGCAGCGGGTCCATGTTGCGAGCGAGGAAGGTGCAGATGTGCGTCTTGATCAGCCTCTCGAAGCATGTCATGACCACCGAGGTGAGGGCCACCGGTCGGTAGTCATTCAAACAAGCTGGGGAGGCATTCTTTGGCACTGGTACAATGGTGGATCTTTTGAAGCAGGCAGGGTCCACGGACTTGGCCAGGAAGAGGTTGAATATTGTAGTGAGCACTGGAACAAGCTGAGTAGCACAAGACTTTAGTACTCGCCCAGATATACCATCTGGGCCTAAAGCTTTCCTCATGTTCACACACGTCAGAGGCCCTCCTCACGTCATGCTCAGACACCGAGAATGTGTGCACATCCCCAGGGGTGGACCTCCCTCCAGCATCGCCAGCCAGCCCACTGGCGGTGTTTTTTTTTTAAGACGGCGAGCTAGGGGTGATGTTGCCCATCTCCAATCATGTGTAGAAGGAGTTCAGGTCATCAGCTAGGGAGATGCCGGCACTTCTGGGGCTGCTCTGGTAGTTAGTTATAGTCCGCAGCGCCTGCCAAAGGCGTCTGGTGTCCTGCTGCTCCATCATCAACTCAATACCGTCCCACTACCTCCTTTTTGCGTCTTTCACAGAAATTGCCCTGTCGCGTTTACTGAACGGCGTGTAGCAGGGGTTCAAAGTTCTTTTCCCCCTGGTGACACACGTGATGTGTTGGCAGAAGTTAGGCCCGACCTTTTTGAGATTTGCCTTATTAAAATCTCCAGCCACCACCATAGCCACATCAGGGTTCTTGTTTTTGTGTCGACATAACACATCGTGTAGGGCCGATAGTGCCACGTCAGTGTCCGCATGTGGTGGAATGTAGACGTCTGTGATGATCACCGAGTTGAACTCCCAGGGAAGGTAGAATGGACGGCATGAGACTCAACCGCTACCTTCTCTGCAACTTGCTTCCTCTTTTCCAGTTTTCAAATATCTTTGATTTGAAATACCCACTCTTCCTTCTCTTTCCACAAATGCTGTCTGACATGCTGGTCATTTCCAACATTTTGTTTAATTTTGAATTTTCAGTATCCGAATCAAGATTCATTCTCTGCCAACACAGGTTTCACATTTGGACAAACAATGAGTTCACTTCTCCTCATTCTACCCTCAGCAATAAAACACATATGGCCAGTTACATCACCAAAATTATCAGTACTGTTCCAAAAAAAAGGGTGCAAGTTTCCCCATAAGTTATCCAAGCTACATCCAACAGAGATCCAATTTAAAGACTTGCTTCATTGTGGCTGGCAAAATGAGGTTAGAGATTTCTCCTTGCTTCAAGATTTGCACAGGTACAGTAATCCAAGGGATGTGGATGGTGACTGCGCATGAAAGTTATGCTGTGAAATTTTGCAGCGTTTAGAAGGAATATGAAAACAAAGCACAATTCGAACAATATAGGGGACATATATAAAATATAATTGCTATATGGTTATAACTCAAATCTATTTTTTTTTGTTCATGGAAGTTAGAGCAAGGAAATTTGAAATTAGTTCTTTACAGTATTTATTTCTTGAAATGTCATCGGGTAAATTATTCTGTAGAAATGTTATTACAAAATTATATTCTTCAACAAATGTGCGATAAACATATAATGCAAAATACATTTGTTTGTACAGAATGGCATTACTTTGCATTTCACCCAAAAGCCATTGTCAGACAAATTTGGCACATTGATCGATACATTTACCAGTGGAGACAATCCAATTATGATAATCAGAGCTATAAGGATTATTTCTGAGTTACTTTGACGATTCCTCAATTTGAGAGGGAGAAGGTGAAATCGGATATGTTAGTTTTGCAGCTGAGCAAAGGGGACAACAGAGGCATGAGGGGGGAACTAGCAAAGGTTGACTGGAAAGGGACCCGAGCAGGGATGACAGTGGAACAGCAATGGCAAGAATTTCTGGGAATAATTTGGAAGCTGCAGGACCTTTTTCATTCGAAAGAGGAAGAAAGATTCTAGGGGTAGAAAGTGGTGACCATGGCTGACAAGAAAAGTCAACGACAGTATAAAACGAAAAGAGAAGGCATATAACATTGCAAAGATTAGTGGGGAGCCAGAAGACTGGAAAGCTTTTAAAGAGGGAAGGTAACTAAAAAGGCAGTCTTCACAGTGAAAGACACCAGCAATGTGCCTTAAATTCAAGAGAGTCAGGAGGTGGAAGTTAGTGGAGTGGATATTACCAGGGAGAAGGTGCTTGAGAAGCCGAAAGGGCTGAAGGTGGATGTCACTTGGGACGGATAGACTGAACCCTAGGGTTCTGAAAGAGGTGGCTTTAGAGATTGTGGAGGTATTGACAATGATATTTCAAGAATCACGAGAGTCAGGAGTGGTTCCAGACGATTGGAAAATTGCCAATATTACCTCGCAGGAAAATTGCCAATTTTACCAAGAAGGGAGCAAAGCAGTATTGTGGGAACAATAGGCCGGTTATTCCGACTTCGGTGGTTGGTAAGATTTTAGAGTCCATTATAAAGGATGAGGTTACATAGTACGATAAAATGAGTCCATAATAAAATGGGCCGAAGTGAGCATGACTTTGTGAAGGGGAGGTCTTGCCTGACAAATTTGCTGAAAATCTTTGAAGAAATAAATAGCAGGACAGACAAAGGAGAGTCAGGAGATGTTGTCTCAGAATTAAAAGGCTTTCTTTTAGGACGGAGATGAGGAGGAATTTATTTCGTCAGAGGGTGGTGAATGTGTGGAATTCTTGGCCACAGAAGGCTGGGGAGGCCAATTCAGTGGCAATATTTAAGGCAGAGATAAATTCTTGATTAGTGCGGGTGTCAGAGATTATGGGGAGAAGGCAGTAGAATGGGGTCAGGAAGAAGAGATAGATCAGCTATGATTGAATGGCGGAGTAGACTTGATGGGCTGAATGGCCTAATTCTACTCCTATCCCTTAATTGCAAGTCATCCACTAGCTATTTTTCTCTTTGCCAGCACCTGCTTCCCCATCCAAGAGTACATGCGATTTAAGAAACATTGTAGAACATGAGTGCCAAATCAGATGCTATTCCTATTATCATTCTCATGAAGAACCCACATTTACTCACCATCTATTGCAATAATAATAAAAAATAAAACTTTATAATTTTTCACATTTAGTGTTTTAGGATCAATATTCAATAGCGTTTCTATGATTCACGCAGGTCTCACGTTTCACACTTCAATAAAACATATAAAAATATCACAGCACCAATACCCTTATTAATGTATTGAATGTGAAGAATATGTATTGTATCCTTTATATAAAAGACTTAAGGACCTGTCCCACTGTACGAGGTAATTCAAGAGTTCTCCCGCGTTTTCCCCTGATTCGAACTCGGAGAATGTCCGTAGCGAGTCTGTGGATGTCTCGTAGCGGCTCGTACGAGTAAAAAGTAACAATTTTTTTCATCACGAGTATTTCTTTACTCGTGGACATTTTTTGCAGTGTTGAAAGAACGTCACGAGTTTACCGGATTTCCAGAGTACCTACCGTTAGCATTACAAGCCGCTACGAGATCATCCACAAACTCCTGCGGAGATTCTCCGAGTTCGAATCAAGGGAAAACTCGGGAAAAGTCTTGAATTACCTCATACAGTGGGACAGGCCCTTTACTGGTGGAAAAAGTCTTACTGAACTGCAAAGGAACAGGAAGTTGGAAAATCCTTTGCAACCTGTACAACTTCTGGGCACAACAACGGAGGTGTAATTTTAGTGTAATTTTAACCAACAAAGGATTTAATCACAATGAAAAAATAATGTGGATGTGCTGCAACGAGGAATAATTTATAGTAAAAGAGGCTACTTAATGCTTTGAGAGAAAATTATACGGCCGTGGGACATCATGGAAGGACAGCAAATTAGAATGGAAATTAATATGGAGAACAAACAATATAATAGATTTGCCCAAATACTTTGAGTACATTCTATGCAATTCTATGAACAGTCACTCATCATTATTTATAAAGATATTCTCCCATTCAATTGAATGGAAGCCACACTTGCATGCATTCATTATACTGCATCCTCATAGAGATGTATTATTCAGGAAGATGAAACAAGAATACAATGTGGTAGCCAACATAGACTATTATTACATGTCCAAAATCTTGCATAAAACATAGGCTCAAAAAAATGCATGTTGCACTGTTCTGCAGGTTTAGCAATGGTAAGATGTCAGTGGGCAAAATGAAAAAGAATAATTCAAAATTAAAATCTTGACAATTAGGCATAAAACCACAATTATAAAACACTTTCCTGAGGAGCATCACTTTGAGCTATATTTTTGTTTAGAAAACGTTGTATATTAAAACATAGTTTATATATAATCATATGTGAGTGGCAAGGTTCAGATTATAAGGCAAAATTGAAAATTCTGCATGTTAGCAACATTCAGAAATAAAAAGGTACGTCTGGACCTATTTTCTACTCTGCGATGCTGCTAACTTTCATCTTTCAAATAAATGTTTAAGAAAGAACTGCAGATGCTGGAAAAAATCAAAGGTAGACAAAAATGCTAGAGAAGCTCAGCGGGTGAGGCAACATCTATGGAGAGAAGGAATAGGTGACGTTTCGGGTCGAGACCCTTCTTCAGACTGATATGGGGGTGGGCAGGTAGAAGAAAGGAAGAGGCAGGGACATGTCAAATTAATTATTGCTTATCATGAATGAAGGGGATATGAAAACGGGACGGGAAGAATCAATTGCAAGTGGAAGACATATGCAGAGAATAAACATGAAAGCATGGTCCAGCTAGCTAAATCAATTGCAGCAGAACAAATACACCCCCTGGCTTACATAAACATGCACTTATGTAAACAATTCACATTAGGTGGTCCCGTTTCCTGAATAGCCTGTGTTATTACAATGGAAGGATGGCGAGGGCTTCCAGTCAGCTTCATACGTAAAATATATGATATGTACAAGATATAAAAGTGTCACCCGGGCTCATTGTTCTTCCAGTTACAGCCACTGTTGGTGTGACGTTGGGAAGGCAAGCAATAACTAGGGAGGTGGTGGATAGCAACTCTCAGCCGAACAAAATACATCTTCCACAATGTGCACCAGGAAGCTCTCCTTCACCAGCTGCCACACTGTCCAAATGACGCGGCTATTGTTGTGACTCACAATGTAGCCCCCGGCCGACAGTGCTTTCTCCAGGCCACCGACACAGACAGGACGCACTCGGTCATCATGGGGCTCCTTCCCCTCTCACTAGATGCTGCTTCTTCCTGTCGATCGTCATTCTGTCCACTGCACCGCTCCCCCGCCACCCCCTTCTTCTTGCCCCCAGTCGGCAACACCTTCCACCTTGAATCTGGGGAGGGCGAGTGGAGTGGACAAAGCGTTGGGAGGAGGAGAGGGTGGACAAAGTGATGGCCAACAGGAAAAAGCAGCAGCTGGTGAACTGGTGACCGAGCGCATCCTGTTTGAGGCAGCAGCCTGAAGAAAATGCTGTTGGCCAGCGGTTGTAATCTCAGCTGCAATAGCCGCATCTACAGGACGGCACAAGAGGTGGTGATGCAGGTCTCGCTGGTGCAGAACAGCAGCAATGAAGCCCAGTTTTAATGTGAAACTAGAGTAACTCAGCAGACTGAAACAATCGAATGAAAGGTCCTGAACGTCACCTATCCACATTCTCTGGAGATGCTGTCTGACCTGCTGAGTTACTCCAGCACTTTGTGCCATTTTGTGTATTAACCAGCATCTGCAGTTCTTCGTTTCTATCTAGTTTTAAGGCGATCCCGACTTAAAACCTCACGCAAAACATGACTTGCATAAGGGTTTACGGAATGTAACCCTTACGCAAGTCGGGGCAGTGTTTGTATGGTTTGCATCCACTGCAGAGGGGAAAAAAAACTACATTGCGATCCTATTATTTGATGGAATTTCAGGTGCAAAACTATACCCTTAATCCTCATTTCCTCATCATTTCCTGGGCATACTGCTAGCACCAGTCATGAATTATTTACCCATAAAAATAAAATCTTGGGCTACCAGCAGTGGTCCTGGGTGGGGTTCCTGAGTGAAGGTTAGGTTGGGCAATGGGTGCAAGTGGGCAAATTCGAGCCAAATTGCAAATATTTTCCCATGATGACATGCCATGCATTTTATGCCAGCAACGAGCGTGCAAACAACAATTTCTACCCTGTAATCTCTTCAGTGAAAGTAATATTTCTAGTTTTGTTTTTAAACTGATTTGTAACAATCAATTTGCTTCTAATCAATCAATGCAACGTGGTGCCAATGTTTCTTTCATGTGTTCTGTTCAGTAATCTGCCACAAAAACCCGGTACCAGAAAGCTGCAGTCACTCCGGCTATTGCGGGGATTATCCAACCGTACCACCAACTGTATGAAGAAACAAAAACACATACGGAATTTAAAATGGCAAAGGTCGGAAAAAATATTTTTAAACAAAAAATCCTAAGCAATCACAGCTGTTATTCTGTAGTTTGTGTGTGAATCTTGTACTTAACTAAAACTCTCATCTTGTCCTCTTCCAGCGTGTTGTTTTTACATTTGCGCAAAAACAGTATCCGATAGTCCTATGATTTTTCGCTACCTTACTCACCGTTCTCCTGTGCTCCACGCACACCAATATTTGTTACGATTGGTAGAATATTACAAAAGTTATGAAGGTTTAATAAATCAGCAAGCTATGAAGGTTTAAAAATCAGTAAAATCAGCTGATTTGTCTTCTTTCCTGTCTGTTGCCGGGACGGCAACGCCCCTTCCGGCACCTGCTGTCAATCACCTGGGCAAGGAGAATAAAGTCCCAGAGGCCGGGCTGAGTCCAGAAACTGTCCAGAGGCCGCCCCGACACCGTGAGCCCCGAGGCTGGCCCGAGTCTGGAGCCTGGCCGACTGCGAGGCCTACTGCTGCAACCTCGAGATCCTGGGGAAGTGAGTGTGGGAATTCAGGGAGCCCTACTAGCTCTCTGGAAACCGGTCCCTTCAGACCACGACACCCGTACTAGCCCTCCAGAAACATCCCCGCCGGCCACCGCCTGAAGAGCTCCTCCGACCCCAGCATGTAGGACGCTCCCAGCCCCACCGGCCCTCGGCAGCCCCTGCCCGAAGCCGGTGGGAAGCATCCTGCCTCTGGGGATAGGGACGGCTTCAGGCTGGCGGGTAGAGGGATGGCTACAGGCGGGGGCCAGTGGGGGATGGCTTCAGGAGGGGGCTGTCGGGTGCCGGGGAGAGGGGGGGGGGGGGGGGAGCGTCCTATAGCGGCAGGCCATGGCAGCGCTCCCCCCCTCCCTCCCCATTGGCGCCCGACAGCCCCCACGTGAAGCCGCCCCCTCCCCGGGTGCAGAACACAACAAGAGACTCACAACATACACACCTCCCCTCCCACATCCCCCGACATACAGACCCCTCCCCCATTTCCCCCTTCCCCCACACCACCCCTCCCCCAACACCACACGCTCTCCCCACTCCTATACCCCCCCGCCCACACACATCCCCACTACTCCCCTCCCACCCCACACCCCCACTTCCCTCTCCTCACACACATGAAAAGGAGGGGGAGTTCTGGGGGAGAGGGGAAATGAGCCATGCCTGCGCAGTTAAGGGTTATGGGCGAGTGGTTGAATATTGCGTTGGGGTATGGGTTGCGTTGGGGGAACGGGTGAGTGGTGGAATATTGCGTTGAGGAATGCGTTGCATTGGGGGACCAGGCCTCTCGTGTGACTGGGACACAACGTGTCTCGCTTAGTCTGGTACAACTTAAAATTTGAGTGTAAAGAATGCATTTACATTGTTGTCAGGAATGTTGAGAATTATAAGGAAGAGGAGTAGGTTATAATTCTTTTAACCCTAGAGCTCACATACTGGGGAAGCATGATGGGACAATGGCCAAGAATGCAGTCAGAGTAGCAAAGCTGAAACGTTCTGCTGAAAAACAGGCTTTTTAAATCAGTAGGGGTGAGGATAGTCCCTCATTGCTCTTTCTAGGTACTTATCTGTTGCAATCTTGTGATTACAGCTGTTCTTTGTCACTGTGCTTAGAAGGCAAGTCTCACAGAGGTTAAAAAAATTACCACTTTAACAAGGTAAAATCAAAGTCTCCTTCAACAGGGACATTGACGTTTATGGTATCTATGTGATAGATATATGGGGGAGACATTTTAAAAACAACAAGAAACATAAGATTAAAGTTAACTCTAGGGAAAGACAAAGATGACAGGTTTGTGGAATTCTCTGCCTCAGAGGCCGGTGGAGGCCGGTTCCCTGGATACTTTCAAGAGAGAGCTAGATAGGGCTCTTAAAGATAGCGGAGTCAGGGGATATGGGGAGAAGGCAGGAACGGGGTACTGATTTGGAGGATCAGCCATGATCATATTAATGATCTGGATGAGGATATTAATGATCTGGATGAGGATATTAATGATCTGGATGAGGGAATTGAAGGCAATATCTCCAAGCTTGCGGATGACACTAAGCTTGGGGGCAGTGTTAGCTGTGAGGTGGATGCTAGGAGACTGCAAGGTGACTTGGATAGGCTGGGTGATTGGGCAAATGTTTGGCAGATGCAGTATTATGTGGATAAATGTGAGGTTATCCACTTTGTTGGCAAAAACAGGAAAGCAGACTATTATCTAAATGGTGGCCGATTAGGAAAAGGGGAGATGCAGCGAGACCTGGGTGTCATGGTACACCAGTCATTGAAAGTAGGCATGCAGGTGTAGCAGGCAGTGAAGAAAGCGAATGGTATGTTAGCTTTCACAGCAAAAGGATTTGAGTATAGGAGCAAGGAGGTTTTACTTCAGTTGTAGAGGGTCTTGGTGAGACCACACCTGGAGTGTTGCGTACAGTTTTGGTCTCCAAATCTGAGGAAGGACATTAATCCCATAGAGGGAGTGCAGAGAAGGTTCACCAGACTGATTCCTGGGATGTCAGGACTGTCTTATGAAGAAAGACTGGATAGACTCAGTTTGTACTCTCTAGAATTTAGGAGATTGAGAGGGGATCTTATAGAAACTTACAAAATTCTTAAGGGGTTGGACAGGCTAGATGCAGGAAGATTGTTCCGAATGTTGGGGAAGTCCAGGACAAGGGGTCACAGCTTAAGGATAAGGGGGAAATTCTTTAAGACCGAGATGAGAAAGACTTTTTTCACACAGAGAGTGGTGAGTCTCTGGAACTCTCTGCCACAGAGAGTAGTTGAGGCCAGTTCATTGACTATATTTAAGAGGGAGTTAGACGTGGCCCTTGTGGCTAAGGGGATCAGAGGGTATGGAGAGAAGGCAGGTACAAGATACTGAGTTGGATGATCAGCCATGATCATATTTAATGGCGGTGCAGGCTCGAAGGGCTGAATGGCCTACTCCTGCACCTAATTTCTATGTTTCTAAATGGTGGTGTTGGCCGAATGGCCTACTCCTGCACCTATTGTCTATTGTTACAGAAACATTGATTAATGATGGTTTATTTCAACCCCACAAGTAACCAGTGTCACGAGGGTATGAAAACTGTACAGTTACTTTGGCTTGTTGAAGTAGTTTGAGCTTGCTCATGCTGTTTCCCAATGTGCATCGCAAAGGTATTTAATACACTGACTTGTTCGATAGATTCACCACTGATCTATGAGCAGTTTAATTTTGTGTCTTTCCCTATCCAAATAAAGTCAGACATAGGGTACAGGTATAGTACAAAATTCCCTCCTGAGGTGAGGGAGCAAAACTATTTCCTACCTCACCTCAAAGATGCATTGCTACGTGTACGAGCTGGCTGCTCTCAAGGATTATAATGTTCAGGGAACAAAAGAATGAATTAGTTTGCAAGTGAATGGTGCATGGATGTGAATAAATACATCAAACCAACAGAGCCTGAAAGAGAAAAGAAATTGAAGAACATATTTTTTGAAATTAATCCAGAACTCTAGTCTTGGAATGCAATTTTGGTGAATTATACCAAAGATTGCAAGATAACAAAGGAAGCAAATCTTATAGGTGGCCATGCAATAACACAAACAAAAGTCATTGATAAACAGTTCAACTCAAGCGTGGTTCATTATACAAGGTTTCATGATGCAATTTGCTTTTGGCAGAAATATACTGATCATTAAAAGAAGTTCCTAATAGAAAAAATATACCTTGATTCAGATGTCTCTGTAACAATAACTGGGTTCTGTAAGAGAGGGAGCAAGACGGTGATCAACCCCATTAAAAAAAAAAGGAAATCTAAGCACAGTGGAGTTACCAATTGCATTTGCATGCTTTTCTTTAGAGTTCATAAATTATGGCAATTGGTGAAATGTTAGACACGAAGTAGCACTTAAATAACTTTACCAGTCAACGAATTCAGAAAATTAGTTCACATTTAAACGGATTGCAAATATGAAATCAGAATAATTCTTAATAAAAACAATACTTAGCATATACCAGCATGAAGTTTCTAAAAGTAATGATTTGCCATTTCTTAGAAAAGGAAATCTGTGCTCTTTATCCAGATTGGCCGAAGTCCCCAATCTCACTTCCCCATCCCTGGGTAACTAATGATTGGGAGTAAAAGCCAGTTACATATTCAAATTGATTTTTTTTAAAGAAATTTGTGATTCACGCCACATTCACAACTTTCCAATAAATATGATTTTTTTCCATTCCACTGCTGCTCATCCCCAACTAACCCAAAAACTTTGTACACCAAAAACAGTGCTATATTCCAGTAGTAAGATACCAATGTCCCAATGACAATCACACATTGCACTGGCACAGCAAATTTCCTTTCATATCCTGCAAGAAAGATAGTAAGGGACTAGTTTTAAATAAAATGGGAGACCAAATTTGCAAAACATAGGGACCATTCCTCTTTGCACCATTTTCATCTATTGTTCAACATATCACAAGGCAACTGCAGCCAATAAACAGAATGAAGGAACCCATTTAGAACGGCACCGTCTTATAATACCAAGTTGCATAGGAACAAGAATATACAAGCAGAAAAGGCCACGCCTCCTCAAGTCTGCCTCACTGTTCACAGTGCTCAGGGCTAATCCCTCCCAGGCCTCATCTCTTCTGCCCCAGTCATCTCAGTTGTCTGATTTTTCAAAAAAAAGTATCCATTCCAACTTCCCCATTCTTACAGAATAAAAAGTTAACTTTACCTTTGGCGTTTCAAATGCATCTCTGTCATCCTGGTAGAAGATGAAAAATTAGAAATTATTAAAACAAAATCTGAATCAGTTTTAACACTGTCTAACACGTCATCCTAATATCTTGACTTCCAAGCTATCATGAAGTGAATTAACTGTGAAAAGGACAGTAAGCAACCTCACAAGAACAAGCAGAGTTTAGTAAATTGGACAAATGGACTTGCAGGGAAATTTAATGTAAAGAAACACAAAATTAAATGTACTTGCGCAAATGTTATATGAGAATTTTGCCGAAACAGTCTGTGACCCATAGCATTGTGGCAGGTAGCACTTTGTTTAAATTCCCACACGCTAAGCTGACAACGCTCTGTTTAAACCTTTGTGCGCCAAACCAGACCCTGCACATACTGAGAAAATAGTGTTTTTGTCCTCTCTGGCCAATAAAACTGATTTGCAACTAAACAGACGAGTGAGCCTTTTTCTGTTCTACTCATCAGATCCTTGAACCTGTTTCCTTGTAACAGCAAATTAGTGAGCAGTACATAGAAAATCTAATGGAGGTCAGAAGACGATATGTTACATTAAAAAAAAAGATTTGATAGTATTGGTAAAGTTAATACACTAAAATGATTAACGTAATTTCCTTTTGTTGATTGTGCAAGTTACTGAAATCTATAGGCCTTTCAAACTAAACCAAATCTAAGCGACAATTTTTACTGATCATTTTATCATCAACAAAACAAAATAAATTCAAGGAGCAACATAAACAAACAGCAAGGAAAGGAGGGTAATATTTTTACTAATGAAAACTAAAGACAATTAATACTTCCAAAACAAGTAAAATTGAATGATTTTTCAATAATTTTAAAGAAATAAATCAAAATAAGAGAAATAAGAATTGGACTATGGACCCAGATCTTTCTGACACGATAGGCCAAATAGCCTTTTAAAATGTTGCAAAACATACGCTGATTTTGCATTGCAGCAAAACTAAGAGCTAGAATCAATATAGCAACATTGCCATTTGATTTAAATGAACATAAATTGAACTGCAACACTATATAAAAAACATTTAAATGAATCTGTTTTATCATAGAATTAAATGCATATAACCAACCATTTTCAAATAACTTAAAACAAAATCACAGGAACTTGGTTCTCTACACAATGTCGCCGCTTTGACTGCAATGGGCCCATAATGATGACATCATGCTCAAGATTTATACTCGCCACAATTTAATGAAATCTAATTAATACCCGACCACTAATTCCGGCCTCCAAGTCAACAAGATATCTTTGCAGGGTTACACAAAAAGCTGGAGAAACTCAGCGGGTGCAGCAGCATCTAAGGAGCGAAGGAGATAGGCGACGTTTCGGGTCGAGACCCTTCAAGAAGGGTCTCGACCCGAAACGTCGCCTATCTCCTTCGCTCCTTAGATGCTGCTGCACCCGCTGAGTTTCTCCAGCTTTTTGTGTAACCCTCGATTCTCCAGCATCTGCAGTTCCTTCTTTAACAAGATATCTTTGCAGATGGTTATTTAGGGTACAATTGCCATGAGCACTGGATAAGTAATATCAGAAAATACTTCTGGGAGGCAGGTGACAGAATTCCAATTCAGCAAGGAAGTGATGTGCTGTGCATATTCTATTATTTTGCCTCAGATTTCAAACTGATGCTCCACTTACTCCGTGATGGATCGATCTGTTCTCTTATGACCAATGTTGATTCCTCACTCTCCCCAGAAAAGAAAAAAGTCAACTAAATAAACACATTTTTGTATTGGTCATTTTGGTCCTCTGTCGATGTTAGATGCCAAATTTATTATAAAAAGGCAACACAATGAATATGCCTCATTGGATACTGTATATCCTGCACCGCAGAATGAACTATGCTAAAGCTAGTTTTTTTTGGTATGGCTGTCCCTATCTGTATGCTGGAGTAACTCAGAGGGACAGGCAGCATCTCTGGAGAGAAGGAATGGGTGACATTTCGGATCAAGGCCCGTTCTTCAGACTCAGTAGAGACCTGGATGTAGATTGTGGACTATGGTATCTATATTTAATTTTCAGTTAAAAAGTCACAACTTGAAAACATTTATAGTATGTATGTAAGTGTATACAAAGGCAGTTTTCCCATTAAGCACAATAGTTATTGTACTGTGGAAATCTGTCAAAGCACAGTTATAATCCTCAAGCACATTTGATAATCTAGGCCAGAGAAGTTTCATTTCCTACCACTCCCAACTTGTGCTCCAGAGAAATGGATCACAGCTGAACACTCTTTGGTAATTTTCTTAACTCCAGATTCTCAAGTATTCTTCACACTATGTAGAACTCAAACAAACTCCTATACCAGCAACTTGTAGTTGCCCTCACACCTGCCAATGCTGAACCATAAATTCCTAGTGCACAATTCAATTCAAATTAAAATTTCAGAATTTGGCATTCATTTATAACTATTTCTGCATCCTTCAGATTAATAATAATTTTAACAATAGTATTCCAATAATGCTGGTTCCCACATAGCATCTCATTTGTTTCACCACCAGTGACAATTCATTTAATTCTCCACTTCACACACACATTGCCTAGTCCTCATATTCTCTCATTTGTTCTCTCTCTCCCATAAAAAAAAAACGCAACTAAATTGAAAAATATTCTTAATTTCTCTCCTTTGTTCCATGTCTCTGAAGTGTTCTTGGATATTATTTTGCTTGAAAAAACTACATAAATGAAACAATTATATTTATGTGCTTTCTTTTAAGAAGTTATTATCGAACTCACAGGGTGCAGCTCTCCTATGAGGTACTGTTTGGTCATTTCGAGTGCATCTTTGGAATGTCCAACATCTTCAAAGGCTTCTGTAGCATCACCTCCTGCTTGTTCTATTAGCACTTCTTCTCCGCCAGGATGCTGCAAGAAATGAAATTGATTTAGGATTGGCCTATTAAAATAATGACTGGAATTTATACTGCCTCTTTTGCATCTTCACAATGCCCCAGAGATGTTTTAAAAAGACATACATTTATAATTTTATTAAAAGTTGTGTTACATCATGAGAAATAAAAAACAACGTCCAATATGCTCACCATTAAATCAAAACCTGGAGATGAGGCTCATTTAAAATTCAACTAAACTGTGCCAAATGTAAGAAATGCTACACAGTAAACCCTTGTTTTAACAGACCCCTATATAATGGATTTTTGGTTAGCGGGCAGACTTGCAGTGACATGCCAGCTCACATGACCTCCCAGCGCTGGCTTCAGATGCCATCCTCGACCAGGTTTTCTACACCCATCACGCGATCATCGGGGAAGGTGGTGCACCCATGGATAACAAGGGAAATCAGGGATAGTATAAAAACAAAAGATGAGGCATACAAATTTGCCAGAAAAAGCAGCCTACTGGAGGATTGGGAGAAATTCAGAATCGAGCAGAGGAGGACAAAGGGCTTAATTAGGAAAGGGAAAATAGATTATGAAAGGAAACTGGCAGGGAACATAAAAACTGACTGCAAAAGTTTTTATAGATATGTGAAGAGAAAGAGACTAGTTAAAACAAATGTTGCTCCCTTGCAGTCAGAAACAGGTGAATTGATCATGGGGAACAAGGACATGGCAGACCAATTGAATAACTACTTTGGTTCTGTCTTCACTAAGGAAGACATAAATAATCTGCCGGAAATAGCAGTGGAATGGGGGTCAAATAAGATGGAGGAACTGAGTGAAATCCAGGTTAGCCGGGAGGTGGTGTTGGGTAAATTGAACGGATTGAAGGCCGATAAATCCCCAGGGCCAGATAGTCTGCATCCCAGAGTACTCAAGGAGGTAGCCACAGAAATAGTGGATGCATTAGTGATAATTTTTCAAAATTCCTTAGTTTCTGGAGTAGTTCCTGAGGATTGGAGGGTAGCTAATGTAACCCCACTTTTAAAAAAAGGAGGGAGAGAGAAAGCGGGGAATTACAGACCAGTTAGTTTAAGATCGGTAGTGCGGAAACTGCTAGAGTCAGTTATTAAAGATGGGATAGCAGCGCATTTGGAAAGTGGTGTAATCATTGGACAAAGTCAGCATGGATTTATGAAAGGTAAATCGTGTCTGACAAATCTGATAGAATTTTTCGAGGATGTAACTAGTAGAGTGGATAAGGGAGAACCAGTGGATGTGTTATATCTAGACTTTCAGAAGGCTTTCGACAAGGTCCCGCATAAGAGATTAGCATACAGACCTAAAGCACACGGTATTGGGGGTTCAGTATTGATGTGGATAGAGAACTGGCTAGCAGACAGAAAGCAAAGAGTAGGAGTGAACGGGTCCTTTTCAGAATGGCAGGCAGTGACTAGTGGGGTACCGCAAGGCTCAGTGCTGGGACCCCAGCTATTTATAATATATATTAATGATTTGGACGAGGGAATTCAATGCAACATCTCCAAGTTTGCAGATGACACCAAGCTGGGGGGTATAGTTAGGTGTGAGGAGGATGCTTGGAGGCTGCAGGGTGATTTGGATAGGCTGAGTGAATGGGCAGATGCATGGCAGATGCAGTATAATGTGGATAAATGTGAGGTTATCCACATTGGTGGCAAAAACATGAGGGTAGACTATTATCTGAATGGTGGCAGATTAGGAAAAGGGGAGATGCAACGAGACCTGGGTGTCATGGTACACCAGTCATTGAAAGTAGGCATGCAGGTGCAGCAGGCAGTGAAGAAAGCAAATGGTATGTTAGCATTCATAGCGAAAGGATTTGAGTATAGGAGCAGGGTTTTGGTGAGGCCACACCTGGAGTATTGCGTACAGTTTTGGTCTCCAAATCTGAGGAAAGACATCCTTGCCATAGAGGGGGTACAGAGAAGATTCACCAGACTGATTCCTGGGATGTCAGGACTTTCATATGAGGAAAGATTGGATAGACTCGTCTTGTATTCGCTGGAATTTAGAAGTTTGAGGGGGGATCTTATAGAAACTTACAACATTCTTAAGGGGTTGGACAAGCTAGATGCTGGAAGATTGTTCCCGATGTTGGGGGAGTCCAGAACAAGGGGTCACAGTCTAAGGATAAGGGGGAATTCCTTTAGGACCGAGATGAGGAAAACATTCTTTACACAGAGAGTGGCGAGTCTCTGGAATTCTCTGCCACAGAAGGTAGTTGACGCCAGTTCATTGGCTATATTTAAGAGGGCGTTAGATGTGGCACTTGTGGCTAAAGGGATCAGGGGGTATGGAGAGAAGGCAGGTACGGGATACTGAGTTGGATGATCAGCCATGATCACATTGAATGGCGGTGCAGGCTCGAAGGGCCGAATGGCCTACTCCTGCACCTATTTTTCTATGATCCGGTCAATGCACCATTGGCCCATCATTTTGTCCACTTCTGTTTCCTCCTCCTCCTATTGCTCTGTCCAACCGGCCTCTTCTTCCTCCCCCAGAGTCGCTGACGTACTCCACCTTTGAGGGTGAAGTGGCGAGTGCCTGGAGCAGCTGCTGGCAATAGGGAAGGAGGAGGGGGAATAAATAAAAAGAGACCCCACGGTGGCCGGGTGAATCTTGTCATTGGTGACAGGCTGAGGGGGGAGTTTATGGCTGGTGGCTGCGGCACGGGCCATAGTAGTGGCCACATCGGCCGGACTTTAGAGTGGCTGATGTGGAGGAGCCCGCTGGTGCAGATCAGCGGCATGATGGCAATAAACAGCAGGAGGACTGGTGCTCTCTCCAATACACTGTCGGAGAGCGGGGAGGAGGAGGGAGAGGCCTAGGCCCGTTGCTCTCACTACCAGCGGGGCCGGAACGCCGCTGCCCACAGACCTCGCACCAGCCTCAGCACGGCTGTGATTTCAAATGCCGCACGCCGGGGAGACTTTCAGTTATGCGTGTATACAGATTTTAAAGTAACTGAAAGTGAATCAGTTACTTTTTGAGGCTGCGTTGGAGGCCTATCCCTCCCCACCCCCTCCAGCTGAGCAGCAGCCTCCGGACCCCTCACCGGCTCGAACCCCAGCCCAGGTTCCGGAGCCGCGCTCAGGGCCCAGTCCAAGTCTATGTCCGTATCCAGCGTGCTTCATGTATATGAGATCCCATTGTGACATCATACGCTGCTAACGGCAAGTGGGGGCGGTTTGGATTTTTTAAACGTTTTAAATGTTAATAACTTGTAAAATATAACATAAATCTGAATGAAACTTGACACAAACAACCACATGATAATTGGGGCTGTGTCGACGCTCCCCGGAGTCAATCAATCGCTCCCCCACCCCCCCCCACAATGAAAATCTTTTTTTAAAAAAATTGTGAATGAACGGACAGTTTATGTAAATTAGATCCTATTGTGATGTCATATGCTGCTAAGGGCAAGTGGGGGCGCTGCTTAATTATTTTTTAAGTTTTCAATGTTAATAACTTGTAAAATATAACATTAATCTGAACAAACTTGATACAAACCACCACATGACAATGGTGAGTAAGGTGGTCCAAAAATTGTATTGCTATCATGTACCGTTTTGGCATAATTTGGGGTCATTACCAAATCAGAGATCGCAAGATGAGAGTTTTAGTAATATATAGATATTTCAGATAGAACAATGAAATTCTTACTTGCTGCAGCACAACAGAATATGTAAACAGTAAACTGTAAACAATATGATAAAGAGAAAAAAAAGTTCAATGTGTATATATACACACATGCAAGTACACACACGTGTGTGTGCACTTGTATGTGTATATACACACACTGAATATTAAAAAATATGATATATATAGCCATCTTTTCCGCTCCTGGAATTTTGTTTGCCGAACCAGGCCGTGATGAAACCGGTCAATGTGCTCTCTACTGTATACTTGTAGAAGTTCAAGATAATCCTCTTGAACATGCTGAATCTCGGTAAGAAGATTAAGAGTTTCTCAGGAAGTAGAGACGTTGATGTGCTTTATTTATAACGGCATCAGTGTGCTCAGAGGGGCAGAACTGGCATTTCAATATTCCGGGTACAGGAGCTTGAGGAGAGACAGCAGTGGGGGTAAAAGGGATAACATGTACCAGGGATAGTCAGGGTGGTTTTGTACATGGGAGGTCGTGTTTCACAAATCTGATTGGATGAGGGCAGAGCTGTAGAAATTGTATACATGGATTTCAGCAAAGCATTCAACATGTTTCCGCATGGTAGGTTGCTCTGGAAGATTAGATCGCATGCCATTCAAAGAGATCGCTGAAAGAATTAAAAATCGGCTTCATGGAAGATGATGGTGGAAAGTTGTTTGTCAGATTGAAGGCCTGTGACTAGCGGTGTGCCTCAGGGTTCAGTGCTGGGCCCATTGCTGTTTCTCATCTATATTAATGATTTGGATGGGAACATATATGGCATGATTACCAAGTTTGCAGTTGACACTAAAGTGGGTGGCATTGTAAACAGCGGTCAATAATTGCAGCAGGATCTTGATTGATTAGGTAAGTGGGCTGAGGAATGGTTGATGGAATTTAATACAGGGAAATGTGAGGTGTTGAATTTCAGGACGTCTAACATAGGCTGCCTACACAATGAATGTTACGGTTTTGGGGAGTGTTGTAAAGCAGAGTGATCCAAGTGTGCAGGTACATAGTTCCTTGAGAGTGGTATCACAGGTAGATAGTGTGGTCAATGAGGATTTCAGCACATTGGCCTTCATCAGTCAGAATATTGTATGGTCATGTTGCAGTTATAGAAGTAATTGGTGAGACCACATATAGAGTATTGTGCTCAGTTTTGGTCACTATGTTATAGGAAAGATGCTGTCAAGCGGGAAAAGGTGCAGAGAAGATTAACAAGAATGTTTCCAGGACAAGGGTCTGAGCTTTCTGGAGAGGTTGAGCAGGATAGGACTTTATTCCTTGGAGCAGAGGGGGATGAGGGGTGACAAAATCACGAGAGGACTAGATTGGGTAAACACACAGTCTTTTGCTCAGATTTGGGATATCGAGAACCTAGGTTTAACGTGAGGAGGGAAAGATTTAACTTTTTTTATAGAAAGAGCAGTGGGTATACGGAACGAGCTGCCGGAGGAGGAAGGTACTATCACAAAGTTTAAGAGGCATTTATGGATAGGATAGGACATGTTTGGGGTGGGGAGGGGGGTGGGGGGGGGGGGGGGGGGGGGGGAGGGGAAGAGAGAATTTGGGCCGAATACAGATGGATGGGGCTAGGGTAGATGGAGCATGTTTGTCAGCAGGGACAAGTTGCGCAGAAGTGCCTTTTTCCACATTGTATGACGATGGCGAACAGCTCATTATACAGATATTTCACAAGTTGGTAATGCTCCAGTGGACAGAATTCGCACATAGCAAAAGTTAGAAATCCATACTGCCAGTGTCCCAAACACTCATTTATACAAGCTGTACGCACAAAAGAGAAAAGAGAAAACAAGGAGAGAGGGGAAATATTCCCCATCTTGGAACCCGAGGGGCAACCTTTTCCACACAGAAGTCGGTGGGAATATGGAACAAGCTGCCAGAGGGGGTAGTCGAGGCAGGTACTATAACATTTATAAGACATTCGGACAGGTACATGGATAGGAAATGTTAAGAGGGATGTGGGCCTAACATCAGAGGCTGGAACAAGTGTAGATGTGACATCTTGGTCAGCAAGGGTAAGTTGGGCCAAAGGGCTAGTTTCCTTGTTGTATGCCTCCATTATTTTAAGGATATGAAGACAAAGCAACAACAATTCTGAGGTTTTATGTTATTTCTCTTGGTTGTATTTATCGGTTCACTTCAGTTCCTCTATCTGCCAGCCTACCCCAAGGCCAATATCCTGTAAAAATCTTAAACTTTGCCCACAACAAAGAAGCCTTATCCATGTGTAAACAACAACAGGATAGGAGCATGCACAATATCCTACTCTGGAGGGATTGGTACACAAGAATATATATATATTTTTAAAGGGACCAGATATTGTCAGATGCTAAGATCCTGGGATGTCAGGACTTTCATATGAGGAAAGATTGGATAGACTCGGCTTGTACTCGCTGGAATTTAGAAGATTGAGGGGGGATCTTATAGAAACTTACAAAATTCTTAAGGGGTTGGACAAGCTAGATGCTGGAAGATTGTTCCCGATGTTGGGGGAGTCCAGAACAAGGGGTCACAGTCTAAGGATAAGGGGGAATTCCTTTAGGACCGAAATGAGGAAAACATTCTTTACACAGAGAGTGGTGAATCTCTGGAATTCTCTGCCACAGAAGGTAGTTGAGGCCGGTTCATTGGCTATATTTAAGAGGGCGTTAGATGTGGCACTTGTGGCTAAGGGGATCAGGGGGTATGGAGAGAAGGCAGGTACGGGATACTGAGTTGGATGATCAGCCATGATCACGTTGAATGGCGGTGCAGGCTCGAAGGGCCTACTCCTGCACCTATTTTCTATGTTTCTATCTACCTGTAGGGGTTCCTCCAGGCTCAAGAAATACAGAAAGAAAGGGGAATAAATGTTGGCAAAGTCTTTTAGTCCTGAATGGGTGGTCTCGCAAGCAAATATTTTCCTGACATAATATTTAATCAATGATAACAATGAAAACATTTTCTGCTTCAAAGCAAATTGGAAAATAAAACCTGGAAACAAAGCATGGCAGAATAAAATTTCATGGCTAAATAATTTAAGCAGTTGGGAAAGTGCACTAAGCATATTGATAAAGACTATTCAAAGTATACATGGCCCTTGTTGAAATGAGATTTGGGCCCTCACATATTATTTCTAGCTGTGATTTCTTAATCTTCTCCAAACGAGATGGTTATCAGGAGAAAAATGTTGTAACGTTTTACACAAGTATATTCTTGCAATAGGACAAACAAAGGCAAAATAGAGCATTTCTGTGCTGCAGATTCCAATAGGGAGGGAGGGAGGGGAGGTTGGGACAGAGAGGGTGAGAAAGAAGGCAAGGGGGAAACCATCTCCAGAAGGTAAGACCAGCTTTGGAAAGGCCAGCAATTCTTACACCCAGAGTCTCAAAATAAATTGATTCAATTCCTTAGGAGGTTCTTTATTTTGTTCAGAAAAATGCTCATCATAAGAGTCAATGATGAAGAGCATAAAAAAAAGCCCTTCGGAGTTCATGCTAATTATCAAAATTGCATTTATATCGAGGAGGAAATCATGTAGCCACTGGGAGAACATGCAAACTTCACACGTCTCAATGGAATCCTACAAGCACCAAATTTAAAAAATGTTAAATATAAATATTAAAAGAACGTAAAAGACTGAACAACACAAGCTCAAAATTGATTTGCAGAAACAAGTTCCAGGAAAATGTTACATCAGTACACAAAAATTTAATAGGAACAAAGTCAAACACGATTGCTTCAAACATAAACAATTCAAAGCCATTTTCTGATGTTTCCCTTTAGAACAGTGCGAACTATGCAAGAGGTCAAGTAAACATGCAAAAGGAACTGCATTAACAAGCATAAAACCTTCCAGCTAAAGATATTTTCCCCATTCCTAAATTTCCAGAATATCTTTTGCACAAAGCTGAATCCAGTTGCAAAATTATCATTAAAAACAAAAGATCAAAGTACACGCACAGTGCCCTCCATAATGTTTGGGATAAAGACCCATCATTTATTTATTTGCCTCTGTACTCCACAATTTGAGATTTGTAATAGAAAAAAATCACATGTGGTTAAAGTGCACATTGTCAGATTTTTATAAATGGTATTTTTATACAATTTGGTTTCACCATGTAGAAATTACAGCTGTGTTTATACATAGTACCCCCTTTTCAGTGCACCATAATGTTTGGGACTACAATGCTGGAGAAACTCAGCGGGTGAGGCAGCATCTATGGAGCGAAGGAATAGGTGATGTTTCGGGTCGAGACCCTGCTTTAGGACCTCCACAGCTGATGACAGAAGAATTCTCTCTATAATAAAGGAAAATCCACAAACACCTGTCTGACAGTTGAGAAACACTCTTCAGGAGTCAGGTGTGGATTTATAAATGACCCCTGTCCGCAGAAGACTTCATGAACAGAAATACAGAGGCTACACTGCAAGATATAAACCACTGGTTAGCCGCAAAAATAGGATGGGCAGGTTACAGTTTGCCAAGAAGTACTTAAAAGAGCAACCACAGTTCTTGAAAAAGGTCTTGTGGACAGATGAGATGAACATTAACTTATATCAGAGTGATGGCAAGAACGAATTGCTACTCCTATGGAGGAGAGAAGGAACTGCCCAAGACCAAAGCATACCACCTCATCTGTGAAACATATTGGTGGGGGTGTTATGGCCTGGGCATGTATGGCTGGTGAAGGTACTGGCTCACATATCTTCATTGATGATACAACTGCTGATGGTAGTAGCATGATGAATTCTGATGTGTATAGGCACATCATATCTGCTCAAGTTCAAACAAATGCCTCAAAACTCATTGGCCAGCGGTTCATTCTACAGCAAGACAATGATCCCAAACATACTGCTGCAGCATCAAAGGAGTTTTTCCAAAGCTAAAATATGGTCAATTCTTGAGTGGCCAAGTCAATCATACGATTTGAACCCAACTAAGCATGCCTTTTATATGCTGAAGAGAAAACTGAAGGAGACTAACCCCCCAAAACAAGCATAAGCTTATGATGGCTGCAATACAGGCCTGGCAGAGCATCACCAGAGAAGACACCCAGCAACTGGTGATGTCCATGAATCACAGACTTCACGCAGTCATTGCATGCAAAGGATATGCAACAAAATACTAAATATGACTACTTTCATTTACATGAGATTGCTGTGTCCCAAACATTTTGGTGCTCTGAAATGGGGGGACCATGTATAAACACTGCTGTAATTTCTACATGGCGAAACCAAAATGTATAAAAATGGCCTTTATTAAAATCTGACAATGTGCACTTTAACCACACGTGCTTTTTTTCTATTACAAACCTCAAATTGTGAAGTACAGAGGCAAATAAACAAATAAATTGTTCCAAACGTTATTGAGGGCACTGTAGTTAAAACCCAAAGCAACCTGATAACAAGTCCAAGGTCTTTCCCAGTGAACTACGACCAATGTTTATTGAAGGACGATTACTCAACATTGGAAAAAAACCCATAAACATTAACTTTAATACTCTACATAGAAATTTAAATGCTAGATCAAATCTCAATCTCATACAATCAGTTAGTAATCCATGATGATCTTAAATTTAACCAAGCCTTTCATACATCCTTATGATGACTTCAATACATCCCTAAAGGAAGTTTAATGCATGTATTTTTCAAGTAATTCACAGACTAAGCCATGCTGAAACTGACTTTGGAATGAGAAAACTGTAATACTAACATTTTGGAAGAATGGTCTCGCTGCTTCATTCAAAGTCCTTTCAAAACTGCTAAGTGTGGGTCATGTCTATGTGGAGATCCATTCAGCCTGCTTGTTCCCATCCAGACATACAAAAACACCAACATGCTGTTAATAACCACAATTAATAAATTAATAACCACAATGCTAGTGCAAAAAGCATTCTCTGGCTTTTTTTATGATTGCATCGATGTGCTGCCCCTGGCAAATATTCAGAGATATGCACCCCAGGATTCTAGACGTTGTTGACTCTCCACCACCCACCCATCGATGAGGACAGCTTCATTATCAGGTTCCCCCACCTAAAGTCAACAATCAGCTTCTTGGTGTTGCTGACATTGAGAACAAGACTGTTGATCGGGCATAATTTCATCAGATTTTTAACTCTCTTATACTCTGGCTCATCATTAATTGTTATTTATTCAACAATGGAGAGGTATCAAGAGAATTAAGTGTTTTGGAACGGTGACTGGCTACACAGACATGGTGGAGGTAGTTCTGTTATAACATGCTTTTCAACAAAGCAAATTGGATATAATGGAATTGATGATTGGAAACACTATTTGTATTACATGACCTGGTACACGTGACAATAAACTAAATTAACTATATATAAACACTAAGCTTTTGGATTTCCTTTACAAATCTTGTTTATCAAATCATCTCCTACAAAACATTCCAAGTTAAGTTAATTCTTTGCTTCATGTTGATCTTTTATTTGTTTAAGCACCAATTAAGTACCTTGGAAGCATTTCTGTTTAAAGCAGAATGTAAATGCATGTAATTGCTATTTATTGCTGTCTGATTTTTATGGGTTGAATAGGTTTTAGCATTTTTTAAAACCCAAAACATTAATTTCCATTAAGTTATGAGCCAAATTTGGGTCTCGTAAAACCCATGAAATATCATTGCAGCGCGTGACCAATTTTAGAAGAAATATTTGTAATAAATAGTGCCCAACACTTGGGAAAACATGCTTTTTGGGTATCATTGGATCTAATAGGAAAGATAACATTTTAGATCATCTAATCCAAAATACATAATCTCCAAATATTGGTCATTGTGATGGAGCGCTGGTCTTCAGTTTGTGCATTCGTTTCCAGGAGTAATCTACAGCGGCTTGATTCAAGATGAGAGGATGGTTACTGGAGTGTTTTAGGCTTTAAGTAATGGTCAACACTATAAGATGTTATGCTTCAACACAGACTCCCAGCAAATATATTTGTTGTGCATGTAGTTCTGCTGAAGTCTGAAGAAAGGTCTGGACCCGAAACATCACCCATTCCTTCTCTCCAGAGGTGCTGCCAATCCAGTTGAGCTGCTCCAGCATTTTGAGTCAATCTTAGTTCTACTACAACTCAAGTTAAATTCCTATGACACCTTACGATTATAGAAAATCATCTTTTAAGAAAGAATTGGGTCAATGGTAAAAGGTGATTTGGGGCTAGAATTTGACTTGCACTAACATTTATTTTCTGCAGGATTTGAGAGGGGGGGGACAACCCCCCCCATGTTTTGTAATTTGGTGGAAAAAAAACTTAAAAACTCCACTTTCCGCGAGACAGTGGGGGTGGCACTGACAGTCGAGGGCGCCGATTGGATGAGAGGGACATCGGTCAGGAGGCGGGGGGGGGGGTGGAGGGACATCATGATTCAGCGCGATGATTGGAGGAGGGAGGTGTCGGTCAGGAGGCGGAAGTGGGGGGGTGGGACTGAGGATAGAACGCGGTGATTGGATGAGTGAGACGTCCTGGTGGAGCAAAGTTCATAGCACGGAGCTTGAATCGGCCAGTTCGTGGGTTCTTTCATCGCCCGCCCAGGCACGGCTTAAAATCGGCCACGGGATCTTCCACCACCCTGCGGTCAAATTACTGCATTGAGGCGATCGAGGCTCCCGGTGTTGAAGCCCCCGCCGGGCGATGGAAGATCCCGCGGCAGATTTTAAGCTGCGCCGGGCGATGAAAGGCCGCGCGAACGGGCCGATTCAAGCCCCACGATTTCGGGAGGACGAAGTTGCTGGAGTTCGGAGTCGGTCACCAATCAGGTCAGCTCAAGATGTTATCGTCCACAGAGCCCAGGGCCTAACCATCAAAGCCTCACGTGCATGTATGCATGTGCGATGCCAAGGAAGTGTGTGCCCGCCCCCTGTTTTGACAGCGATTTCCGCCCCTGCCACCTGTGGTGACACTCTGTGTTCCTAAAGCGGCTGCCCCACTGCGGCGACCTAATCTGCGAGTTTATAACAGTTTGCCCTCGACTCAAACTCGCAGCATGGTCGACACGTGGTCTTAGGAGTTCCTATGAGGTCACTGGAACTCTCCTTCATGCTTGAGGGAAGTTCCCGAATACTCGCGGCCTCAGCTAGATCGCGGAAAATGTTTCAGCATGTTGAAAAATTTTCCGCGAGTAAAATTTGGTTTGCATGGTTCTTTTTAACTCGTAGTGCAGTGGAGTGGGGTCACAATTTAGTTACAGGCAGTCTCCCCTCCCCAGGTGAAAACCTTTAGTTGTGCTAACCAATCAATGGAAAGCCTATACATGATTACAATCATATAGTCCAAGGGTCTCCAGTGAGGTAGATAGTTGCTCAAGACAACTCTCTAGATGTTGATAGAATGGTTCAGTTGCCTGACTACAGCTGGGAAGAAACTGTACCTGAATCTGGAGGTTTGCGTTTTCATATTTCAGCACCTCATGCCCGACGGGAGAGGGGAGACGAGGGAGTGACTGGATGAGACTCGTCTTTGATCATGCTGGTGGCTTTGCTGAGGCAATGTGAAGTATGAATAGAGTCAATGGAAGGGAGATTGGTTTGTGTGATGCACTAGGCTGTGTCCACAAATCTCTGCAATTTTTTGCGATCTAGTATGGAGCTATTTCTAAACCATGTTGAGATGCATCAAATACAAAGCGTTCTACGACACATCTGTAGAAGCTACTGAGAGTTGATGGGAACATGCATAACTTCCTAAGCCTTCTGAAAGGCTGAATCTGATTTTTGTTTAGTTGGTAAACTTGCACAAGGAGCTGACAGTTGAATCTTGTATTCAGCATTGTTGCCAATAATGTGTCCTCCTAACCCATTCGACACTTAAAGCAGAGTTTTCTGTAAATTCACTTTGTACACTTGGTGTGCTCTCTTGGCCACTGCTTCAATATGGGTAAGCATATTGCTGATGATATTTACTCCTAGGAACTTGAAGCTTTCAACCATCTCTAGTTCGGCAGGGTCAAGGGTATGTGTACCGCTTCACTTCCCGAGGTCGATCACCATTTCCTTTGTTTTGCTGACATTGAGAGAAAGATTGTTGTCTTGACACCAGGTCACAAGGTTCTCAATCTCCTTCCTGCACTCAGTCTCATCAGTTTCAAAAAACAGTCCACCAGGGGTGCCAGGGAGATGGCTGCCCTGCCGGCAGTCTATTCGTTTTTCCATTCTTTTTGTTATTTTGTAGTGTGTTAAAAATTTGTTTGAATGTTCTTCGGTTTGTTTTATATGGGGGAGGGGATCGGAGGAAACTTTTTTTTCCCCCAAGTTCCTACCTTGCTGGAGACGTGATTCTTTTTCAGATCACATTCTCCGGCGTGCTCTGCTGCCTTCCATCGCTGGAGCTGGAAGTCTCCTCGGACTGTCGTGAACCCCTCCGTGGGGCGCGGACATAACATCGGTTGGTTTGATTGAGGTCTCCAACTACAACAACCAGGGCTTCAGTGTTTTGTCCCAAGGCTGTTGATAGCGGTGTACAGTTCATTCAGAGCAAGCTTAATGTCCGCATCAGGAAAGATGTAGACTGCTTTTTTTCTCCCTCCGATCAAAAAATGTATTCAATCATTTAAAAAAATACAATAAAACAAACCAAAACCCACCACCATAATACAATACAAACAAATAGACTACTGTACAACTATGTTACAATCTTTATTGAGGATGCATTCAACACCCCGCAGAGCCCAGCAATCCCTGAACTCCCCCAGGGTGCCCGTGGACAGGGCGTATTCTGTTGTATTGTAAGGCATATTGTAAGGCACAGTTGCAAGTAATGCCATATAAAACAAAATTGTGAGGTTGGAAAGGGCAGATGAATTGTAGAAAATTATCATCCTTTTCCTCTGTATATTTTCCTTCTATTTATTCGCTTTATGGAATAAATCGGTTACTTGCTATACAATTGATTTTGCCAAGTCACTTCCAATAAATTAGCTGACAGCACTGGCATAAGTACAATCAGCAAAAGTTGACAAAACACATTTGCAAGTTGCATATACATGAACCCAATCAGGCCTAGATATCATAAATGCAATAGTTTTTTTAAAAATCATACCACGTTTTTTGAGAAGTTTCTCAAACATTTTATTGCAAATATTGAAGTGTTTTAACGGCAAACAGCATATGCAGTTAACTCCTATTTAACTGCTAGTCTTGCCCGATTTTCCTTGGAATCAAATGCAATTTGTCATGAGGAGCTGGTTCAGCACAGATTGTTTCTACAGCCTTGAAGGAATGTTAAGATAATCATGTTTCAAAAATGTTAAACATTTCTCTTAACAGAATTTCACAATTTATTTGCAAGCCCATGAACATCTTCTCACTCAATTCTGCATTGTATAGGTATGTTACAAAACTTACCTTGAGCAGCGCTGCAGTTCTGCCGCTCCCCATGTGCATGACTTTGGCGCCTTTCAGAGGGGGGCGGGCTTAAAGTGCCGTTTTTCAACAGACTGGGATAATCGATGAATGCCGGGCGATTTCGTTGCGGAAGAAAAATCGCTCCGCCATTTAATGAATGAAGGTATTTTTAAATTACTCTAGATTATTTATTAACTAGAGTAATTTAAAAATCACCTTCAAAAGCCGTGAGCACCGACAACCGGAAGGATTTTCCGTAGGGGAGAAAAAAAGGTAAATAGTTTATTTTTATATTAAAAGTTGGTTTTTATGGAGGCTTTAATAATATTTTTACGTTGCGAAATGGGATCCCAAAAAATGTATGAACAAACAGTATTTTTCCTCCCGACTTCACCGCTAACCGCAACATTCCAATCCACCGCATTCCATAAAACCCACTCGATAGTTGATTTAAATGGCCATTAATTTACAGGCATAAAACACTAAATTCCTTCCATTTGGCCCAGAAATTCATGAAAATGAGATTTAAAAATTATGTTATATTGTGGATTATTGTGTGAATGTTATTTGGACACTTAGGCAATTTTCAAAAAGTTTATCTTTTCTTAAGAAATGAATAGATGTTTAGATCTACTCATTGAATTTTGTAATTAGCTACAATTAGATAACTAACTAATTATATGCTTTAATTTCAGGTAATCCAAGTAAGATTGTTTAATATTTGTTTCAGAATGCTTCAATCTATAATAACTGAAAATTTCATTGAGTTCTCTTAATTTTTAAGAAAGTTACGGACTTTTAACTTCCAGATCACAGCTTTTGAGTTAAGTCAATTGAAAGGCAATGGGGAGCAAGATGCTAATTTCCGACTATGAAAATGGTCATTACTTTCTTAATACTGAAGATATGAAAGTAAATTAGGTGTCAAATTAAACTTCTTTTTATGCTTTATCTGATAGGATAAATTGCAGACTTGATTTTTTAAATCTCAAAATTTTGTAACATTGCTACATTGTATTCAGGAGGGAAAAAAAGGTGACGAATTTGTAGTGATCTTCAAAAAGTAATCAACCATGAATCGATCAGAGAAATTAAATATAGCATTAAATCAAATGGGGCTAAAAGTTGCCAAAATTAACAGCAGCCAGAATATTGGAATATTTTAAGAAATCATAGGAATTTATTAACTGAAAATTGAGCAGATAAGATCAGAAATGATTTTGATGAATGATGGAACAGCCTTAATGGGCCAAATGGCCTACTCATGTTCCTGCACCTACATACATTTAATATGCGCACTAAAAAGGCTGCTTGCAAGGCACACCACATAATGGTGGGGTAACACGTTGCCATCAGTAGTAGACTGTGTGCTTTCTGTTAGAATGCCATTTTTTGGTTACTTAGATGTGGCATTAAAAACATCTGTACTTGAATTACAACAATTTACAGTCTACAGGGAGCCATGAGGCAGAGTGGTCAAATATATTTAAGACTGAAGTAAACAGATATGGAATAAAAGGTCGTCACTGATTCCAGGGAATAGGCACAAGACAAGATCAACCACGATCCCTCTGGATGACAGCTCAGTCTCAAAAACCTTCATGACCTATTCCTGCTCCAACTTCCAGCATTAGTTTTCCAAAAGAAAATAAACATTTCCTTTCACAAATGAAGGGAACATGCATAATGGGGGAAGTTAAGGTAGCTTATTCCCCATTCTTCCAGACCAATACAGTCAAAGTACTCTGCTATACACCGCATCTGCACCCAGGATGAGGTGTTCCAAACCAGGGCATCGGAGATGTGCTCATTCTTTATGGAACGGGGGTTCCCCTCTTCGACTATAGATGAGGCTCTCCTCCATATCACATAGCTCCGCTCTCACTCCCCATCCCCCCACTCGTAACAAGGACAGAGTCCCCCTTGTCCTCACCTTCCACCCTACCAGCCATCGCATACAACATATAATCATCCGACATGTCGCCACCTCCAACGGGATCCCACCACTGGCCACATCTTCCCATCTCCTCTCTTTCTGCTTTCCGCAGAGACCGTTCCTTCCATAACTCCCTGGTCAATTCTTCCCTTCCCATCCAAACCACCCCCTCCCCTGGTACTTTCCCTTGCAACTGCAGGAAATGCTACACTTGTCACTTTACCTCCCCCCTCGACTCCATCCAAGGACCCAAGCAGTCTTTCCAGATGAAGCAGAGGTTCACTTGCAACTCCTCCAACCTCATCTATTGCAACCGCTTTTCCAGGTGTCAACAGCTCTACATCGGTGAGACTAAGCGCAGGCTTGGCAATCGCTTTGCCCAACACCTCCGCTCAGTTCGCAATAACCAACCTGATCTCCCGGTGGCTTAGCACTTCAACTCCCCCTCCCCCTCCCATTTCGAACATGACCTTCCTGTCCTGGGCCTCCTCCATGGCCAGAGCGAGTCCCACCGCAAATTGGAGGAGCAGCACCTCATATTTTGCTTGGGGAGATTACACCCCAGCGGTATGAACATTGACTTCTCCAATTTCAGGTGGTCCTTGCTTTCTCCCCCCTTCCCTGCTCTCCCACAGCCTACTGTCTCCTCCTTTCGTTTTCCCGCCTCCCCACCCCCGACATCAGTCTGAAGAAGGGTCTCAACCCAAAACATTGTCTATTCCTTCGCTCCATAGATCCTGCCTCACCCATTGAGCTTCTCCAGCATTTTGGTCCCCTTCGATTTTTCCAGCATCTTCAGTTCTTTCTCAAAAACTGATATGCTGGTAAATTCGCTTTATATTGCTTAGTAACTTCTGTCAAGTCTGGGAAGAGAGAGATGCTTCCCGTCTCTAGCAGGTACAGTTCTCCAAGCCTCATTTACAAAATAAGGATTATGGATAACAAGATAAAATTCCCATGCCATGAATCTATGACATACTGTTTTTGAAAGCTGGAAGTAAAATGATGAGCACCAGATTAACAAAAAACACTCCCCAATCATAGAAAAATAGACAAACCCAAATACTGAAGAAGGTTCTCCACCCGAAATGTCACCTATTCCTTCACCCCTTAGATGCTGCCTCGCTCGCTGAGTTTCTCCAGCATTTTTGTCAAACGCAAATATGCAATCCCTAGCAAACATTTATCAAATCGATCCCTTCTAACCCCACTAAATGCTTTCTATTAACAACCTGGTCAATTTAAGAAAAAGATTGGTGTATTTGAAAGTTTAATTCAACAAGACATGACATTTCTCATGGTTAATATCTGCAAGCTATCCTTCATAAGCCTTTTAAAATCACTATCAAAAACTGTAAAATACACATTACCAATATTGACTTTTGTAGAGGTCTCACAAGATATCCCTGAGCCTATTGACCTCCAAGGATTAAATAATAGAACACAGAAAACCCAACTGCCTGGACCAGGAAACATGATTATAGATAAGAAAATAGCCATATTGCTTCACCTAAAGCAGTTCATGGCAGACAAATTATACTTCCTTAGCTACTTTCAGAATGTAACTCTCACTGCAGAGATGTGGAAGAAATGGAGGAGACCCATTATCACGAAAAAAGTGTTAGGTAAAACTATTATCTGCATATGAAGATACTGTGATCTTTCTCCTTGCATTGCAATGGGACTTAATTGGCAGATATACAGAAAGGCAAAAAACAACCCACTAGTTGTGGCCCTACAATACAAAAATATACAGATTTGAATTTACACCCAAAAGTCAACTCTAGCTCTGAACTCCCATTGACCTTAAGTGTTAACTCTCTCTTGTCACAGGTGCTGCCTGCCCTGCAACTTGTTTATTTAGGAAACTTGGAGCAAGAGTTGATTCGAGTGCAACGAGATTCAGTGGGAGAAGGAAAAAAACTCTCTCCAGTGCGTTCCGTAAACGTTCAAGAAAGTTTTACTCATCCATTAATGCCGTAAAGCTCTTTCCAAAATGGCTAGGTAGACAGCACCGCTGGGGCAAATCGTTTCCAAGAGTCATATACAATCCCTATGCGGTTACAACCGAACTTGAAGATTGTAGATTTCAGATTTAATAACATGAATAGCGCACAGCACAACGAGTGTCTGAACAGTACCCCCTACAAGTAGTCACGAAGTAAATGCGGGGGCTGAAGTAGGAGGTAGAGAGTAGCCGAACACTCCCACTGAAGGAAATCCAATTGCTGAGTAAAATACCTGATCTAGAAAGTTGGTCACGTCATATATGTTGTTATTAATGTGAATCCACGCGCTGTTGCTACTGCAATGCTGCTTCAACTCTTCTAGTCGGTAATATTTCACTTCCTCCTTGTTCTCAGCCTTGTTCTCAGCCATGTTGTTCCAACTTGCACCAAGTCCACTCATTTACACTCCACGCACAAGCGGCTCACCGAGCATCTCATTTGTATTGGCAGTTACCGCAATACGCCCAGTCTCAGAGCTCCATTGGTTACTTGACGTGCTACTCAAATGACGTTACAATATCTGACAGAGCCACAAAATGCTGGAGTAACTCAGCAGGACATGCAGCATCTGTCCCATTGAGTTATTCCGGCATTGTGTCTCTATATTCAGTGTAATACAGCATCTGCAGTTCCTTCCTACAATATCTGACGTTCCAAATGAGAATATAAAGTCCGCTGGTAAAGGTCAAATATTTTACTTCTGGAATGCCTCGTTTAAAGCTGCGGGGGCGTCTTGTTGCACTGAAACTATGTCCCTTTGTCCAGTCGAAAAGCACATCAGTCTTAAATGCATTTAATAGAAAGTTGCTCCGTCAGTTAATGTTACGAAGTTGGCAAATTATATTACTTATCTTTCAAGAAATGAATATTTTCTATCAAAAAATTGATCGATAGTAACTGTAAAGGTCCTTGCAGAACTAAGTATTAAAACTGCCAGACACGCGAAGTTGATGTTCAAAGGGACCTGAATAATACCTTTACACAGGTTACTGAAGACCAACTTGCAGAAGCAGCAAATGATGATGAGGCCAAACCTGTCCCATTATGGCGACCTAATTTGCGAGTTTAGAGGAGTTTGCGCTTGCCACAAACTCGCAGCATGGTCGACACGTGGTTCTAGGAAGTCACTGGAACTCTCCTTCATGCTCAAGATAGGTCGGCTAAAAATAGGTCGGCATGGTTCTTTTGAACTCATGGTGCAGTGGTAGTGGGGTCGCCATGTAGTTATAAGTAGTCGAGGTAGCCGTAGGCAATCTCCTTTGCTGACCGGGCATTTTAATTGGCTCATTGGGGGAAAAAAACATAAGCACAAGTTTTCAGAACCAAGAACAACCAACCGGTAATGTTAAATGCCCACTAAACTTTATTAAAAGTTGTCTGGCTTCTTAAAAGTGTCTCCACTCCTTCTCCCCCCCTCTTTTAAAGGACTTATGTACACTGTGCCAGCCGTTTTTTACCTTCCTGTTCACCGCGGGTGTGAATTTCAGACAGCGCTCCCCACTCTCCCTGGCCCCTGCCTTTGCGGGGTGTGTGTGTGTGTGTGGTCTGTGCGTGATGTGTGTGTGGGAGAGAAGGAGCAAAGGGAGGGAGAGAAGGTAGGATGGAGAGAAGGGAGTGCGGGAAGGAGAGAAAGAAGGGAGTGCGGGAAGGAGAGAAAGAAGGGAGGGAGGGAAGGAGAGAAAGAAGGGAGGGAGGGAAGGAGAGAAAGGAGGGAGGGAGGGAGGGAGGGAGGGAGGGAGGGAGGGAGAGAAAGAAGGGAGGAAGGGAGGAAGGGAGGAAGGGAGGAAGGGAGGAAGGGAGGAAGGGAGGAAGGGAGGAAGGGAGGGAGGGAGGGAGGGGAGGGAGGGAGGGAGGGAGGGAGGGAGGGAGGGAGGGAGGGAGGGAGGGAGGGAGGGAAAGAAGGGAGGGAGGGAGGGAGGGAGGGAGGGAGGGAGGGAAGGAGAGAAAGAAGGGAAGGAGAGAAAGAAGGGAGGGAGGGAAGGAGAGAAAGAAGGGAGGGAGGGAAGGAGAGAAAGAAGGGAGGGAGGGAAGGAGAGAAAGAAGGGAGGGAGGGAAGGAGAGAAAGAAGGGAGGGAGGGAAGGAGAGAAAGAAGGGAGGGAGGGAAGGAGAGAAAGAAGGGAGGGAGGGAGGGAGGGAGGGAGGGAGGGAGGGAGGGAGGGAGGGAGGGAGGGAGGGAGGGAAGGAGGGAGGGAAGGAGGGAGGGAGGGAAAGAGAGAATGGAGGGAGGGAGGGAAGGAGAGGAGGGAGGGAGGGAAGGAGAGAAGGGAGGGAGGGAAGGAGAGAAGGGAGGGAAGGACAGAAGGGAGGGAGGGAAGGACAGAAGGGAGGGAGGGAAGGACAGAATGGAAAAGATAGAGGAAGGATAGAAAGAAGGGAGAGAGGGAAGAAGAAAAGGGAAAAGATAGAGAGGAAGGAGGGAGGGAAGGAGAGAAGGGAGGGGATGAAGGGAAGGGAGGAAGGGAAGAGGAGAGGAGAAGGGCGGGAGAGGGTGGATGTTTGGAACGGCTGCCAGGGTCCGGGATAATGCGTGTGAGCTGAGGCCGAGGTTTGTAAACGTTGCTCCAAACCCCGGCCGTCCCTGTATTGCTCACCGCGTCTCCTCGGGGAGAGAGAGGGGTGGAGCAGGGGCTGTGTGCATGAAGCACGGCGACTGGAGGGACGGGAGCGCTGCCCAGGGACCGTGAGGGACCTTCCCCTCTCCCCCTTCTCCATTCCCCCTCATCATCTACCCCTTGCTTCCCCCTCCACTCATCTCTCCCCCCCCCCCCCTCCAAGCGGGGTAGATCTACCCAAGCCGAGAGTACATTACTCCAGCGCGGGGCCCAATTGGGATCTCTCAGCGTCCCAGAGCCCCCGAATCGGCCGCTACAAGTCAACCCACCAATCAGCGGCGCCCGCTGCTGGAATCCAGTGCTGCGCTGCTGAAGCTAGCTAACGTGGAGGGAGAGTGAGGCAGCGTCAATTACGTGGGTTGAGCCTACGTAATTGACTCTCGCTCTTCCTCCATTGGGCTCAAGACACGTCCCCTTGTGAGGCAGATGTGATCGCTGCCTCCCCTGGTGCTTTATCATTGCAGTTTTATGCTGAGACCAGCGAGCACAGATTTAATATATTTATATATGGAATAAGTTACCTGGACTATGGAAGGTGAGGACATGTAATGAAGGGGTTTACAAACATTACATTGGTGACATACATAGAGACAGTAACAGGCACACGCTTATTGCCCACGCTCCATGCGGTTTCTGAGGGGTTGCGCAATCAGAGGGGGGGCTCAGCTGGTCGCTGCCTCACCTCTCATCTCTCCCTGTATTTGCAGCGGAATTGCGAAAATTTGGCTATTTCGACAATAAAAAATGATTAGTTTCATATAGAAATGCCATTTATAACAACAGATCAGTGGAAAAATCATTATATTTATTTTATTATTTTTCTTTACTTTTCTTAACAGCTATTTTCATTGGGAGTTTTCGAGTTGGGATGGTTCAGTTACCTCATAATATCTGTGAAGAAACTGTCCCTGAATCTGGAGGTATGCATTTTCATATTTCTGTACCTCTTGCCTGATAGGGGAGTGGACAAGAGGGAATATCCGTGGTCAGACTCGTCCTTGATTATGCGGGTGGCCTTGCCGAGGCAGTGTGAGGTGTAAATTGAGTCAATGGAAGGAAGGTTAATTTGCGTGATCGTCTGGGCTGCGTCCTCAATTCTCTGCAATTTCTTGCGATCTTGGATGGAGCTGTTCCCAAACCATGCTCTGATGCATCTTACAAAATTGCTTTCTACGGCACATCCTAAGAAGTTGGTGAGAGTTGTTGGGAACATTCCTAAGACTTCTAACAAAGTAGAGGTGTTTTGTGGTTTCTTGGCCATTGCCTAGATATGGCAGGTCCAGGACAAGTTGACGGTAATATTTACTCCTAGGAATCTGAAGCTTTCAACCATCTCCACTAGTTATATTTAAAACATCTTCATTTACATTCAGCAGGAAACTACAGTAAAACATCCTTGAGATTTTCATGATGCTCTATTGGCAGATTCACAGGCTATGTGACATTAATCTATTAATATCCTTTATTACACTTTACATTCATTTTTAGCTGATACACAGAAGTTCAATTATTTTTTTCAGTAAACCAGGAGAGTTCAAAGGGACTGTCGGAACGGGGGCTCATCACACAAACCCCGGGGCCAGCGAGGGGGGGCAGATGGGGAGGGGGGGCAGATGGGGAGGGGGGGCAGATGGGGAGGGGGGGCAGATGGGGAGGGGGGGCAGAGGGGGAGGGGGGGCAGAGGGGGGGGGGGGCAGAGGGGGAGGGACAGATGGGGGGGAGACAGATGGGGGGGGAGGGGGGCAGAGGGGGAGGGGGTAGAGTGGGATGGGGAGGGAGTCGAGAGGGAGGGGGTAGATAGAGAGGGAGGGTAGAGAGGGGGGGGGAGGACAACTTGTTCTATTTGATCTCATTTGATTGTGCATGCCAGGTTGATTGCATTCGTGGAAACACGTTGTTACAATCTTCCACCCGTGTCCCATTATGATGTCATATGTAAATGAGATCCATTGTGATTGGACTTCTGTGACATGGTACTGTGACATCATCATTGGGAAGTGCTGCACGTCTCCCACGGAAAAGCAGTTGATTTTTGGAAATAAACAATTAAAACTTATTGGAAATAGAAGTCGGAATGTGACTGGAAGACATTTACTCTGTTGTGGGAAAAATGTGATTAGCATGTGTGAAAATGGGAAGGCTGTGGCCTAGCGTTTTGGAAGAGGACACAAATTAAGGAGATTAAAAGAAAGCCAACACAACCCGTCATACACACAGAAATTTAGAATGTTGCGAACAAAAGGAAGTTTTAGTATATACTAGATCAAGTGGAACCCGTTGGGTCCCGTTCCCTCAACGCATGGTTGCGGGGGGGAGGGGGCAACCTGCGGCATCACACACACACACTAACCTCCCCCTTGATATTATACTTGAGGGGGCAGAGAGGGAGGGGACAGAGAGGGTAGAGATGGAGGGGGTGGGGGTAGAGAGAGGGGGGGTAGAGAGGGGGTGGGGTAGAGAGAGGGGGGGTAGGGGGGGGTAGAGGGGGGTAGAGAGAGGGGGGTAGAGAGAGAGGGGGTAGATAGGGATGGGGTAGAGAGGGAGGGGCTAGTTAGGGATGGGGTAGAGAGGGAGATGGCACCTTGACATCATCAATGGAAAGTGCTGCAAGAGTCTTCTACTGAAAAGCAGTTAATATTTCAAAATAAACAATTAAAACTTTAAAAATATAGGTTAGAATGCGACGGGAAGATGTTTATTCCGTCGAGGGGAAAATGTGAGTAACATGTGAGAAAATGGGAAGGCTGTGGCCAAGAGTTTTGAAAGAAGATACAAATTAAGGACATTAAAAGAAAGCCAACACAACCCTGCATACACACAGAAATTTAGAATGTTGAGAACAAAGGGAAGAGTTTTAGTATAATACGGATGTGATATGATAGATAACCAAGAAGTCAAGTCAAGAGAGTTTGTCGTCATGTGTCCCAGATAGGAAAATGAAATTCTTGCTTGCTGCAGCACAACAGAATATAGTAAGCACAAATACAGAACAGATCAGTATGTTCATTGCATCCATTGTCCTTATAGCCACCTTCACTATGAATTTAGGGATATAAGCTGTGAGGTTCAGGGCAATTGTTAACTGTTACACTCTTCTCTAAACCCTGTGTCCTGTTCACATTCTATCATTCTTGTTTGCTTTGGTGTTATATTTGGCACCAAGAAGACCTTGAAAACACAAATCTGGGCCATCAACGCCACTGACTTCCAACTTCCTGCAGATGGGAGATCCCATTTACCTCTGAGGAGACCTTTGAACTAGCTTTAATTGGACTTATCACACACTAAATTTTGGACCTTTATCTGTGCGCTGTGGATGGCTTGATTGTAATCTTGCATAGTCTTTTCTTAGATTTGATCGAACACAAACAAAAGTTTCTCACTGTATCTCAGTACAGGTGACAATAATAAACTAAATTAAATTAGGGGTAGCTGAAAAAGGACATGCATTAAGCTTCTCATTCATCAATATTGACCTAAAATCCATCACGGTGTTCCACGAAGGATCATTAAACCTTGGTTTTAAACAACTTAAAAGAAAAGGTCACCAGGTGAAGAAGTTGCTAGATAAAATTATTTCTGTTCATAAACAAGGTTACACAAGGACACAATTTACGTTATCTGCATACTTTGCAATCTAACTGCCAATAGAATTTCAGTAAAGTAGGATTTTTTTCAAGGCGCTGATAACCCCAGGCTCTTCCCATCAAAACAACTCCTTGGTGAAAATTGATCACTAAAGAATACGTTGTCAAAGTAATAGAGTTAATTGACCAATGTTCTTGTTCTACCTGCTGCAAAATTGCGGGCTTCGAAAACTTTGCTCGCTGTGAGGTATCTTACACCAAGTCCATTCACTCATCACCTATGTGCTTGCTTACAATATTACTTAAACAACGGGATAAGCTTTCCACATTGGCACCAACACTTATTTAGGACACAAATTGAGTTCTCCCATGCTGACAACAGCAAAGGGGCCCCTGAAGTTGCACTATGGACTCCTGGTTGGCATTTTATGGAGTCTGACTGGGCAGTGAAATCTTCTGCCGGTACTCTAGCCTCTTGACCAGGGGTGCAGTGCTGCCGGAGCGCCGCTCCAGTATCTCTATATAAAGAAAAAGCCCAAATAAACAGCGGGGAATTTTAACTAACGGCAATTTAACACACTGATTTTCTGTTCATTAACACAATGGTTGTGAAAGTACTCGCTGGGTACATTAATATCTGAGCTGGTTCAATGCCAATGGTGCACTACCTGGTACTTTGTTGTGATACGAGCGAAACATAGAGACCCGTTTGTAACATACAAACAGATGCCAGCACTCTGTATATTCCACCTCGACCTGTAACTCCTGGAGACGCGGGCTGCTCGCGTTCACTACTGAACAGAATTTAGTGAATGGTGACACGCACCGAGTTTCGGTGGCCCTGTGTGTGGGTGCAGTTTCAATGCCCACTTTCTCTTCCCTGCGATGCGAAGGGGAGGGAGGGTTCGATTCCCCGCCACACACTGTCAGGGGAACAATGGGGCTGCGCTGCCCGGTACGGGGGGGAGAGAGCAGAGTCCGCGGGGAGACCCCCGCACAAAGACACCCAACCGCAGCAGATAGATCCCCACACACTCTCTCCACCCACGACCACCCTCCCTTACCACCTTCCCCACACAGACCACCACCTTCCCCACACAGACCACCACCTTCCCCACACAGACCACCACCTTCCCCACACAGACCTCCCCATACCCTCACCACCCATCCCGCACCAGCACCACAAGAGTTGCTTCAGACCCCCGAACACATATTACGCCTGACCCTTTGTGGAAATTATCGTGAAACTTCTCATTGGTGGCATTTGGTAAGTAGGTAATTACTTGTAAATTGGAAAAATACGCGATTACCGTTTTTTTCTTTACTTGCTTGATAATTATATTTCATGATAATTAGTGAGTGCAACCATGCAATATTTTGTCATATTATTAAATTAAGTATTATATGTTTTATTGTACCAGTTATACACTGGGATGTAGTGATACGCTATAACCTTGTTTGACCCTCTTGAAAGGGACTCGTTAATCCCCTTTTTGTTTCCTGTCTACCAACCAATTTTCTATCCAGGTCAGCACACTACCCCCAATACCATGTGCCCTAATTTTGCCCACTAATCTCCTATGTCGGTCCATATGGAATGCTTTCTGAAAGTCCAGATACACTACATCCACTGGCTCTCCCTTGTCCATTTTCCCAGTTCCAACCTCAAAAAATTCCAGAAGATTAGTCAAGCATGATTTCCCCTTCGTAAATCCATGCTGACTTGGACCAATCCTGTTACTGCTATCCAAATGTGCCGCACATTGTGAGTTTGTGGAATTCTCTGTCTCAGAGGGCGGTTCTCTGGATACTTTCAAGAGAGAGCTAAATAGGGCTCTTAAAGATAGCCGGTAGTGGCTGTCGCACAGCCGTCTGGAGCGCATGACGTCATTTGAATACCCAGTGGAAAGTTGTTTAGTGCATAATACATTCGAATTATGGTGTAATTCAGAAAATTGGTCGCTTTGGGTTATGTTTTCATCCTCCCCTCCCCCCTCCCTACGGAATATACAGGTTTGCTCCATGCTCATTACAAATCACTGTATTGTGGATGTACCCCGCACATAGCAAATGGCTAAACACGTATTAATTAAGTGACTTTTGCGCGTTCCCATGTGGGATGAGGGTTCGAAATGACGAGAACTTGACACATTGTGAGTGAAGCTGGAACAAAAAATAAATAAACAGGTAAAATAATCAGAGCTGACTCAGCATATAAGCAAAATACCGAATATTGTTCTTTGACTCCCTGACCTTGCATTAACATTGAACCTTGCGCCACAAACTGAATTATTGGTTGTTGCCCATTGAACAAAATGTTTTAAACTATAAAAGAGTGTCATGTGTCTGAATATTCGCAATTTTTAATGAATCATCATCAGCATCAAACGTCGCAGATCTGCTTACGCAATATGTCACCTACATGTATACAGGCAAATGACTCAATAGAGATGACATTCTCTGGGAACTTTCTGATTTCAAACTCCATTGCAAAATGCACTTACATTCCACCATCAAAAGCATGTAAAATCAAGATATTCGTGATAGTTGATTCGTATACTACAGTACTGCACGTACAAGGTCAGGACGTCAGTGTGCGACTGCAATACGTCTACGTACGTACGCGATACGTCACGCCGGAGGCGCGCAAAGATTTTGTGCACTACAGAATCCTGGAGCACTGCTTCATACGGCGCGCAACTCCATACCCCTCCGCGCTTCTCCATGTGACCGTCCCGCTCCACCCACACGCTACCCGCGCATCTCAACGCTACGACGAGGTCGCGTAAATGGTGCACAAATGCCGGCCAAGTGGGTCAGGCCCTTAACTCAGCGGGGCAGGCAGCATTTCTGGAGTGAAGGAATGGGTGACGTTTCTGGTCGAGACCCTCTTCAGACTGATGTCGGGAGTGGGTGGTACAGAGAGAAAATGTACTAGGAGGCAATAAGACCGTACTGAGAACTGGGATGGGGGAGGGGATGGAGAAAGAGGGAAGCAAGAGCTACTTGAAGTTAGAGAAATCAATGCTCATACCGCTGGGGTGCAGACTCCCCAAACCAAATTATGGTGCTGTTCCTCCAATTTGCGCTGGGCCTCACTCTAGCAAAGGGGGTGGCCCAGGCCAGAAAGGTTAGTGTGGGAATGGGAGGGGGAGTCACGACTAATGTCAACATTTATCCTTTGATGAGACTAAACATAATACCGCTGCGGTGAGGTCGTCGAGCACCCACTTAATTGCCCGCGTGCGCGCCCGCCCGCCCAGGGAGGGCATCAGTTGCCGCGGCGGCGCGCGATCGTCCGAGTAACGGACCCGCGGTCTCGCGGCGGCCGCTTCGCGCGCGCGGGCGGGGGGGCGGGGGCGCGGTGGCGCGGGCGGGCGGGGGGGGAGAAGGAGGCGCCCGGATCACGCGCGGCGAAGCGCTGGCGCCATTTTCGGGGAAGGGCCGTGGCTGTGAGGTGAATCAGTCGCAGTCTAAAGCGCGGGAGGTTTTAGGCTCACTGTTGTCGTATGTTTATCACTGCGGAAGAGGACGGGGTTTGTGTATGTGTGTGTGTGCGTCGTACTCATGGTTTTGCATTGAGCCTGAGGTGGGCTCCCTTCTTATCGGGCTTTGTAAAAGTGGTGCTTTGGTAAAGGGGACGGGGTGTGACGGCCTGTACTGCGGGTGCAAGTGGGGCTGCAGCGTTGCGGGCGCCTTTCGATGGGATATGTGGCCGTTTGTTGTAAATGCAAACGGTCACACAAAGGTACCGAAGCAAATTATCGGACCGCCCTTCTGTCTTGGTGGTGGTGGGTGGTGGGTGGTGGGGGGGGGGGGGGGGGGCGGCGGCGGCGGCGGCTTACAACGTGCAATTAAACAAATACATAACAACTGTGACTGGAGTGCAATATGTCATCATCATTGCATCGGTTTGTTATCAACCACTGAAAACATTTTGCACGGTTTTGTTTACCTAGATATGTGACTACTCCCTTAAATGACTTTTTTCCTCCCTACAACTTTTTCCCTCCCTATAACTCCCTCAGCAAGGATCCTGTTCAGTTGAGCCTTCTGTTGCCTCTATTACATCCCTGATATCGTCTGATAATCCTTTGCTCCATAGATGCTGCCTCGCGCACTGAGTTTCTCCAATATTTTTATCTATCTTCTGATAATCATGTCTTTGACTTTAGTTTCCTCTTCTGCTTTGCTACTTATCCACCTTTACACCCTTTCCCCTGGCCCCAACTCAATAATGTTTTCTCAGCTTTTCTCTGCATCGGTTTTAATAATTCTGATCTTCAAGGGCCATTTCTACAGGAAGACTTGAGTTACATTTTCAAACCTTTTTCATCACAATGTTTAATTTCCATGCCTCTGAAACACTAGGGTAGTTCATTAAATAAAGATGATGATGTGCACAGGAAATTTTAACAATTTAAATATTTAAAATTTTGTTTCACAGACGCAACGGAGTTCAGTACCAGACACGATGAAAGAGAATTGTAGTTTTCAATCTTTGTTCTTCATTAGTTTACCTGATCTTCGAAAGTTGTGTGGCACAACTGTGGTTTTAAACTGTGATGATGCTGATGCAAAAAGTTTGCAGACAATAACATGCAGGTAATTAAATTAAAATAGAAGAATTACCATGTTAAAGATAAAATGTGTTATTACTAATGTTGTGCTATTTTGTGTTGTATACGTTTGTATTTTTTTTAAACTGGGGAGAAATTCAACATGAAGACCATGTTCATTTTCTGAAGGTGAAATATTTAAGAAAATTAAAACTGCATTCTATTTGGAGACTGTTTAAACCATATTAAAGTATCTGTACAATTTCCTTGGGCAAACCTCTGGATACATGAGTACTCTGATTCAATCTATACAATTGATCTTGCAGGCTTGAAATTTACCATTAAAACTAAAGTATGTCAAAATGGCAAGTGGTTGATTGGAAGTCATGCAAATTCACCAATACTCAACATTTTATTATTTTCTGGGGAAAGGGATTTGTTAAATGGTTTCATCTGCTCACCTGGAGCAGTCTCACTATCATCCACTGTAGCCGGCAGGAACTTTTAAATCTCGGTCCCTGCGGCTATAGCGTTCCCCAGTCGACTTTCCAGACGAACTCCGGCTCCCTCCTGCACTCAACTTCACCACAGAGCTGCGGGACGGCGAATCTGCGGAACTGCGGGGCGGTAGACCTGAGGACCGCACCAAGTTGGCCCGGGCGTCCGGAGGCGCACACAGACGGCGACGGGCCCGAAAACATCGCCGTGGATCTCGAGGTGGGTTAAAGGCAAGGTTGGAGCGAGCCCCACACAGGCCATCCATCCCTAGCCTTTTCCTTGCCAATGTCCGTTCCCTGGCAAACAAGATGGATGACCTCCGTCTTCTGATTGCCTCCTGCAACTGGATCAAGGATTGCAGCATCCTGATCCTCACCGAAACCTGGCTGAACTCTGATGTTCCCGCCAGCGCCATTAAGTTAGCGGGATGACACATACTCCGAGCGGACAGAACATCTGACTCCGGTAAGACTAGAGGGGGGGTCTGTGCTTGTATGTAAACAAAGCATGGTGCACAGACACCACCATCATTGAGAGTCACTGCTCAGCCAACCTTGAGTACCTCTTGGTTAAGTGCAGACCATTCTATCTGCCCAGAGACTTTACCTCCACTGTTGTGACTGCAGCCTATATCCCTCCTGATGCTAATGCCAAGCTTGCAATGAAAGAATTGCATATTGCCATTAGCAAACAACTGACCCTCAATCCAGACGCAGCCTTCATTGTTGCGGGTGACTTCAATCACTCCAACCTGAAGACTGTACTCCACAAATTCCACCAACATGTCTCCTTCGCCACTAGAGAGGACAAGACACTGGACAAAGTCTACACCAATATGGCTGAAGCGTACAAAGCAATCCCCCTCCCCCACCTTGGTCAGTCTGATCACTTATCATTGTTCCTGCTCCCTAAGTACTCCCCACTCATCAGACGCGTTAAACCCACAGTAAGGACAGTCAAGGTTTGGTCAGATGAAGCGGACTTCACACTCCAGCAGCGTTTTGGTAACACTGACTGGGATGCGTTTGCAGGTCAGACCACCCTTGACTCCCACACTGACATTGACGCCTATACTTCCTCTGTTCTGGACTTCATCAACTCCTCCATCAACAGTGTCGCCACTCTCAAACAAATCACCACATACCCGAATCAGAAGCCATGGATGAACAGCGAGGTCAGGCTACTGCTGAAAGCACGGGACTCGGCTTTCAGGTCAGGCGATGCCCATGCCTATAGTTTATTGAGGGCCAATCTGAAGAGGGGCATCAAGAACGCCAAACATAGATACAAGCTGCGGATCGAGGAGCACTTCGACAGGAACTCCGACCCCCGGCGCATGTGGCATGGCATCCAGGCCATCACTGACTACAGAGCCACCAACTCCACCCCCACTTCCAGCTACGCATCCTTCCTCGAGGAACTCAATCACTTTTATGGCCGCTTTGAAAGGGACAACCAAGAGTTGGCCATCAAGGCTGTGCTCCCCGATGACCACCAGCCCCTCACACTCAACCCCCTACGACGTGCACGTGGCACTGAGTAGGATCAATGTATGTAAGGCTGACGGCATCCCCGGGCGCGTCCTCAGGACCTGTGCTGCACAGCTGACAGACGTCTGGACTGATATCTTCAACCTGTCACTTGCCCAGGCAGTTGTCCCCAAGTGCCTTAAAACTACCTCCATCGTGCCAGTGCCAAAACACTCCACTGCGGCGAGCCTCAACGACTTCCACTCAGTTGCACTCATCCCTATCATCGCCAAGTGCTTTGAAAGGCTGGTCATGGCAAACCTCAAATGCTGTCTACCTCCCACTCTGGACCCCTACCAGTTTGCATACCGCAAGAACAGGAGCACGGAAGATGCCATCTCAACGGCACTCCACTCCGCCCTCTCCAACCTCGACAACAGAAACACTTATGGGAGAATGCTGTTCATCGACTACAGTTCAGCATTCAACACCATTATCCCCTCTAAATTGATCGCCAAACTCGATGACCTGGGCATCAACCCCTCCCTCTGCAATTGGTTACTGGACTTTCTAACCAACAGACCACAGTCTGTTAGGTTGGATAACCACTCCTCCTCTACCCTCACCCTGAACACTGGCGTACCCAAGGGCTGCGTGCTGAGCCCCCTCCTCTACTCCCTCTTCACCTACGACTGCATACCTGTACATGGTACCAACACCATCATCAAGTATGCAGATGACACGACGGTGATTGGCCTCATCAGCGACAACGATGAGTCTGCCTACAGGGAGGAGGTTCAGCTCCTAACAGCATGGTGTGCCGACAATAACCTGGCCCTCAACTCCAAGAAGACCAAGGAGCTCATTGTGGACTTCAGGAGATCGAGAGGCTGCACGCACAACCCCATCCATATCAACAGGACGGAGGTGGAATGTGTATCCAGCTTCAGGTTCCTTGGGGTCAACATCTCCGATGACCTCTCCTGGACCTACAACACATCCTCGCTGATCAAGAAGGCTCACCAGCGTCTCTTCTTCCTGAGGAGACTAAGAAGGTCCACCTGTCCCCCCAGATTCTGGTGAACTTCTACCGCTGCACCATCGAGAGCATCCTTACCAACTGCATCACAGTGTGGTATGGTAACTGTCGCCGACCGGAAAGCTCTGCAGAGGGTGGTGAAGATCGCCCAACGCATCACAGGCTCCTCACTCCCCTCCATTGAGTCTGTCCATAGTAAACGATGCCTGCGCAGGGCGCACAACATCACCAGGGACAGCTCACACCCCAACCATAGACTGTTTACCCTCCTCCCATCCGGGAGATGCTACAGGTCCCTCCGCTGCCGTACCAGCAGGCTCAAGAACAGGTTCTTCCCTGCGGCTGTCACACTTCTCAACACTGCACCTCAATGACTGCCTGTCTCCACCCCTTCCCCCCTGGACTATCCAATCACCAGCAAATTGCACGGATACCACTGTATATGTATAGATGTATATACTCGTACTACTGCGCAATTACTTGTTTATTTGTAAGTTCGCCCTTCGGAGATACCAACTGCATTTTGTTGTACCACTGCACAATGACAATTAAAGATTGAATTGAATTGAACATCAACAGTAGCACCAGGCTGTTGACATATCTGCAACTTCTTCTTGCATATGGTGTGCACAGGCTAAAGTTGTAGGACAACTTGTTCTATTTGATTGTGCATGCCAGGTTGATTGCATTCGTCGAAACAGGGCGGACCACGTGAAGATTGCAATCTCCAACCCATATCTGCAACTGAACAGCAGGAAAGGTACTGCAAATGAGTGCAAATAACATGGCACACAACCTGTGACATGGATTCATTTACCCTTTTGAAAGGCAGTGTTCTAGAGGCACAGGAATGATATTTGATATTATACAGATGTTTGCAGGCAGATAGAGGATTTGTTTGTTGCTGCAAGTGGGAGTTACTTTGTATTGCCAACTTTTGGAAGGCTGCATATGTGACATGTTTTTAACTTCAGATCTCTCTCCAGGTTTCTGGTGCTGGACATTTTCACAGGATTTTTCAATCTGTAGCTTGCAAATGCTGTAAAACAGCCAATTTCTGCATTTGTTCAGTGCAGAACAAATGAATGTGAATAAAAAAGAGGGGGGAGAAGGAGTGGAGACAACTTTGAACAAGCCAGAGATACACATCTGTGAAGCTCGGTGGACATTAACATACCGGTTGGTTATCCTTGATTCTGAAAACTACTGCTTATGGGTTTTATTTCCCCAATGAGCCAATGAAATTCACCAGTTAGCACCGGTTACAACCTACGAGAACCTTCAACCTCCTGGCAACCCACTAAGACCTCTTGACGATCCACCTACGGTAAGAGAATTCTTGAAAAATTTGCGGTGACCATAATGAGGCCGTAATTAGTTCCCAGAATGCGGGAACTCGTCACGACCATGAAGGCGACTCCCCAGCAACCACCGCAAACATGTGGTGACCATGTGGCGACTGCATAGTCTCCTGCAGTCACCTAAAATGTCGCTTAAGTGGGACAGGCCCATTACTCCAGTATTTTGTGTCCAGCAGCTCAATCCAAACATTCACCATCCTCTGTGGAAAAACTTATCACTTGGATCTCTTAAGCTTTATCTCTCACCTTAGTGCCCTCTTGTTCTAGCCACCACTGTCCTGGAAAAGAGATTCTGTCTACCCTCTGTATATTCCGTATCAAACGTCTATAAGGCTACTTGTCTGTTCTACTCAGAATACATCCAACGTAACTAATTTCTCCTTGGAATTAAAGTTTACTATTCCAGACAACTCTAGGTGTTTCAAGTGCTCATCTAAATAATCTTTCTGATGTGAGAGTACCTGCTGTTTGTCTTGAAGCAGACAAACAACTTGTTACTTTGAACCTGGAAGCAGATTCAAGATTGTGACTGCAAATAATAAATAAAATACAAATTTCTAGATCCCCTACAACTTGTTTTGAATGGTTGGGGACAATTAAGCACTTAATGGGAGGATGTGACTCCAGAAGCATTCCCATCCTCAATGATTGTGGGGGCCCAGCATGTACGTATGAAAGACAGGCTGAAATATTTGCAGCAGTTCATCCAGAAGTGCTTAGACGATTCATCTTCACCTCCTGAGATCTCCATCATCACTGAAGCCAATTCGATTCACACTATGTGATATCAAGAAATGGTTGAGCGTATTGGATTCAGCAAAGCCATTGGTCCACACGTTGTTCCAGCTGAGTGCTGAATATATTTGATAACTAGCTGCACAGGATCGCTCGACTCGACGTCATCGTGATCTTATTCCATATATACCAAAGAACTGAATTCAGAGTGAGAGAGACTACCATCAAGGGAGCACATGACTGAGTGGAATTAAAGCACTTTCATAAACGTTAATGAGCATCCACCTGTGACGGAAGTAATATCTCCCACACAGGAAGCTATTTGTGGTTGACGGAGGTGAACCATCCCAGCCTCAGGATATCACTATAAAACGACCTTAAATGCGGTGTTCCAGGTCCAACCTATCTTCAGCTGCTTCATCACAATCAGAATGGGGATTTTCTCAATGATCAAGTCCCATTTGCAACTGCTTGCTTATGTCACATGCAATAAACAATAGACCAGCGTTTCTCAACCGTGGCACGAAACGCTAGGGTTCCGCGTGTGGTGGCTAGGGGTTCCGAGAGAAATAGTGATAAACGGGCTAATATGTAAATGCATTTTTGAGTCATTTTCATGTTTCATTTCATATTCATATACATGTACGGCATAATTGACGATGTCTATTTAGCTGCGTCTATTTAGCATATTTAGCAATGTCATATTTAACAACGTCTATGTGTGAAACTGCCTTTAGTGTCAATGGACAGGAGCTGTACGTGACGGATTTGTGTAGCGTCAAGTGACTCACTCAAGTACTGACACATGCACGTTCTCCATCAGTCCTGTCTGTGCTTCCGGGCATGCAGGTGCAATCCCTCATTCACCCACGTTATTTAATAATTTTTAAAATGTTTATTTTTGTTAGTTGATCAAACGTTTATGTATGTTTTTGTTAGTTTATAAAGTTTAGGTCTCTCTCTTTGCCTTTTTCCTTCGGTTTTGAACAAGCAGTTTGATTTAAGTTATTTTTGTATTGTCAATACTCTTGAGAAAAGCGTAAGTTTTTGCTTCAACTAGTTATCAGAAAAATATATCATGTTTGCCTTTCTGCTCCTAACCGCGTAGAGGATGTTTCCACTAGAGGGAGAGTCAAGGACCAGAGGGCATGCCCTCAGAGCCTGCACAGTTCCATCATAGTGTTGACTTACATCTTATAGGTAGTTGGTGTAAAATGGTGTTTTATCATTAATGTTTTATTACAATGAATGTTAAGTGGTTTCTGAGTCATTCGTAACTGTCACTGCATGTCATGTTGTTACTTGTGGGCGGAGCACGAAGGTAAATTCCTTGTATGTGAATACTTGACCAATAAACTTACTTAAAAGATTTAGGGAACGCACAATCATAAACACAATAGAAGTGCTATCGTGCTGAACTTGCCAATTATCTTTTCTTTGACGCCTGATTTGGGTTTTGTTAGTGACATGATATTTGGTCCAAACATGAACCCAAGTGCTAAATTTCAAGGAAACATTTGACCAAGTATGATATCAAAGATGCATGAAGTGGGCTATTGGACCTAACGTTTGGACTCATACCATGTGCAGATGATGACATCTGTGGTTGTTGGAGAACAGTCTTTCTTGCCCCAAGACATTACTTCACAAGTTTCTTAATGCAGTGTTCCAGGTTTAACTAACTTCAGTTTCATCAACAATGGTCTGCCTAACATTTTAATATCAAGTGTTGATATTTACTGATTGTGCAACTAAGTTGTTTGCCACCTCACTTATTCCCTGACCCATTTTCGTGACCATAACATGTGATTGATTCAGTTGAGGCAGGAAATGGCGGCGCGCATGGTCGCAGCGGCTCACGGCTCTCCGTCTCGGCGCTCTTTGTTGTTGTTCGTGTACGTTTCATTGTTCGTGTACGTCTTCACTATCGGTTCTGCGAATATCCACTACACCCGCCAGAACCTCATGGACGTCGGTGACCAGCATCAGACATCTGTTTCGAGTGTCTTTCATCAAACGCATAACATCCCAGACGACATAGTGAGACCATCGGGCTCCCCGTGGATTGTTGTCGGGTCCAGGAGGCGGCACAGACGGAGGAGGGAGAGGAAGCAGAAGCGAGGCCGCAGGTCCGGTGTTTTGCTAAGGCTAAGAAAACAACCACATAAGCTACCTCTACCGAGTCTGTATCTCTCCAATGCCAGATCCCTGGTTCATAAAACGGATGACCTGGAATTACAACTCGCTGGAAATCGATATGTTCGTGACTGCTGTGTTTTGATTATCACCGAAACCTGGCTTCACCAGGGGATACCTGATGTTAGCATGCAGCTAGCAGGATGCTTTCTGCTCCGCGGGGACAGGGCTATGAACTCCGGTAAGAGCAGGGGAGGGGGCCTCTGTATCTACGTGCATGAGAACTGGTGCAACAATAGGACAATCATAGACAAACATTGTTCCCCTGACCTCGAGTACATGTCTGTAAGATGCCGGCCTTTTTTTCTACTGAGAGAACTAACAGTAGTAATTGTCACGGCTGTTTATATTCCACCCGACGCCAATGTAAACACTCTCTCCTGCTGAACACCATTAACGAACAGCAGCGGGCCCACCCCGAAGGTGTTCACATAATTGCAGGGGACTTTAATAAGGCCAACTTGAAGACTACTGCTGAAATTTTATCAACATGTCAAGTGTCCTACTAGAGGGGAAAACACTCTGGATCATGTCTATTCCAATATCAAGCACGCGTATAGAGCCATTCCCCTCCCCCAACTCGGCCAGTCAGATCATCTCTCCCTCCTGCTCTCCCCAGCCTACACCCCCCTCAGACGCAGTGCCAGGCCCACCATAAAGACTGTTACAACCTGGCATGAAAATGCACTCTCCAAACTACAGGACTGCTTCACACAGACAAACTGGGACATATTCGAACACCAGATCTGGAAACATTCACAGGAACGGTACTGGACTATATCAAGTTCTGCATCGGAAACGTGACTCTGGACAAAAACATTCGGGTTTTCCCAAACCAAAAACCCTGGATGTCCAGCCAGGTCTGCAGACTCCTCAGAGCCCACGATGATGTCTTCAGGTCAGGTGACAGAGCTCTGTACAGAGTTGCTCGAGCCGATCTAGAAAGGGGAATTAAAAAAGCCAAGGTGGACCATAAGAGGAGCATAGAGTCCCACCTGTCCAGCAATAACATACGGGAGGTATGGCGGGGCATACAAGGCATCACAAATGGAAAGAGGCTGTGCCACAACGACAGAAGACTTGAGTGCGCCGCTGGCAGAGAAGCTATATTGCTTCTTTTCCCGCTTTGAAACATCACAACAGCAGCACTCATCTGCTACAGCCCTGCTCCCACCCTTACCTGGCTCCTGCACTGCTCCACTCACTGTAAGGGAGCACGATGTCAGACGGGTGCTCCTGGCAGTGAACCCCAAGAAGGCTGCCGGCCCAGATGGAGTACCTGGTAAGGTGCTCAAAGAGTATGCCCACCAGCTCACCGCCATCTTCACCAGAATCTTCAATCTCTCCCTGGACCAGGCAGTTATCCCGTCCTGCCTAAAATCAGCCACAATCGTCCCAGTGCCGAAGAAGTCTCCCGTCACCAGCCAAAACGATTACCGTCCCGTGGCCCTCACTCCGGTAATCACGAAGTGCTTCAAGAGATTGGTCCTCCAGCACATCAAGGACTATCTCGCTCCAGGCTTCGACCCCCACCAATTCGCCTATCGCCCAAACAGATCCACAGAAGGCGCCATCACCGTAGCTCTCCACTCTGTGCTGAGCCACCTGGAGCAGGGGCAGAGCTACGTCCGGATGCTCTTTGTGGATTACAGCTCAGCTTTCAATACTATCATTCCGGACATTCTCATCGACAAACTTGTCGCTCTCGGCCTCCCCACTCTCACATGTGCCTGGATAAAGGACTTCCTCACCAACTGGCCCCAGACTGTGAGACTCGGCCCCCACCTCTCCTCCACTCGCATGTTGAGTACCGGCTCCCCACAGGGCTGTGTGCTAAGCCCCCTCCTATACTGTCTCTACACCCACGACTGTAGTCCGGCCCACAACAACTGATTGTCAAGGTTGCTGACGACACTACAGTAGTCGGATTCATCTCAAGGGGAGACGAGGCAGCGTACAGAGAGGAAGTCCTGAAGTTGACAGCCTGGTGCTCAGAAAACAACCTGGCTCTGAACACCAAGGAAACCAAAGAGCTCATTGGCGACTTCAGGAGGCATAGCACCGACTTAGCCTCCTTATAGATCAATGGCGAGTGTGTGGAGAGGGTCCACACCTTCCGGTTTCTCGGCGTCCTCATCTCCGCTGACATCTCCTGGACAGACAACATCACAGTGGTCATCAAGAAGGCTCAGCAGCGGCTGCACTTCCTGAGGGTCCTCAGGAAGCACAACCTGGACTGCAACCTGCTGCTGACCTTCTACCGCTCGTCCATTGAGAGCCTGTTGACATACTGCATTACAGCATGGTATGGCAGCTGCACCATGGCAAACAGGGAGAGGCTTCAGAGGGTAGTTAGGGCAGCACAGAAGATCATCGGCTGCCCTCTCCCCTCTCTGATGGACATTTACACCTCCCGCTGCCTCAGCAGGGCGAAGAACATTATCAAGGACAGCTCCCATCCTGCATTTGGCCTGTTCGACCTGCTGCCCTCAGGGAGGCGCTATAGGTGCATCAGCACAAGGACAAATAGACTCAAGAACAGTTTCTTTCCAAAATCCATTATCTCCCTGAACTCACACATGCACTGACTTCACAGCCTAACCCCTGGACTTTCATCTATCCACTTACTGTAATTTGTACTGTAACTGTAATTTCCAATATGTGCAATAACCCATACTGGATATAGGAATCCTATTTATTGATTTTATTTATCCATTGTCTTTTTATAGATATGTATATAGCGCCGCAGAACTGTGCACCTTATCTCTCCCCCCCCCCCCCCCCCCCCCTTTTGTTTTGCACTGAGTAGGAGCAGCTTTTAATCTCATAGTACATGTGTAAATAAAAGGCATTCTGATTCTGAGTTTCTGGTTAGTTTATAGCCTCAGGGTGTTGATAGTTGGAGATTCAGTGTTGTTAATGCCATTAAATGTCAAAGATAACTCGCCTGTGGGGTTAGTCTTTATTTGCCACAATAGCCTATGGCGAAATGTTGAGTAGGTCTTTGTATGAAACCATAGCTTCCTTAATTTACAAATGGAATTGAACATTGTTCAATCTGCAGTGAACAATCTGATTTCTGACTTTATGATAACTGACAACAGTTGTGTCTGTAGATCCCTCCAGCGCTTACCAGGTACGCACGCGGCTCTTTTGCAGGGGTGTGGATGTTACCCAAATGGCCATAGCCCTTGTCGGTCTGTAGGCGAAAGACTTGCCCACGGAGAGAGGTTTAAGTGGTTTGCTGGACATCGAAAAATCGCTTCTGGGGATCGAGTTTCAGCTTAAGTTGTTTCTGTACAACAGGTGGTGAATGAACCTGTGGCTGTACCAGCTGCAGGGGCACGGGTAGGGCAACACGGGTCTGCCGAGACATCAGGCATTGGACAGGAGACCCCAGTATTGGGCCACGGGTGATGTTCCTTATGTTGAGCAGTTCCAAGTAAACATCGGATCTGGCAAGGTGTGATTAATTAATTATTTGGCACTCTGTCCGGACAGCTCGTTCTCGAGTCCGTTTGACTGTGGAAATTCAGGACTGTTGGTGACATGGCGAAAATCCCATAGTTGACCAAAATTTTTGAAACGCTGGCTGGTGAACTGATTGCCGTTATCAGACAGGAGGCGTGCAGATGCACCGTGCATGGAGAAATGGCGAGACAGCTTTTGGATGACAGCATCGGATGTGATGCTTTGGAGCAGGTCAATTTCGAACCAGCCCGAATACGAGTCAACGAGAACCAGATGGTGTTTTCCACTCCACTTGAATATGTCAGTGGCGACCACGGACCAAGGTAGAGGAGGAACAAGGTGTGTGAGCAAAGGTTGCTTTGTTGGTGTGGCGTCAGGCTGTTGCAGACAGCACAGTGTTCAACTTTTTTGTGCACAAACTCGGTCATTCCGGGCCAGTAAAACAATCTCTTTGCTCATTGTAAGGTCGCTTCCACGCCGGGGTGGCCCCTGTGAACGGCGTCAAAGTACTTGTCCCATAGAACAGCTGGGATGACTGCATTGTGACCCTTGATTATGACCCATCCTGCAGTACCAGTTCATCATGAACCAGGTAGTACGGGCGAATCACAAGTGGGGCACTCTTGTTTATCCGGCCAGCCACGCCAGATGACTGAGGATCCCGACTCGTCCAATCTCACCACGTTCCAGACTTGTCCAATAGCTGCCTGGAGTCGCAAGCTCACAAGTATAAGTTTTTCATTGTCTGTGGGAAAGCTGCAACTCTGCTTGGCATTAACGTGTGCCAGGAACGAGGACTGATATCTTTTGGGCCTGCTGTCCATCAAATATCTCCCACTGAAGGCTCCACCCAGCAGATACTTTCGCAATACAAGGAACTATCTGACGATAAGTTTGGGAAGGTACCCATCAAATACACCATCGCCACTGAGTCGTACCTGTGGTTCGAGCACCGCAAAGAATCCACATGCTGTGTGCGACAGAGAATACAATGAGCTCCAGTGGTTTGTGTCCCTGGGTGTCATTGCCGCGGTCACCGACCGCTCTGACTGAATTTCCACCATGATGGTTGCAACAAAGAAAAACAAGAAAGAAATCCGCATCTGCATCAACCCAGAGACCTAAACACAGCGATCAAACGCCCGCACTACCCGATGTACATAGTAGAGGACGTTGCTGCCCAGATGAGCAGTGTCTCCGTGTTTTTTGTTCTGGATGCCAAAGGTTCTGGCAGATCCCACTTCTGACACCATGTCGAATGACCTAGTCATACTCACAAATAGGGTACAACATTATTTATTGATAAGCACATATATCACACTACCGTATGTTGCTTCTGCTGTGTAGCCACATGGACCTCCAGCACAAGTTGGGTTGCGATAATATGAACAGTGCAGTAGGCGGAGCTTCTAATAATAAAGCACTACATTGGGAGGGAGTGGGCAGAGAGGGAGGGGTAGAGAGGGAGGGGAGGTGGGTGGAGGGTGAGGACAACTTGTTCTATTTGATTGTGCACACCAGGTTGATTGCATTCATTGAAACAGGGCAGACCACTTGGAGATTGCAATCTCCCACCCCTGTCCCATTGTGATGTAATTTGTAAATGAGATCCTTTGTGATTGGACATCTGTGAGATGGCTCTGTGACATCATCAATGGAAGGTGCTGCAAGAGTCTTCTGCTGAAAAGGAGTTAATTTTTTTGAAATAAACGATTAAAAAGTAAAAAACGTAATCAACCTATAACATCACCCATTCCTGTGTGAGACAGCGCCTATTGGCAGCGGCTCGATTGCAGTCCGTCTGTCTTTAAAACATTTTTGTCTTTTTAAATGTCTAGTTTTTATTATTTTTCTTTAGCTGTGTATATGTGGGGGATGGGGAGGGGGTTGGATAACCGTTGTCATTGGGCCTAACATCATGGAGCCAACGGTGGCCAGGACCAACCTGAGGGCTCCAGTCGCCGAGCCTGCAGACCTGACATCGCGGAGTTGGCTGTCTTCGGAACGGGAAGAGCTGTGGTGGCGCGCGGCCTGGACCCAGCTTTGGAGGTTCCGGCCACAGGCCCTGCGGACAGGAACATCAGGAGCTCACAGGTCCCTGGTGGGAGACCGCTTCTCGGAGCTCCCGCAACGGCAACTTCTCCCGCTGGAATCGCGGGGTTTAAAGGACACAGAGCCGGGCCTAACATCACCCGACATGGCTTAAATGGCTACAGGACTTACCATCGCCCGCCGGGGGCTTTAACATCGGGAGCCCCAGTTCGCCTCGATGCTGCAGTTGGACTGCTGCACTGTGGGAGAAGAACAAAAGGAAGAGATAAGACTTTGCCTTCTATCACAGTGAGGAGGTGTTGGAGATCCACTGTGATGGATGTTTATAGAATCTGTTAAGTGTGGGTCTTTTTTTTGTAATGTAAGACTGTAGAAAATGCAATTTCGTTCAAACCAAGCTGTTTGAATGACAATAAAAGGCATTCTATTCTATTCCTTCTCTCCAGAGATGCTGCCTGTCCTGCTGAGTTACTCCAACTTCTTTTTGTCTATCTACTGTGGTGGAGCTACTGAGGAGATTGACAAGGAAGAATATGCACTTTGTGTTTGGTTCGGAACAAAGAACTGCATTTCAGATGTTGATGAGTGCCCATATGTTGGGGACTATGATCCAAAGGCACCAACCCAAGTTATTGCAGATGTGGGGCTAGGAGGAGTACTTGTACAAAAATGCAGGACAATCGAAAGTCAGAGTATAAGCAAGTTGGTCATTCATGGAAGTAGAAATAAATTACTCCCAGATGGAAAAGGAGGTTTTGGTGTGGGCATGTAAACACTTTCATGCATAGCATTAAGTTTGAGTTGTTGGCAGACAACAACCTGCTAGAGACAGTCCACTCCGCTCAATCCAAACCGTGTGCCCGAATTGAAAGATGGATGCTCAGACGCGATATGATGCGATAGAACTATTTATCCCAGGAGTGAAATTGATCTGCCAACAGTCATAAAACGCAAAATACATGAAACATGAAATTAAAGTGATGAGTGGAAAGGATCGGGGATGTGCAAAGATTATGGGGTGGCAGGGGGAGGGGAGTCAGTCCGCGCCATGACAGAAGAGTGCAGAGTTGTCCAGTTTGATACCCACAGGGAAGAAGGATCCCCTGTGGTGTTATGTACTGCATCTTGGTGGAACTCGTCTGTTACTGAAGGTACTCCTCGGGTTGACCAGTGTGTCATGGAGGGGGTGAGCTATACTGTCCAAAATGCACTGCAGTTTGAGGAGTATCTTCTCTTCCAAGACCACCTCCCATGAATCCAACTCCTCCCCCAGGACAGAACCAGTCTTTTTGATGAGTTTGTTAATCCTGTTGGCGTCCGTGATCTTTGCCCTGCGGCATCTTACTGCAGATGTTGAAGGAGCAGAGCCGTCTCAAAAGGTACAGCCGGCTCTGTGCCTTCTTGTCCAGTGCCTCAGCATTCCTGGACCAGTCCTGTTTACTGTCCAGGTGCATGTCAAGGTATTTGTACTCCCTGGTAAACTGCACATCCACATCATTGATGGGGACAGGGGTGTTCCTTTCCTAAAGTCCTCCACTAATGCCCCGTCCCACTTAGGAAACCTGAACAGAAATCTCTGGAGACTTTGCGCCCCACCCAAGGTTTCCGTGCGGTTTCCGGAGGTTTTTGTCCTCCGGCAACCACCTTCAACTAGCATCTCAACCGGCTTCGACTAAAAAATTACCGATTTTTAAAACGGAAACCACTTTCGACCATTAGGGAGACTGACAAAAACCTCCGGGAACCGCACGGAAACCTTGGGTGGGGTGCGAAGTCTCCAGAGGTTTTCGTTCAGGTTTCCTAAGTGGTACAGGGGCATAACTCTTTTGTCTTGTCAGTGTTGAGCTGCAGGTGATTCAGGCCACACCACTCGACAAAGTCGTTGACTGCACCGCTGTATTCAGCTTCCCTCCCCTCACTGATGCAGCACACAAATGCAGAGTAATCGGAAAACTTCTGCAGGTGGCAGCGGTCCGAGTTATATCTGATGTCCGAGGTGTAGATGGTGAACAGGAAGGGAGAGAGTCCCCTATGGGGCCCCTGTGTTGCTGACTACCAGCCTGATGCCTGACTTATTGTGGTCATCCAGTCAGGTAGTTGGTGATTCAGGACATCAATGGAGCGTCAACCCACATTTTTTCAGTTTGCTCCTGAGCAGTGCAGGCAGGATGGTGTTAAAGGCACTGGACAAGTAAAAAAAACATGACACAGTGCTTCCCTGGTGAGCATAGGTGGATAGATTAATAGGTGAAAGGATAGGTGAATAAATGGAGCAGGTGGATGATGGCATCCTCAACTCCCAGAGTTTGGTAAGCGAACTGCAGGGCGTCCGGTAGGGTCTAACCGGCAATTGCAGGTGAGTGAGCACTAACCTCTCCAGGGACTCCATGATGTGTGAAGTTAGCACCACCAGTCTAGAGCTCAAAGGGCCGAATGGCCTACTCCTGCACCTAATTTCTATGTATCTATGTCATTGGTGGTGTTGGGACGCATCTTTGATACAGGAATCAGGCAGGATGTCTTCCACATAACAGGCGCTCTCTGCAGGCTCAGGTTGGAGTACTCTGCACAACTGGCTGGCACATGCCTCGAGTACCCTAGCGCTAACACATTGGGACCCGTGGCTTTGCCTGGGCAAAGTCTGCTCAGCTCTTTCCTCACCTGCTCAGCCTTGATGGTCAGGTGCGACAAGTCAAAGTCAAGTCAAAAAAGTTGATTGTCATGTGTCCCTGACAGGACAATTAAATTCCTTCTTTGCATAGCACAACAGAACATAGTAGGCATTGACTACAATTATATACGTAAATACACACATGAATGAATAAATTGACAAAGTGCAGATAAAGCGGCCCGATCATCAAATCAATTAAAATAAGTTTGAGCTCGTTAGCCCCGTCTTGAATGCTTACCATCCCCAGGTCACTGGTCTTGTAGTCTTCATTCTGCTCCACACATCTCACGTTGTTCTGCTGATCAACAGTACAAATACAGAGTGATCCACAACGCTGGAAAGAACAATATAGCTGACATCCATATTGCTGAAGGTAGACAAGCTGAGGGTCTACACTGGAATGAGAAGCAGAATCATTTGTAAGATTGGTTGCAGTACACTCTACAGCAAGAGCAATGAGACAAGATAAATAGAAGAAGAGTCGGACAAGGATCGAGAACTACAAGGTTAGATAGCAGACCCAAAGAGGTGATTGGGAGGAATGTTCCACAAAGGACATATGCAGCTATCAGAGATGAGGTATGCACAATTAGAAGGTGTGTGCTGAGAGGAAACAGGATTGTCATGCCAACAAAGCTGAGATAAGGATGGTTGAGTTGGTACACAAAGGACATTTAGTGATTGGAACTAAACAGAATCTTCATACAAAAGTATGGTGGCCAGGATTGGAAAAAGATGTTGAACTACATGTGAGGTCATGCCATGAAAGTCTGATGGTAAACAGAACCAATCCACCTGAGCCAATATGAAGCATGTTGCTAACAGGACTATGGGAAATTGTTGCTGTAGATTTCCATCAGGGGAGGCAATACTAGTTTTGATTGACTACTGCAGCAGATTTTAAGAGTGCGATAATGGAGTCTAGAACATGGGAAAAGACTAGCATATTTGATGGCAATCTTCGCAAGACACGGCCTACCAGTGACATTATATTGACACAATGGGCCTCAGTACATTTCTCAGGGGTGGAAGATTGCAACCTTCACGTGGTCCGCCCTGTTTCGACTAATGCAATCAACTGGACGTGCTCAAACGGAAGATCAAATAGAGCAAGTTGTCCAACAACGTTAGTCTGTGCACGCCACACAAATGAAGAAGAAGTACATTTCTCAGAAGTTTGCTGACTACATGAAGATCACAGGTATGTACCATCACAAAGTTACACCAAAGTGGCTGCAAGCTAATGGAGAAGTGGAACATCAGAACCAAACTCTAGAGAAGAAAATTAGAATTGCCCAAGCAGAAGGCAAAGATTGGAAGGAAATGCTCTTATCATATGTAGCAGCATATAGCATAACAGGGAAGAGTCCGGCAAAATTGTTTGGAAGGAAAATCTGGACCAAGTTATCATGGGTTAGTGACATGGTAATGAATGAATGAATGAATAAGTTTATTGGCCAAGTATTCACATCTCAGAAATTTGCCTTGGTTTCCCCCCCGCAAGTGACAACATGGCATACAGTGACAGTTAGGAATTACACAAAAAATACTAATATAATAGATGTATGGAGAACTGCTAATCCAACTGGAAGGGAATATTCATTTTACTCATTGGTACATAAAACATATTCACGAATTGATTATTTTTTAGTGGATACAAAATTAATTCCATACACAACTAATCCTTCATATCACACCAGTATTATTTCCGATCATTCTCCGTTGACTTTTCTATTAAAATTTGAGGGAATGCCAGGTGAAAAATATTTTTGGATGTTTAACACACAAATTCTAAATAACCCACAAGGTTATAAATGTTTAAAACAACAAATGAAATATTTTTTTGAGACAAATGAAACACCAGGTATTTCACCTTCTTTACTATGGAAAACTTTCAAGGCATTTATCAGAGGAATTATAATCTCATATCAAATTTTTCAAAAAAAAAAGAATAAGACAGAACAACAGATGCTAGAACAAGAAATTAGACAATTAGAGTTAGATAATGCCAAAGATCCAACTACAGATAAACATAATAAGATAATACTACTGAAATTTAAACGTAATCAAATTTTATCGGCAAGAGTAATAAGATTATTCCAAATCACAAAACAGGAACATTTCGAATTTGGTGACAAGCAACATAAACTCTTAGCTCGTCAATTGAAACAACTAGAAAAGGAAAATACTATCACTAAAATTAAATCAGAGAAAGGTGAATTACTAACATTACCCAAGGATATTAACAATAGATTTGCTCAATTTTATCAACATTTGTATACATCTAAAACTAAAATCGAAGATAGTAAAATTATAAATGTTTTAGATAACTGTAATCTTCCAAAACTTGACCTTTCGGAACAAGGGGAATTAGGATCTCAGATTACACTTGAAGAAATAGGTGAAACAATAAAATCGTTGAAAAATGGTAAGACGCCTGGACCAGATGGTTTTCGTAATGAATTTTATAAAAGATTTCACGAGGTAATGGCTCCAGGCTTACTTAATTTTTATACTCCTGCCTTTAAAGAAAATAATTTACCAGAAACATTAGCTGAATCAACTATTACGCTTATACCAAAAAAAGATAAAGATTTAGATGAACCGGACTCATACAGAGCTATATCACTTTTAAATACAGATCAGAAAAATTTAGCAAAGACCTTAGCAAGAAGATTGAGTAAATATATTAGTAAATTGATAAATCCTGATCAAATGGGGTTTATACCCAAAAGACATTCATTTAATAATTTGAGACGCCTGTTTAATATAATGTACTCACATAAAACGGAGGAAGAAGATATATCAATTGTTTCTCTGGACGCAGAGAAAGCATTTGATCAGGTAGAGCGGCAGTATTTATATAAAGTATTGCAAAAATTTAATATGGGACAGAATTTTATTGTATGGGTAAAATTACTATATGATAAACCGACAGCGAGAATATTAACCAATAATATGTTATCTCCAAATTTTCAATTATTGAGGGGCAATAGGCAGGGATGTGCTTAATCACCTCTGCTATTTGCCGTTATGATAGAGCCCCTGGCTGAAAGTATAAGAAGTCATCTGAATATTCAGGGATATACTAGGGACTCAAATAATAAAATTTCATTATATGCAGACGATATACTTTTATATATTACAAACTCACAAACGAGCATACCAAACTTATTAACTTAAATAGAGGAATTCGTTTTTTTTTCTGGATACAGAATAAATTGGAATAAAAGTGAAATAACGTCAAGAATCTACACACCTATTAAAATTCCCCTTTAAAATTGCAACAGAAGAATTTAATTATTTGGGTATTCAAATTACTAGAAAATACAAAGCATTATTTCATGGTAATTTTATGCCTTTATTAAATAAACTCAATGCGTCGATTAAATTCTGGAAAACACTTCTGTTATCATTAATAGGCAGAATAAACGCTATAAAACTGATCTTTTTACCACAAATATTATACCTATTTCAATCTATACCATTATATATACCAAAACATTTCTTTAAAAAACTAGACACTAATATAACCAATTTTATCTGGGATTAAAGATCACATAGAATCCAAAGAAAATATCTGTGCAAACCAAAAGATATTGGGGGATACTTCCGAACTTTTTGTATTATTATTGGGCAGTGCATATTAAGAATATAATTTACTGATTGGACAGTTCTACCCAACAGACAGAATGGATAAGAATGGAGAAAGAGGACCGTTCTCCTTGTAATATAGGAGCGATCCTCTTCTCCCCGATAAAACTGAACAACACAATATATAAGAATAACCCAATTATACATGATACAATAAAATTTTGGAAACAACCTATCATTGGTAATACAAATAGTGAATAATCCTTCATTTAAACCATCACTTATGGATGAAACATATAATCAATGGGACAGAATGGGAATTAAAAGGATCGGTCATATCTATGAAATGGGATATCTTCTCATTCCAACAATTACAATTCAAATTTAAACTGAAAAATAACTAATATTTTAAATATCTTCAGATCTGTGACTTCATGAAGAAATACATACAAAGATATCAAAACATAACTTCAGAGCCACTGGAAGAAGCAATGAACATTAAGGCTGACGCACAGAAATTAATATATTGATATAATAGTATTTTAAATATAGATTTACCATCGACAGAGACACTTAGAGAAGAGTGGAAACGAGATTTAATGATAAACATTACGAAGGAAACATGGGAAAAGTATATATATATAAATATATACACAAATGTTCGATTAATGTAAGACATAATTTAATTCAATTTAAAATTTTACATAGATTATATTACTCTAAAACTAGACTGAATAAATTCTATCCAAATACTTACCCTATTTGTGATAACTGTCTATCCAAAAATGCAACTATAACACACTCTTTTGTCTCCTGCATAAAACTTTATAAATATTGGAGTGATATTTTTGAAATATTTACAAAATTATTTAAGATAAAAATGGAACCTAATACTGAAATGATTATATTTGGAGTAATGGAAGATGGGAATAAATTGAATTAATCTCAAATTTTATTTTTTAATTATGGGTTAATAACGGCAAAAAACTTACACTTAACCTTTGGAAAAATACAACCATACCAACGCTTAAAATTTGGATTTCCAACATGTTGGACACTGCACATCTTGAGGAAATGCGATTCCTCCTAATAGATAAATCAGACCAATTTTTAACGAGTTGGTCTGCATTTGTCGATTTTTTGGAAGCACATGGTGCAACAAAACTGTAGAAGCTAATTTTCAGGATTGGGTGAGGGATGGTCAAGAATATAGATAACGATCTCCTTAATCTCTTACTTTCTACTCTTCTTTTCTTTCATTTTCTTTTTCATTCTCAACTTTCTTTTTTCACACTTTTTTTCTTTCTCACACACTATATATCACATGTTTCTTTATCTTTTATTGTCTATTCTCTCTTTTTCTTTTTCATTATTAAAAAAAAAATAAGAAGCTGTACATAAAATGTAATATGTCAATATATATTAGGCACCTTGGTGCCATATTCCTATACTTCTAATAAAATAAAAAAAGTGATTGGAAAAAAAAGGAATGACACATAAAACATTAATAATAAAATATTATTGATTTTGCTTTGGAGTCACGTGAGTGACTACGTGAAGAAGCCCCGCCAGGCGCATGCTCGGCATTACGTTGACGCATGTCGGTAAGGAAAGCGCTGCAGATCGCAACTCCACCAGTGGTGAGTAACAGGCCCGCAGGTAAGTGGGTTGAAATTACTTTCTGGGTAGAAACTCCGTGACGCTGGCTGGAATAGCCAGGAGGAGTTTGGGAAGTTTTAAAAAATGGACGCGGTGAAAAAATCGGCGCGGGGGAAGCGCGTGTCCCGGGTGGAAACACAGTTAAGATCGGGACCACAGATAAGTACGGAGCTGTTTCCGATACCGGTAGCCGTTGACCCTGCCGTTGTTCAGCCTTTAGACGCTCCACAGCCACAGGCCATGGAGGGTTCTCAGTGGAGAGGAAAAATAAAAGGAAGTCTGCTGGGCCTGTAATATCAGATGAATCTGATGAAGAAGAGGCAGGGCCAGGCAGACGAGCCTGTGGCTCAGGATGGACCAAATGGAGAAAATGCTTCAAACAATTATTAACCAAGGGTCAAAAGACCCAGAGTATTCCCAGGCAGACCCTGAGGGGGTTCCACATCATGAATATGGTGCCTTTACAACATGGGAATGTGAACCTCCAGAACCTTGTTCAGGTCTGGAGGAAGTCTCCTTTGAGCAAGTCTCAGGAGTACCAGGGCGGCAGAAGACTGACCCTGAAGGTGGTGTTTTTGGTCTTGAATACCCACCACAGCACAAAAGTCAAACTACAGGTGTACCAGATGTAGCACAATCCTTTGCTATATCAGACGGGAGTGGTGAGGTCATGGAGGAAAACCTGACGGCCAACATTAATTATTTGGTTTCTCACCAGCTTCAGGAGAGTGTCATGATTGAGACAGCAGACCTCTATAAAACACCTGTTAATTGTGCATCACTGAGGGTGCCGACGGTGAATCCAGCTATTTGGACGCCTATGACTTCAACAATGCGAGGACAAGAGATACGATTTCAGAGGGTCCTCAAGCTCATTGCAGCTGGCATTACTGCTTTTGGGAGGCAGTTGGAAGGGCATGCTATGTTCAAAATCCAAAAAGACATGTTGGCATTGTTTTGTAACTCTTATTTTGAGATTAATTGGATGAGAAAAATCGCCATTCGGCCCATCCTGCACCCAAGATTTGCTGGTTTGTGTAAATCAAGCAATGTTCAAGCTCCAGATTATTTATTCGGAGAAAACCTGCCTAAACAAATTAAAGATATCGATGAGGAGGCAAAGACTATCAGCCTCATAAAACCTTTTATATTTGGTCAAAGGAGACAATCTGGCTGGATGAGAAGGGGGTTTGATTCAGGAGCAGGAACAAGCAGAGGCAGGGGTATGGTGAGACGGTATTATTACCCATCACAGCCCAATGTCAATCAATATATTGGGAGAAGGAGACTGTCATGGTCATTTGCTGAGGTACAAAAACTTTATTCTATCACAGAGGAAACTTGTGGAACCTCCGGTTGGTGGTAGATTGGATATGTTTCATGATGAATGGTACTGTATAACATCTGATCGGTTTATGTTAGTTACTGTGTCAGGTGCTATTATATAATTTATGGAAGGAGTTGATCCACCTGTACAGGATAAACCTAATCGGGTTTTGGTGTTTTCTGCACCTGAAAATTCTCAGGTAAAAGAAGAAGTAAAACAATAAAATAAAATAATTTAAAAAAGGGGTAATTGAAAGTACGGAGAATCATCCGCAACAATTTGTGTCAAATATTTTCCCCAGGGCGAAAAAAGATGGGGGTTGTAGAGTCATTCTGGATCTCACAAAATTGAATTCATATGTCCAGTATAGACATTTCAAAATGGACACCTTCAACACTGCAAAGGAGTTGTTGTCCATAGGGTGTTACATGGCTACTATAGACTTAAAAGATGCATATTATTCAGTGCCAATTCATCACCATTATCGTAGGTACTTGAAGTTTAATTGGATGGGTCTGCTGTGGCAATATAAAGCATTACCTAATGGGTTAAGTTCAGCTCCCAGGCTGTTCACAAAATTATTGAAACCAGCACTTGCACTGTTAAGGGCTCAAAATCACATTGTCATGGCTTATCTTGATGATATTTTAATTGTTAATGCCACTCAGGAATCAGCTGAAGATTCAGTTTCAGCAACTATAAGCCTGTTGAAAAGGCTAGGGTTTCTGATCCATCTAACAAAATCTAAGCTACAGCCGTTGCAAACAATTGAGTATTTGGGGTTTGTCATTAATTCAGTTGCTATGTCAGTAACTTTACCAACAGATAAAGTTGTGGATATTACAAATGCATGTAGTTGCCTTGCTGACAAACCTTATCCCTCCATCCGAGAAGTAGCTAGGGTTATTGGTAAGATAGTAGCAGCATTTCCCGCTGTTGAGTTTGGTCCTTTGCATTATCAAAATCTTCAAAGGGCAAAAGCATAAGCATTAAAAGAACGTGCAGGTCATTTTGACAGACCCATGCAGTTGCCAACGGAAGCGTTGGCTGAATTACAGTGGTGGAATGGGAATGTTGCACAAGCTACTAAAAACATTGCTATTCAGCAACCTACAGTGGTATTGTCTCAGTAAAATAGAGCAAGACTCTGCCACGGGTGTTTTGGTGGTTCCTAACTGGCCTACACAGCCATGGTTCCCATTGATGCTTAGAATGATAATTGAACCATTTATGACGATTCCCAGCTCCAGGGATTTGTCGGTACAACCAGTGACAGAACAAGTTCATCCATTGCATGATCATATGAATTTGTTAATCTGCAGGTTCTGACCAGACCATTACAAAGGCTTGGACTGTCGGATAGGACCATGGATGTCATAACGTCAGCTTGGAGAGATAGCACTAAGAAACAATATATGTCTCACATAAAGAACTGGGAAGCTTTTTGTATTCAGTCAGATATGTCTTATCATACTGCAAACATATCGGATGTATTGGAGTTCCTTGCTATGTTGCATTTTGATCAGCACCTTAGTTATAGTGCCATTAATAGTGCTCGTAGTGCTTGTCTTCCTATTTATGACAATTTTCAGAACATCTATCTATCGGGTCTCATCCATTAATATCCCGATTTATGAGAGGGATTTTTAATAAAAATCCTCCCAAACCCAGATATACAGAAATTTGGGATGTTAGTATAGTTCTCACATTGTTTCGGCAATGGGCTCCAATTACGTCACTGTCGTTTCAGAAATTTACATTTAAAGTAGTAATGCTGATGGCATTACTGTCAGCACAAAGAGTACAAACATTGCAAATGTTACGTTTAGATTGTATGCATTTGTCTGCAGATAACATTACTTTTTATGTTTATGATCTAATCAAACAAAGCAGACTGGGGAAGTCTGGAACCAAGGTAATCTTTAGGGCATATCCTGTCGACCAAACATTGTGTGTGGTTAAGCATCTGACTCAATATATTGAAGTAACCAAGAGTCTCCAAAGTTGTGAGACAACAATGCTTATTGCCCATAAAAAACATACAAAAAAGTGTCAGTACAAACTATTTCTAGACGATTAAAACAGGTTTTGGATTTAGCTGGAGTAGACACTGATGTGTTTAAATCTCACTCCACCAGGGCAGCGTCCACGTCCGCGGCAATGGCACAGGACGTGCCGCTCGACCAAATTTTAGAGGGCGTAGGATGGTGTAAAGAATAAACTTTTTCCAAGTTTTACAATAAACCTGTTATCACGCTGCCAGAGTTTGGACATGCAGTGTTGGGTTCTGTTTGATTATTTGCTTTCTTTTATGTAATGATTCATATCTTTTGTTGTAAATTTCCCTATGATAGAGGGGTATTACTTTTCTTTCTTTTATTATTATTATCAAAACACTTATTGCATTATTCAAGCAATGTTCAATAATATTATTTACTCACTACTGTGTCAACTGAAACAGTGTGTCGTATGGAATGAATCTACGGCATGAAAATCACAGAGCTTCAAAATCTTCACGTAGTCACTCACGTGACTCCGAAGTAAAATAGTAAGATGAAACGAGAACTTACCTATTCGAAGTTTGATCTTTATTTTATGAGGAGTTACGATGAGGGATTACGTGCAAAATCTAAATGATCATCTGGTAGGTCTAGTCTTGTGTGAGCCTTACTATCTTACTTCGGCTATTGGTTCTGTGTTTTTCACGCCGCTGCTATGAAGTATGCCGAGCATGCGCCTGCCGGGGCTTCTTCACGTAATCCCCCATCGTAACTCCTCATAAAATAAAGATCAAACTTCGAAAAGGTAAGTTCTCATTTAATCTTACTATTAAACATGTGAATTAAATAAAATACCAGAGCAAAATGAACAAAAAATGAGAGATCATGATGCAGAAAAGAAAGTGGCATCCAAGCCCTTTCCAGAGAGGAAATGAGGTGCCAGACCATCAGATGTGATGCCAGGAGATGAGGTGCTAGTAAGGAGAGAAAGTCCAAGTAAAATGGACATGCCCTTCTTTTGACAACCATACACAGTGATGTCCAGACAAGAAAATAAGGTGATTGTCCAGTCGCCAGAAGGAGTCAAATATGATAGTTTTCCACATATATATTTCTATGATCTCCAGGGACGCTGCAGACTGAAGTTGAGACTGGGATCAGACCCAAGACTACCAAATTGATGAGCCAAGAATGCACGAGTCTGAGGTGGAGACTATGCAAAACCAGAATCGAGATGATGAACTGGTGGAACAGAACATGACAGATCAGAATCCAGTACCAGTGCAGACAGAGGCAATGGGCAGACCAATGCATCAGAGAAGACCACCTAAGAGATACGAGGACTAAGAGATGATGCATTATCAATGTAATGGACGCCGTTTCCTAAATGGTGTTGGAATGTTCAGTTTACAATATGATGATGTGGCCTTTTTGTTTGATCAGGGAGAGATGTCATGGTAACTGGTGTTACTATGAGTCAGAAAGATCAGAGGATACGTTGCCAGGATGTAAAGAATGGAGGCGGAATAAAACAAAGTGTTTATGTTCAGTGTCCTTGGAGTGTGTTTATTATATTCGGATCAGGTTGAGGATTTGACACTCATTTCACCAGCAAGTTACTGCACACAGAGCTTTCTCAGAAACGCTTTTAAGACTGACCTCAAATTGCAGTTCAATAAGGAGACATTCATATTACATTCCTTGGCACAAAGGATGAAATAAGATTTGTGATGATCCTATTATTAATTGACATTAAACGCAGGTAACTAATGAATATTTTAATCTTGGTTCTTTCACGAAGAAGTGCTATTAAAATGGATCACAATTAATCATTATGATGAAAACGCCTACTTGATTATCATCATGGAGCACCCATGTCAAATTTTGACTAGGTCATGAGATTCATCTGATTTAATTGATCCAGTAATGGATATTTGAATTGTAAATGCGAATTGTCACCTCGTAATCCTGTATCAATAGTTGTTACTTCATGCCAATCAAATGGTTCTGCTACCTTAGGATTCCTGGAACACTGAAATACAAGATAGAAGCATGTTAAATTAACAATGTTTAAATGATTTTTTAAAAATTACACAATGAGAAAATTAGCTGTTACTCACTCTCTCAATGACACTTAAACAAGTCCTTATCCATCCATCTCTCCACTCTGTATAGGAAAGAACTGCAGATCCTGGTTTAAATCAAAGGTAGACACAAAATGCTAGAGTAACTCAGCAGGACAGGCAGCATATCTGGAGAGAAGGAATGGGTGACGATTTGGGTCAAGATCTCGACCCGTAAAGTCACCCATTCCTCCTCTCCAGAGATGTTGCCTGTCCCACTGAGTTACTCCAGTATTTTGTGTCTACCCTCTCTCCACTCTGATCCTTTACTGTTACCTCACTCATCCCACCTTCCTCTTCTTAACCATCCACTCGCATTTTTTCCCTCAAAACTCATTTGTCCAATTACTATCCTACAGCAATCTGGTCATCGAGTAGGTAAAGCTAAAGTTTAATGGTTTGCTTCAGTTAGCGAACGGCAAATAAAGATTTTGGCTTTATTGGAATTCCTTTGCAGGACTCAGTTTAATAATAGAAAAGAATTCCCTTGTCTAGGACTCAGCTGTTGAAGTTCAACTTGGTGGTAGTGAAGTTACAGCAGAAAATCAGGTCATGCATTAGGCCTAGTTGAAGAGATTAGCTGTTTAACATACTGCTGTGCAAAGTAAAACCATGGTAAAACTACTACTTTAATTCTGTTTGGAACCAGAAAGGAACTTACTGCTGTAGTTAGGATTTGGAGCTTCTTGCTGCTTTTAGATTCAAGCTGGAGGAAGACATGATTTTTTTTTGGACATCAACAAATCTTCCAAGCATTTATAACACCTGTTGACTATAATTACCGTATTTCCTGGCAATAAAGACGCACCTGCGTCGAAGGCACACCCCCATTTTGAGTAGCTAAATTTTGAAAAAAAATGCTGGCGGGACATAGAATCTCTCATGCTCAAAAAGAAAGAAATAAATAAATAAATAGATAGATAGATAAATAAATAAATAATAAAGGAGGTGACGATTCAATTTGCCCAAGGCTTCCAGATTTCCTCCATTTTGAATGACTGAATGGGTGGGGGGGCGGGAGGGTTGGAGGGTGACGGTAGGTAGAGAGATGGTGGAGAAAAAAGGGAGCACACCGGGACAAGTTGAATCAGTTGTGATCTTATTGAATGACAATACTAGTTCAAGGGACCAATTGAGGTTACTCGCGCTGACACAGGAGTAAGCTCCACCGCCCGCTGTCCTGTTATCCATCGCCCGCTGACCCGCTCTGCTCTTTGCTCTTGAAAGACATGGACCGGGCAGTGAATGCCGTGCAGTTTCACCCAGTGCAGCAATTGAGGCCATGTCCTGCTCCCGGCGGCATTCGGAATTTAAGGATTTGCGGGAAGCGCGCTGACATGAGCGAGGCCAGCGAGCGGTAGGAGAGAGGTGTTCAGATGGAGAGCACTGCCAGAGGTGAGCGAACCGGCAGAAGGCGCTGAGGTGGCAGCCGGTTCCGCTGTCCAGTCCCTCCCCGGCCACAATGCGGCAGCAGTGAGTGAGTTGCTGGCATGATCCCTGACTCCCTCCTTCTCAACACTCCTGCCCGTGCTGAACGGATCAGACTCTCCACACACTGTGAAAGGAACTCTTCCCACCCCCCAGTGGTGCTGTCACGTTGCTGCCCGTGCTGACCTGGGCCAGACTACACATGCTGTGAAATGAACTCCTTCGCCCCCCCCCCCCCCCCCCCCCCGCCTCCTTTTACAGCCACTTCCCACTTTACAGCCGCTTCCCAACAGCTACCAGCAATGAGGGATAGACTTGGCTATCCCTCAGTACAACAACATCATTCTTGATGTTGATGTACTGAGGGATAGCGAAGTCTATCTTTCTTGGCTAACCATATAACCATATAACAATTACAGCACGGAAACAGGCCATCTCGGCCCTTCAAGTCCGTGCCGAACAACTTTTTTCCCTTAGTCCCACCTGCCTGCACTCATACCATAACCCTCCATACCCTTCTCATCCATATGCCTATCCAATTTATTTTTAAATGATACCAACGAACCTGCCGCCACCACTTCCACTGGAAGCTCATTCCACACCGCTACCACTCTCTGAGTAAAGAAGTTCCCCCCTCATGTTACCCCTTAACCTCTGTCCCTTAATTCTAAAGTCATGTCCTCTTGTTTGAATCTTCCCTATTCTCAAAGGGAAAAGCTTGTCCACATCAACTCTGTCTATCCCTCTCATCATTTTAAAGACCTCTATCAAGTCCCCCCTTAACCTTCTGCGCTCCAGAGAATAAAGACCTAACTTATTCAACCTATCTCTGTAACTTAGCTGTTGAAACCCCGGCAACATTCTAGTAAATCTCCTCTGTACCCTCTCTATTTTGTTGACATCCTTCCCTAACGACCTAACCTTCAGCCTCCAAGATGCAGGTATATTTTCATGCCTTATTTTTGGATAAAAAATAGCATCTTCATTACTGGAAAATATGGTAAGTGATAGCCCATTTTGATTTTCTTTTAACGCTGAGCTACACATGGTGTAGAACAGCTTTTTGAGCATGGTGAAGAAGAATTTCATGAAGCCTTATTCAAAATCAAGTTTTTCAGACAAGGGCTTCAATTAAACACAAGCGCATGGGTGTTTTGTGGATCAATTCAATTAAGGAAACAGTCCTGTATAAAATGACATTACATTAAAAGTGAGCTATCAACATTTGAGCAGAAGATTACCACATTGAATGTTCTGTCAATAATGGAATTAAGTTTGGTTTTGGTCTTGCAATAATAATCCCAAAGATTCCAATGTTAGTGTTCGTTCATCATGGGACACATTAATCTGTACGTCAACTTCTCATAGTTCTTGGACGTTAGTATTCAGGCTCCCATACCTTCATCCTGATGGCAGGAGTGAAATGAGAGTGTGGCCAGGATGGTGTGGGTTGCTGATGATGCTGGTTGTGTTTTTGAGGCAAGGCCCTTCTATAGGTTACTTCAATGGTGGGGAGGTCAGTACCCATAATGGACAGTGCAGTGTTCACCACTTTTTGCAATCTTCTTATTTCCTGGATGCTTGAGTTGCCGAACAAGGCCGTGAAGCCATCAGTCATTTTGCTCTCTATCGTACACTTGTATAAGTTCAAGGGAGTATTTATCAACATACCAAATCTCCTAAATCTTCTAAGGAAGTAGAGGTGTTGATGAGCTATCTTTAAGATTACATCATTATGCTGGGTCTAAGACAGAGTTTCAGAGATAGGCATGTCCAGGAATATGAAGCTGTGGGCGAAACCTGGCTTTTAGTGCATTGTCAAAGCAAATAGAGTCTTGCACAGATGGAGCAGTGATGATTTCTCGGAGAACATGGAATAAACCAGTCCTCCATATCTAAGTACCTCATCATCATCAGTCTTCTTAGCCATTTACTTCGGGTCAAGGTTGACATGCTTACACTCCAGTTTTATGTGTTCAGAAATGACTAACCCGATTTGGTGTCCACTGCCTCTGACACATTTAGCAGGAATTAATTAACTGAGGGGTAAAGAGGGAGGTAGTGGTACATTATATTTTGACAGTGTCAAAGAAATATAAAATTAACTGATTGTCTGTTGTTAAAGTAGAAGTCTCTATTGAAAATCATGTGCTGGAAATGCTCAGTAGGTCAGGCAGCATCGGTGGAAAGAGAAAGAGTTAATGTCAAGACCAATTAGCCATAGTTTGAAGAATCAATATTTTATAATTTTACAATCACATCAATTTATTAAAATGCTATTTGGAGGAATATCAAAAACACTTGCATTCCTATTAAGTGATTCTACCTTAGAGTCAATCAAAATAAAAAAATATGTGTATAATTTTTTTTTAAATGAATTAAAAATTATTTAGCAAAAGCGTTTTACGATGAAATGCATTGTTTGAACACATGGTGGTGCCAAATGTCACTATGGCTCTATTATTTGCCAGTATAAATTAAGGATTAAAATCTTGCCTTTTGAGGTACTTCTATTTGTAAAGTTTAAATTATTGGAGAGTGACAATATCATTACCCATACTGCTTCCTTTTTTGTCCTTAGTTGACTCCTTCCTTGCCAATCATGTTCCCCAAATAGCTTGCATTTACAGCTGCATCTGACATGACAGCTGCCTGTCCTGCTGAGATACTCCAGCATTTTGTGTTTATCTTTGGTTTAAACTGCAATTCCTTCCTACACAAGTTATATGTACGTCATCATAGGGATAAATTGACAAATCCATTTTAAGGTCTAGAATGAAATAGGTCTTGTCTGCTCCTGTTTGTTCTAAAGATTTGCACTGCTTTGTAAAATAAAGCAAAGTTCATAATCTATTGAAATCTTCAGCACAAATCCTTTGAATCTGATTACTTGCTTGTGGATAAATATCATTGACCATTTCTTGCTATTTGTTTGCCTAAAATGCTTTCTGGAATACTCTTCGATTACAGCTGAATTGTAACTGTCACATTTAGTCACAGAAAGTTTGTATAAATAAAATGTACTCTTTATCACAAATATAAGATACCTTATGAAGTAAGCTGATTTTTATTTCATGCAGGGAATTGCTGTTTCGTTATCCAGATGTTCTTGCTGCTCCTGGAGAACATAAAGAAGTTATCGTAATAATGCCCGTAAGAATGAATTTCAAAATAGCTTTTGATGGATTATGAAGACAGGATTTGTATATTTCATGCAATACATTTGTAAAACTACATACAACGTTGTTAAACATAACAATAATGCTGAAAAGATGCAGATTTATTAATAAAATAGGATTGCGCCACAAAAAAATTGTTAATTACTAATGCATTGAATATAGAGTAATAGTTGTTAGTTTGTAATACTGTGAAATAGCCCAGGACATCTCACAATCACAATCACAATAATACTTTGTTAGCCAAGTATGTTTTGCAACATACGAGGAATTTCAAATGCCAAGTCAGTCATACAAATAAAAAGGAAAGGTTTAGAGGGACATGGGCTGAACGCAGGCAATGGTACTAATGTAAAGCGGGTACCTTGACCCCCTTGGGCAAATTTGGCTGAAGGGCCTGCATTCCATGTTGTATGATTCCATAAGTCTATTAGCATGATGCTTGTTCGATGATGATATCCGGGAACTAACTGACACGTGGATAGCCCTGCGCACAGGTCGTCTCACAGATCGCTAAATTGAATGAAGGAATAGGGTGATTGAGATTGAATATCTCCAATAATTCTGAAACTTTTCATATGAAATGACAGTAAAAAAATGGATACGTCAAGGAAGTGGGCTTCTTAGTGGTGTGCTGCGGCACTGAATAGGCAAAACCTAATGTTATGCTATTCCATTTGTTTTAAGTCTGATATGCAACGTAAATGTTAACATATGAATATTGTACATTTGCATTCAAATTTTATGAATTAATATTTTTGGAACAACATAATTGTACCTAGGTTTAGAAATTAAGGTAGAGTTGAAATAGGTGTTGAATATTCATCTTACATGATAATAGCTGTGAAAAATATAATTGGCACTGCCATTGCAGAAATACTACTCTCTGCTACAGACTGCTAAAAGTTGTTTTTGTTTTTTGTAGATACCTTTTTACAAAACAGGAATTATTCAGGCATTTGTTGAAAAACACAGAGGAAAGGTAAATTGCTGAAGTTTATTGATCTTACTAGTGAAATGTATTCAGTTATTTACATAGTATTTCGTGTATTCATTAGTTTACTGGCAATGTTTCAGAGATATTGGATGTTATACTACTGGTCATCATCATCATCGGCGGTCACTCGAAACGAGTATGACTGTCCTCTCCACAGGGCCGTCTACTTGTGGGTCTGCAGATGTCTGTAGAGGCCGATCCGCGATACACACCTTGGTGCACTGTGGGCAGTGGAGACTGGCATTGTTTGGTGGTCGTCGAGCCCCCTTCTCTCTGTCTTTATGGTGAGGTCACTTTGTCTCTGCGACACGGCGTAGTTCGATTTCGTGACGTGCAGCTCCTTCATGCACACATTTCCTCCAGGAGCGCCTGTTCAGAGCAATGTGCTCCCAGTTGCTTAATGTGATGTTGAATTTCTTCAGACTGTCCTTAAGGCGTTTATTGGGCCTGCCAGGAATTCGCCGACCTTTCTTCAATTGAGAGTACAGGATTTGTTCATGGACACGAGTGTTGGACGTGGGGATGACATGGCCAGTCCATCGAAGTTGGTGCTGCATTATTGTGGTGGTGTGCTGGTCATGTTGGCTTCTTCCAAAATGCTGATGTTAGTTAGTTTTTTCTCTCAGCTGATCCTGAGATTTTTTCGTAAGGATCTTTATTGGTATTGTTCCAGGGCTCTCAGGTGCTTGCTGTAGGATGTTTCATGACTCAGCTCCATAAAACAGGGTGGGGAGGACATTGGCTCTGTAGACCAGCAGTTTTGTTTGAGCCTTTAGGTCTCGGTCTTAAATGACTCTTTTCCTGAATCTGGCATAGGCTCCGCTGGCACAACTCAGGCAATGGCTGACCTCAGAGTCGATGTCAGTTTTTGAGGAAAGAATGCTGCCAAGGTAGGGGAAGTGGTCAACGTCCACTTTTATAGTGGGCTGGGTAGACGGCTGGTTGGGTGGAGGTTGATGTAGAACCTTGGTCTTCTTGATATTTAAGGCTAGGCTCGTGGCTCTGTATGCCTTGGCAAAGGCATTTAGGATGCCCTGGAGGTCTTCTGCAGAGTGTGCTGCAATGGTGCAGTAGTCCGCGTACTGAAGCTCCATGATGGCGGTGTTACTGACTTTGCTCTTGGCCTTCAACCTATTAAGGTTGAAGAGCCCACCGTCAGTTCTGTTGAGGATTGGGATCGCCTGTGGCAGCTCTTCACCAATTAGATGAAGTATGGCAGCAATGAAGACGACAAACAGGGTGGGTGCGATAATGCATCCCTGTTTGACGCCCGTTTCCACAGTGAAGGACTCAGACTCAGAGCCACAGTTGCTGAGCACTGTGACTGACATGTCGACGTACCCCGCTAAATACTGGCAGACAACGTGCAAACTGATTACGGCAATATGCACAGTTTTAGTGAATGCTCATTTAAAACTACAGGGCTGCATACCTGGGTGGGTTCAGACTGGAGGACCTATAACTATTTTTGATGTTCATTCAACCATAAATATTTACCCCAACACCAAGGAATACTCATTGGGGAGTACTCATCAGAACTTGGTGCTGATCCTCGCCCTCAGCTGGTGTTCCTCCAGCAATTCATGACCCCAAGACTTGGATCCCCATGGATCAAGACTGCCTCTGACGACCAATGATAGGTGGATGCAAGTGAGCACTGCAGTTTCTCATCCCTATGATATGAGGCTCAATAGGTCCACTCTGGTAGACTCAGTGAGTATGGACTGTTTCTGGAGACTGGAACAATTCTCAACACTTCCTGTTGTATGTGATGGCAGCTGCTATCATCTACCATTATGTGATTTCCAAGCTGGGGAACAGAGTGTAATGAAACAAAGAGAAGGGAATACATCAGCTTGCATCACCAACAAATAATGGAGAGTGAAATCAGAGATGCTGTCAGTTCCCATCTATAGCTCACATTCACGGTGTCAGCCAATGTGCAATTCTATACCGTAGATATCAGCACTCCAGCTGGCTCAATATCAGCCTCTAACAATTCAATACTGGATTCACACCTGATCATGGCATGTGTAGCATGAAAGGAGTTTGTACCAGCTATCTGACACGGCAGCTCTGCCACTAATTATTCTCTGTATATAATGCTAAAATTAATCATTTAGAGCAGATTGCATTCGTAGCATTAAGTAATGTACACATGTTTTACAAAACAAATGGTGCAGTGGTTAGTGCATTGAGCAGAGTGCTGAGGAACTTTGCAGCATTGGAAATGTTAACTGGGTCATGTGGATATAAAATCTACTAGATCTTTAACAGAGAAGAGTGGGAAGGCTTTGGCCAATATTTGTTCCTAGATGTTAACTTTGGTGTTTTGATTGATATATCTTTCTCAGTCAATCAGTCAAGGGTGTATGGGAGTGCTCAGGGAGGGGTTGCACTTCTGGTGGGGGACATGTCGTGCTCCTCTGAGGGTGGTTTGTCCACCTTTGGTCCCCACCTGGCACCCAGCTCTCACCTGTGGCTCTAAGAAGCTGTTAGCATGTGACAGCGGCCACACCCTGGAAAACCACTTTGGCAGGCAGGCTAAACCAGGTGAGGATAGTCGATAGATTTCAAACCCTTGGGGAGTTTAGATACTTGCTCAGCCCAGCATGCGAAGTCTGTTCCGGTGGATTGGGCGGAAGAAATCCACTGGAGGGTTCAACTGCAATGAAGGCTGCTCAGCTGTGCACTGTGGAGTGCAAAGGGCATGTCAAAGCACAAAAGAACCAGATATCACTCAGAGTTACCAGCCCCATCTTCATGAGTTGCTGGCTGTTCATGGACCGCTGACTGGAGACCCAAACGAGAAGTGGAACCAGTTTAAAATGCATCAAGCAGAATATGGACCTCTACGCTATCTTTGTTTAGGTTCATTTTCTTAAAACAGCCAACTTACAATAAGTTAGGTAAAACCAATACAAGCTTTAATGATCATTTAGCTAGAGAGTGCTAGGAGATACAAAGTCAAGCATACAGAAGATACTTAACTCCTCCCAGGCCACCACTCTAATTAATGAAGACATACAGCATCTTTTTATAGTATTTCAGAAACATAGTCACATGTTCATACAGAATGGCAGCAATGACGTCTTACATATCAATCACAGCTCTACCCATTCAAAGCATGCTTGTCACTAATACAATACTTCTCATGCTATGGTTATATCGATCACAAACTTTAGTTACGAAACCCCCCAAATAACAGGAAGTTAGTCAAAGGTTTATCATCTGCAGTACCTTCTTAAACAATGTAAGGATCCTTATCAGTTGCCCACAGAAGTTTCTGCTAGTAGAGAATACCAATTTCTCAAGTAGCTCGTCATCTCCCAAGGCTTGTGTTTACAGAAGCCTGAACCTTCTCAAGAAATACATCCCCTCTCACCATTGTCAATATCTTTTGCTTGGGCACAACAGGAAGCAGCTTGGATGCAGTTTGAATTGCAGTATAATGTGGATAAATGTGAGGTTATCCACTTTGGTGGCAAAAACATGAGGGTAGACTATTATCTGAATGGTGGCAGATTAGGAAAGGGGGAGATGCAACGAGACCTGGGTGTCATGGTACACCAGTCATTGAAAGTAGGCATGCAGGTGCAGCAGGCAGTGAAGAAAGCAAATGGTATGTTAGCATTCATAGCGAAAGGATTTGAGTATAGGAGCAGGGAGGTTCTACTGCAGTTGTACAGGGTTTTGGTGAGGCCACACCTGGAGTATTGCGTACAGTTTTGGTCTCCAAATCTGAGGAAAGACATCCTTGCCATAGAGGGGGTACAGAGAAGATTCACCAGACTGATTCCTGGGATGTCAGGACTTTCATATGAGGAAAGATTGGATAGACTCGGCTTGTACTCGCTGGAATTTAGAAGATTGAGGGAGGATCTTATAGAAACTTACAAAATTCTTAAGGGGTTGGACAAGCTAGATGCTGGAAGATTGTTCCCGATGTTGGGGGAGTCCAGAACAAGGGGTCACAGTCTAAGGATAAGGGGGAATTCCTTTAGGACCGAGATGAGGAAAACATTCTTTACACAGAGAGTGGTGAGTCTCTGGAATTCTCTGCCACAGAAGGTAGTTGAGGCCAGTTCATTGGCTATATTTAAGAGGGCGTTAGATGTGGCACTTGTGGCTGAAGGGATCAGGGGGTATGGAGAGAAGGCAGGTACGGGATACTGAGTTGGATGATCAGCCATGATCACATTGAATGGCGGTGCAGGCTCGAAGGGCCGAATGGCCTACTCCTGCACCTATTTTCTATGTTTCTATGAATGCTGGCCTCCAATTTCCTGATTACCCAGCCCCAAGAACCCAAATTTCAAAGCTTTCATTTACTCAGAACCCAAAACCCAAATTAATATTTACTTAATAAAATACTTAAAATATTCCATTATTAACTAGGATATTATCATCTTCATCGATCTAACAAAGTCATTTGACACGGTCAATCATGAAGCTCTGTGGACCCAGTCAATATCATCAAAAATAAATTGTCTGTATGTGGGATCTTGAATGACCAAGTTATCTTTTATGATGTTGTTTGAGAACAGTCTTTATTTTTGTTCTTTGTTCAAAATATTGATTTCAAAAATAAAGTGCCTCATAAGCATCATTGGGACATACCAAAGTCATGAAAGATGGGACAAAATGCAATACAGATTATTTTGGGCTGCTCGCTTCTCCTTTTGTTAATGTTTCTACTCGACACTACAGCTTTCAAAGCATAACATGCTCACAAAACACTGTGATTCTACATTTAATGCAAAATGTCTTCCTTTTAAAGAAAATAAAAATAATGTGAATATTTATGGATTATGAGCCAGCAGTTTTGTTCTGTTCATCCATCAAAGCATGAGTATAGATTGCAAGACAGAACTTTGGCTGCATCACATTGAATAATATAAGATAACTGATCATTCATATCATTGCTGTCATGGACAAATGAATCACCAGTAGATTGGTGAGAACAAGGTAAAGTAACTATATTCATTAAATTGGAATGGTCAGTACTGCTGCAGACAAAGCTTTGATAAGGATGGTGATATGAAACCACGCAGTGCCTCTCCTATTAAGTACTACTTCCATGTATTGTTCATGGAGAAGTATTGATTCGTCATCTGAGGGAGAACAATGTACAGTAGTCACGCAGATAATTCTATAACCTTGTATATGATACGATACAATAGAAGTTTATTTATCCCAGGAGGGAAATTGATCTGCCAACAGTCATAAAACACAAAATCCATGAAACATGAAATTAAAGTGATGAGTGGAAAGGATTGGAGATGTGCAAAGGTTGGGGAGGGGGGTGTCAGTCTACTCCCACAACAGAAGGGGAGGAGTTATACAGTTTGATAGCCACATGAAAGAACGATCTGTGTGGCGTTCTCTACTGCATCTTGGTGGAACCAGCCTGTTGCTGAAGATACTCCTCAGGTTGACCAGTGTGTCATGGAGGAGGTGAGCTGTATTGCTCTGCAGTTTGAGGAGCATCCTCCCTTCCAAGACCACCTCCCATGAATCCATCATACAATGCCAGTAGAAGTCTGTGGTAAATGTTAGGAACTACCATTGTTCACTTTTCCTGCCTGCATATATCTTGGTAACAGCTTTGGTTTGTCTTCCAGGAGGTTAGGATGTACCAAGAAATGTGTTGGAGCAATCTGGCATGTTGACTCTAAACTAGGATTCTCTCAATATGATTACACTAAGTTGTTTGCATAGTCTGTGGGACAGCTCTTTCAATTTTGGCACTAGTCCTTGGATGTTAGTGAGGAAAACCTCTCAAGGCTTTGAGACAGTGACTGAATTTAGTGCACTGGAAGATCATAATCGGAAACATTTAGAAGTAGGGTTCACTACCATCTGGTAGATTGCATGCTATATACCAGTTCTGAAGGATGTGATCTTCAAACTTCCTTTTCCTCAATCAACCAAAGGCTGCCTTGCCTCATTGAGGACAAGAGTGAATTTCATAATTATAGCCTGCCTTCACTGAGAGGGGCTTTTACATATGAGAAGTAATCATGTCTAGGACCTTGTCAAACAAACATCATTGTCCTCTCCCAGGCTACCATCTGCAGCATACCATCTGGGCCTGCTCTTCATCCTACAGCATCTAGACCGCCAGGGGACCTATGCGTGGACCCTGTTTGTTGATTTTAGCTCTGCATTCAACACTATTGTGCCAGAGCTACTACACTCCAAACTTTCCGAGTTTACTGTGCCTGAACCCCTTTGTCGGTGGATCACCAGCTTCCTGATAGACAGGAAGCAGCATGTGAGGCTGGGAAAGCACATCTCGGACCCGCAAACGCTAAGCATAGGAGCACCGCAAGGCTGTGTACTCTCTCCTCTCCTGTACTCTCTCAACAGCAACGACTGCACCTCCACAGACACCTCTGTCAAGCTTCTCAAGTTTGCGGACGACACAACCCTGATTGGACTGATCCAGGATGGGGAGGAATCTGCCTACAGACAGGAAGTGTCACAGCTGGCATCCTGGTGCCATCGCAACAACCTAGAGCTCAATGCTCTTAAGACAGTGGAATTGATTCTAGACTTTGGGAGACTCCCCCTCCCCTCACTCCACTCACCATCAACAACACCACAGTCACATCTGTGGAGTCTTTTAAGTTCCTGGGAACCATCATCTCCAAGGACCTTAAGTGGGTGGTGACCACCGACTCCACAGTTAAAAAAGCACAACAAATCTGGAATCTGGAAACAATTAAAAAAGGCTTTAAAATTGGATAATTTATCACTCTGTCTCCCCATTATAAACAATCCCTTATTCAAACCTTCCATGCTGGATAAAGGTTTCACGCAATGGGAAAATTACGGAATTAAAAAGATGGGACATCTTTAGAAGAAAGGCACTTTTCTTTTATTTCAGGAGTTACAACAGATTTATGAACTACACTCAAATCATTTTTTTAGATATCTACAACTTAGAGATTATGTTAAATCCAACACACAAGATTATAGGAGTAGGGAACCAGAAATCCTTGATGAATGTTTGAATAAACATCCTAATACAGAAAAATTAACAACTTATATTTATAATACCCTTTTAGAGAGCGAGGTCCATTTGACAGAATCATACAGACATACATGGGAAAATGAATTAGGCCAACCCATAGCGAAAGATATTTGTGAGAAAAGTTTACTATATATACATCAATGCTCGTTAAATGCCCGACATGCTTTAATACAATTTAAAGTATTACACAGATTACACTACTCTAAATAGAATGTTTCCACATATCTCTCCTATCTGCGATAAATGTCAGCATCTAGAGGCTAACAACACATACTTTTGCAAATTGTATAAGTGTTTCTATATTGATATTTTTAGAATAATCTCTGAAGTTGTTAATACTAAACTGATTCCTGACTCAAAACTAATAATACTTGGAATATCAGAACAAAGACTAACATTTACAACAAGCCAAATAAACTTTCTAGACTACAGTATAATAACTGGGAGGAAATTAATATTAAAATTTTGGAAAGGTCCTATAACCCCCACAACAAAAATGTGGATTATGGAAATGTCGGAGACCCTACACCTGGAAAGAATCAGATTTCTGTTAATGGACAAACAAGAACTTTTTGTTAGAATATGGTCTTCATTCATCGATTATTTGAAAGGGTAGATTGGTTCGGCACGGGAACCTAACTGAAACTTGGACTCAGGATCAGATGAAAAGTTACACTTTCTACTCTTCGAACCTATCTCCAATGATGTATTAATAGTAAATCATTCCATTCTTTTTTTAAAATCTTGACATTTATGATTTTTTTTATTTTTTCCTCACTCTTTTTTACTTTCTATCTATAAAAAAAACCTCATTAGAAGCAGAATGAATTCTCAATTGATAATATTAATAATGTATGATTGATGCACATGAAATCTTTTCACCATAATATGTGTTTGCTTCCATTAAAAAAATATTAAAACAAAAAAAAGCACAACAGAGGATGTACTTCTGCCTGTACCACAGGCAATGATGGTCCAATTCTACACGGTCATCGTAGAGTCTGTTCTCACCTTCTCCATCATGGTCTGATTTGACTCAGCCACCAAGCACGACACCTGGAGGCTGCAGCGAATTGTCCGATCAGCAGAGAAGGTTGCAGAATTGTCCGATTGGCTGCAGCCTTCCCTCCATTGATGAACTATACACTGCAAGGGCCAGGAAGCGAGCAGGCAAGATCATCTCTGACTCCTCTGACCCTGGCCATAAACTCTTTGAATCACTTCCCTCTGGAAGGCGACTCCTGACTGTCAAAGCTGCCACAGCCAGACATAAAAATAGTTTTTATCCACGAGTAGTTGCTCTACTCAACAGCCAAAAATCTGTAGCCTCCCTTTGATCTGGTATTTTGTTGGTTCACGTGCTTGATCAATGGCATTTTATCATTAATGTTTTATTATTATTAATGTTTTGTGTTTTCGGAGTCATTCGTAACTGTCACTGTATATCATGTTGTTACTTGTGGGCGGAGCACCAAGGCAAGTTCCTTGTATGTGAATACTTGGCCAATAAACTTACTTACATTATGGCCTTAACTAAACTCAAATGGCTGCTTGACACCAGATTCCCAAAACAGGGTTTATTTAAAATTCCTTGATGGGAGAAGTTTACCATATGGGCAGAGGAAAAGGTTGAAGAATATGTTCAAAGCCCCATTGAAAAGCTGCAGCACCCCACCTGAGTCCTGGGATACATTGACCCAGGAGTGTTGAAAGCAACAGTAGGGATTGAGAATTTTGAGTCCATGCATTGGGAACACAAAAAAGCCCTAAGGAAGAACCACCTAAAATAAAAAAAAAACGCATCTCCCTGCCTGCTCAACTGTGGAAGATTCTGCGATTCTATCATTGGCCTCATTAGTCACCTCAGAACACACAGAATTGAAGCATGTCATCTTTCATCGTGAGGGAACCTGTAAGTAGTAAGCAGATAATGGCCTCTTTATCACCAAGCAAAAGGAAAAATACATAAATGTATTTTGGATGGATATCATTTTAAGGAAACATTTCAAAAGATTATAATGTCCCAAAGGGGTGAAACAATATCACCAATATTCATTGTTAAGATTCCAAAAACAATTGGATCAGTGTTTTATTTTGTAATGCCACATCTGTTTTAATCTAACCTGCCCTAAAATATGCTTCATATATTGACTTACCATCTATAATACTGTGTTGAAATTCTCTCATGATGTGACTCTCTTCCTACTCTGCAAATCATACAGTACAAGATTCTGTACCACAATCTCAGTTCTTGATCGTCATACTTCTTGCTTTCAATAGACAATAGGTGCAGGAGTAGGCCACTTGGCCCTTCGAGCCAGCACCGCCATTCAATGTGATCATGACTGATCTTCCACAATCAGAACTCCGTTCCTGCCTTCGTCCCATATCCCCTGACTCCGCTATCTTTAAGAGCCCTATCTAGCTCTCTCTTGAATGCATCCAGAGAACTGGCCTCCACCGCCCTCTGAGGCAGAGAATTCCACAGACTCACATCTCTCTGTGTGAAAAAGTGTTTCCTCATCTCTGTTCTAAGTGGCTTACCCCTTATTCTTAAACTGTGGTCCTGGTTCTGGACTCCCCCAACATCGGGTACATGTTTCTTGCCTCTAGCATGTCCAAACCCTTAATAATCTTGTATGTTTCAATAAGATAGCCTCTCATCCTTCTAAATTCCAGAGTATACAAGCCCGGCGCTCCATTCTCTCAGCATATGACAGTCCTGCCATCCCGGGAATTAACCTTGTGAACCGATGTGGCACTCCCTCAATATCAAGAATGTCCTTCCTCAAATTTGGAGACCAAAACTGCACACAATACGGCAGGTGTGTTCTTACTCGGGCCCTGTACAACTGCAAAAGGACCACTTTGCTCCTGTACTTTGAAGGAACGTATACTCAACTGTACGTTCCTTTGCTCCATTGCTGGTGAGATCTTTAGCCATCAGTCTCATTGCCATGAAAGTTTCTAACATAAAGCAGTTTTACCTTGCTGTCTTTTCCTCTTTATTTTATAGTCAAATTCCTAAACTCACGGAAAACATACCACTATCATCACAGACTTCAGCAGTAAGCGTGGAGAGGAATGCATACCAAAGTAGACAATAAGTGTGTAAGAAGGAAATGCAGATGCAGGTTTAAACTGAAGATAGACACAAAAAGCTGGAGTAACTCAGCGGGACAGACAGCATCTCTGGGGAAAAGGAATGTGATCTTTCGGGTCGAGACCCTTCTTCAGACTAGTTAGGGATAAGGGAAACGAGAGCAGTAGGTTGCCCAACTGGAAACCATGGATGAACTGTGAGGTCTGCTCCCAGGTTAAGTCCAAGTCTACAGAGTTCGTCACATGGCCCTGAGCAATACAAGAAATCTATGACCTTCGCAAAGCCGTCAAGGATGCCAAGAAGGAATTCCAGATGCAGTTATCAAGGCTGTCTGGGAGGCTGGAGTTAATAGCAGATGCCATCTCCCTGACCTTACACACATCTCCAGAACACCTAGTTCATCAAATTATTGACTATAGCTCTGCCTTCAACATGGTAAAACCATCCAAACTCATCTCTAAAGTCCTGGACCTAAAAGTCAGCACCTCCCTCTCCCACTGGAGCTTTGACTTTCTGACCCATGGATTACAATGTGTGATGCTAGGTAACAATGCATCCTCCACAATAATTCTCAACACTGGTGCTCCACAAGCTTGCATTCTCAGCCCCTTATATACTACAAAGGACAAAGGACATTTATAGTCACATACACCAATTGGTGTAGTGAAATTTGACTTGCCATGCAGCACACAGATAAAGATAAGACACAACACTAAACAATTAACAATAAACATAAAACCCCCCCCCCACAATGGTTCCCACTGTAGGGGGAAGGCACAAAGTCCAGTCCATTCTCCATAGTCGGGCCTATTGAGGCCTCTGCAGTCGGCGCTACGGCGGCCCGATGTTTTAGGCCCGTTCCGCTCTACGATGGTGCTCCAGCGCCGTGCCGCCTCCGAAGCAGAGGTTCTGGGCGGTCTCCTCAGGAAACGCCGCTCCAGACCCGCTGGTAGGCTGCGAGGACGGGTCAAAGTTGCAGCCCGGAGAAAAGCTGGCTTTCCGACCAGGTAGTGACTAGGAAAAGCAGTTTCCCCCACCCCCCCACCCCCCACATAAAAAATAATAGACTTCAAAACAAAACACTAAAAATCACTAAAAATTAAAAAAGAGAATTTAAAAGATAGACAACTGCAGGCTGAGCAGCCATACCAACTGGACGGCGTCCCCTAAGTATACTGCCTATACATTCATGATTGTGCAACCAAATTCTGCACCAACTCTGTGTGCAAGTTTGCAGATGACACCACTATGCTGGGCCTGACCTCGAACAAAAACAAGATGGAGTACAGGAAGGACATATAGATGGTTTTAGGACATTGACTTCTCCCTCAATGTCAGCAAGATGAAAGCTAGTTATTGAGTTAAGGAAGAGTACTGTTGAGCTTCTGCTGTTGGAATAACTTAAGTCACACACTGTGATTAAGATCCAAAGACTTTATTAGCGTTACAGCATAGGTAACTTCATCTTAGCACATAACTGAGAAAGGGCAGATAAGCTTTCTGTTAAACTAGTGGGTGTAGCTACAAAGTATGACTCATAACATGAGTCACACTGATCTACAAGTACGTACCCCAATCAGCATTATTGGTGCGGTGCACGTGGAAATGCTTGAGGCCTTTGGGTTTTTGGATCTAAATATTAGCACCGATCTGTCATAGACCAACCACATTGAAGCTACAGCCAAAAAAGCACATCAATGCCTCTTCTTCAGATGCTCAAGAAAATCAGCATGTCTCCAACGACTCTTACCAACTTCTACTGGCACCATGGAGAGCATCCTATCGCATTTGTCATAGCTTGGTTTGGCAACAGTTCTGCCCAATACTGCAAGAATTTGTAGAGAATTGTCGATGTAGCACAATCATCATACAAACCAGCCTCCGTTCCATCAACTCCATTCACACTTTATACTGCCTTGGGAAAGCTGCAAACCGAATCAAGGACCCTATTCCCCCTCCTGGTTTAATCTCTTTTCTCCCCTCTCCCATCAGGCAGAAGATACAAGCGCACACACCAACAAGACTCAAGGACAGCTTCTTCCCCTCCATGATCAGACTTCTGAACAGCCCTTCCTAAGTCTAGAGGACAATCTTGACTTTCCAACCTACGTCATTGTAGACATTACATTTTTTCTTTGAAATTGTCCTGCTACAATGCTGGGAAACTGTTGTACTTGTGAGTGGTTTGTTTGTAAACATGTATAGTATTATCTGATTTGATTCGATAACATGCAAACAAAAGCCTTTTAACTGTATTGTGGTTCACGTGACAGCAATAAACCAATGCCAATGCATGTTAAGCCAAGAAGTGGGTTGTTCAATCACCCGAATCACAACTCCCATTATTTCTTGGTTTATTGTCTATTTTGTACGTGCCTGTCTTTGAAGCATATGTATAGTTTTTAAACATTAGATTAAATAGGTTTGGGTGTCAGGGGTTATGGGGCAAAGGCAGGAGAATGGGGTTGAAAGGGAAAGATGGATCAGCTACAATTGAATGGCAGAGTAGACTTGGTCGTCTTATTCTGCTCCAAGAACTTATGAAATACAAGCCATATCCAAACATCTATGGAATTTTCCACTTTCAGCTGAGATTTTGAAGAAAAAATAACAGAACAAAATAAATGAACCTGTTATTATATATTAATTCAGCTCAATTAACTGACATTTCAACTATTTTAAGTGCTTCAGCATTTTATTTCACATTTTACATTTTATTTCAGATAGCAAGTCTTAAATAAATGGATATTAATGTATTAAGGTATTGAGGTATAAGATCTACTATGATCTGATTGTAAAATGAAAAAGGCCTATTGGCCCAAAATTATTTCTATTTCATATGTTCTAATTGAAATTTTCAATACTGTTTTTCAATGATGACAGATGGATGTTCCACAAAGAGTAATCCCTGCAGTCGTGCAAATATGCTTGTCCTTTACCTTGGTGGCAAGGCTTGCTCCTGACTGGAACAAAGCAGGACACTTACTTATTCATGGTAACTGCCAGGACATGAAATGGTTGTGCATTTGTTCAGTTTTTTTCTTATATATGAGATTAATTGAACTGACGTTGGAGAATTGTTCTCGCTTGGAGAAAAACTAAGTTTCTCTAATCAGAAAACTGATTTGATTGGTAACTTTGTGAGTCTGATTATTGCATTCCATTTTTTTCAATTAAATATATTGCTTGGAAACATTTCCATAGTCATACAGCACTAACACAGGCCCTTTGGACTACCACATCCATGCCAACGTTTTTGTCCAACTATATTAATCCTCTTTATAAGTTTGAAGTCCGTATGATTCCATGTCTTGTCTATTCAAATGTCAGTCTAAATGACTCTTAAACATAATAGTTGTATCTGATTATAGCATCTTCCAAGGCAACATATTCCAGATACCAACCACTCTATAAGAAAACCTTTTCACAAAGATCTTCTTCCTCCACCTTAAACCTATGCTCTCTTGTTTTTAACACTCAATACCATGGAAAAGGGATTCTGGGTAGTTACCATATCCCCTGTTGCTCTCATAATTTTATTTGCCTCTATCACATCTCATCACAACCATCTTTGCAAGAGGGAAAACAATCCGTTTTTCCCATAACAAAAGTCTTTAATCTAGAAAGCATCAGGGTGAATTTCCTCTGCATCCTTTACAGTTCCATCATATCCATCCTATTATGTGACCTGAAAAACTTTATTTACAAATATTAATTGTATAAATACATTTTCATTTCTCTTACATGAGCTTTTTCTTCGCTTAGAGCATATTAAATAACAGAATACATAACTAGGAATTCAATTTCTCAAGTTGTGTTTTTGGTTCGGCTCAGAATATTTGTTCAGTTATTGTTTGGCAAGATTGGGCATTTTCAGTTTTTAAAAACACATTTTAAACAAATGCAACTGGTTCCGTGTTCTGTACATTTGTAATTTAAAGGCCTGTCCCACTTAGGCGACTTTTCAGCAGACTGCCTGCGACCTTCAAGCTCGCGGCACTCGCCTGAAAAACTGCGAACTGGAAAGGCGACCATCAGAGCGGAACACACACAAACACATCGCAAAGGCGGGGGCCAGGGAAAGCGGGGGCGCGGCGTCTGAAATTCACACGGTGCAAAGCCAAGGTGATACAGACACACACAGGAAGGTTAAAGACGGCTAACACAGTGTATGGTAAGTCCCTTAAAAGAGCGGGGAGGGGAGAAGGGGGCGGAGAAGGAGTGGAGACAATTTAAGAAGCCAGACAACTTTTAATACGCCAGTGATACACAGTTGCGAGGTTTAGCGGGCATTTAACATTACTGGTCGGGTTTCCTTGCTTCTGAAAACTCGTGCTTACATTTTTTTTCCCCAATGAGCCAATGAAAATGCCCGGTCAGCAAAGGAGATTAACTGAAACTACCTACGGTTACCTCGACTGACTACAACGACATGGCAACCCCATTACCACGGCACCTGCAACTACAAAAGTATCGATTTTCTCCATGGCGGCCAATTGTTGGTAGCAGAAAATTTTTCAACGTGTTGAAAAATTTGCTGCAACTATATTGAGGCCGCGACTAGTTTCCAGAATCCGGGAACTCCTCTCAACCACGAAGGAGACTCACCAGAGACCACCAGCGAACATGTGCCGATCACGAGGCGAGCGCAGAGTCTCCTAAGTGGGACAGGCCCTTAACTTAACAATTAGAAATAAACAATAACTACACATTCAAAGTATTCACATTCAAACAAACATTTAAAGGTTGCTGATCTTTTTATTCATCTAGGTTTCGCCCTCACCAATCTTCACTCAAGTTATTCAGTCACTTAAATCGCCAATGTATACTACTATTCATCCACAAATGTGCAGTTAGTCAGTGGTTGATTCACATATTCATTTCAAAGTTATTTCCTTAAAGTAAAACACATGATTAAAATTACAATGTATATAACAGCTTAAAGATTTTTAAATAACTTGGAAGTGGATCTTTAGGGGCGTTCTTTGTTTAATGTAAGTAAAATGAAAAAAAAAACAGGCCATGCATATAGATAGATTAAGATAAATCTATAGTTAGAACAGTCAAAAAGAATCAATGGTTTGTGCATCCTTTTAGAAACATAGAAAATATGTGCAGGAGTAGGCCATTCGGCCCTTCGAGCCTGCACCACCATTCAATATGATCATGGCTTTAAACATATTTTGTATAATAATTTGTTACTAGTTGTAGTTTGTGTCCATACCAGTATGTGTGGCCGAACCTTGGTGTTTTGTATAAGATTAATAAATATGAGTCGCTACCGAAAGTCATTTATTTTGTTTGTAATGTCAGAGTTTAAGCATTCATTACAGGCAAAATAGTATGGTGCTTTTTTTTTACAAATGCTAATTTGTATCAATGAATATTTGATGTTGGAATATCTAATTTGGAAATACATTAAAAATTGCATTGCCTGACTGATATACTGTAATTACAGTTAATAAAAAAATATTACCATTAATAATGCATAACCAATAAGCTATATTGTTTGTTCAGTTATAACAACTGTTTTGTTTAAGGGAAGAACTTTTTGGGGAAAGAAGAAAAACAGAATGCAGTTGGTGAGGTGCTTTCATGTATATTTCTGATATATTTGCTATTTGAAGGCTTACCCTTATTGATATTGAAATTTTGGTAGTTAATTCATGTCTCATATCAATATAAAATTCTACAAACCCATTGAAAGGATATAGGACAACCATTTCCACCACCTTGCATTGTCCCTCTGAGAGAGCTCTAATGGGACTGCATGTCCAACAAGAGGCTCAAAAAATGAGAAGTCTTCTCTAAGCTCCTTCGGTGGAACAGGTAAAGGATGCTTTCAAATTCTCCATGAGAAATTCTCATCGACTCCCAGGAGTTTCTGGTCTACAACTGTTCAAATGGAGCAGAAACATAGAAAATAGATGCAGGAGTAGGCCATTCGGCCCTTCGAGCCCGCACTGCCATTCAATATGGTCAATGGCTGATCATCCAACTCAGTAACCTGTATGCCTTCTCTCCATACCCACTGATCCCTTTAGCCACAAGGGCCACATCTAACTCCCTCTTAAATATAGCCAATGAACTGGTCTGAACTACTTTCTGTAGCAGAGAATAGTAAGATTGAACGAGAACTTACCAGTTCGAAGGTTGATCTTTATTTTATGAGGAGTCGAAGTGAGGGATTTCGTGAAGAGCCCGCCGGCGCGCATGCTCGACATACTTCAAAGTAGCGGCGTGGAATCACAGAAACCAACAAAAGAAATGACTTCGCATAGTATGATTGAATTGACTAAGATTACCAGATGAAGGTGATTGAGGGTTGGGCGAGGAGGGCACGAAATCCCTCACTTCGACTCCTCATAAAATAAAGATCAACCTTCGAACTGGTAAGTTCTCGTTCAATCTTACTATTTCATTTCGGAGTCACGTGAGTGACTTCGTGAAGACTTCAAAGCTTCTGTGATTACACGCCCTGGACCACGTCCATGCTGACACACCACTACCAGGGATAGATGGGAGGAACAAACTTGCTCAATAGTTCATACTGCAAAACAAGAGCATATTTATTAATAACAAATCAAAACCCCTCATGCGGGGACATCTCCACGTTCTTGACCTGCATTCAGCACGGCTTCTGCGAACTGTAGAGGAGCAGCAACAGGCTTGTTATAAAAACGCTGGAACACAGCTTCATTCGCCCATCCTGCTGTGGCGAGAATTTGGTCCATGGGCACCTCCATGACCCTCGCCGCTGACGTCGATGCAGCCCTGGTGGAATGAGACTTGAACACATTAATGTCGATACCTGACTTACCCAAGACGACTCGAAGCCACCTGGATATCGTCTGGACTGTCACTCGATGATGAGGTCTCTTATGAGTGACAAGCAGGTATCTCTCCATTCCTCTGATGCGTGCCGTCACTTTGACATAGTGGCGGATATGTGAGACTAAACATAGCCTAGCATCTGCGGGGTATGCCGGGAACTTCAGCTGCAGCCCTGTGCACCCAGGTCTATGCTGCTTTAGTAGCTCGTCAACGAAAAAGACTACTTCTGTAGGGGTAGCTGTCATTCTGTCGACACGCAGTTTGTGTAGTGTCTGTACCCTCTGAGCTGAAGTCAGCGCTAGTAACATCACCAGCTTCATGGTGAGTTGGTCCAGTTGGAGCCCTTCCATGGGAGACCACGTCCTGAGCAGGGTTAATACGTCCCTGACATCCCAGGTGATATTATAGCGTGGTGTAGGCGGATTCATATTGAATATACCCCGCATGAGTCTGGACACTAGCCTGTTGGATCCTACCCCAATCTTGAGGTAGAATGATAGCGCACTTCTGGCGCTGTTGATGGCACTGTAACTTAAGTGTTCATCATGGTGCAACCCCACGAGGAATTCCAGGACGTCGGTTATTGTCACGTCATCGTACGTGATGCGAGAGCGGCTGCAGTAGGCTTCCCACTTCTTAATATGCGAGCGGTATCTTCGCCTTGTGGACTCTCGACACGACGCCCCGATGGTATCCATGGTCCGAGCCGAGAGGCCGTATTGGACTAACGGCCTGTTCAGAACCTGCAAGCCAACAAATTTAAATAGCCATGGCAGGGATGTGGCTCCCCTGAGACAGGGTGAGTAACCAATTGTGGGCAACCCTTCAAAAGGACCCAAGGTTCGTTGAGCATGTCAAAGACCACCGGATACCAAGGCTGTGTGGGCCAGTCGGGTATAATAAGGATGCCCTTGGCAGCATCTGCCTGAATCTTTCGCAATACCTGACTGATGAGGCAAAACGGAGGGAAGGCATAGAAAAACCAATTCCCCCAGTCCAGCGAGAATGCATCTAGCGCTATTGCCCCAGGATCTGGTTCCCATGAAACGTAGGCTGGTACCTGATGGTTCAACCGTGACGCAAAAAGGTCAATGTCCGGTTTACCAAATTTGGCTGTGACTTTAGAAAAAATCTCAGGATGCAACATCCATTCAATGTTGTCATTAAATTTGCGTGACCTGGTGTCCGCCACAGTATTAAGCTCACCTGGCAAATAGGTAGCTGAAATCCAAATGTCTCTTTGAATACACCAGAGCCAAATTGAGTTAGCCAATTTGTCACACGAAACTGACCTGGTACCACCCATATGGTTTAAATATGCCACAGCTGTGGTGTTGTCTATTTGGAGACGGACGTGTGCTCCAACAAGCTTGGAACAATATGCACGAAGTCCGTGGAATGCTGCCAGCAACTCCAAATAGTTAATCCCTTGAGTCAACAACATCGATGCCTCAAGGGTGTCCCATCTACCCCCACAACTAGAGCAATTATCAGTAGCTCCCCAGCCATTGGAGCTTGCATCAGTCTGTAAATATACCACCGGATTAGCCTCCCTGACAGGCTTAAATGAGTTGCTAATGTGACACACCCACCATTGCAACTCAGTTATCGCTTCGGACGGCAGCTGCATAGATCGATCGTAATGACCAGCGTTCCGTTTTAACGCAGTAATTTTAGCTCTTTGCAAATTCTGATAATGCAAAGGTCCATATCGTGCTGCCGGAAACAAAGCCACTAACTTGCCAATTACTGTGGCTGTATGCCGAATCGATGGTATATTGGTGCCAATTAAATCCCTGCACACCTTAGTGACTTCCTCAATTTTGTTAATTGGTATAGTTATCCTCATGCTCATTGAGTTCACCGTGAACCCTAGGTAATTAATTACCTGGGCAGGGCAGAACTTCGATTTCTCTGGATGGACAATGAATCCTAATTGTTGAAATATATTGACAGCAGCTGCAACACCCTGTTCAGCCAATTGCAGGGTTTGGCCCACAGTAAAGACATCATCTAAATAGGCCATAACAATATGATGTCGTTGTCTCAAATAAGCCATGATTGGCTTCACCAATTTAGTGAACAATCTAGGGGCTGTAGTAAGCCCATTAGGCAAAGCCTTATACTGCCAAAGTTGCCCCATCCAGATAAATTTCAAAAACCTTCTATCATCTTTCTGGATGGATACTGAATAATATGCATCCCTCAAATCAATGCATGCCATAAAGCAGCCATGAGAAATCAATGATTTGGCTGTTTCAAACGTATCCATTTTAAAATGAGTATATGTTACAAACGTATTCAAACGGGTTAGATCAATAATGACACGACAGCCTCCATCCTTCTTAGGTCTAGTAAATATGTTCGAAACAAATTCAATTGGCTCATGCACTGTTTTCTCAATCACACCCTTCTGTTCCAAACTTAAAATTTCCTTGTAACCTGCTGCCTGTTCTGCAGCAGACAATTTGAACGTACGATCAGGCATGTGCTGGGATGGAGGAATGTCGCCATTAATAAACTCAATTTTATGCCCCCGAATATTCCGCAACACATACTCATCACCAGTAAAATTACCCCATGCATCCAAAAACAACCGTAAACGACCACCAACATGGGAAGTTAAACAGAGAGAAAAAAGAGAACCAGACCCCCTCACCTCCGTGGTTACCGGCGGTCCTTGACACGTGTGGGTGGCCGTGGAGGTGCTGGGTTGGCTTGAGGGCGCGGCGTCTTCGATTTCCACAAAGGTCTCTGCCGACCCTGTCCTAAAAAAGACCCTTGGTGCTGGTTCTGGTGCTGTTGTCGTTGTGGAGCTAGAGGGCGAGTCCTCGTCGAGGCACCGGCCGACCCTCGTGAGCGAATGTATGGAGCTTTTGAGCCTGACGGTGTGGGGGCACTCTGAGAGCGCATGATCCCCACCGTTTTGGCTTGTTCGTCAAGCTCTTTGACTCTCTTCGAGAGGTCCTCACCAAAGAGCTGACGGGGCGGCGGCGGCGGCGGTTTGCACAATCCTGCAAACTTCGGGTTGAGTGCTGGGCGGATGCTGTTTTTGCGAAACCCGTTGATTTCGTGCTGGGTCGCACACAATAAGGCCAGAGCATCTTCCTGGTCCAAATTCAGTTCGTCCCCGTCCACCGACCGCGCAAAGGCGGTAATACCGGCCGTGAGGAGTTTCAGGATCCGCTGCAATTTTAGCTCCTGTTGACGGATAGCCGCACTGATGTTGCCCCATATTAGCGTATTGACCACAGGCACGTTGAGGGAGTTGCAGTTTGATGGAGCCTTGTGCCGGCTCATAGCCTGGATGAGGACTTCTTCCTGCAGCACCTGATTATTAAGAAAGTCCACTGTGGCTGCCAGCTTTGTATTTAGAGGAAGACCAGCCGTATGTGGAGCCGCGAATTTGGTCGCCACATCCAAGAGTTCTTCCGCTGGCACCTCCAACGGAGTTGGTACGGGATCCACCAGAACCTCCTCCTCCTGCTGCTCCAGGCTGATAGTAGATGTTGGTGAAGACGCCCTGTGCCTGTTGCTGCCCTGCTGTTGTTGACGTTGAAGCAGGAGCTCCAGCAGCCGCTCCATACGGTCAATACGCCCTTCACCCTGAACACTCAGGTGGTCGGAGTCCTCCGGCTCTGAAAAGAACACCGGGCTCCTGTCATCGGCCCGCACCTCGTCGAGGCCCTGCCGGTGCCGGTAGTTGTCGCTAACAGCCGCCGAGGCGAAACTGCGCGATTCCTGCGCGGGCGTGTTCAATCGCCTCCGTTTAGCGAGAGCTGAAGCCGCTGCCACTAAGGGCACTTGCGGCGAGGTGTCGGCACCAGCCGAAGCATGGCTGCCTGGGGCCCGCGCAGTCTTGCCGGCTGCCCACATCGTGGACGTTGCCGACGCATGGTCTCGCCCACCCATCCATGGGGGGCTCGGCGACCGTGACGAGACCCGACTCGACCGACCCGTCCCGGCGTCGAGAGTCGGGGTGTGCCGGCTGGACCTCACAGCCGCCCCGGGTCTCGCCCTGGAACCTGACCGCTCCTCCGCGATAGGCAATGCCTTAGCCCTAACAGGGTTAGGCTTCTGGGCTCCTGCCCTCCCCCTTCTCGGAGGGCTGAGTGGAACAGACCGTGCAATGGCACGTGCCCTGCTCGAGGTCGCCAGCGCCGCTGGCGACCTGACTGCCATGGCAGGGTCCCCCTGCTCTGGCGGCACACCACACTCCTCCTGGTCGAACTCCTCCGAGCTGTGGTATGCTGGCGGACCTGGACCTGTAATCACAGGGCTTACCCACATCTCCGCCTGAGTCCCGGCCTGCGCTGCAAGTATTGCCGATGGTAAAGGCCCCGGAACTGTTGACCGGCGAACTCGTCCTGACGTCCTCCGGCCCTTCGAACTCCCATCCATGTCCTTGCTGCAAGACATAATCAGACAACAAGGACCACCAACTAAAGGTAGAATACTCACCTCCGTGGCCCCTTATGAAGGGCTGGCGAGGAGCGCGCTCCACCGCCAGCCGTCGCAGCAACGCGTTACGACGATATGTCGAGCATGCGCGCCGGCGGGCTCTTCACGAAGTCACTCACGTGACTCCGAAATGAAATTCCACAGATTCACCACTCTTGTGTGAAAAAAAAATTCTCATCTCGGTCCTAAAAGACTTCCCCCTTATCCTTAAACTGTGACCCCTTGTTCTGGACTTCCCCAACATCGAGAACAAACTTCCTGCATCTAGCCTGTCCAACCCCTTAAGAATTTTGTATGTTTCTATAAGATCCCCCCTCAATCTTCTAAATTCTAGCGAGTACAAGCCGAGTCTATCCAGTCCTTCTTCATATGAAAGTCCTGCCATCCCAGGAATCAGTCTGGTGAACCTTCTCTGTACTCCCTCTATGGCAAGAACGTCTTTCCTCAGATTAGGAGACCAAAACTGTACGCAATACTCCAGGTGTGGTCTCACCAAGGCCCTGTACAACTGCAGTAGAATGTCCCTGTTCCTATACTCAAATCCTTTTGCTAAGAATGCTAACATACCATTCGCTTTCTTCACTGCCTGCTGCACCTGCATGCCTACTTTCAATGACTGGTGTAACATGACACCTAGGTCTCGTTGCATCTCCCCTTTTCCTAATTGGCCACCATTCAGATAATAGTCTACTTTCCTGTTCTTGCCACCAAAGTGGATAACCTCACATTTATTTGGGGAAACATTGAAACATTTGGGGAAACATTGAGAATCCTTAACAGAAACAACCTGTTCTCTGGCAGAATCAGTCTCTTGGCTTGGAGTGGAAGAAAGTCATATTCAACTCTACGGGACTGTACAGAAGTGAGAATCCACTGAGCTGAAATGTAATTGAGTTTCCACTCATTCTTGATTACATATTCTGTTTAAGCAACTCAAACCACTTTCCCTGGATGCTTAATGTCTGACTGAATGGTGAAATTATAGCACATTCTCTGGGGAAAAAACTTCTAGCACTCATCTAATCCATCAAAATCAAACTATTGGAAACATTGGTTTTTTTTGTAGTTTTAGCTATGACACAATAGGTAGTGCATTTATCTCTGAGCCAAATGCTGTGGAATTGCGTTCCACTCTGGTGACCTGAGTGCAAAACTCTAGAACCACATTATAGGACTGTTGAGTGAAGACTGCACTGTTGGAAAGCATGTTTGGGAAACATAAAATATCAGTGTTACTATCTTAAAGAGTAACTAGGGTCTTGATCAATACTAATCTCTCAATCAACAGCTCTAAGATAAATTATCTCATTGTCATATAGTCAGAGAGTGATACCGTGGAAACAGGCCCTTTGGCCCAACTTGCCCACACTAGCCAACATGTCCCAGCTACACTAGTCCCATCTGCCTGAGTTGGTCCATTTTCCTCCACACCTGTCCTATCCATGTACCTGTCTAACTATTTTTTAAATGTTGGGACAGCCCCTGCATCAACTATCTCTTCTGGCAGCTTGTTCCATACATCCACCATCCTTTGTGTGAAAATGTTACCCCTCAAATCCCTATAAATGTATTCCCCCTTCTATTTAAACCTATGTCATCTGGTCCTCGATTCACCTACTCTGGGCAAGAGACTCTATGCATCTACCTGATGATTTTATACACCCCTAGAAGATTACCTCTCATCCTACTGGGTTCCAAGGAATAGAGTCCCAGCCTACTCAACTTCTCCCTAAAGCTCAGACCTTCTAGTCCTGGCATCATCATCGTAAATCTTCTTTGTGCCCTTTCGAGCTTGACATCTTTCCTATAACTGCCCAGAACTGAACACAAGGAACCTCTTTGCTGCTATACTCAAATCCTCTAGTTTTGAAGGCGAACATGCCATTAGCTTTCTTCCATTTCTGCTGTACCTGCATGTTTACTTTCAGTGACTGATGTACAAGAACACCCAGGTCTCGTTGCACTTCCCCTTTCCCTAATCTGACACCATTCAGGTAATAATCTGCCTTCCTGTTCTTGCCACCAAAGTGGATAACCTTGTGGTAGGCCACGGGCAGAGCGAACCCTCGTCTCTGGAGGGAGAAGTTATGTGTCTTGGTGTGGGAGGCGTAGATCATGGGGTTGACCCTTAGAGGTATTTAAGATCGGGCAATGCCCGTTCCCATTTTAGGAGTAGGGAATAGCACTGTAATAATAATAAATATGTTTCATTCACACAACTTTGTGGTCTGACTGATTCTTGGCTGGACTCCTGCGAGTCCCTGCTATAACCTCATATTTATCCACATTATACTGCATCTGCCATGCATCTGCCCACTCACCCAACCTATCCAAGTCACCCTGCATCCTCAACACATCCTCTTCACAGTTCACACTGTCACCCAGTTTTGTGTCATTGCAAATTTGCTAATGTTACTTTTAATTCCTTTATCTAAATCATTAATATATATTGTAAATAGCTGTGGTCCCATCACCGAGCATTGCGGCACCAGACTAGTCTTTGTTTCCATGCTGACTTGAACCGATCCTTTTACTGCTCTCCAAATGCACCGCTATTACATCTTTAATAATTGACTCCATCATCTTCTCCACCACCAATGTCAGGCTGAGTGGTTTATAATTCCTTGCTTTCTCTCTCCCTCCTTTCTTAAAAAGTGGGATAACATTAGCTACCCTCCAATCCACAGGAACTGAACAGGAAAAAAAAACCTTATCACTATCTATGTACATATAGTAATTCAAACTGATAAGCATCGTCAAAGATTGTCATTGTCACCATAATAAACACTGATCTTCTGATACAGATGTTCATAAGATTTATGTGACTATATAAATGTGTAATAGTGAGAAGCGTGGTCGGTGTGGGTTGGTTCATATTTAAACTGGAATTTTATTTAGTACTAGACTCAGTGGGACCCGTTGGGTCCCATGTTTACGGGAGGGCTGGTTCCCCCAATGCAATATTCCACCTCTTCACTAATTCCAATATTGGTGGCCGGTGAATGGCTTTCTGGAGCGCTAGTATGGGTGTTGTGGGCCAAAAGGACTGGTTTACAGAGGGCTACTATGGACATTGTGGGACAAATGGATTATTACGCTGGCAGCTCAGTGAGGCCTGGTGGGCTTGCAGCTCAGTCACTCAGGCATGGTAGGCTGGTAGCTCAGTTACACAGGCCTGGTGGGCTGGCAGCTCAGTCACTCAGGCCTGGTGGGCTGGCAGCTCAGTCATTCAGGCCTGGTGGGCCGACAGCTCAGTCACTCAGGGCTGGTGGGCCGGCAGTTCACTCACCCACGGCTGGTGGGCTGGCAGTTGACTGACTCATGGTTGTTGGGCTATCAGTTAACTCACGGCTGGTGGGCTGTCAGTTGATTGACTCATGGCTGGCGGGCTGGCAGTTCACTCACAGCTATTCCTTGACATTCCATTTCAAGCAAAGTGCAGCCACCAAATTCAAATGCAATTTCATACCATTTCAAGCAGAGTGCAGGCAACCAAATTCAAATGTAATTTCATACCATTTCAATCAGAGTGCAGGCCATCAAATTTAAATGCAATTTCATACCATTTGGGCTTTATACTCCTGGCCCCCCGTATGGGGCATTACCTTCATCATGGTGATTGTCAGGCGAGAGGACCAATCAGCTGATCTCAAGATTTTTTAAACATTCATAACTTTTTTATTTTTCATCGATCGGAAAACTCCTCGGGCCTGCCTCAGCGGAGGAGGACTGTGAGTATGATGGCCAAAGATCATAGCGATATATGTTACTGTTTTTTCTAAAATCAATATACAGAGCAGACAGGAAGTGATCAAGATGAGACTTTAGTTATATAGATTTCCTCATCCTTATTTCTTAGAGCATAGAAAAGTACAGCTCAGGAACAGGTCCCTCGGCCCACAAAGTCTGTGCCAAGCATGATGTCAAATTAAAATAATCTTTGCCAACATGTGATCCATATCCCTCCATTCCCCGCATATCCATGCACCTTTCTAAAAGCCTCTTAAAAGGCACTTTTATATCTGCTTCCATGACCTCTCCTGATAATGCATTTCAGGAACACGCCACTCTCTATGTAAACATGAACTTGAGGCACATATCTCCTTTATACTTTCCCTCTCTGACCTCAAATTATGCCCTCTAGCCTTTGACATTTCCAACCTGGGAAAACAGTTCTGTCTGCCTACTCTATGCCGTCATAATTTCATATTCTTCTGTCAGTTCTCCCCTCAATCTCTGACGCTCGACGAAAACAATTTGAGATTGTCCGTCCTCTCATTACAGCTAATGCGCTCCGCAACATTCTGGTAAACCTCTTTTTTACCCTCTCCAAAGCTTCCACATCATTCCTGTAATAGAACGATCAGAACTGTACGCAATACTCCAAATATGGCCTAAAGCTGCAAATATCCTCCAGCCTGTCACATAAAATTATACATTATAAACCATAATTTTGTGTCTTGTACTTTTCTAGTAGCCAGACCTTCTGGTACCATAGCAAAAAAACATTACAGATGATTAATAGCGCCTTCAGTTGTATTGAAATATGGATTTCTGCAAATCACTTCTCGGAACTACTTCAGACTGCATACTCCAAATGTACATCTGAATTCTCAGAATGTGGCATGTCTGCGGAATTGGTTCTGATGTTTAGTTTCTAAGCTAGGGAAAGGTAATGCTCAACCACTCTCTGAGGAGTCTTGAAATTACCAATGTCAAACATTGCATCTAGATTGTGGTGACTATACATTTTTGCAAAGCTTCTTGAAATGGAATTACTAGCGATAAGAGCTGCATTAAATAAATATTATTACTTTGTAACAATTCTAACTCCAAACATTTATAATTTGAGATACCATTTAAAAAATAATCTTAATCAATAATGTTGGATTACCATGTTATCATGTACAAACCATAGATCCAATCATTTTAATTGTAGTAAGGGAATTATGTTACTAAGCAGTTAGCAATTGAATCAGTGACACAATATATTTCCTAATTACAGTTTTGGAGCTGAATGTTTCGGAGACCCAATTGTGCGTTAGTGTGGAAGCTTCCACTATTCGACTGACCCTGGCTAAGGTATTACTTTATCTCCTTTTAAATGTTAACATATATATCCAATGGGATTTTCTTTGTTTTAGTTATTTATGCATTATACCGTATTTCCTAGCCAATAAAATGGGTACAAATGTTTGACAATTGTGGCTATAAACCATTAAAATAAAGACCTGAGTATGGCATAATTTTGCTAGCAGTTGGGGAGGATAATCTTAAATATAACCGTTTTAAACTTAATGCTGAGTAAAAGGCACAAATCAGTGTTGTAACTAGCAGACTTGTGGACCATTTAGGAGAATTAGCGATTTCATGATTGCTCGATGGTCACTAAGATTCCAATCCTGTGATATCCAGGTACAGTACACGGAAGTATCTTCAAGTAAGAATGAAGTGTTGTAGGCCTACGATCCTTGCCTCCCTAGCATCCGTTTGGTCAGTATCCAATTGCTAGATAATAACATTTTTAAGGTCTTAAGGGCAAATTTGCTTTCCCAAAGGGATATGAAGGGATACTGTGTACCCAATTTCACAGAGATGCGGCTTATCCTCAGTTCTCAGCTCATAGGCTTCCCAGTCTGGATAGTGTGATCGGGAAAAGAAAGATGCCAAACGTGATAAACTCTTCATGGACTTCGGACGTGGCAGTCTTGTACAACTCCTGCTAATGGTAGATTGCTGTCCCTTCTACCTCCCAAGGATTTCACCTACATTGTCATGACTGCAGGCTACATGCTGCCCCATAGAGATGATCAGCTGTCACCAGAGGAACTATATGCTGTTGTCAACAACCGGCACACAGCATATCTTGATGCATCACCATTGTTGGAGACTTCAACGAAGCCAGCTTGAAGAAGACATGCAAACTACCATCAGTCTGTCTCCTGCAGCATCAGAGGGTTAAATACTTGACTGCTGCTATTCCACCACTAGATACACCATCCTCGCCAAATTGGACCACCTGGCTGTGCTCCTTCCTTCCTGCATATACATCATAAAGCAATTGGAATGCACAGTTCCGGCAAAGAAGATTGTACAAGCTACTTTGCAGAGTATCACAGTGGAGACTGACTAGTAGCTGGTATGGACTTCAGAGCACTTGGGGCCCTAAATAATCAATGCTTATAACTAAATTGATAGAATATTGAAGCTCTGGCCCCAGAGAAAAGCACTGAAGGATGGTTTTATAAATAATGTATATGGCAATCTTTTCTCGAAATGGCCACACTCATTATCTCATCTCCCACCTAGAGCAGGGTTAGGGTGCTCAACCACATATTTTACCACGTTAGATTCCGCACTGAACAGACCATGCTTCACAATTTACACCACCTCTAGTGGGATTCTATCACCAAAGACATCTTTCACCTCTATAACTTTCAACATTTTGAGGGATTATTCGCTCTGCAACTGTCTGGTACACTCTTCCAACTGCACCAACAACTTGCCCTCTTATTGCATTTTCCCATACATGTGCATGAGATCCAAAACTAAGCCTGATATCACTTTTTTCCCCCATCCCACCCTTATATTGATGCAAACTTGAATACCATCTTATTGCCTCACAAAGTGTGTTACAAACTTCTGAACTGAATGTTGAATCTATCAATCTAAGGTAAACCACATGTTTTGCACAGATGTGCCTACACTTTGTTTCAATTTGTTATCTTTCAGTTTGTTCTGGTTCATTTTGGTCCAACTGGCTTTTTAAAATAACATTTATCTTGATAACTTTCATCTACATCTTATCAGATATTAACTCTCTACTCTTCATGCCATCTCTTATCTTCTCACTTTCCCAATACTGAGGAAGGGTCCTGGATTGGAAACATCACTGTTTTTGTCCCCATGGATGGTGTTTGAGCTACTCTCAACTTACTATTATGTCTTGTCACATTTTTATACCAATTTTTCCAATGTAAATTTCCGTATCTGCATTTTGGAAATGGTTTCCTTGTCATGCTGTGATAATATTTGATTAGTTATAAAACAGTAGCACCTAGGTTTTTCATCTTTCTGCTTCCCTGTTTGTGCTGCAATAATGCTGCTATCTCATATATCTTTAGAGCTTATCCATTGTCCACCACTACAAAGATCAGTATTGCACATAACATTGATTGGAATAACATATTTCTTAATTCATAGGTTGAAGATTTTGACATATCAATTGGAGTGCTGAAGAATTTCTGCAGCAAGAGGATTGCTGTATTACCAAAACATTTTATTGGAAGTAATTGGTGCTATGTGTTGCCCAGGTAATTTCTAAATCAAATTCGTACCTGCAATATAACTTCCCAACTCCCTGGTTTGAATGTTGTTTTCATACAGATGTATTTTACAGAGTGATTAATTGTGGAATAGGTTTGCGTTCAATATATTTTGTCTTTTTTTCAAAACAGGTTGAGGTTTTCATTCTCCATATTGCTTATAGGATGAATACAACTATAAAAATGTACAACTAAATAGAAAAGGAATGGATCATAATCAATGTGTAATATATGATTAACCATGACAGATGTGTTTCTCATAGTCGAAGGTCTAGGCCCTGAAAAAGATAAATAAGCTTCACATTAGCAAACATATCCATGTTCAGGAAGCAAAGATGGAAGTGATTTGAGGAAGAAATTTACCCCCAGAAGATGAATGAAATCTGGAAAGCACTGCATGAAGTAGAATTCTACATTTCCTAGTAGCCTTGTAGATTTCAAGGGAACACAGAAAAAAGAATACTGAGAATTTCAACAGAGTGTGGAAAAACAGGACCAGGTTAGTCTTGAGAGTGTGAGAACCTGGGCATCTGTGTCAGGGAGAGTGCTTATCTGGAGCCCAGGTATGCCAGAAGGAGCATGGAATCTGGGGCCCTCATTGATTAGAGCAAGCTGATATTAAATAACAAGGCAATATTTGAATTGTTGATAGGACATTTTGACTAAATGTTCTAATTTTATAGAAGTTTTAACAGTCTATTTCTGTTTTTCTTGCAAATTACTTCATCCACGTCCTGTTGGACATAAAGGCTCAACAGGTCATGGTTTATAAAGAAAACTGATCCTAATAAATTTGCATACAGGTCCTGGGAAGGTGGTAAATAATATTATTCAACGTCAACCATCTGGTTTATAGTTACCTTGTGGATGCCACTCATTCTTAACCAACTAAGTTGTAATATTCCTCTGAATTACTTTGACCAAAGCTTCATTTCTTTCCAATTTCTCAGTTTCTCCTTTGTCCTTGGATATAAATGAAACCCCATTTACATTACAATAAAATAAATATCTGAAAGTAGTAATACATTTCTGTAAGTTGAATAAACTTTTAAATGTTCGCATTGAAAATATGTCTGCTGGGAGATTACTTACCTTATTTCACTTCCCCAGGTTCTGCAATTGTACAAAGTTTTTTTTTAACATAGCAGATAAACTCAGTAAGAACTATTTACAGATTATTTTGCATCATTGTGTAAATTCAAACTGGCATGATGGACCATGCATCATTGCACCATGGCCATATTTCTACATCATTTAGTCATGGGACAGCACAGTTCACCACGTAACACACCTTATGATAATATTGGTGGGAGCAGGGGTGGAGGATGCTCTTATGCTAAATTGTCTTGGAAGCAACCATCATTATTATAATGTATTTATTATGTGACTCTGGTTCAGTATCTGTTCAAGATGAGATATTGCTTTCATCGTTTAAATGATCCCATCATAGCAAACCACTAGTCATGATCCTAATTCCCGAACCGCTGATACACCTGACCTCCAATTCTCATCAATCCTTCATTCTCCAATCCCCAAAGCGGTGTATCAGAATGTTTAAGTAGATTTACCTTTTTTTCCGATATCAGCACTCATTAAAATGCCACACAAAGTAATGAGACTACTTTTGACATTCAGATTCTCATATCAAATTTCTTTTTTCAAAATCTAGTATGAAGAAGGGGCAAATTGTCAGCATCAGCCATGAGATTCCACCATACTGTCCTTTTCAATCCTATGGAGATTTTCAGAAGCATTGGAAAAATATGGTGAGACAACAGATTTGGAGTTATTTCAGAGAAATAAACTTGTTCAATGAATTTGCGTTGCATTAAAGCAAAATTGTACAATTTTATTGAAAACTAGACCAAGTGTGACCCTTTGGGCCCCGTTCCCCCAACGCAATATTCCACCACTCACCCGTTCCCCCAACGCAATATTCCACCACTCACCCGTTCCCCCAACGCAATATTCCACCACTCACCCATTCCCCCAACGCAATATTCCACCACTCACCCGTTCCCCCAATGCAACCCGTTCCACCTACGCAATATTTGACCACTCACCGATAGCCCCCAATTGCGCAGGCATTTCGCCTCATCCCCAGCACTCCCTCGCCCTCTTCACCCTTCCTCTTCTTTCTCCTCTCCTCCCCTCCCCCACTCCCTTCCTCGCCTGTCCCTCTCCTTTCCCCTACCCTCAGTCACTCCCTCCATAACCCCTCCCCTCCCTACCCCCCTCCTCTCCCTCTATCTGTTTATATAACTAGACTAAGTGGGACCCGTTGGGTGCCATTCTCACGCGGGAGGCCTGGTCCCCCAACGCAATAGTCCACCACTGACGCATAATCCCTAACTGCGCAGACGCGGATGACGGGTTCCTGTTGTGACGCCCCTGATCCCTACTCCTCCCCTCACCCCTTCCCCTTCCCCCCCCCCCCCCCCACACACACTCCATCCCCCCGCAACCCACCCCCCCTCCCCCTCTGGCAGCTCAGTCACACAGATCTGGTGGGCTGACAGCTCAGTCACTCAGGCCTGGCGGGCTGGCAGCTCAGTCATTCAGGCCTGGTGGGCTGACAGCTCAGTCACTCAGGGCTGGTGGGCTGGCAGTACACTCACCCACGGCTGGTGGGCTGGCAGTTGACTGACTCACGGCTGTTGAACTGGCAGCTGACTCACGGCTGGTGGGCTGGCAGTTGATTGACTCACGGCTGGTAGGCTGGCAGTTCACTCACAGCTATTCCTTGACATTCCATTTCAAGCAGAGTGCAGGCCACCAAATTCAAATGCAATTTCATACGATTTCAAGCAGAGTGCAGGCCACCTAATTCAAATCAAGAGAGTGTCCAGCTTCAAATTTCTGGGCACTCACATCTAAGAGGACCTCACATGGTCCACCAACATTGCTGTGCTGGCCAAAAAGGCACAGCAACGACTGTTCTTCCTAAGAACATTGAAATGGACTGGTCTGCCCCAACAGCTGCACGGAGGCGGAGAGGAGAGCTCTTCAGCGTGTTGTCCACAGAGTGCAACAGATTATTGGAACACAGCTACCAGCCCTGGAGGGCATCTACCACACACGGTACCTCAGGAAGGCCGTCAGCATACATAAAGACTCCTCTCACCCTTGTAATGGACTGTTCGAACTACTCCCTTCCGGCAGATGTTACAAGGCCTTCTACGCCCGCACTACCAGACTCAGGAACAGCTTCATTCCCAGAGCTATAGCGGCTCTGAACCGGCCCTGCTGAGTACCCCCCCACCCCCATGGACTGTCTCCCCCGGCCTCGCACTTTAGTCTGTGTTGATGTTACTGGTCAAATGTTCGTTTTTACAAACCTTCTTCTCGAGGGTTGCAAACCGAAATCTCGAAGTTGCAAACCAAATCTCGTTGCACTTATGTGTAATGACAATAAAATATATTATTATTATTATTATTATTATTATTATTAAATGCAATTTCATACCATTTCAAGCAGATAATTTTGAGTTACATTCTTCTGCAGGCAGACTTTAAAGCTAGCAATGTTAATTTATCATGAAAAAGATCACATGCAACTTGTTATTTATGCATAGATGATCAACGACTTACTGGTAAAGTATCGTTTTGAACCATCTGCAAAAGTAGTTCCAAGTTAACAAAATAATATACTGTTTTATTTGGCAGAAAGTAACAGTGCTAGGGAAATTGACACATTTTGCATCGAAGCATTGGAGTAGTCTATCAGTGTATCACTCATGTTATGAGTCAGCTGTACCTGATCGCCATTGCCCAATTTTTATTTCCATTGAAATCAATTTGCCACTAATTCATAGGGCTAATTATGTAGTAAATCTAAAGTTTATCCAATTATATTAATTAATTTATATACCTCAAACTGCGAGAAAGTAAATTCATTTCTATTTGTAATAAATTCAAAAAGAGGATAATCCTCCGAACACGTATGGCTCCTTTCCCTTTTTATTGCTAAACTATGCATGCCCTACTAATTGCCATGTAACTTGACTTTTCTGTATGGCCATTTGCTTGCATATTTTTGTTGATGCTTTAGAATTGAGCCTCACTATTCTTTTTTTTGAGCTCCTTGTCATTTTGCACTTTCTAAACCCTTTTTCTTATTTTGTTTCTTATAATAGACAATAGGTGCAGGAGTAGGCCATTCAACCCTCTGAGCCAGTACAACCATTTAATGTGATCATGGCTGATCATCCCCAATCAGTACCCCGTTCCTGCCTTCTCCCCATTTCCCCTACCTCCGCTATCACTAAGAGCCCCATCTAGCTCTCTCTTGAACGTATCCAGAGAACCGGCTTCCACCGCCCTGTGAGGCATAGAATTCCACAGACTCACAACTCTCTGTGAGACAAAGTGTTTCCTTGTCTCCGTTCTAAATGGCTTACCCCTTATTCTTAAACTGTGGCCCCTGGTTCTGGATTACCCCAACATCAGGAACATGTTTCCTGCATCTAGCGTGTCCAACCCCTTAATAATCTTCTATGTTTCAATAAGATCCCCTCTCATCCTTCTAAACTCCAGAGTGTGCAAACCAAGCCGCTACATTCTCTCAGCATATGACAGTCCTGCCATCGCGGGAATTAACCTTGGAAACCTACGCTGCACTCCCTCAATAGCAACAATGTCCTTCTTCAAATTAGGGGACAAAAACTGCACACAATACTCCAGGGTGGTCTCACTAGGGCCCTATACAACTGCAGAAGGACCTCTTTGCTCCTATACTCAACTCCTCTTGTTGTAAAGGCCAACATGCCATTTGCTTTCTTCACTGCCTGCTGTTCCTGCATGCTCACTTTCATTGGCTGATGAACAAGGACCCCCCCAGATCCCGTTGTACTTCCCCTTTTCCCAACTTGACACCATATTTCTTCCCCCATACAACCAATGTCCACCCAAATCATTATCAAAAACTTTCATCGTACTTTGCTTTCCATACTCTTCTATCACTTCTGATTGAGCCCATTAAGCAAGCCTGCAGGTCATAGAAACATAAAAACATAGAAAAATAGGCACAGGAGCCAGCACCACCATTCAATATGATCATGGCTGGTCATCAAAAATCAGTACCCCGTTCCTGCTTTTCCCCCATGTTCCGTGATTCCTTTCGCCCTAAGAGCTAAATCTAACTTGAAAGCATCCAGTGAATTGGCCTTCACTGCCTTCTGTGGCAGGGAAGTCCACAGATTCACAACTCCCTGGGTGAAAAAGTTTGTCCTCATCTCAGTCCTAAATGGCCTACCCCTTATTCCTAAACGGCGACCCCTGGTTCTGGCCTTCCCCATTTTTCCTGTATGTAGCCTGTTCAATCTTTTAAGAATTTTGTTATGTTTCTATAAGATCCCCTCACCCTTCTAAATTCCAGGGTGAAAACAAACCCAGTCGACCCATTCTTTCATCATACTTCAGTTCCGCCATCCTGGGAATTAACCTGGTGAACCTATGCTGCACTCCCTCAAGAGCAATAATATCCTTCCTCAAATTAGGAGACCAAAACTGCACACAATACACTAGGTGCGGACTCACCGGGGCCCTGTACAACCTCCTTGGTCCTAAACTCAAATCCTCTCGCAGTGTAGGCCAACATGCCATTAGCTTTATTCACTGCCTTCTGTACCTGCATGCTTACTTTCAGCGACTGATGTACAAGCACACCCAGATCTCATTGCACCTCCCCTTCTTCTAATCTGATACCATTCAGATAATCTCCCTTCTTGTTCTTGCCACCAAAGTGGATAACCTCACATTTATCCACATTATACTGTATCTGCCATGCATCTGCCCACTAACGCAACCTATCCAAGTCACCCTGCAGCCACATAGCATCCTTCTCGCAGCTCACACTGCCACCCAGCTTTGTGTCATCCACAAACTTGGAGATGTTACATTTAATTCCGTCGTTAATTGTTAATATATATTGTAAATATACTGGGGTCCCAGCACCCAGTTTTGCGGCACCCCACTAGTCACTGCACGCCATTCTGAAAAGGACCCATTAATTCCTACTCTTTGCTTCAATAGACAATAGGTGCAGGAGTAGGCCATTCGGCCCTGCGAGCCAGCTCCGCCATCCAATGTGATCATGGCTAAAAGTAAAGTGGATAGGTATATGGACGGGAAGGGAATGGAGGGGTATGGTCTGAGTGCAGGTAGATGGGACTAGGGGAAAATAAATGGTCGGCACGGACTGGAAGGGCCGAGAAGGCCTGTTTCCGTGCTGTAATTGTTATATGGTTATTATATGGTTATATGGCTGATCAGCCTCAATCAGTAGACCTTTCCTGCCTTCTCCCCATATCCCCTGACTCCGCTGTCTGCCAACCAGTTCTCTATCCATCTCAATACCCTACTGTCAATACCATGTGCTCTAATTTTGCACACAAATCTCTCGTGTGGGACCTTGTCAAAGGCTTTTTGAAAGTCCAGACACACCAAGTCCACAGCACTCCCTTATCCATTATACTTGTTACATCCTCAAAAAATTCCAGAAGATTAGTCGAGCATGATTTCCCCTTCATAAATCCATGCTTACTTTGGCCGATCAAGAGCGATCAAGCGATCCGCATTCTATCTCCATTAGTATCCTCGAAGTACTCGAGGTGTCTTTCTTGGATTCATCTTCTGTGGTCAAAGTTTCAAGTAAAACTCAAATTACCTGGTCAATTTATGAAACGAAATGAAGTGACATGCAAAGGAAATGTGGCAGCAAGTGAGTGATGTTTATTATTTTAAGAAATGTTAACTCATGCAGCTCTGTTGTTTCCATTTGCTGCATTCCCTCATTTAGTTCCATTATTCACTTTCCTTCCCGATCAGATTCCTGAACCTGCAACCTTTTGTTCACTACTTATCACCTCCGAGCCTTCTCTCTTCCATCCTGACTAATATGCCAATCAACCCAGGTACTTATATCCACCTATCGCTTGCTAGCTCTTGCCCCATCCCTCTGCTACTTTATACTGGCTGCTCCCTCTCTACTCTTTCAGTCTAGACGAAGAGTCTTGAACTGAACCATCGACTGTCCATTTCCTTCCTGGAAGTTGCCTGACCTGCCGAGTTCCTCCAGCTTCTCGCCCATTTTGCTACAGATTTTAACTCTACCGTCTTTTATGCGTTCATGTTCAATACGAGGATGTGTCCACTTACACAAATGAGCAAATTAGTGAAGGGTAACTGTTGGACCTCTTTTCAACGAAGAATCAAAGAGCAATTACATCCTCCTGATGACATTAAATGCAGGTTACCTCCACTGTTACTGAACTCTGTCCCCCAGAGACCCCTACAGTCCTTTCATGTTAGGCAGAGGTTTGCTTTCATCTCTTCCAACCTCATTTACAGGGTGGTCTATGCATCTCCTCTCTCCCCATCCCTCCCCGACCCAAGTCGTTGTACTAGCTTCAAAGTCGTCTTGTTGAGTCTCACTGTGACTTGTTTTCACCTAGCCCACAGCAAACAATGGACCATTTGCATCTCTCATTTCCCTTTCCCTTGACCTACTGAAGAAGGGTCTCAACCCGAAAGGTCACCTATTCCTTTTCTCCAGAGATGCTGTGTGACCCGCTGAGTTACACCAGCTTTTTGTGACTATCCATTGTTATTTGATGTAAATAGTTGTTGCCGTGAATTCCACTAAAGATGAGGAGTTATCCCAGATCTGGATCTATTCATATTTGGGTGATACACAACATGAATCCGTTTAGATCTAAAAATTGAGGGGCTTCTTCCAGATAATAGACAGTCGTAACCTTAATTCATTTTTAAAGAATGTGTAATGTTTTACTTATATTTGTACAGAAGATTAATTCCAGGTACATTTTTCATTTTCAAAGAACTTCATTGGAAAAGACTTATACGATCAATCACAACGCAAAATTATGTAGTGAATGAATTATTTCGAAATGGTAGGCACAGCTTCACAGTGGCACAGCAGTAGAGCTGCTGACATGACACAATGGCAGCACAGTGGTAGAGATGCTGCCTCACAGTGCCAGAGACCTGGGTTCAATCCTGACTATAGGTGCTGTCTGTGACTGCGTAGGTGCTCTGATTTCCTCCTACATTCCAAATGCGTGCTGATTTCTAGGTTAATTGGCTTCTGTAAATTGCCCCTAGAGTGTAGGAAAGGAAAGTGGGATAACATAGAAATTGTCTATGGGTGATCGATGGTTGGCGTGGATTCGGTGGGCTGGGGTCTGTCCACGCTGTATATCTAAACAAAAGCTAATCTTGGGTGGCTTGAAAATACTGGTTGGTGATTTTCATAAATTGTTCCATAAATTATATTAATCAATAAGGTTGAATCTATACAATAAATATCAATCCTTTAAAATAAATGTATTTAATTTTAAAGAAAATTAATGTGGATTACTAATTAGTATTTTTAATTTGCAGTATGGTTATAATCTCCCAGAGATTAAAAGTGACAGTGCTCTGTACTACACTGTATACTTCAAATTGATTGGAGAGAAACTGTTTACGTATCCTTAATATAGAAAGTTTATTTTGCAACTGTATACTGTTTTATGCCATAAACCATACACATATTTTTATTAATATATAAAGTATAAAACAAACTCTTGGAAGAAAATAATCAAGAATCATTGGTTTTAGTGGTTTTCTAAGATGCTCTTGTTTTGGGGGATTTCCCCAAATGGCCTTCTTGCTTCAAGATATTTTGTCGAGGCCGGCTTGTTTATTTGAGTACAAATTAATCCGCACAGTTGTTTCAGGCATTATCTGCATTTAATGGCAAAGGCAGGTAAACAGGCCCCTCGTCCCAACTTACCTATGGCGACCAAGATGCACCATCCGAGCTAGTCACATTTGCTCGTGTTTGGCCCATATCCCTCTAAATATTGCTTATCCATGTACCTATCCAAGTGTCTATTAAATGCTGTTATAGTACTAGCCTCAGGTTCCAAGTAAATCTTGCCCATGTCACCTTTAACCCATGTATTCTGATTTTTGATTCCACTCCCCTGGATAAAATACTATGTATTATCTCTATTAATTCCTCTCGTGATTATATACCTTTGTGAGATCATCCCCCAGCCCTCTGCACCAAAAGGGATCAAATCCTAACCTGTGCATCCTCACCTTACCCTCAGTCCTGGCAACATCCTCAAATTTTCTCTGCACTCTTTCTAGCTTAATGACATCCTTCCTATAGAAGGGGGACCAAAACTGAACATACATTGTGCCAAGCTCTATACTCATAGAAACATAGAAAAATGGTGCAGAAGGAGGCCATTCAGCCCTTTGAGCCAGCACCGCCATCGTCCCCTATCAATAACCCGTGCCTGCCTTCTCCCCATATCCCTTGATTCCACTAGCCCCTAGAGCTCTATCTGATTCTCTCTTAAATCCATCCAGTGATTTGGCCTCCACTGCCCTCTGTGGCAGGGAATTCCATAAATTCACAACTCTCTGTGTGAAAATCTTTTTTCTCACCTTAGTCTTAAATGATCTCCCCTTTATTCTAAGACTATGGCCCATGGTTTTGGACTCGCCCAACATTGGGAACATTTTTCTTACATCTAGCTTGTCCAGTACTTTTATAATTTTATATGTTTCTATAAGATCCCCCTCATCCTTCTAAACTCCAGTGAATACAAGCCTAGTCTTTTCAATCCTTCCTCATATGACTGTCCCGCCATCCCAGGGATCAATCTCGTGAACCTACGCTGCACTGCCTCAATCACAAGGATGTCCTTCCTCAAATTAGGAGACCAAAACTGTACACAATACTCCAGATGTGGTCTCACTGGAGCCCTATACAACTGCAGAAGAACCTCTTTACTCCTATACTGAAATCCTCTTGTTATGAAGGCGAACATTCGATTAGCTTTCTTCACTGCCTGCTGTACCTGAAAGCCAACTTTCAGTGACCGGTGTACAAGGACGCCCAGGTTTTGCTGCACCTGCCCCTTACCTGACCTAACCCCATTGAGATAATAATCTGCCCCCTTGTTTTTGCCGCAAAAGTGGATAGTCTCACATATATATATATTATACTGCATCTGCCATGCATCTGCCCACTCACTCAACCTGTCCAGGTTACCCTGCAACCTCCTAACATCCTCTTCACAGTTCACACTGCCACCCAGCTTTGTGTCATCCGCAAACTTGCTACTGTTGCTCCTAATTGACTGATGAAGGCCAATGAACCAAAAGCCTTCTTGAGCACAACATCTATCTGTGAAACAACTTACAGTGAATTATGTACCTGTTCTTCTGGAACTCTGCTCTGCAACATTTCTGAAAATGCAACTTTGTTCATTAAACTCTATCAGCCCACTTGCTCTGCCAATCAAATTCCTGCTGTATTTTTTGATAACCATCATACTGTCTATGATATCACCTGCTTTAGTGTCAACTGCAAACTTACTAATTAAATCTTGTACTCCCTAATCAGCCCGTCTATTCAAATGCTTATATCTTATCCCTCAGAATCCTCTCTAGTAAATTACCTATCATAGATGTTAGGTTTACTGGTTTATAGTTCCCAGCTTTTTACTTGTAAGTTTCTTAAACAGAGGCACAGAATTGTCGCTCCAGTCATCTGGCACCTCACCCGTGTCAAATGATGATTCATATATCTCTGCCAGGGCTCTTGCAATTTCTTCAAGCTTTCCATAATGTCTTCGGATATATCTGATTATGGGCAGGAGATGTATCTACCTTCATACCCCCTATAACATCCAGCACCTCCAGGAAGCGTGATACAGACTGTCCTCAAGATATCTCTTTTAACTGTCCCAAGTTCCCAAGCTGGGGAAAACAGATGAGATATACTCATTGAGAATTGTGATCGTGTCCTATGGCTCCACACAAAGATGACTACTTTGGTTTCTAAGGGCCTTCTCTCTCTATTTACCCTCTTTCCCTCAGGGCCCTCATAAAATGTATTTGGATTCTCCTTAATTTTATCTGCCAGAATTGTATCTCCTGCCGCCTCTTTGCCCTCCATATTACCTTCTTAAGTAAGCTTCTCAGTGCCCCAACGTCCTCCAGACATACACTCAGGTGCCCACCTCCTCCAAGACCGCAGGAAATTGCAGCAAATTCTGGACACAGCCCAGACCATCACACAATCCACCCTCCCTTCTATTGACTCCATTTATACCTCACGCTGCCTTGGCAGGGTCAGCAGCATAATCAAGGTCGGGTTGCACCCTGGCTACTCCCTCTACATCCACCTCCAGATTCAAGGACAGTTTCTTCCCAGCTGTTATCAGGCAACTGAACCATCCTTTTTCCTAGATAGAACCTCAATTTCGCTCATCATCCAGGCTTCTTTACCTCCAGCTGCCTTGCCCTTCACTCTAACAGGAAATACATGCCTTGAACTCTCACCAGCATTCTTTAAAAGCTCCCCACTTTCGTGCATACCCTTCACCCGCAAACAACCTACTGCAATCAACTATTGCAGTTGGCCTTGTCCCAAATTAGAACTTTAATTTGTGGGCTGTTCCTGTCCTTATCCATAACTATTTTAAAGCTAACAGATGTGGTTGTTGGTCGCAAAAAGCTAGCCCACTGACACTTCATTCATTTGCCCTTCCCAATTTCCTAAGGGTGGGTCAAGCTTCGCACTATCCCTTGTAATAGCCCTTTACATATTTCCTAAGGAGACTTTCCTGAACACATTTGACAAATTCCACCTATCTTTGCCCAACAAAAATATACATATATAGTATTTGTTTCTGTTCAGTGTCAGGGTTGTTGGTTTAAGTAGATTTTCAGATCACTGTTATTGGTCTGTTGTCCCAGATTTTTGAGATGTTAGTACTCTGGTAATGCAGTAGGTGTGAATATATTCTTCTTATCATGGAGTGCATCCTTGTAATTTAGGGGGACATTCTGTTATTTTAATAAGTGGAAAGCTGTTTGTTCTGAACAGGTACGTTAATTTAGAGACTGATTATTGGAATGCAAAATGAAAGTATTATACCATTGGATTCCAAGTCAATTCTTAAGGTAGTAGTAAATGTGCTCCGTCTTTATCAGATTTGTTAAAATCTCCAAAATATTGTCAGCGTACAGTTACATCCTTAAAAAAAAAAATCAGCTATCCTTCTTGTTGTATTAGAAGTGAACCTGTTCAGTTCTTCCCAAGGGTGGATTTGGAATCGGTTCTAACATCCTTCTTTTCCGACTTTAAGAAAACCTTCCCTAGTTTCTGTGGATCGCCAATAAAAATAACCAGCAAACCTTACTATACTACCAACGAGCTGAATGCTTCTCAGGTAAAACTTGAAATGTGTGTTTTCAATAACAGGAGACATCTTGTAATATCATTGCTTAGTATTTACACCTGGGACAAAAAATCCTTATGCATGGAGTTAATCATTGAATGTTTCTTCTGAGGAAAAGAGTTTAATGTCTGGTTCGTTCACTTCATTATGTTGTGCTACTGATTAGCAATGGTCACAGTGTAGTCAGAATCTCACACTCTCCAAATATATACATTTTATATCTGAAATGACTTAAGTATCTCATATACTTTTTTTAATGAACAATTTAGCACATTCATTTTTTATGTTGAATGTATATTTTCCACTGATAAAATTAATGGGCTTTAAAGGTTTTGTTAAATTACACGGCTCACAAGATACTCACTGGGCAAGACCAATGCAACTATGGTTTGTTTTTCCCCTAACTTTTCCTTGTTTGGCTTTCCTTGTGCTGAATTATCTCAATTAATTATAATATTTCTATTGTGTCGACCTGCGAGCTAAGATGATCACATTTTTCTCTTTATGTTTATATATCAGACCGTTCCGTCAAGGCCTCCAAATCTGACAACGAAGCCTGTCTTCAGTACTGCCTTAACACAGGTTCCAGCTGTTACAATTGCTACTAATAAAACTACTTATATTTACTCAATTGATGGAAATCAGAAGAGGACAATCTTAGATTACAAGCAGAAAATAGACTCTACAGCTAGTTTGGAAGGAGAGCCCGTAGATGCTGCTAGACCATGTGGTAGTACATTCAGATCAATTGAAAAACCTGGATTCGTTTTCCATGATCCACAAAGACAACCAATCCAGGCTGCTAGGTTGAGCACCTTCCATCAAATGGAAATGCAATCTGGTTCAATTAACCATGCTTATAGGTTTATACCCATATTTAAACGCAAACTTATAAAGCACGATAAAGAGTTCATAAGTTCACGAATCCATGAAAATAAAACTAAGCAAAATGAAAATTCAAGGACATTTTTAACCTTAAATTCATCAAACGCTAACATAAAGGTAAAAACTCCAAAGAATGTCCAAGAGCAGGAATGCAGAAATGAAGAAAAGGACGTATTTGAGGAAGCACAAAAGCAAAAATCAAGTATGTGTTTAAGTGTGGGAAAACCAAATACCAATCAGATTCAGAATTCATATTCAGATACAGTGAAAAACATGTGCAAGGATACTCTGCTTCTTCAGTCAAACATAAGAATACTAAAGCCTGGAGCCACACAACTGGGAAATTTTCAAGAAAAATGCATGAGAAATACACAATTTAGAGACCAAAATGCAATTGGTCTTACAACTTTTGATGGAACATGTACTAAATGGATTGACAACCCAATGGAACATAAACACAAACAAGTGAGATAAATCTACATTTCTAATTATTTGAGTTTTCTACTGCTGGTTTTGAATATACTTGCTGATTTATGTTGTAAAAATAAATACTTTAATAATGTTATTTCTTGTCCATTGGAATTCCTGATATAATTAGATTTTTCAGACAACTTTGGAAAGCAAACGCTTAAAAACAGCTGTTTGGTGATCTAACCATTATGAAAATACCAATACAGTTTAAAAATCAAATTTTAATTATTATTATTTGTTATTTATAGTCAATATAAATAGCTGAAAATCTTCAATACTTTCATTCTCCTTTGTGTATTTTAGAATATTAAAAATGTATATTACGTGAGAAAAAAACATCTTAAAATGTTTGCTGGTTCTGAACATCTTAAACTATAAGGCATCTTCTAACTTGCAAATGAATTACATTCCGTGTAATGCAAACACGAGACAATAGGAGCTGGAATCTTGAGCAAAAGCAAACTGCTAGAGGAACTTAAGTGATTCAGGCAGCATCTGTGGAGGGAAGTGGATAGATTACATTTTTAAGACTGAAGAAGGATCCTAACCCAAAACATTGTGTCTATCGCCCTCCGTAGATGCCATGTGGCCCACCAAGTTCTTCCAGCAGTATGTTTTTAAACTCTTGAGTAATCTCAGGCAAATATTACAACAAATAAATTTCCCGGGCTTAAATGTGGGCCATTTAACTATAACTCCATTTTACCAGTAGAATCTCAGAGTTATAATGTATGTTACATCTTATATGAAAAATGAATCATTTAATCTATGAACAACTTATAACACTCAACAGTAAAATACAACACACAAAATAAAACAAACAGAAAAGAGTTTGGGAATATGGATTCAGCTGCTGTCTTACTACAGTTTTAAATCTACAAATAATATTTATAACATAACCAGTAAAGTGTAAATCTGAATGCTTATTCTTATCCTTAGAATTAACAGTGTTATGCAAATGCATGGAAAGCTTTTTACACATGAAATTTAAGAACGAACTGCAGATGCTGGAAAATCGAAGGTAGACAAAAATGCTGGAGAAACTGAGCGGGTGAGGCAGCATCTATGGAACTAAAGAAATAGGCAACGTTTCGGGTCTGAAGAAGGGTTTCGACCTGAAACGTTGCCTATTTCCCTCGCTCCATAGATGCTGCCTCACCCGCTGAGTTTCTCCAGCATTTTTGTCTACCTTTTCACACATGAATCTCATTTGTGTCATGAGTGAAAGGCTTTTGGTTGGACTAAATTACTTAGACAGTGTATTTTGAGCAACATTTGTCTAATTTATATCTATTCCAAAACTACAAAGTATGATTTTCTGACAATGTATTATTACCTCTTTATATTTTGCCTTCCAGGTACTAGATATGTTTGATATAAGGAAGCAATTTAACCATGAAAAGCAAACACATTTTCACGATGTCAGTTCAAAATCTTTGACAGGAAGGAATTTTTCAGATAAAGGAACAGAAAAAAGGAAATGTGAAGTGAGCTCTCATCTTTGAAATAATTGTTTGCATTTTGTTTTAAAATACTGTGTAGTTTTTCCAATCCAGATTTTTGGGGGCGCAAGACTAGTGTGCACTCCATTGTAGAAATTAGTTAACCTACTAGACCTTGGGAGCGAACCCACATTTCATATATGTGGCAAATTATTGTTAATGAAGAGAGATTGTGAAGAGTGTAGTTCAGGGAGATTATATATTTGTTCTGTTTGCATGATTAGACTCAAGAACAGTTTCTTCCCAAAATCCATCATCTCCCTGAACTCACACATGCATTGACTTCACAGCCTAACCCCCGGACTTTCATCTATCCACCTACTGTAATTTGTACTGTAACTGTACCCCATACTGGATATAGGAATCCTATTATCCATTCTATTTATCCATTGTCTTTTTATAGATATGTATATAGCGCTGCAGAAACTGTGCACCTTATCCCCCCCCCCCCCCCCCCCTTTTTGTCTTGTTTTTGCACTGAGTAGGAGCAGTTTTTAATCTCACTGTACATGTGTATAGTGACAATAAAAGGCATTCTGATTCTGATTCTGAATTACAAAATGTTGGCAGGTCCAACAAGTAGTTAAGAAGTCAAATGGCACATTGGCTTTTATTACAAAAGGTTGCTGTTTAAGAACACGGAGAGTTTATTACAGTTGTACAGGGTGTCGGTAAGGTCATACCTGGAATGCTGCACAGAGATTTGCTTCCCTTGCTTTAAGAAGAATATTGAAGCATTGGAGATATTCCAAAGGAGATTCACTAAAGACCAATTCCTGGGCGAGATGCTGTATTTGTCTATCAAGAAAGAATAGACAGTATGGGTTTGTACTCAGAGTTAAAAGAATGAAGGGTGACCTTTTTCAGCATACAAGATTCTGACAGCTTGACAGGGGAGATGTGGAGAAGTTTGCACAAGTGGGAGAGTTAGGAACATAGGAACATGGCTAAAAAATGAGGGGACAGTCATTTGAAACTGAGATGCATCCAAATATCATGAGTTAGAAATTTGAATCATCCGCACTCGAGGGAGGTGGAGGCAAGATGATTAGCAATATTTATAGTAAAGAAACAAATATTTGAAAAATTGAGAATTTGAGACCAGCATAGATCCACCATATTGAATTAAGTGTTTAATAGCCTATCCCTGCTCCTATTGTGTTCATGTGTTAATGCTGTTCAAAGATACAAAGCAGATTCCGATACATTAATAGTGTTCAGAGTTATCCAAGGCAGAAGAAGGAATGTTGTGTAAAAACATTGTGCATGCTTTTCCATAGGAGGAATTTAAGTCTGTCAAAAACACTGAATGGCAACCAAATTTCTTAGAAATTAGATGTGGTTTGGCATGTCACTAAATAGTAGCAAATTTCTACAGATGCACTGGAAAAAATGTATCCTGACTAGTTGCCTGGTAAGGCATTTAAAGCACACAGAAATGCAACAGGCTGTAGAGAGTCATGGACTTAATACTTTCCTACAACCATCAGGTTCTTGAAGCAACCTGTGCAAGTAGAACCCGAGTCCTACATTAGCAACAGAACACTATAGATTATCTCTTGCACGACTATGGAATTGTTTTTTGTAATTGTGTTTTGTACTAATATCTTGTTTTCTTTTTGCAGTCTTTCTTTTCACTATTTTGCAGAATGTATGTGTAATATATGTTTTGGGTATTGTCTGAGTATGTGCTCTGATGCTGCTGAAACAAGATTTCTATTGTGTATGTACCTCACCATACATGTATATTTGACAAACAAGCTACAACAATAGCCGCGTCAACCAGATTGTGCGGCAGCTGGTGAAGAAGGGCTTACTGGTGCAGACCATTGGCATCTGCGTTTAGTTTTAAGGTGAAATTACACAAAGTGCTGGAGTAACTCGGTGGACTGATTCAGTCTGAAGAAGTTGTCCCAATCTGAAACATCATCTATCCATGTTCTCCTGAGATGCTGCCTGCCTGCTGAGTTACTCCAGCACACTGTGCAGTTTCATATGTTCTTCTTCTTGAGTATGGCGTGCACAGCCTAAAGTTGTAGGACAACTTGTTCTATTTGATCTTACTTGATTGTGCACGCCAGGTTGATTGCATTCGTCGAAACAGGACAGACCACGTGAAGGTTGCAATCTCCCACCCCGTTTTGTATGTTAAACAGCATCCACAGTTCTTTATTTCTATCTAGTTTAAATACAATTTCGACAAATGTAAAATCTGACTTGCGTAAGCCTTTAAAGACTGAAGGGCCTGTCCCACTTGGCGACTTTTTCGGCGACTGCCAGCATCATTGACTGACTTATCAGGCCATCGAAAAATTCACAGCTTGACGAAGCGTGATGACGTAAGACGCACGGTGTTTTTTTGAGTGTTGCAACGTTTTTTTGTCACCCCTCGATTTTGAAATGTTCAAAATCTTTATGCGACACTGACATGACGCCGGCAGTCGCTGAAAAAAATCGGCAAGTGGGACAGGCCCTTTAATCCTTACGCAAGTCAGGGAGTGTCTGCAGTCAAAATCTAAGACTGGTTGATTATGGCAGAGAAGGAGATCAATAAGTTCATGGGTTACACAAAAAGCTGGAGAAACTCAGCAGGTGCAGCAGCATCTAAGGAGTGAAGGAGATAGGCGACGTTTCGGGTCGAGACCCTTCTTCAGACTGGTCAGGGATCAGGGAAACGAGAGATATAAACAGTGATATGGAGAGATAAAGCAAGAACAATGAGTGAAAGATATGCAAAAAAGTATTGGTGATAAGGAAAGCAGGCCATTGTAAGCTGTTTCTGGTGTGAAAATGAGAAGCTAGTGCGACTTGGGGGGGGGGGGGGGGGGAGATGGAGAAGGAATGTCAGGGCCCGAGGGCTGAGGGAGAGATGGGGGGAGGGGGGGGGGGGGGGGAAGGAGCAGTCTGGGTTAACAGAATTGAGAAAATTCAATGTTTAAGCCCAGAGGATGCAGACTCCCCAAGCGGAATATGAGATGTTGTTCCTCAAACTTGCGGTGTTGTTCACTCTGGCCATGGAGGAGGCCCAGGACCGAGAGGTCGGATACGGAGTGGGAGGGGGAGTTGAAGTGCTGAGCCACCGGGAGGTCGGGTTGGTTATTGCGGACCGAGCGGAGGTGTTCGGCGAAACGATCGCCTAGCCTCCGCTTGGTCTCACCGATGTAGATTAGCTGGCATCTGGAGCAACGGATGCAGTAGACGAGGTTGGAGGAGGTGCAGGTGAACCTCTGTCGGACTTGGAATGACTGCTTGGGTCCCTGAAAGGAGTGGATGGGGGAGGTGAAGGAACAAGTGTAGCATCTCTTGCGGTTGCAAGGGAAAGTGCCCGGGGAAGGAGTGGAGCAGGAGGGAAGGGAAGAATTGACGAGGGAGTTGCGGAGGGAGCGGTCTTTGCGGAAGGCAGATAGGGGGGGAGATGGGAAGATGTGGCGAGTGGAGGGGTCACGTTGGAGGTGGCGAAACTGGCGGAGGACTATCTGTTGTATGCGCTGGCTGGTGGGGTGAAAGGTGAGGACCAGGGGGACTCGGCCCTTGTTGTGAGTGGGGGAATGGGGAGAGAGGGCAGTGTTGCGGGGTATGGAGGAGACCCTGGTGCGAGCCTCATCGATAGTGGGGGAGGGGAAACCCCGTTCTCTGAAGAACGAGGACATTTGCGATGACCTGGTGTGGAACACGTCATCCTGGGAGCAGATGCGGCGTAGTCGGAGGAATTGGGAATAGGGGATGGAGTCCTTACAGGAAGCAGGGTGGGAGGAAGAGTAGTCCAGGTAGCTGTGGGAGTCAGTTGGTTTGTAGTGGATGTCAGTCAGGAGTGTGTCACCTGCAATAGAGATGGTGAGGTCAAGGAATGGTAGGGAAATGTCGGAAATGGACATAAGTTCAATAAGTTCATGTTGGCTCACTAATCTAGTTAGTCTCATTCCCTCATTCTACCCAGTCATTTATTTCCTTCATGTGCCCATCCAATTTACTTATGAAATCATTTCTTCTTCTCGCAATTTCTTCAGTAGATTCTAAATTATCTCCATACACTGTGTAAATACTGTATGCTCATCCTCAAATCTCTATGGTGTCCAAAAAAATAAAATCTGAATCCTAAAGATCTTGTACCTCAGTTAATGGGTGCAGCCTTTTTCTATCGTACCTGGATCTTTCGATAACTTGTATACTCTTGGAAGAGGCGGCGCTGCAGCTTGCCTGCAGTCTGTTTGTCTTCCTTCCTTCTTTGTCTTATCATTAGTGTTAGATGTATGTAATAATCTATTTTTAGTTGTGTATTATGTGGGGGCGAGGGGGATACTTTTTTTTAATCACTTTCTTCCACGTAGATGCAACTTTTTTCTATGTCATATCCAATGCTGCCAACATTGGGTGAGAGTTGAGAGTGAGAAATCTGGACCCACCCTACGACAATGTGTACGACAAGCTGCCACCTAGTCAACGTCAAGCTACAACAAGTTATGTCGACCGACTACACAATTCCTCGTGAACCGGAAGTGGTGGCGCTGCTTGGCAGCTGCGGCTCATCTGCAGTCCGTCTGTTTTTTATTTTATTTTTGGCTTTGTGTCTGTTTTTAGTGATTATTTTGGTTTATTAGGTTGTGTATGTGTGTGTGTGGGGGGGGGGAGGGTGGGAGAAACAAGGTTTTAGTCTCTCCCTTCGGGGTGATGCGACTTTTCTTGTCGTGTCCCCCGTCACCGTCTCCGTCTGTGCTGAGGCCCTAATGGCGGAGCTGGCGGCCTTACAGCTTCCAGCAGCGGCGGCACGGCTTCGGAGCTTCAGTGGCGGCCTGGCTTTCGTGGCTGCGGTGCTCCAGCGCCAACCTGGCTTTCGGGGCTGTGGTGCTCCAGCGACAACCTGGCTTTCGGAGCTGCGGTGCTCCAGCGACGACCTGGCTTTCGGGGCTGCGGTGCTCCAGCATCGGCCTGGCTTTCGGGGCTGCGGTGCTCCAGCGTCGGCCTGGCTTTCGGGGCTGCGGTGCTCCGGCGGCAACCTGGCTTTCGGGGCTGCGGTGCTCCAGCGACGTTCCAGAGGCGATCTGGCTTTGGAGCTGCGGTGCTCCAGCGTTCCAGCGGCGGGCCCTGTGGCGGTATTCCGGCAGTCCGGCGACGGCGGTGGCGGCGGCCCGGTTTCGGAGGCTCGGCCGCGGGCCTGTTGGACGGCAACATCGGAGGCCTGGATCTCCTCAACGCAGAGGGAGAACAAGGAGGGAAGAAGACAGAGACTCTAAGACTTTTGCCTTCCACCACAGTGAGGAGGCGTTTGGTGAACGCGCTGTGGTGGATGTTAAATTTGTGTTTATTGTGTGGTTTTGTTACTTTTAATATATGTATGACGGCAGGCACGAAATTTCGTTCAGGTCTGAATGACAATAAAGGTAATTCAATTCAATTGGGACATCCACCTACGACCACACCTACGACAACTGATGGCCACACAGATGACAACCTATGACAACTGAAGTCAACTTACGTCCGCCCGCGACAAGAAACAACAAGCAATGACCCTGTCGGTGACATCTGAAGACGTCACGTCATAATGATGTCACGGCACTAATTGCACTGCACTGTGGCTTCAGGGCGCTGTGCGTGGCTTATTGCGTTTAACTTAGGCTTAGAAGTTGGGGGTCTAACTTGATACTTCTTTAGTTTGTTTCTGCCCATTTAAAATTAAATTCACGAAAATAAAGTTAATACACGCTCACTTCACAGATATATAAACAAAGTAATCATAAGCAAAATATGTACCGTGCAGTCACTGTCAGTAAAGCCGCGGAACTTCTAAATTCACCAAAGGGCAATGAGGAGGTGAGATTGGCTGCACGTTTAACATACCCGGACTCGATCTGCGATGTTACGCAATTCCATGTCGCAATCCATGCTTGGGCATAACGAACTTATACATATACAGCCTATGGGATATGGCGTATGGAAGCTCAATGACAGCCGTTTTACTTCAGATTGATTGTTATTGGTGGATGCTTATGCATATTAATAATGTGCGATGGGCTTAAGCCAATCAAATTGCTCGTTCTTTACGGGAAACCCGCCGACAGAAAACTATTCTCATTGGTGAGTGTGGAGGAGATCTGGAAGCGTGAGAAATTCTGTGATCAGCATGCGAGTGTGAGAAATGTGTGAGTCTCACGCTCGATGCTTGAGAGTTGGCAGCACTGCATATCTCCATTCGTGCTGCGGCCTAACATTGAGGAGTTGGTGGCCTCCAGTTGGGAACAACCTTGAGGGCTCCGGTCGCAGAGCCTGCGGACGTGGAGCTGGCTGAATTTTGGAGACTGTGGTGGCACTGCGGCAGCGACTACTTTCGGAGGCTTCGGCTGTGGGCCCTGTGGACTGTAGCATCGGGAGCTCTCAGGTCCCTGATTGGCGACCGACTTTTCGGGAGCTCCAGCCACAGCAGCTCCGTCCGCCCCGAATCGCAAGTAATTAATCGGCCTGTTCCCAGGACCTTTCATCGCCCGGCGCAGCTCGGCCGCAGGATCTTACATCTCCCGGCGGGGGCTTCAATATCAGGAGCCTCGATCGCCTTGACACAGCAGTTTTACTGCCTGATCGCGGGTGAAGAAGCAAGGAAGAGATAAGACTTTTTTTACCTTCCATCACAGTGAGGAGGTGCCTGGAGGAGGGTTGTGATGGATATTTATGTTAAATTGATGTAATTGTGTGTTATTATTATGACTGGCAAATCAATTCAATTCAAACATCCCCTCAAGCTCCTTCTTTCCAAGAACATTATACCTTTTTTTTCACATCTTAGAGTTTAAAATCTGCTATTTCTGAAGCCATTCTTGGAAATCTAATAAACATGAATGATCCATGTTCTCCAGAGATGCTGGCTGACTCCAGCATTTTGTGTAAAATAACATCTAACATTTCTTGTATCTCCTACTAAATCTCTGCACTGTCTCAAAGACAGTCACATCCTCCCTGAAGATATGGGAGGATATGGTTGTAGATTCCGGCTTGATCGAATCACAGCTTTATAAATACTTAACACAAGCACAATAACAGCTGGTTACTTTGTTCTTGCACATTCTTTGAAACAGTGCCATTGAATTATTGCCTCTCCCTCTCCAAATGCATCATTGTACACTTCTCTATTAAATTAGATTTGTCACTTGTCTGCCTATTCTGCTCACTTATGCATATCCTATTGAACTTGATGTGTATCATCTCACCATTTGCCATAGCCCCATGTTGGTATAATTGTCAAGCTTTGCAGTACAATATTGTAAACTAATCCCAGTTATTTATATATATTAAGAAAAACTTGGTCTTGGCCTTGGTCTTGGCACTGATATTTGAGGAACATCACTGTCATCCAAGCTTCTGTCCGCAAAACAACCATTTGTTTTGACAGCTTTAGGAGGAGACAGTATTTTAACATTCAAGCTGCTTCTCTAGTCACATTACATGCCCACGACCCTGCTGCCGCACAATGCCTTGCCATTGAGTCAGGCTGTGGTAACTTGCCATCAATCGCCAAATCGAGCCTAATCCATTTTAAACAATCTCATGTTTTTGGAAACTGGTGGAAGAGCCCCAAAATGTCACTGCTTCTCGATTGGTCTTTCATTTTTGGCTCTAGGTATTGTCCAACAGTGGGGTAAAGGCTATTCTGTACTGATTCAGTATGAGCAGTCAATCTTCTGTGTTGTTGAGGAGGAGGTTCATAAGTTCATAAATTGTAGGAGCCGAATTAGGCCATTTGGCCCATCAAGTCTCCTCCACCATTCAATCATGGCTGATGTACCTTTCCCTCTCAACTCCATTCTCCTGCTTTCTCCCCATATACATGCGTACTAATCAAGAATCTGACACTATCTGCCTTAAAAATATCCATTGAATTTGCCTCCACAACCTTCTGTGGCAATGAATTCCACAGATTCACCACCCTCTACTAAAGACAAAGGTATGTCGGTGCAAGCAAAGCTGGATTTTTTTTAAAGAACGAGAAAAGGCATTACACTTAAAAATCTCATTGATGTGGGATAAAGCAATTTTGCAAATGGAGCTAGTCATTATTGGCATCCAGTGGCATGTCCCCACCAAATCCTCCCCCACAGTGACTGGACCTCCATGCCAGGCTTCCATGAAAAGATCACCCTCTTGGATTTGCTGCAAGACAGCATTTAATCCTCCAAAGGTTCCCTTTAGTCCAAAGACCTTTCTTTCTCTGCTTTGATTATGTAATATTTTTATGTTTTCATCCAATCAGTTTAAATTGGTCTGGATCATAACTACCCTCAATCATATTTTCTTACATTAAACATGTGGATAAATGAATAAATATTCCCTCATATCATATCAGATAGCCTTTTGATGTTAGATCAGAAGATTGTGTTTTCCTTTGCTATTTTACTTAAGCTCCACAATATCTATGTCTCTCACTCGTTGGAATTTAGGAGATTGAGGGGGGATCTTATAGAGACTTACAAAATTCTTAAGGGGTTGGACAGGATAGATGCAGGAAGATTGTTCCCGATGTTGGGGAACTCCAGAACAAGGGGTTTAAGGATAAGGGGGAAGTATTTTAGGACCGAGATGATAAGATCATTTTTCACAGAGAAAGTGGTGAGTCTGTGGAATTCTCTGCCACAGAAGGTAGTTGAGGACAGTTCATTGGCTATATTTAAGAGGGATTTAGATGTGGCCCTTGTGGCTAAAGGGATCAGGGGGTATGGAAAGAAGGCAGGTACAGGATACTGAGTTGGATGATCAGCCATGATCATATTGAATGGCGGTGCAGGCTCGAAGGGCCGAATGGTCTACTCCTGCACCTATTTTCTATGATTCTATGAATGTATCGATTCTTAAATCATTCACTCTTGTAGAGTCATATAAGCCTTTGCAGTAGCATAGGGATGATCTTCAGTTATTGTGATACAATCAATTACTTCCATCTCAGCGAAACTACACTACAGTTTCCAGAAAGTTACGTAATTTAAAATGGACACAAACTTTCCATCATATAAACAGGTTGAAGCTTTCCATGTAGTTCTAACTATCAGGCAGGCATTGGAATTAAGGCTTTTTCAGAACCAAAAGCTGATTTGGTTGTGATTTTCAAAGCATCAAGACTTGCTAAAATATTCATCTTGTTTCTCATTATACATTTTCTTTACATTATATGCCAAGCTTGAGTTAATCAGAAGCTGAATGCCATCATCCCATTTACACACTTCTAATGGACAAATGCACTCAAGTAGACAAATGGATAATAAGGAAAAGAACAATATAAAATAACAGGGTTTACTCAATGAAGCCAAGAACACTCAATTATATTTTCTTGGAATACTTTGTCAGCAACTGTCGATGATAATTGCACGATATAGAAATGAACTCAATAGTTTCATGGTTTATAATTACAGCCAAACCTCCAACATTGCAGGCCATTTGGCAAATCAATCCGTAAAATTAGAAATATAATATCACACTTTGGCAGCTCCCTTTGGGTCCTAATGCTTACTTTATCTCTAAGAAATATAATATTGGAGCTATGTAGCAGTGTGCAACAAGTGGATATAATTATCTCTAATTTTCTGAGATTCTTATTTCAAGAATGTATTTTGAATGATAGACATTTCTCAAATAGCATGACGATGCATATATTATTGTTTCACATCATGCAATGTCATTACAAAATTGAGATCAGATTTCCAAAGGCATTGCAACTGTCTATGGGCTCAGACTTATCAAGGTATCACTCCGTAATACTACAGGATTGATAAAAATACACTGCATGTATTTTAAGGCAGTGCAACACTTTGAATTATCTGCAAGTGTCCACTGTTATTACGAACATTAAATCATTGTTCTGACAAAGAAGGCTGAAACCGGCAGCATTGATTGCTATCATATGCCAGACTTCACCTGCTTTACTTACACTCTCACCTCTAACTTTGCTTGGTTGCTCTACAGCTTTATTTGTATGTAACAATACAGGAAATTAAGTTTGCCAACTTATCACAGTAACACTTTATTAACTCTGGTAATGTTTGATTTTTTATTGAGCAACTACCTAGGCACAATTATGCCCTAGATTTAAAAACAAATCTGAATTCCATTTTGTGGTTTCTCAAAACAGGAGAAAGCTACAGATTCAAAACCAAAGAAACCCAAGGCCAAACCAGTTATCCAGGATGTTGATGTGGAAAAGCATGCAAAAAATAATCAGGTTTCTTAGAAATACATTGGATCTTAAAATTTCCATTGAAAAACTTTAATCAAATATGAAAGCGTTATGTTTATAGATCAGAAGATATTTGTGTATAAAGCCGATTATACAGTGACAATAATTAAATAGCACCGAACGTTCTAATTCAAGTTGATACCTTTTGTGTGCAAGCTATAATTGTGAATCTGGTCAACCATAAAGATAAAAGCTGAATTCAATGGTACAGTGATCATATTCAGAGTCAAAATGTTAACATCCTTTAAAGCTGCTTACTGCATCTCATTTAAAGCATCATGTTTTTACTAATAATCTTATATTGATGGGCAAGATTCGTTGTTTATTGTGAGTAGAATTAGCAGGGAACAAATCTTTCCTCAACCTCCCTGTTACCTACGACAATTTTTGATTGAGGTTGACAGGAGATGTTGAATATATTTGCCCCACCCGGAAGATTTGCAGTCAATCTCTTCCCCATTTGCCAAATCAGAAAAACCTGGAATGATAACCACAAACTCATATAGCAATATTGTTGTTATTTGGTTTGAAACCGTAGGTTATTTGATTCTCATCAGAGCATTAACTCCTTGAATTGTATCTTTAGCATATTGCAACATCCTGCAATTGGTGCTATTCACATTTTATAGCATATGTTCAAGGATTCCATTTTTACCTCGGGAATCAAAACAATATGGAAATAAAAGATAAGCAAGAGCCTGGAATATTTTACAGATCTTCTAACAACACAATTAGAGATAAATGTAATCTGTGGAATATATTCACTCTGATAGATTGGGATATTAGGTTAAAAGGAATGCCTAAGATTTAAAAAAAAAAGAAGCTTATATTCTATTAATTAAAAATCTCCATGAAATATTGGTCAATTCATAGTGAAAGAGATTAAGAATAGCATTGGACTTAATTTATATACTCATGCCTTTAAAGAAAATAAATTACCAGGAACATTAGCTGAATCAACTATTACGCTTATACCAAAAAAAATAAAGATTTAGATGAACCGGGCTCATGTAGAGCTATATCACTTTTAAATACAGGTCAGAAAATGTTAGCAAAGACTTTAGCAAGAAGATTGAGTAAATATATTAGTAAATTGATAAATCCTGATTAAACGGGGCTTATACCCAAAAGACATTCATTTAATAATTTGAGACACCTGTTTAATATAATGTACTCACATAAAATGGAGGAAGAAGATATATCAATTATTTCGCTGGTTGCAGAGAAAGCATTTGATCAGGTGGAGTGGCAGTATTTATATAAAGTATTGCAAAAATTTAATATGGGACAGAATTTTATTGAATGGGTAAAATTACAATATGATAAACCGACGGCAAGAATATTAACCAATAATATGTTATCTCCAAAATTTTATTTATAGAGAGGCAATAGGCAGGGATGTGCTTTATCACCTCTGCTATCCGCCCTTATGATAGAGCCCCTGGCTGAAAGTATAAGACGTCATCCGAATATTCAGGGATATAATACTAGGGACTCAAATAATAAAATGTCATTATATACAGACAATATACTTTTATATTTTTATATATTAGAAACTCACAAACGAGTATACCAAACTTATTAAATTTAAAAATTCGGTTCTTTTTCTGGATACAGAATAAATTGGAATAAAAGTGAAATCATGACGTTAAAACTTCAAGAATCTACACACCTATTAAAATTCCCCTTTAAAATTGCAACAGAAAAATTTAAGTATTTGGGTATTCAAATTACTAGAAAATACAAAGCATTATTTAATGCTAATTTTATGCCTTTATTAAATAAACTCAACGTGTTGATTAAATTCTGGAAAACACTTCCGTTATCATTAATAGGCAGAATAAATGCTATAAAAATGATATTTTTACCACAAACATTATACCTATTTCAATCTATACCATTATATATACCAAACAACTTCTTAAACAAATTAGACTCTAATATTACCAATTTTATCTGGGATTATAGATCACATAGAATCCAAAGAAAACATCTGTGCAAACCAAAAGATATTGGGGGGACTTTCACTTCCGAACTTTTTGTATTATTATTGGGCAATGCATATTAAGAATATAATTTACTGGTTGGACAGTTCTACCCAACAGACAGAATGGATAAGAATGGAGAAAGAGGACTGTTCTCCTTGTAATATAAGAGCAATCCTCTTCTCCCCGATAAAACTGAATAACACAATATATAAGAATAACCCAATTATACATGATACAATAAGAATTTGGAAACAACCTATCATAGTTAATGCCAATAGTGAATAATCCTTCATTTAAACCATCTCTTATTGATAAAACATATAATCAATGGGAAAGAATGGGAATTAAAAGGATCGGGGATATGTATGAAATGGGAAATCTGTTATCATTCCAACAACTACAATTAAAATTTAAACTGAAAAACTACCAATATTTTAAATATCTTCAGATCTGTGACTATATGAAGAAATACATACAAAGATATCAAAACATAACTTCAGAGCCATTGGAAGAAGCAATGAACATTAAGGCTGACTCACAGAAATTAATATCATATTTATAGAATAGTATTTTAAATATAGATTTACCATCGACAGAGACACTTAGAGAAGAGTGGGAATGAGAATTAATGATAAAAATTAAGAAGGAAACATGGGAAAAGTATTTAATATATATACACAAATGTTCGATTAATGTAAGACATCATTTAATTCAATTTAAAATTTTACATAGATTATATTACTCAAAAACTAGACTGAATAAATTCTATCCAAATACTTCCCCCATTTGTGATAAATGTCTATCCCAAAACGCAACTATAACACACATCTTTTGTCTCTGCATAAAACTTTATAAATTCTGGAGTGATATTTTTGAAATATTTACAAAATTATTTAAGATAAAAATGCAACCTAATACTGAAATGATTATATTTGGAGTAATGGAAGATGGGAATGAACTGAACTCATCTCAAAATTTATTTTTTAATTATGGGTTAATACCGGCAAAAATACTTATACTTAACTTTTGGAAAAATACAACCATACCAACGTTTAAAATGTGGATTTCAAACATGTTGGACACTGCACATCTTGAGGAAACGTGATTCCTCCTAATAGATAAATCAGACCAATTTTTAACGAGTTGGTCTCCATTTGTCGATTTTTTGGAAGCATATGGTGCAACAAAACCGTAGAAGCTAATTGTTTCAGGATTAGGTGAGGGATGGTCAAGAATATAGATAACGATCTCCTTAATCTTTTACTTTCTACTCTTTTTTCTTTTTCATTCTCAACTTTCTTTTTTCACACTTTTTTCTTTCTCACACACTATATATCACATGTTTCTCTATCTTTTATTTTCTACTCTCTCTTTTTCATTTTCATTATTAAAAACATTAAAAAATAAGAAGCTGTACATAAAATGTAATATGTCAATATATATTAGGCACCTTGGTGCCATATTGCTGTACTTCTAATAAAATAAAATTACAAAAAAATAATAATAATTAAAAAAAATATATATATTTTTTTTTTTTTTTTTTTTTAAAGAATAGCATTGGACTAATAGAACAGGTTCACTATGCCACCAAGAGCAAGCTTAGAGATTGGGACAAGTTGAAGTAGCAGTAAGAATTATTAAAAAATGATATATATGGAGAAGACAGTAAAATAACAAGAAATACACAAAAATGTATGAAAAGTTGTAATAATGTAAAAAGGTAGAGAATATCAAACAAAAATATGGGTCCTGTAGATTGGAAAGAATATAATGGGAAGTAAAAAAATGGACAAGACATTACAAAGCTAGTGTATCCGTTTCTATTGCATACAATAAGAGTAACAAGTGATAAATCGACAATGGCTTTTTAAAACAAATTATTGTAAAGTGTTAGTGCACTGTGTGAGATACTGTAATAGGTACAAAAGACTCTTGCAAGTTTATAAAGATTATTTTTTCCTTTTTTATATTTCATTACCAAGTATGATTGAACAAATAGATATGATTCAAAAACAGAGTAAATAATTTTAATCATCTGTGTTTATTTTTTTGTACAGCTATCTAAACTAAATACTGTCACTCTCCACTCTTGGCTGAAATGTCGTGGTGTTTCTGTGAGAACAAGGGACAAGAAAGAGCAGCTGGTTTCCAAAATCATGGAATTTATCAAAGGTCCACAGAATTAATTTGGGAATATTTGTTCAGTTGATGCTCTGCACAAAGTGCAATAGTGTAAGTTGTTATGTTTGTTCCATTCCTACATTTAGCATATGCTACTTATCCTGTTTACTATTATTGTTTTTTACTTATATCCTGTTGCCATTTAATCTATTCAGAATTTGATGAGTAATTAATAAAATTAATACAATTCATATATAAATTAAATTATTTGGCAGTAATGGTGATACAAAGCTATTCAATGACACTGTACCTAGCTATAGTAACTATTGTGCAATTTATTGGAAATCATTCCCTAATCTTTGTTGTTAAATTTTGTTAATATGAATGGTGCCAAGCTAATGAAAATTCTCATGTTATAATGTATTTTTCAGTAAGTATCAAACTCATTGCAATTGATAGTGATACACATAGAAATGGTCATTAATGTAATTTGATTTGCATCTCCAAATCAATTTAAATTAAAGATTTTAAATTAGATGTTTTTCATTTTCTGACTATTTATTTCCATAATCTGAAATAGCTATATAGCATGGAAACGGGCGATTTGGCCCACCTTGTCCATTCCGACTGTTGGCATTGTGCACTACCTGCATTTGGCCCAAAGCCCTCTAAACCCTTCCTATCCTTATATCTGTCCAAATGTCTTTTGATAGTTGTAATTGGATCAGTTTCAATAGCTTCCTCCAGCAGCTCATTCCAGATAAGGATTACCGTCTAAATGAAAAAGTTATCCTGCGCTCCCTCGTAAATATTTTCCTCTTACCTTAAGCCTATGTCCTCCAGCTTTAGAATCCTCTATTATGTTATAAAGACTGGGTATTAACCTTTCCATGTCCCTCATAATCTTATACACTTCAATACAGTGACCTCTCAGTCTCCTAGGCGCCAAAGGATTGGAGTATAGGAGTAGGGAGGTTCTACTGCAGTTGTACAGGGTCTTGGTGAGACCACACCTGGAGTATTGCGTACAGTTTTGGTCTCCAAATCTGAGGAAAGACATTCTTGCGATAGAAGGAGTACAGAGAAGATTCACCAGACTGATTCCTGGGATGTCAGGACTTTCATATGAAGAAAGTCTGGATAGACTCGGCTTGTACTCGCTAGAATTTAGAAGATTGAGGGGGGATCTTATAGAAACTTACAAAATTCTTAAGGGGTTGGACAGGCTAGATGCAGGAAGATTGTTCCCGATGTTGGGGAAGTCCAGGACAAGGGGTCACAGTTTAAGGATAAGGGGGAAGTCTTTTCGGACCGAGATGAGAAAAACATTTTTCACACAGAGAGTGGTGAATCTCTGGAATTCTCTGCCACTGAAGGTAGTTGAGGCCAGTTCATTGGCTATATTTAAGAGGGAGTTAGATGTGGTCCTTGTGTCTAAAGGGATCAGGGGGCATGGAGAGAAGGCAGGTAAGGGAAACTGAGTTGGATGATCAGCCATGATCATATTGAATGGCTGTGCATGCTCAAAGGGCCGAATGGCCTACTCCTGCATCTATTTTCTATGTTTCTATAAACAAAAAAGTCACAGCCTATCCAATTTCTTGCTTTTACTCAAGCTCTTAGTTCCAGGGCACATCACGGTGAATTACATCTGCACCCTTCCCAACAAATCTGCATCTTTCCTATAGCTGAGCAACCAAAGTTACACATTGTACTCCAAGTGTGGTCTCACTAATGACTTGTACAGCTACATCATGAATGTCCAGCTTTTGTACTCAATACCGTTCCCAATGAAGTGTGCCAACTACCATCTTCACGACACTGTCCACCTGACTCATCATTTTCAGGCAACCATGCACCTGTATCTCTCCTCTGTAAGATTTTCCTGGGTTCTACAGGTCCGCCACCAATTTTCTGGCATCCTTGGTTCCAGAGGTCTTGGCTTCTGAGAGGAATCAACGGTACTGGAACAGTCTGCCTAGGCGAGGCGAGGAGCAGAGAAACCGGTCCGCAAATTCGGCCTTGGAAGTTCGCTATGGGAACAGATCCGTCGGCTCTGGCTGTGCTGAAATTCCAAAGCCCTGGCCGCAGTGGGCAAATTCACCTGCCTCACCTGGCCCAGGTGCCACATTTTCAGGAGTACTTCTGAAAGGCGGGATTTCAAGTGTGCTCTCGTAATTTTGTCTCAGTTTAAGGAGGTGCCAGACCACCATTTGCCGGAATATCGTTGGTTGACCTGTTCCACTTACCTTGTAAGCCCTGCCATGGTTTGACATGTCAAAGTGCAATACTTCATATTTCTCAGTTAAATTCAATTTTTATTTATTTGGCCCACCTTCCCAATTGATCTATATCCTGTTGCAATCTTAAAAATCCTTCCTCACTATCCACTATACCACCACTATGGTGTTATCTGCAAATTTGTTAACAATATTAACTAGATTGCCATCCAAACCCATTTGGCACTCCACTGGCCAAAGGTCTACCATTGGAAAAACAACCCTCGACAACTATGTGATAAAGTAGCATCTCTGCCATTTGCTTAAAACTGTTGGGAGCAAGTTGATATGTCACGTGAAATCATCCTGGGGGAAAAATGTAAGGTTAAAGTGATCTAAGAAACCATCAGCTGTTCTATCGTGCTTTTGATTTGGCTACATCAGCTTGAAATACAATGCTCAATGTTATCATACCCTATGATAAACAACACATTTTTGCCTACCTCATTTTTCTTGGATGTACAGTATTGTGTATTTACATAATTCAAATAGAAATGCCAGCATTCCTGTAATGTAACGTAGCCATTCAAGGCTTTGGGTTTTTTTTTGTTCCACCACTGCTTATTCTACCTTTATAAATGACTAGCTGTAATCACAAATCAAACCAATTTCAGCCACATACGTAACTGACAAAAACCTCTACGTAACAAAATATTAGAAACACTCAATTACAGATATCGAAAAGGGATGGCACGCGCTCACCTTCTACTGGAAGGTGCACAAATATGGTCGAAGGCGGCTCTTGCTGTGGGGTTGGCAAGCTGGCTCTGGGTCGGGACGGAGGGGCCTGCAGGCACAGTCGACGCTCCGGATGTGGGCGATCCCGAGGCATGTCGAGTGGTGTAAGGAGACCAAAGCAAAAGCCGCAGAACGGATGAAAGATAGACCAGTCACGTCGGCCAGCAGGGGATCGTGAGAAAGACGTCGGCAACAATGCAAATACAACACTAAACTAATAGTAATATTAAGCTAAGGCAGTACATCGTAAAATGGAATAAAACCACAGTGAGCAAACTGCAAAGATACATCAAAGTCCAAAGTGGTCGGATGCCGAAGGTTCTGTGGTTCAAATCAAGCAAGGTAGGACAGGAAACCAAAGTTCGAAATGTCCAATGTGCGATGAGAAGAAGCTGTGCTTGAAACTGGAGGCTGTAGTAACAACAATCGACCAGGGGTGGTGCTGTAGACGTCGGTCAGCAGGTCGAGTGTCAATTCCGGCCGGCCGCCGCGGCCATTTTTGTAGTCGCTGCGGTGAAATCTGCGCTGCTCTGTGCGAGGAGCAGAAGGATGTCTTTGGGACGTAGTTTCAGGTAGGCCTGCCCTCTCGGGTAGCTAGGCCTCGATTAGCGGCCGGTGGGGTAATGGGCGGGCCCGTTCCCTCTCCGCTCCCAGGGCCGTCAGGTGGGCGTCGGTGATGCTGGGGGCAGGGGGCTACTACACTTGCTGCTCCTGCAGCAGTTCAGGTCATGTGGGAGAGAAAGCGAGGGCCAAGGCTGCTGCGCCGCTGTCTGCTGTGGTGGGCCGGGGATGCAGGCGGGCAACCCTGGCGGCCTGCGATTGGCTAGACCAGGCAACGGCAGGAGTCAAGCGGCCCGACCGCGGCGGCAGGGCCCAAGGTGGTGTCCGTTTGCAGCACAGAGTTGATGGTTGCATTCATAACGTTAATTACCGGAGAGCTGGGCTGGGCTGTCGGCTGCAGACATCAGGTCACCACCAATTTGGCTCGTAGCGGGTCACCAATGTAGAGACCAACGTTGTGAATAAATGATTTCTTTATTCAGGTATTGTAGGTAAGATATACATACACGTTTAGCACTTTAACATAATAGTCATTATTGCCGCTGAGAGGCTGTTGCCTCGTGGGCTCGAGCTGAGCTCCTGCTGAGGTGGCAGGACACTCATGAAGAGAGAGGAAGAGAGAGCAAGAGAAGGAAGGTTGGTGCTTGTATGCTAGGGCACACCCCTATACCCTGTGACCCTACCCCCGATTGCCGAGGGTTCGCTTAGCAAGAGTCGCCTAACCACTAGGTGCCACTACAGTACATTGATATCAAGGAGGTGTGTCTGGTCTCTTGAAAAACATTAAGATGGATTGGTTCCCAGGGCCTGAGGGAATCTATCCCAAGAGAATCTATCATGAGAGTCAAGAGCAGGGATTGCAAGGTCTTTGACAGAGATCTTTGTATCCTCTTTAGCCACGGGCGAGAATAGCCAGTGTTAATTCTCTGATTAAGAAGGGCAACAAGAACAAATCTGAAAATTATAGGCCAGTGAGTAGCAATGTTGCAAAATTTTGAGATTTAAAAATTCAAGTCTGCAATTTATCCCATCAGATAAAGCATAAACAGAAGTTTAATTTGACACCTAATTCACTTTCATATCTTCAGTATTAAAAAAGTTATGGCCATTTTCACTCAGAAATTAGCATCTTGTTCCCTATTGCTTTCCGTTGACTTAACACAAAAGTTGTGATCAAGGACAGTCAAAAGCCCATCACTTTCTTAAAAATTAAGAGAACTGAATGAAATTTTCAGTTATTATAGATTGAAGCATTCTGAAACAAATATGAAACAATCTTACTTGGATGACCTGAAATTAAAGCATTTAATTAGTTAGTTACCTAATTGTAGCTAATTACAAAATTAAATTACTAGATCTAAACATCTATCCATTTCTTAAGAAAAGGTTAACATTTTTAAAAAGTCTGAGTGTCCAAATAACATTCACACAAGAATTCACAATATTACATGATTTTTAAATCTCATTATCATGAATTTATAGGCCAAATTGAAGGAATTTAGTGTTTAATTCCCGTAAATTAATGACCATTTAAATCAACTTGCGAGTGGGCTTTTGTGGAACGCGATGGATTGGAACGTTGCATTTGCGGTGAATTTAACCCCCAGTCGGCAGGAAAAATACTGCCGGTTCATATATTTTTTAAGTCACCTTTTTGCAACATGAAATTTTGATTAAAGACTTCCTAAAAAGCACGTTTTTATGTAAAAATAAACTGTGTACCTTCTTTTGTCCCCTACGTAAGATCCATCCCGTTGTCGGCGTTCACGGCTTTAGAAGATGATTTTTAATTCACTCTAGCAATTAAATTATTCAACGCAGTTTAAAAATACCTCCCTAAAAAAAATGTGGGACGATTTCTCGTCAGCAACTAAATCCCCTGAGATTAATCGATTTGAATGGTCTGGAGTAAACGGCATTTTGAACCCGCCCCCCTCTCAAAGGCGCCAAAGTCACGCACACGAGCAGTGGCAGAACTGCAGCGCCGCTAAAGGCAAGTTTTGTAATATACCTACAGTGAGCCTTACTCAGCGGTAGAAAAATTATTGGATTATATTCTTTGGAATGGGGTCTACTGACATATGAAAAAGCACAGACTTAAGCTCAGTCAGCAAGAAGTTGTCTTACAAATGATTGAGCTTTTTGTGGAGGTGATGAAAATAATTGATGAGGGTAGGGCAATAGATGTTGCCTACATAAACTACAGTAAAACATTTGAGAGGGAACCAAATCCAAACAATTAAGGCACATGGGATCTATAGTGACTTGGTAGATTGGATTCAACATTTTCTTTGCCATAGAAGGCAGAGGGTATTAGTGGAGTGGTGTGATTCTGACTGGAGATCTGTGACTGGTGGTGTTCTGCAGGGATCAGTGCTGGGGGCGCTAAATGATTTGGAGTAAAATGTCGGAGGGCTGATTAGTAAGTCTGCACACAACACAAAAGTTAGTGGCGTTGTGGAGAGTCAGGAAGGTTTATCAAATGATTTAGTAGGACATGGATTAGGTGGAAATAACAGGAAGTTTAATCCAGACTAATGTAAAGTATTGCACTTTAGGATGTTAGATATAAGAGGAAAGTATAGAATAAGTGATAGGATCCCTGGGAGTATTGATGTAGAGTGGCATCTTGGATTGCGTCCATGACTCATAGACAGAAGCAACGTACATTGATAGGACGGTAAAGAAGATAAACAGCATACTTGCTTTCATTGATCAGGGCATTGATTATAAAAGTCGGGAATGTCATGTTGCAGCTGTATAAAACTTTGGAGACTGAGAGGTGACATAGAAATATATAACATTTTGAGGGCATAAATAGGGTAGAAAGTATTTTTCAATGGGGCAGAAATGTCAAATACTAGATTTAAGGTGAGAAAGGTAGCTTAAAAGAAGATTTACATGGCAACTTTTTTTATTTACACAGGGTGGGAGGTACCTAGGAAAGTGGAAGCAGACACAGTAACATTTAAGAGCCATTTTGACAGGCACATTAACAGGCAGGGAATGTAAAGATATATAGACCATGTACAGGCAGATGTGTAGTTGAAATTGGGAGCTTAGTTGGCATAGGCATTGTGGGCCTGTTCTTGTGTTGTACTTTCTTATGTAATGTTTGTATTTATGTAATATTTATTCAAGGTTGCATAAGCAGCTGACCCCACACATTGAAGCAGATCTTAACTGGGAGGTTGAGGCATGCAAGGTTCTCGTTGAAGAACTCACCTTTTGCTGTGGATCCAATCACTTTGCTGTTAGATCCCCAAATTCCACAACTTACCTACACACAAGGGGCCATTTATACATGTATTTGCATCGAGGGAGAAAAAAGGAACACTGGGAGGAAACTCAAAAGGCCACGGTGAGAATATGCAAATTCCACACAGATAGTACCAGAGGTCAAGATTGAATCAGGTAATTGGACCTGCAGGCAGCAGCTCCACTAAATGCAACACCACTTCTGGAGGCACTGTTGAATGCCATGCTCAAGTTCTATTCACTCAATCTTATAAAATATGGAATCAGATAATTAATTAAATATCTCAATATTTATTGCATTTAGTATTATGTCAGTGCAAATCCTCCATAGGAAGTTATTGAGCAATTTATTAACATTGATGTATGTCCTGTTTAACAAGGTACAGGAAAAGGATTTTCAATGGCTCAATAATGAACTTTAAACAGTGGATTTATGTATAGAATTGTAGTCAATGCCTTCTATGTTCTGTTGTGCTATGCAAAGAAAGATTTTCATTGTCCTGTCAGGGACACATGACAATAAACTCTTTTGACTTGACTAAAGCATATCCATGTTTTAATTTATTAAGATCAATTCTAATTAACTTTAGTTAATCAGAAACTGGTAAAACCCACAACAAAGCAATGGCTATAATGTAAAATTAAGAGCTCAGATCCCAACATGCACAATTTCACTAGTTTCATGAAAAACACATTGATTCAGTGGAATTACCAAGTGCAAATCATATTTTTTTTCTATAATACCTAATTTAAGTTACAAGGTATATATGAAAAATCATATATTCTGTATACATTAACCTCTATATTCCCTTTAAACCATATTTTTGATTATCCAATTATATCAATAAATCACATCTACAAACATGGAATATGCTTTACATAAAAACTCGGCCATTTACCATAAAATGGTGCAGAATGAGACATCCATTATCAACTAAGAGTTTCATGACATATTATATTGCTAAAGACACTTTAGAGGGAAAACAACAAGGCATTATTAACAATTTCTGATGTTAAAGCAATTCCACATGCATATTTCATTATTGAAGGTCATACAGAGCTAGTAAAGATGCCTTGTTGAACCCTATTACTTATCTCATTATCACCTAGAAATATTTTTTTTGCAGCTAGTTAATCTTACAAAGGCCATTGATACAAGTACCTTTCTTAACTACAATCCCACCATTACCTTGGTTACCTGTACTGGATAGCTTCCAAATTAATTTGATTTTTTAATGCCAACATCTGAACTAATTCATGGTGAATAATTGAGTTCAATCCAGCCAACACTGATTCCTTTCATACTTGCAATTACTTTTAAATAAAGAAATGTCTAATGCTAGTCTCATTTTAACTACACGAGAATATGTTAAGACTTATTCTACTTGTTATTTCTTGAAACAATTGCAGTCTCCACATTTATGATTCAATAATTAGAATTGCAGTTTCAACCACATAAAACACCCATGGTTAAATCTAGCTATGTTATATCTGCTAAAGCATTTGATTCTTCCCATGAAAATTGCTGCCAATAAATATGTTAAGAACTCTATTTATTTCAGACAGAAATAAATGTAATTGACATTGTTTGAGTAAAATACATATGCTTCCTGCATGCTTTTTAAACTAGTGCTAATACCTCTGGAGCCTCTGAACATATTAAAATGTAAACCGATATATGTCTACAGGAACTGAATATAATGTATACTTCAGATATATTTTATTAAAGGAATAATTTTACAACAATACTTAAAACTATAGAAAATGTGCTATATTAGAAGAAAGGTTTATATGAATAAAAGTTTAATTTCCTTTTGGACCTCTGAAAAGCTAAGATTTTAACAAATTCAGATGTTTTCAATTGTACTGGTCACTTGGAATCAATTAAAACTGGATCAACAATTGAACAGTATTAAAATAAAATAAAAGCAGTTGACACTGGGAGATAATAATGTCAGTAGCACATTGTAAGGTCTGATGTTTATTCCTCAATGGAGTCTAATTGATCACTTTCTTTGAACAAAAATCTAATATGTCGACACCTTTTTCAGTTCAGGTGAAGGATTATAAACTGTGCTTTATCTTTTACATATATGAACTGATTTGCAATGAATTACCAGCATTTTGGAAGGTTGGTGTAATACATGTCATCCAATCTTTCATTGTATTTGAGGAAAAACATGTGAATATTACTGGGTGTTATGTTTTCTTTCTAGTTTATACTTTTTCACGTACACGTGGCAGCAATAAATGCTCATCCCGTAGCGATTAAAGTAATCCAATCTGCATTATTGTAGTGGTGAAATTACAATTTAAGATATATTTACCGTTTATTTTGTATTGCTCTGTTTATAAACCCAATTGCCTTTATGACCACCATTATTACCTTTACAGATTTCTGTGGAGACCAGAATTTCTTTCTTTGGGGTCATTTTAAAGGCGCAACTCAATTACTGTTTTAATTTCCCTGAAGAATACAATTTCACACTCTCCATATTGAAATCCATCTACCTTGGATTTTTCTGTTTATTCATTTCCCTGGCTATGTCATCTTGAAGCCTGTTCAGCTTTACCTTGCCAAGTTTCATATCATTTTCAGACCTGATACCCAAGATTAAGTTGTCATTAAATAATGAAAAGAATACTCAGGAAAAACTGATCTCCTGGGGATATTATAAATCACACCCCAATCTGAAATACATCTACTACTCTCCTTTTTCTTCCTGTCACTTTAGTAATTTTGTACACAAATATAAATTTCCTTATGTCTCTTTTTAAAATATTTTCCAAAACTCATGCATGCTATATCTCAATTTTGATCAACCTTTTTTGTTACCTCATCGAAGAACTTAATGAAGACATTGAGACAATTTATTATGCTGAATTTATTCCTTAACTGAACATTTGGTTAAAACTTCAATTTCTTCCTTAACTGAACATTTGGTTAAAACTTCAATTTCTTAATTATAATTTATTCAGCATTATGTAAACCTGTATTTTTTCCCAGAGCTCTGAAACGAGCGATGATGACCTTTTCAGGAATGGCTGTGCAGCCAGAGAGCTGCTAAGAGTGGTTGGGGGTGTTGAGGGGGGATGGAGTGAGTGCAGGACACACCCTCACATCCCCACCGGCCCCCGACAGCCTCTGCCTGAAGCCGTCCCCCTCCCACGGCTGCAGGATGCTCCTCATCCCCCACTGGCCCCCGACAGCTGCCACCTGAAGCCGTCCCCCTCCCGTGGCTGCAGGATGCTCCCCCCCACCAGGCCCCGCCTGAAGCTGTCTCCCTGAAGCTGAAGTTGTCTGCAATTGTAATGGCCATTTGCAGACAAGGGTTAAAAAAAACGTCATCACTCAGTATATGTACACAGATGCATTTTGATATTGTTCTTGAAAGATTTGAGTCTGACCTATAGACTTTGGCCCCAGGCTTCCCAGCCATCAAAAACAACATTTTGAAATCTATAGATTGTGATCTCTGTTTCCAAAACTGCCTTCGTTCTGGCCCCCTTAGGTAAGTACTTTCCTGATTGGGCATCAGATCAGAATCCCCATTTATTTGAAATGTGGATTCCCAACTTGAAGACTGGAACAGAAAATATAAGCTCCAATTTTATATATATTATATATATATTGTGTTTTTTTTGTAGTTTTATTGCTATTTTGTTTTAATAAAGTACTTTTTTAAATGTTTTCATTTTCATTATTTCTAATTATTAAAAAACTGAAAACATGTTAAATGCATCTACATATTTAATGACTCTTATGACTCTTTAAGGGCCTGTCCCACTTGGCGATTTTTTCGGCGACTGCCGGCATAATTGACTGACGTACCAGGTCACTGAAAATTTTGCGGCGTGATGCAGCGGTGACGCGGCGTGATGACGTATGACGCGCGGTGTTTTTCAGGTATTTTACCTGGTGAGACGGAGGAGGAGCCAGGCCCGGAATCACCCCATAGAGCCCGAAGCCTCCAAGCGGCACAACTAGCCCTACGAGCTACGAGCGGCCACCGGGACCCGACAGCAGAACTGGCCGCAACTTCAGCGCCTTCTGCCGGCCCGCTCACGTTTGGCAGTGCTCTCCGTCGGAACACCTGTCACCTGCCGTTTGCCGACTTCGCTCATGTCAGCGGCTTCCTGCAAATCCTTAAATTCCCACAGCCGAGTAACCTCAATCTGTCGGAATTTAAGGACATGAGTGAGGCCAGCGAGCGGCAGCAGAGAGGTTTTTAGATGGAGAGCTGCCAGAGGTGAGCGGCGACCGGCTGAAGGAGCTAAGTTGGCGGCTGGTTCCGCTGTCCGGCCCGTCGGCCGCTCAGCCACCCGAGCTACTTCTCTCTCTTCCAACATTTGGAATATTGTGAGCAACATTTGCCACATTTGGAATATTGTGAGCAATTTCGGGCCTCTTATCTGAGGATGAATGCGTTGGCATCGGAGAGGGTCCAGAGGAAGTTTACGAGAATGTTCCCAGCGATGGTTTGGTTAATTCAATGATATTCAATGATATTTTATTGTTACATGTACCTAGGTATAGTGAAATGCTTTATTTTGAATACAACCGGGCAAAATCATATAGCAGACTTCACCTAGGCAGCGCTCAAGAGTCCCCATGTTTCTGGTGCCAGTGAAGTTGTAAAGGTTGACTGAACAGTCCTATCTTCTGCCTGCACAAGTGGCAGCAGGCGGCGTCCTGCTGGGTCCCCCTTCGATCCTGGCAGCCTCCTGCCAAAGCTCCCCATTGTTCTTGATGACCAGGTAGCTCTCAGAGGCCCTCTTCACTATCTGCAGCATTGGTCCCCTCCCCGCCCCCTCGGTGGCTCAGGTGCACCTATGCTCTCAATGGTCCACCTCACATTCGATGGTCCACCTGCGGTCTTAACAGTGATCCTGCGCCCTTGACAGTCCACCTAGGCCCTGTGGGGTTGCTCAAGGTGACTTTGCATACTAACGGCGATATGGGTCCCTCCTCACTCAGTGGCATGGGTCCCGTTGATGCCGGTGTCAGAGTCCGCAGTGGGTGAGCCAAGCATACCGGGTGGATCCTCCATCCCCCGTGTCCTCAGCCCACTGTGGGCGGGCCTGCTGGTGGACTTGGCCACGGAGGATTTGATTGAGATTGTTCACTGAGACTTACCACTTGATGAAAGGCCAAGATAGAGTTAACGTGGAAAGGATGTTTCCAAGAATAGAGTCTAGAACCAGAGGACACAGCCTCAGAAAAGAAGGATGTAGCATCAGAATGGAGATGAGAAATTTCTTGATGAAGTGAATCTGTGGAAATCATTGACACAGATAGCTATGAAGACCAAGACATTCAGTATTTTTAAGGCAAAGATTGATAGGTTCTTGATTAAGAAGGACATCAAAGGCATGTGAGGGCATGAGATTGAGGCTGAGAGGGAAAAATAGAACATGATTGAATGATGGAGTAGACTCGATGGGTTCAGTGGCCTAATTCTGCTCCTATGTCTTATGGTCTATAAACATAGGAGCAAAATTTCATTCAACAGAGAATATCATCCACATGTGACCAGATCCTCTAGTTTAGCTTCATTGAAGTCAATATAATCTATCAGTTGGCATTTGATCCAGTCCTTCATAATAGCTAATTAACTTGGAAGGTCATGAAATGAAATTGGATGCGTTGTCGCAATTACAGATAATTAATGGCGAATATGTGAGTAGATGTGTGCTGCAAACATCACATTGACAAGAATAGAGAACTATGTATCTTAATTTGTTGATAACTCCAAAATGTGGCTTTAAGCATTATATTAAAGATGATTGTTAATTGACAAAATAAATAGGTAATGTAATGGCAAAGAAATCATATCCAAATATAGTGCATCACCATTACTTTCTACTGCAAAAATGTTCATAGTAGTGGAGATACAACAAGCTTTGGTGTACAGATATACAGTACTTCAAAAACAAAACAAAGTATTTATATAAAGAAGCCTTGATAAGCTTTAAACAATATCTTAACATGCTCAATCTAAATTTCTCATTGTGTGTACAAGGCAGAGGCAGCAGGGAACCATTTGGGTGTGATATACCAGTGGTTCGGAAATACATTCATGCTTTGCTTATGTGTATGACGATTAGTACAATAAAGCCGTTACAATCAGCAAGAACTTGATTTATTGTTAGAGATCCCATTTTTAGCTGCTGGTGTTTTAGTTCCTTTAGTTAGAGATCGTTTTTTTTCTCATTGTTTTTCCTAGCCCTGGAACCATTTGGAATCAATTAATTGTTTGCTCATTTTAGGCTCATGACATTCATTAGGTTTCACAGTTGACCGTACTGGAAATTTGTTGTTACCTTTAACTATTTGCTTTAAAGCCATGCATAAAATTACGATTGGTGTTAATGTAAGTTCTACAGTTGCTGTTAATGCAGAGAGGCGTGAAATTATAGCTACTGGGAACTTGTTATCGGCAACACTCTCAAAGATGTTACACCCATTAATTCATTTGAAGAAATGAATGTTGGATTCATTTTCAAATTTCCCAATATCACCTCACTGACATGAAAGGGAAACTGTTTTCAATTAAATTGCTTCTCCAACATTGATAAAGGAAGATGCCTCTATGATAGAAATGTTGTAGGAAAAGACAAAATCCATTATGAAATACCACTAGGCACCAACATTATTTGGAAACATTGTGGGTAGACAAAAATGCTGGAGAAACTCAGCGGGTGAGGAAGCATCTATGGAGTGAAGGAAATAGGCAATGCTTCGGGACAAAACCCTTCAGACTGATGTGAGGGGGGGGGGGGGGGGGGGGGGGGGGGAGGGGGTGGAAGAAAGGAAGAGGTGGAGCCAAAGGACTGAGGGAGAGCTGAAAGGGAGAGGAGAAAGTAAGAACTACCTGAAATCTGAGGTCAATGTTCATACCTCTAGGGTGTAAACTGCCCAAGCGGAATATGCGGTGCTGCTCCGCCAATTTACGGCAGCTCGTAATGCTAGCGGTAGGTGTAAAAAGTAACCATTTTTTTCATCACAAGTATTTTTTTACTCAAGGACATTTTTTGCAGGAATGAAAAAATGTCACGAGTTATCGGATGTCCCGAGTACCTACCGTTAGCATTACGAGCCGATACGAGACACCCACGAACTCCAACGGACCCGCTAAGAACATTCTCCGTGTTCGAATCAGGGGAGAACTCTGGAGAACTCTTGAATTACCTCGTACAGTGGGTCAGGGGCTTTAGTACTATGTTTATATATCCATTGTGCTGCTGCAAGTAAAAATTTAATTCATCTGTTTCAGAACAAATGACAATAAAACACTCTTGACTTCAGACTGAAAGATACTCAGGTCCTCAGATGAAAGATACTGGTTGTTGTCAAACTGTTTGAGGCTCGGGCAGACTGGGGTACAATATCCATTGCTGTGTGGAAAACACAGCATATTTTTTATATCCTTAACTTCAACATATGCGGAAAGGTTTGACAGCAGAAGAGCTCAAGTTTTCAGGTTTTGAACAGCAGGTGGCAAGGTATCTGTGGCACTGAGTTTACAATGAGTGCATGTTTCAATGTTTGAGGATGTAAAATTCCTGGGACTTAAAAACTTGAGGGCAAGGATGGAATGGGTGACACCTGGACATAACACGAGGAGAAGCAAACATATGAGTCAGAAAATCCTTTAAAGTATCATACTCACTGCCAGATATTAATTTCTGAATTTTCGAGAAGGTGACAGGAAACAACTAGAAGCACACACTTGTCTCTTTGGATGTCTCAACTGTACAAAGCGGTTGCCAAGTATGTGCTTCTGTGGCTCAAAAAGTCTCCAGGATGGTAAGTTGCCTCCGTGGATCAATGATGTCGATGTCACTGAACGGTTTTATAAATACCTATTGATATGTATTTATGACTACAATATCCTGTTATGCCGCAGCAATGCAAGAATGTCATTGTCCTGTCTGGAACACATGACAATAAACTCTCTTGACTCTTGACTTGACTTGACTCATTCTTCTGCAAATGAGGCGAGAAGTGAGACCGACATAAACCAGACAGATTACATCTTCATGGTTCTGAATACAATATACTGTACTTAGAACTGGCAAATTTGCCTGCTTGACATGCATTAACTCAATATTTTCGCTCATCACTAGCATGGTAAAATGGTCTGTCTGAATCTTTGGGAAACACCACTGCACACTCCTCCCCCCCCCCCCCCCCCCCCCCACACACACACACACACACACACTTTCTATGAGTACTTAACCAATTTCCTATCCATGCTGTTACAGTCACTTTGTTCCATTGCCTTTCAATCTTGATGGTGACTATTAAGAGGTACTTTATGGATCTTTCGGGAGTGAATATATTCTCCATCAACTCCATTTTCCTCTCCACCATCAAAAAAACTCTCTGGATAGTTGCATTGAAGTCAGCCTTACTTAAGCCTGAAATGTAAAAGGCTGTTTGTATTTCTCCTTTTTAAAGCAATATTGATTTCAATCATATTGTGCTATTATAACAAGAAACTCAGTGCTTTGTGTGTTTGTCCTTCTGCAAATCCAAACTGTATTTATGGGTAATGCACGGAAACTGTAGGTGGTGCATATTGCAAAGCAACTCTATGTCTATCCAGGCGACTGAAGAATATCTTAAGTTTGCTGTGGAAAGACACAAAAAGCTGGAGTAACTCAGCGGGTCAAACAGCATCTCTGGAAAAACGGAATAGGTGTCATTTCGGGTTGAGACCCTTCTTCAGACTCCGTCTTCGGACTTTGAGATGCTGTCTGACTCGCCGAGTAACTCCAGCTGTTTGTGTCTATCTTCGGTTTAAACCAGCATCTGCAGTTCCTTCCTACACATTAAGTTTTCTGTTGTCTTGTTCAGTGATTACACTGGCGGTGACAACACTCAGGTCCCATTATTCACATTTTAAGATGTCATCTGTCATGTTTTAAATGGATATCCCCAGACGGTAAATGTATTCTCTGATGTAATTCATCAGAGAAGTTGGAATGCATAGGACAAAGGTATCATGAAAGGTGTTCACAATGCATGCAACTGCATACAATCTATTTGCAGTCACATTGCACTGGAAAGTGGAAGCCTTTGCAATTAAAAAAACATTTCTAGGGCATCTATGGTGCCTTAGTTGTCATTTATTTATAGTTGGTAGTGTTTAATATCCTGAATCTGTGGAAAGCAAGCCTGTCCCGGAAACCTGAAACCCTGTGCATTCTTTGCTTAATCAGGGGCTTGGCAAATAAGCAAACTATATTGTTATATAGTTTAATATATAATGATATAGTGTGCTGCCAAGTTCTGAAATTGTCACCAGATGATCACTATGCAATTGAAGCTATAAAATGCTGGTTTTTCTGAAAACTCACTTGATCCATATATGTGCTTCAGAGATAGAAATGTACTCCCCTTGTTTAATGCTTCTCACAAGGTCATAAGGTCACAAGGAATAGGAGTAGAATCAGGCCATTCGGCCCATCAAGTCTACTCCATCATTCAATCATGGCTGATCTATCTCTCCTTCCTAACCTAATTCTTCTAACTTCTCCCCATAACCATTCTCCATGCCGACCTACAAGTTATTGATTCTTAACTGCCCACAGAAATTACCTAACAAGTCCCTCAGCTGCATCAAGTTGTTCTGTTGGAGCAAAAAAAAAAGAATAAAACCTGATAAACCACCCAACATCAACCCTGCCACTATCATGGTTAAACCCCACCAATCTACTTCCCAAAATCTACCTCTCAAATACCTGGGAATTGAGGTCAGGGTTGGGAGAGCAGTCCTGTGGACTAGTCAAGCATCAATCTGACACAGGTATGTCCACAAAATAATTTATTTCAGACAATGTGCCGCACTCCTCCTTCACAATTCCTGTGTATGTTCCATCCCAGCAGCAGAACAGTCCCATATATAAGTGGGAGGAAGTAGGTGTGGAATCTTCAACAATGCTTCCTACAAAGACCCTATTCCCTACTCCCAATTCCTCCATCTATTCCACATCTGCGCCCAGGATGAGGTGTTCCATTCCAGGACATCCGTGATGTCCTCTTTCATTAGGGAATGGGGATTCCCCTCTTCCATCTTAGATGAGACTCTCACACATGTCTCCTTGATACCCTGCAGCTCTGCCCTTGCTCCCCCTCCCCTTAGTCGCACAGGGACAGAGTCCCTCTAGTCCTTACCTTTCACCCCATCAGCAGTCACATACAAGACATAATCCTCCAACATTTTCGCCACCTCTAACGGGATTCCATCACGTGACACGTCTTCCCATCTCCACCCCTTTCTGCCATCCGCAGAGACCATTCTCACCAGGTTCCCGTTCTCCCCTAGCAAACAGCTAACACTGGCCTGTTTCCATTCCCATCATTTATTCATCTTTTATCAATTTTCTTGCAAATCTTTCATTCAATTTTTATATAGCTCTCCACATCACTCTCTCTATCTCTTGTTTCCCTTTCCCCTGACCACTCTGAAGAAAGGTCTTGACCTGAAACGTCACCCATTCCGTGTCTCCAGAGATGCTGTCTGTCCTGCTGACTTACTCCAGCATTTTGTGTCTATCTTCTGTACAAGATTCGTAGAAGAGAATTATGGTGCCAAAATCACACTTTCACATCAAGGTTACCTTCCATCATGGTGGGTGGCTATTAGAGATTAGGAACATTGGGATGGATTCAAAACAGACATGCAGCTCAAAACTGGTCATTCATGGTGCACCGTGCATCATCTTCAACAGTAAGAATGTGCGCGTTATCTATCTGGAACTTCTACATCCAGCTTGTTCTTCACCCAACCATTACAATCAAGCCCAGGAATAAACTCTGTTTGAAAAATAATGCAGAAGGACACGAGAGAGCAACACCAGGTAACTCTGGAGATGAGATGCTAATCTGGTGAAACTGTCTGAAGAAGGGTCTCGACATGAAATGTCGCCTATTTCCTTCTCCATAAATGCTGCCTCACCAACTGAGTTTCTCCAACATTTTTGTCTACCTTCTGGTGAAACTGTAATGTAGCATGTGTGCGAGTTAGAGAAAAAATAGATTGCAAAGGACAGAGTCAACAAAAGGATTAGTTCAAAGCCCGACAGTCCTGCCACAATTGGATTTGCCAAATAAATAGCTAATGTGTCCTCTATGAACATATCTATCCTCAGCAAAGGGCCAGTATTTGAGTGCAAAGGACAAGACTAGTACATTTGCAGTCCTACTGATATCCTAATCATCACAAAAGCCAATCTTAAGTAAATACAATTGGCTCCATGTGGTATGAAGAAGAAATGTATGAGCGTTTCAAATATAGGAAAATTATGGAATCAGGTAACATCCGTTTTTGGTCCTGCATTGGATCCTATCCCCCTGCCACTCTAGTTTAAACCCACCCGTGTAGCACTAGCAAACCTGCCTTCCAGGATAATGTTTCGCCTCCAGTTACGGTGCAACCGATCCCTCTGCCCCATAAGAGAACTAAATGCTTCAGAAATCTGGAACCTATAACTGCTCTATTCTTTCTCTATCTTTATTTCTAAAAAAATAGAAGATAAGTATTATTAATGTTTTATTTGTATAAAAATTGAATTAAGTTGATGTTTGTAAAGGGGTTTAAAAAATTGTAATTGATTAACTTTAATAAAAAAATATTTAAAAAAAAAGAAATCTGGAATCCTCGCCCCCACACAAACTTCTCAGCCACACATTCATCTCCCCTATCTTCATGTTAACTACCCTCACTAGCATGTGGCACTGGAAGCAGTCCAGAGATCATTACCCTGGAGGTCCTGCTTTTTAGCCTTTTATTTAACTCCCTGTGCTTATATTGCAGAACCTCATTCCTTTTCTTACCTTTGTCATTTGTGCCAACAAGGGCCACGACTGCCGGCTGTTCCCCTCCCCCTTGAGAATGTCATGCTGCTGCTCCAGGACATCCTGGACCCTGGCACCAGCAAGGCAGCTCATCTGCCAGGAGTTTAATTTAGTTTAGTTTAGAGATACAGCATGGAATCATGTCCTTTGGCCCACCGGGTCCATGTTGACCAATGATCACCACGTACATAAGCACTATCCTGCACACGAGGGAAAATTTTAAATGTTTAGGCCAAATTAACTTACAAACGAGTGTGGGAGGAAACTCTATTTTTTTTTCAGGTTCTTTCCTTCCCAGAGAGATGATCAAGTTTCGGTCACATTCTCCGGGCTCTGCGGCCTACCATCGATGGTTGAAAAGCCGTCTCAAACTGTTGTAAGCCCCACGGCAGGGCGCGGACTTACCATCAGAGCGGACCCCTTGCCTGGGATCACTCCCACCGCAGCCTGTGGACTTACCATCAAGGGCTCACAGTCTCGGGAGAGGCTAGGCGGGAGCTCCAAGGCCGCAGAAGGTTCATCCAGCCCCGACGCGAGGTTCGATCGTCCGGCGCGGGCCAGCTGACATCCCCCCGATGCAGGGGCTGAATGCCTCGATGCGGAGGGCCTGAACGCCGCCGGCTACGAGAATCAAGATTGTCCCGTCAACAGGGGGCTCGAGGCCCCCGACCAAGGAAGAACAAAATGGGAAAGACTTGAACTTTATTTTGCCTTCCATCACAGTGAGGAATGTGTAGGAGTCACTGTGTTGGATGGTTATGTTAAAATGTGTTTTTTGTGTCTGTTGCTTTTTTAAATTGTATGAATTTCACTACACCAATTGGTGTATATGACAATAAATGAACCTTATGAAACTTATGAACCATAGTCAACAGTGGGACATGTCTTCCGTTGCCAAGTCTGCCTGGCCCTAGTCCCAGTGTGGCCTCGGGCAGTTATCCAAAGCGCAGTCCAGCATGACACAAGGACTGCCTCAGCACAGACTCTCAGCTGGATTCTCAGAAACCCTTTGCGAACCCCCTCACACATGGGGCTATAAAACCCAGCACTGCAGCTAATGCCGTCGGTATTTAGAATGTAGTTGTTTTTGTTTCGAGATACAGCATGGAAATATGTTCTTCAGCCCACTGAGTCCACAACAGCCATTGATCACCTGTACACTAGTTCTCTGTTGTTCCCTAACACATCATACACACTAAGGCCAATCTAATTAACCTACAAATCTACACGTCTTTAGTATGTGGGAGAAAACCGGAGCAACCGGAGACAACCCATGCAGTCACTGGGAGAATGTAAAAAACGCTGCACAGACAGCACCTGTAGAAAGGATCAAACCTGGGTCTCTGGCACTGTGAGGCAGCAGCTTTAACACTGTGCCAATATGCTGCTCTTGTGTCATCTCGAAACAAAGTTAAACATAATAAAAGTTTAATGTTACAATGGAAATGCTGTAGCACGCCAACACTAGACATCAAAGGAAATCATTGAGACTGTTTTAAATTCATTCTAAAAGTATAAACGTTCCCTTTCCCTAGGGATGGATGTGCACCATTCATGTGAATGGGGGCTGCAACACTTGATCAGGTTTCATCCAGAGCAGACTCAAGTCCACAACTCCCAGCCTGAGGGCTGGGACATTGCTAAACCCTGAAGACGCATACCACAGAAGAACAGGGGCAGCCACAAACTGCCGAGCCTGGTTCCAGCATGACTGTATTAATTAACCACAATTCTGGAACACGTTATTGTGTTCTGTAATCAGATGCATGTGATCTGTGTCTTACCTAAACCATGAATAGGAATACATAGAAACATAGAAACATAGAAAATAGGTGCAAGAGTAGGCCATTCGGCCCTTCGAGCCTGCACCGCCATTCAATGTGATCATGGTTGATCTCAGTATCCTGTACCTGCCTTCTCTCCATACCCCCTGATCCCTTTAGCCACAAGGGCCACATCTAATTCCCTCTTAAATATACCCAATGAACTGGCCTCAACTAACTTCTGTGGCAGAGAATTCCAGAGATTCACCACTCTCTGTGTGAAAAATGTTTTTCTCATCTCGGTCCTAAAAGATTTCCCTCTTATCCTTAAAATGTGACCCCTTGTTCTGGACATCCCCAACATCGGGAACAATCTTCCTGCATTAGCCTGTCCATTCCCCTAAGAATTTTGTAAGTTTCTATACAATCCCCCCTCAATCTTCCAAATTCTAGCGAGTACAAGCCAACTCTATCCTGTCTTTCTTCATATGAAAGTCCTGACATCCCAGAAATCAGTCTGGTGAACCTTCTCTGTACTCCCTCTAAGGCAAGAATGTCCTTCCTCAGATTTGGAGACCAAAACTGTATGCAATACTCCAGGTGTGGTCTCACCAAGACCCTGTACAACTGCAGTAGAACCTCCCTGCTCCTATACTCAAATCCTTTTGCTATGAATGCTAACATACCATTTGCTTTCTTCACTGCCTGCTGCACCTGCATGCCTACTTTCAATGACTGGTGTACCATGACACCCAGGTCTCGTTGCATCTCCCCTTTTCCTCATCGGCCACCATTCAGATAATAGTCTACTTTCCTGTTTTTGCCACCAAAGTGGATAACCTCACATTTATCCATATTATACTGCATCTGCCATGCATTTGCCCACTCACCCAGCCTATCCAAGTCACCTTGTAGCCTCCTAGCATCCTCCTCACAGCTAACACTGCCCCCCAACTTCGTGTCATCCGCAAACTTGGAGATGTAGCATTCAATTCCCTCGTCCAAATCATTAATATATATTGTAAATAGCTGGGGCCCAGCATTGAGCCTTGCGGTACCCCACTAGTCACTGCCTGCCATTCTGAAAAGGACCCGTTTACTCCTACTTTTTGCTTCCTGTCTGCCAGCCAGTTCTCTATCCACATCAATACTGAACCGCCAATACCGTGTGCTTTAAGTTTATATACTAATCTCTTATATGGGACCTTGTCGAAAGCCTTCTGAAAGTCCAGATATAACACATCCACTGGCTCTCCCTTATCTACTCTACTAGTTACATCCTCGAAAAATTCTCGAAAGATTCGCCAGACATGATTTACCTTTCATAAATCCGTGCTGACTTTGTCCAATGATTTCACCACTTTCCAAATGTGCTGCTAACCCATCTTTAATAACTGACTCTAGCAGTTTCCCCACTACCGATGTTAGACTAACTGGTCTGTAATTCCCCGTTTTCTCTCTCCCCCCCTTTTTAAAAAGTGAGGTTACATTAGCTACCTTCCAATCCTCAGGAACTACTCCAGAATCTAAAGAGTTTTGAAAAATTATCACTAATGCATCCACTATTTCTGGGGCTACTTCATTAAGTACTCTGGGATGCAGGCTATCTGGCCCTGGGGATTTATCGGCCTATAATCCATTCACTTCCCGGCTAACCTGGATTTCATTCAGTTCTTTCATCTCATTTTACCCCCGGTCCCCTGTTATTTCCGGCAGATTATTTATGTCTTCCTTAGTGAAGACAGAACCAAAGTAGTTATTCCATTGGTCTGCCATGCCTTTGGTCCCCATGATCAATTCACCCATTTCTGACTGTAAGGGACCTACATTTGTTTTAACTAATCTTTTTCTCTTCACATATCCATAAAAACTTTTGCAGTCAGTTTTTATGTTCCCTGCCAATTTCCTTTCATAATCCATTTTCCCTTTCCTAATTAAGCCCTTCGTCCTCCTCTGCTGGACTGAATTTCTCCCAGTCCTCTGGTAGGCTGCATTTTCTGGCTAATTTGTATGCTTCATCTTTTGTTTTGATACTATCCTTGATTTCCCTTCTTATTCACGGATGCACTACCTTGCCTGATTCATTCTTTTGCCAAACTGGGATGAACAATTGTTGTAATTCATCCATGCAGTCTTTAAATGCCTTCCATTGCACATCCACCGTCAACCCTTTAAGAATCAATTGCCAGTCTATCTTGGCCAATTCACGTCTCATACCCTCAAAGTTACCTTTCTTTAATTTCAGAACCCTTGTTTCTGAATTAATTATGTCACTCTTCATCCTAATGAAGAACTCAACCAAATACAAAGGTTGACTTGTGTCACAATTATCTTTTCAAACAGGCTGTAGAGCGGAAAGAGAATACGAAAGTATTTGGGATACAGGTATTTCCAGCAGTGGAAACATTTGCTAAACTATAAAATAATCCTTTTTCCTTCAAAGCATCTTTGTTGAGCTAATGGTTGGACATCAAACATACAGAATAATGATTGCACTATCAAAAGGGAAGGTTGTGTTAATCAAATGAACACATTGGTGGAATTGGCAGCTTTGTGTTTAAAATCTAACCAGCCAATGTCAAACCACTGTCAATGCCCTGCACTTAGGATGTCAATTGCAAAGATGGATGGCCAGAAACACATATGGGGTGTAAGAATATTCTTTCCATTCCTCGGCTTCCGGCTCCTGCTTTTGCTCGGCAAGTGCAAAGAGGTGCAACCAGAATGAAAGCCATGGATCCAAGTCCAGTGTAGTTGTTAGGGTGGGGTTCTGGTGTGGACACTGCTCCAACATTGTCCATGCTCTCCAGAGGAGGTTTCATACTTTACTGTTTTATGTACAAGAGTATACAAGAATGATAAAGCATGGCTCAGTCTGTGAGAGAAGAGACAGGGCTAGTAATGTGTTTTTGAACAAAACATGGTTATTATCTTTAGAAACTGGTAAGATCAAAGTTAAAAGGAGAGAGTATAGGGTTAGGGAGAGAAAGGAAGCAAAACCAGTAAGAAGAGAGTTAGGATGCAGCAGCAGGAATAGAGACCTATGCTCCAGTCACTAACAGGCAGGCCTCTGAGGATTTGAGGATTATTATCTTTGTTAAGTGTAGATGTTATAGAACTTTATTGAGTATAGATGTTGGGTGGTCATGTTGTAGTTGTATAATATGATGGTGACACTGCATTTTAGAGTATGGTCTTCAGTTCTGAGCACCATGTTATAGTGTGAAGCTTCAAATGGTTCAGAGAAGAATTACGAGGATGTTGCCAGGACTAGAGGGTCTGAGCTATAGGGAGAGGTTGAGTAGGCTGGGTCTCTATTCCTTGCAGCACAGGAGGATGAGGGGTGATCTTATAGAGGTGTATAAAATTAAGAGAGGAATAGATCGGGTAGATGCACAGAATCTCTTGCCCAGAGTAGGGGAATTGAGGTCCAGAGGGCATAGGTTCACGGTGAAGGGGGAAAGATTTAATAGGAATCTGAGGGGTCATTTTTACACACAAAGGGTGGTTATTGTATGGAACAAGCTGCCAGAGGAGGTAGTTGAGGCTTGAACGATCCCAATGTTTAAGGAACAGTTAGACAGATACATGGATAGGACAGGTTTGGAGGGATATGGACCAAGTACAGGCAGGTGGGACTAGTGTAGCTGGGACATGTTGGCTGGTGTGGGCAAGTTGGATTGAAGGCCCTCTTTCCCCTCTGAATCACTCTATGAGTATGACTCTAAGTGTTGCTTCTTTATATCAGAATCACACTATTGGATATAACCTGTTAAATAAATCCATGGTACATCCAACGTACATGATCCCATAGTGATTTGGTGTAATCAACAAGTCTCTTAGGTTAAAGTAGACATGCATGAATTGGTGAAAATTACACTGCATCTGAGCTGGTTTTGATTAACAGCTAAAACCATTATGCATAAGACACCACTATGATCATCATTTGATCACCAGTGGATCCTTGCAGATTGTCTATTTAAAGTACATAAGATGCCTTCAGGGAACTTTTTGGGAGTCTTTAAAGATGAATGAGAATGGTGTGTATATGGTGTGAAATGATGTGTATATGGTGTGAAATGATAGCTCATTTCAGCTCAGGGAGGTTGGTCAGCCAGCTGTCCTAAAAGCTATACATGACCTAAACACCACCTACTCAAAAGATATTTATAATCTAGACACAGATTTTCTTAAGAAATATAGTAGCATTCTAATTCAGCCTCTCACCCATTTTATTAATATCACCATTAAATCTGGGCAATTCCCAGATGGGTGGAAAACTGCTCAAGTAATACCACTTTTTAAATCTGGAGATGCTGAAATGACCTCTAACTATAGACCCATTAGTCTTCTTCCAGTTTTCTCTAAAGCCCTAGAGAAGATTGTCTCAGAACAACTGATGCACCACCTTGAGACAAACCATTATTTGCATCCCCTGCAATTCGGATTCAGACACAACCATTCTACAGAATCTGCCACTTGTTTTTTAACCGAAAATATCAAACATTCACTTGATAAAGGAAATGTTTATGCAGTATTTGTGATTGCATAATTGTGGTTGGTGCAGTATTTTTAGATCTAAAAAAGGTGTTTGATACAGTAAATCATGACATCTTAATTTCAAAACTAACTAAGTTCAATTTTTCAAAACGGTCATTGTCCTGGATTGAGTCATACTTAAAGGGCCGTGAACAATGTGTGCAATGAATAGTGTGAGATCCACTTTTCTCAAAATTGAAACAGGGATCACTCAGGCCACTGTTTTGGGACCTATACTCTTCAGCCTCCACATCAATGATTTGCCAGATGTATGCCCAGATATAGGTCTACAGAGGCATGCAGATGACACAGTTGTATATGCATCTGGTAAAAACTGTACTTTTGTGGCTGAGAAACTAAATGCCAACTTTGACAAAATATAATCTTGGCTGGCCTCATCTTGTTTAACTTTAAACACTAAAAAGACAAACTCTGTCTGCTTCTCCATCAAAAAACTACCCCTAACAAATCTCCTCAATGTAAAAATCAATGGTGAGCTCATTGAACATGTACCTGAAGTAAAGTATCTGGGAATAATTATAGACAATCAGTTGAACTTTAAAAGTCATATTAAGAAAATGTGTAAAATCATTAAGGCAAACTTGGGCTGTTTTATGATTATAAGAATCTGTTTGACTTTTAACTGTGCTTTTCTTGTCATGAATTCTATGATTCTCTCATATATATCTGATGGCTTAACCACATGGTCCCAGGCTCACCAGTCATCAATTAAGGCCATAGAGTGTCTCTATAACCGAGCCTTGAAAGTCGTGGACAAAAAAAAAAGATAAGGTATCATCACTGTCAAATTCTAAGCAAATATAAGATCCTAAGTTTTGCTAACTTTATTTCCTTACATTTAGTTAAATTGGACTTCAGGTGCCTAAATGGCGCTGCACCCCAGCTGCTGTGCAAAACAATAACAAGACTGCAAAGTGGTACCAGATCCACCACCCGAGCAGCGTCAAAAGGCAATTGTAACACCCCCTTCTGCAGACCATCTTTTGCTCATTTCCATTTCCATTTTTAATATTTTTAATAATGTTAATCTGTATTATAATTTTTAACCAAAAGCCCTACTAGGGACAAGTGTTGCGAATTTGCTTTGGCTAAAACACTATGATGCATACATCAGATGACTGTTTCAAGTGTATCTATGTTTTTGTATCTGTCCCTATTTAAATAAACCTTAATAATAATAATAATAATAGTATGTGCATGCATGAGGAAATTTAGAGGAATGCATTAATTAACAGCCAGAGGTATCTTTCCAGAACACAGTTCACTGAATAAGATAATTAAATTTGCCACTTGTTCTGAAAGAAAGTGATTAGGAGGTGTCCTATGCTCAGGATGAGAAGATATCAGAGTGATGCAGCAGTGAGTGTTGTTTTGTCACAACACCAGTGACTAGGATTTGATTCTGAGCTCTGGAGCTGTTTGTATGGAGCTTGCAATTCCTCCATGTGGCTGATGGTTTCTCCAAGGAGCTCTGGTTTCCTTGCACATCCCAAAGATGTTCTGATTGGTAGATTTCTAGGGGCAATTAATTAGGGCAGGTGGGAGGTAGGAGAGACAATGTGAAGTTGAGAGGAGTGTGAGGAAAAATAGGTTGTAGGGACTTAAGTGAGGAAAGCATTTGATAGGACGGTGCTCAGAGTTAGCATAAAACTGTTTGGCTAATTGGACTCTCAAGTGAAGATGCGATAATGTTTCGTTGCCCTGCGGTCTGTGGTTATACAGTTGCAATGTTCCATTCTGGTTCATTATTGCCAAGGATGCCACAGAATAATGCACAGAATCACAAGGAAGTCTGTGAACACCTTGAGTAAAGCTAATGACTGTCTCATTTGGCAGTTTGAGGATTTGTGGAGTGTTAAAAGAAGCTTTCCAATCCTGACATACTGTAAGTGCCATACTGTTACTCAGAAGTTCAAAAGGTAGCAGGTCGACACTGTGCAGTTGTGGAGGCAATATCCATAGCAACCCTCAAGTTGATTTTGTGCAAAAGGTATATAGGCATAGTTGAATATTATATCCTCCTTTATTGCTTCCCTTCAAGTCCTCTGCTCTATGCTTGAACTATTGGGGAGAAGATCTGAAATGTAGTGAAAACCTCAGATAGCTGAAGAATCCCGGTGGATCAGCCAAGCTCAGGAAATCCAGCTAGTGTTATGATTAGAGACCAAGTTGTTTCTAACACTTTGGTTGCTGAAGTGAGAGAGGATATAGTAGGCACCCTTTCCCATCCAACACCAGTCCCTAGGAGCTCCTGGGCAGGTGGAACTGTCATCATATTATTTTAAATTCAGGCCTGGCGGTTAGGATAATTTTTTTCAACAGACATACTCCATAGAATTGGAAGAGTACCTGCAAGGATGATCTCACTTTGGAAAATAGTGACATCAAACATGTTTTTGTTACTGCACTTTCCACAGATTTACTATGTTTTGTTTTTCCAATGTATGGGCTTACACAATGTGAGCATTACTGCACAAACTGCTTTGAGAATATTGTAGATAGACACAAAAAGTTGGAGTAACTCAACAGGCCAGGCAGCATCTCTGGAGAGAAGGAATGGGTGACATTTCAGGTTGACTTGGGAGAAAAGTTGCATTAAACGTAGCTGGTTTCCCATGCAGTACTTTGAACCAGTTGGGGAGCAGGCAGGCACGGGTTAGTGATTGGGAACGATCAGCCATGATCACAATGAATGGTGGTGCTGGCTCGAAGGGCCAAATGGCCTCCTTCTGCACCTATTTTCTATGTTTCTATGTTATATGTGATTTATAAGATGCTGCAGGTATACCCTAGTGAAGCTCCATGCAGAAAAAAATTATGTTTTTTTTTAAGTTTCATAAGAATATATAGACATGTTGTTGGCTGTACTAGGCCATGACATAATTCATAATACATCATGGACTGTTCTACAACAAGATATGATCAGTGTGTAGTTGTTTGTGAAAAAACAGTCATGGACTGCAAGTTCAGGAAAACCAGTTAGGGAGGCAGTACCCCTTCATTTTTGCCGCTCCTTAACAGTGTTTTAATTAGTAAAACCAGGCACAATGACCAAGATTGTGGGACAAACAAGTTTTATGATTCAAGTTGTGTTGTAGAGATGGTCAAAAGCTTCAGGTTCTTTGGAATAAATATCGGCAGCAATTTATCCTGGAACTGCCACATTGAAGCTATGCCAATAAAGCACTCCATTGCATCTTTAGAAGGCTCAGGAAGTCAGGCTCGTTCTCAACAACTCTCTCCAACACCCAACATCTATAGATGCGCCGTAGAAAGCATTTTATCGGGATGCATCACAGCATGGTTTGGGAACAGCTCCATACCAGACTGCAAGAAATTGTACAGAATTCTGGATGTACTTCAGACCCATGACACAAACCAACCTCTCTTCCATTGACTCCATCTACGCTTCACACTGCCTCGGCAAGGCCACTCCCTCTTCCCCCCTCTCTCATCAGGGAAGAGGTACAGAAGTTTGAAAACATATACCTCCAGATTCAGGGACAGTTTCTTCCCAGCTGTTATCAAGCAACTGAACAGTCCTCTCACCAGTTAGAGTGTAGTTAAGACCTTCCATCTACTTCATTAGAGACCTTTGAACTTTAATCAGACTTTATCTTACACTAAATGTTGTACACTTTATCCTCGTTATCGATCTTCTAGAGGGGCACTTGAGACTGCGTAACCTTTTGGAGGTATCTGCTTGCACCGAGGATGAAGGGCTTGGACAAGCAGAGACAAGGATGGATCCTGCGTTGGTTACGTACGTATTGTATAGGGGATTAATTATTGTTTCTTATATTAAAGTTTAATGGTCCAGTGCTTGACTCGGTGTTTTACTGAACTAGATGAAGGGGGGTTATTCCTAGGAGCATAATTAGATAACCAGAATAGTACAAAACCAAAGACGACTGTGCAACCAAAGACACAGTTCATAGATTATTGAGGTAGGGTTAGTGTTGTGCAGTGTTCAAGAGCATGATGGTTGCTTGGAAGAAGGTGTTCTTGAACCTGTTGGTCATGGTTTCCAGGCTCCTGTACCATCTATTACCATGGTAGTAGTGAAATGAGAGCATCACCGGGATAGTGTGTGTCTTTGATGATATTGGTGGCCCTTTTGAGGTGCCACCACCTACAGTTCACTTCACTGTTGGGGAGGTCAGTATCTCAGATGGGCTGGTCAGTGTCTAATGTTCTTCCTTGACTTCTTCGTAATTGGGTGTTTGAGTTGCTGAACTAAGCTGTGAAGCAACTAGTCAGTATGCTATTCACTGCACCCATGTAGAGGTTCAATATAGAGCATATTTGATAATATACCAAGTCTTCTCAATCTTCAAAACAATGGTGATATTGATGAATTTTCTTTGTGATTACATCTATGTACTGGACCAAGGCACATCTTTAGAGATGTGTAGGAAAGAACTGCAGATGCTGGTTTAAATCAAAGGTAGACACAAAATGCTGGAGTAACTCAGCGGGACAGTCAGCATCTCTGGAGAGAAGGAATGAGTGACATTTCGGGTCGAGACCCTTCTCCAGAGCTGCTAGAGGTTGGTTTAAAATGCATTTTGGGCAGGTATGTGAACAGGAAAGGCATGACGGATTCTGGATTGATTGATTAAAGTGGACTGAAAGGGTTCATTTCTGCAATGTATATAGCAATGATAAGCCAAGCACTTGAAAGCAGGGTTAGTACATATAGATACTGATCTACATTGGCATGGTGGATCAAAGGGCCTAATTCTGCACCATCTGGCTCGATGGAATGAAACATGGCTAGTCACTAATCTTGCAAAACAAATTTGAACAGCTATTTTAAGAGTATACATAACGTGCATTGATGTAGTGAAAACATTTGCAATTCACAAATATTCCTCTTTCAGAGTACATGAATTATCGATGATAGCACACATATGTGAGCATCCAGTTGGAAATATAAATGCAGGAGCACATTCATTTCAACTTACACCACTGAACGAATGTAGAAATTGGTTGTTTTACAGCATTTGCAACTTACAAATTGAGAAATCTTGTTAAAATGTCCAGCATCAGAAACCTAGAGAGATTTGAAGTTAAAAAATGATGGAATCAAAGGATAGGATCTTTCTTGACCTTTTAAACCTTTTAAATGTTATTAAAACATTAGACTCCTTCCCATATTTACAATAATTTATCGTGAAATAAAAGGCCATTCAGACCATTGACTGAAAGCCAGCACCCTTCAATCCCACTCCACAATCTACTTAACCTAATCTTTTTCACATAAAGAGATGTGTGAGGCAAGTTTACACAGAGAGTGATTGTTATCCGGAACATGTTGCAAGGTGATGTGGGAGAAGCAGATATAATAGTAAGATTAAATGAGAACTTGCCAGTTTGAAGTTTGATCTTTATTTTATGAGGAGTCGAGTTGAGGGACTACGTGAAGAACCCCGTACAGCCGTTCGTGCGTCAATCTTCAAAGCAACGGTGTGAAATCACAGCAAACCGAAGTATAATGTAAGATAAAGACTAGAACTACCAGATGAAATCTATGAGGGCTGGGAGCGGAGGGCACATAGTCCCTCAACTCGACTCCTCATAAAATAAAGATCAAACTTCAAACTGGTAAGTTCTCGTTTAATCTTACTATTTTACTTCGGAGTCACGTGAGTGACTACGTGAAGACTTCAAAGCTCTGTGATTTCATGCCGTGTGAAACGAGGATACACAACCACAGCTGCTTCATTGACAAATGAAGGGAAAACATTCATAATGCATACAGTCATAACATAGATGTAAAACATGCCGATGCTGTTTAAATGAAACAATAATATTTCCATCTCTCACCCAGATGGAACATATAACCAGAACATAAATAGAGTTAACAATACTCCTGGTTCACCAATGGGTCATTACAGATGTGTGGAGATTCATTCGATGGACCATACTCCAGCCGCAACAATGCGACCCAGCGGAACATAAATACCCTTGCTGCTGATGTTGTAGCAGCCCTGGTGGAATGAGATCTGGAAACAGAATCCATTAGTGCATAACACAACTCCGTTTTCCTCATCTGGAATGCCATGAACAATACGTTCTCCCAAATTCTTTGTGACTAACAACATTGCTAGTTCAGAACTCCAAGGCTCCTGATGACCTTGACATATTGTTGTATACATGTGTGCTTACCTTATCAAAGGTCCCCTGGTATGCCTGTGACTATTTTGAGACCTGACCCCCTTCTGGTCTGCTCAAGTATTTATAACATATTATATATTATAATTTACAGACATTATCATCCTGTACCATCACAATTATTTTGCGACAACCTGCTGCACTAAACCAGTGCCAGAAGGATAACTACCTAATAAACTCCAGCCAAATTTAAGGATATAGTTGCTGCCTCCTGGTGAAATAGTGTTCACAGATATCAACATCGCATATGGCATTATACTGGTCCTGGGACCTATGTTGAAACTATCCTACCCCTTGATAACCGGTGTGGACCCGACAGCGAGTCTTGTTCGTTACAGCCAATTCAATGAGGAAGCTCATTGAGCCAATTAATGGCCGTATTACTCTATAATTAACAGACAATCATTTAGCATGAACTCGAAACATTAGCAATCAATACCATTTTTCATGGAACATTAGCATAACAAACTCTTTCATCTCCTGGAAAAGAAAATATAGCCGTTTGGTGCTATGCAAACTCTTTGAACACATAGAAGGATAGATGTAACAACCCAAACCTTAGGACAGTTTGTTAGACCTGCAGAACATAAATTTGAGTTTATCATGAAACATCTGATTTCCGAAGCCTCAGGCTGAACAAGCAAATTCAAGTTTAAAATAACCAATAAGGTTATATAATTATTTGCAACAAATCGGGAATCAATTTGCATAATCACACAATAAGAACTTAAAGCCTCTTAATGACTTTATTTGAAACCTCGAGTGATGAGACAAAATGGAGGTAGCCATAAAAGACCCACCTGCTCCTTTTTGGCGAGAATGTATCTTTTGCCACTGCTATGCCAACTATTTTGCAACCAGTGAAATAAACATGAAACCAACATACATATGTATACACATATATTCATATTAGGTGTTCCATTGAACCAGAATTTCATAATACAGTGCGATTCAACACCAACTCTGTGTTGCCATTACCCACACTTGATGATTCTCCTGTGGCAACAAAATTATGTAACCATTCCAGTGATTCTTTAACCGATTGCACCCTCGTGACTAACATATGCCATCATCACAATGCATCAACCTGAACATGAGCATGACAATATGCTTATTTGTCCAATCACTCTATAGCCCATACAATGCCCGTAGAGTCTATAAATAGTTGATACTAATAACAGAACTTTTTGGGCAAGTCATGCAAATCTGTTCCATCTCCAAACTCGAGATGATCTTTCAGCTACTTGGTAACTACCTTAAATAGCAACTGTGGCCCGATTTCCGAGCCAGTCTAACAAGACAATCTTGGTCCTTATACTGAACCTGTGCAATTCTAACCTGCTTGAAACCCAATATTGTACATTTTACATTTACCGTTCAAAGTAGCTGATAATGTCTCAATCATTTGTACTGTATAACTAAGTATACACCTTACCAAACTGCAAGTGGTCCCTTAATTGTAGAGTAGCACAAGTCCAGTGCGTGGAACCTCTGGCCAGCTTTCATGCTGCCAGCAACTTCAGTGAACCGCTACTGCCAAAAAAGACATGGGATGCATTGCTGCCAGAACTATGAAACCTTGCTTGTTCCAATAGCTTGTGCTTCACCCTCCAGGTTACACCTATGGAAAAGTCTTACCTGAATAGAGGATTCGGCAGCCAAATGTAATGTCCCCCTGAGAGCGGTGTTCACTGCATATTGTGTTTGGGATGGTAACTTTCTTGTCAGGCATAGACCTCTGGCACATGCCCCGATCTCTTGGGCATGCTCTATGGCTATACCCTCAGACTCGGCGTTAAACTATACCAATCCCACATGCTCACCTCTTACATGAGGGAGCCATAAAGCAGGCCTGCTACACAGCTCTGCTGACACCATTTCCCATTTAGGCCATTAGCACCAATTTGCAATAGAATAAAAGGTTTACCTAACAACTACTAGAGCAGTAATGAACACTGTTTGTCCATCATCGTGACATTATTAATTTCAGCTGGTGTTAACAATGACCTAGATGGCACTTACTAATCAACCATTTAACAAAATAATTGTTGCACTACTTACACACCTGAATTGCATCTATGCACTTAACAATTAGTCCAACGACTAGAACTGTTTTATACCAACAACTGTTACCAAAGTCTTATTGACTGCAATCTGTTGCCCAGGCCGGCATCATGGCCAATTGAATACCTAAAAGCAAATCCCAACATCCTACAAATCTATTTGATAGGACTTAATCTAACTGGATAGAGGAGCCCAATTTCTCAAATATAGTTTGAGACTAGACAGCGGATTTTAGCACAAGCACGTTTAAACTGTGTATAGTTTTCTTTGAATACTTTTGTCATCATTCTGTTATATTGCCTTATCCTAACAATGCCTCCTCATCCCCCATGATCACTGTGAATGGGAATACCCTACTAAACTGCTATCCCCATAAAGCAGCCCTAACAAGGTACCCCTAGTGCCCATGAAGCAGCCCTGAACAAAGTAGCTGCTGGCCCGGACTTTCCCATAGCCCAGTATTTGCCATAGATTTGGCATTCTCATCAAGCAGCCCTGAGCAAAGGTGCTGCTGGCATAACCTCTCCAATAGGCTAGCCTACCATAACTTGGCATTCCCTTAGAGCAGTCCTGAGCAAAGGTACTGCTGGCACCGCCTCTGCAATAGGCTAGCCTGCCATAGTTTGGTATCCCCATGAGCAGCCCTGAGCAAAGGTGCTGCTGGCACAGCCTCTCCAATAGGCTAGCCTGCCATAGCTTGGCATCCCCATGAGCAGTCCTGAGCAAAGGTACTGCTGGCACAGCCTCTCCATCAGGCGAGCCTACCATAGCTTGGCATCCCCATTAGCAGTCCTAAACAAAGGTACTGCTGACACAGCCTTTCCCATAGGCTGGCACTGCCATAACTTGACATTCCCATGAAGCAGCCCTACCCAAAAGTGCTGCTCTCTAAATTAATTCCTAGAGGTGAAATCTCCCAACTTTCCCAATTGTACTGACTATTTTGTCAGTTGTCCCCATATCCTGGGGATTACTGTAGCTTGAGAACCCCATAGGTGAATTTCCCCTCACCAGGAATCCATATAAATATAATATATATATATAAATAGATACTCACGGTACCCTCATGGCACGCAGGCTAATGATTTATGTGAATTAACCCCATTACCTAGGGACTACTGTGGTCTGGGAACCACACATATACCTGGGTTTCCCCTGCACCGGGAACCCAGCTTAACCGTTTAGGTTAGTTTTAACCCCATGTGCTGGGGACTACTGCGGTCTAGAACCGCATATGCTTGGGTTTCCCCTCCCCGGGAACCCAGGCTGACCGTTCAGGTCCGCTAAGCCCCATCCCCTGGGGACTACTGCGGTCTAAAACCGCACTATTCTCGGGTTTCCCCTCCACCGGGAACCCAGGCAGACCGTTCAGGTCCGTTAAGCCCCATCCCCTAGGGACTATTGCGGTCTAAAACCGCACTATTCTCGGGTTTCCCCTACCCGGGAACCCAACCTGTGGAGTCACTGACCGCGTTATCAGTGACTCCGATCGCGAACCCGACTTTCCCAGCTCTCCGCTTCCGCGGTCGGACCAGGGTTTCCCCCCCCAAAGCCCTCGGCTGGTTCCCTTGTCGGCTATCGCGAACATCCACTGCAGAAACCCCGGAGGTTCCTGCAGAGACCTAGAACAGGTAAGAAAAATAGCACTTACCTGCAACTTTTTTTAGACTTACCATGGAGGAGCTGCGCTGCTCCACAGCTGTCTGCACGAAAAACGTCTGACGCAATGACGCACGAACGGCTGTACGGGGTTCTTCACGTAGTCACTCACGTGACTCCGAAGTAAAATAACAACATTGGAGGCATACAGACAAATACATGAACAAGCAGTGAATAGATGATACATATTAGGTTGCGTATCTGCCAATCCCATTTTATGACAGATGGAATTAATTAGATTGGTCTCATAGTTGGCCCAGTCATGATAGGCTGAAGGGCTTGTTCTTGTTTCCTGTTCTAAATCCTCAAATTTGGCTACTTTCAGAAATTCAGCTCCATCCACCAGGTGCATTATGTTAGTATGCAGGCTGTGATAATAACCAATGGATCTACCACAGAACCATGCTCAATAAAGACTGGCAACAAACAAAGCTGCCAGAATACTTCCTCAATTTTATTCACCAACATGTTGCACTCCTCCAACACACTTCCTGCAGGAGTGGGTGGTAGTCATCAGAACTAATGGAACCTACTCAACTCACCTGATTATTCTCCAGAACCAAGGTTACCCAACCTATATTATGAAATTGCAGTCTGCAGAGAACAATTGATTTGCGCATGCTCCAGGCCCTCAACATCCCAGATATTCATCAACACTTGATAATTATTAGGGGATGGGTCTTATACTCAATGTTGGCATGACCAAGATCCTCCATCAATCTGTTCTGGTGTTTATAACATGATAACAATGATAAAGGAACATATTGTACTATGTCCAGAAATTTCATCTTAATATTTAACCACAACTACTTTCTTGCAAAAATTTCTTGCCAAGAATTTCTGTATTTTGAAATACGTCTTTTTGTTTTTCATTTATTTAGCTTTGTGAGTACCTACATCTTTCAAAGTATTGCCTCACTAAATTATCTGGAATAATCTGAAGATATGACATTGTGGGGATTACTCAGACGTGGCTGCAGGATTATCGGGCCTGGGAACTTAATATTCTATAGGATATACATCCTATAGAAAGGACAGGCAGGTGGGCAGACGAGGGGGGTTAGCTCTGCTGGTGAGGGATGGAACTCAGTCCCTTACAAGGGAAGACATAGGGACTGACGAGGTAGAGTCACTGTGGATTGAGTTGAGGAATTGTAAAGGCAAGAAGACACTAATTGGTGTTATCTACAGACCCCCAAATAGTAGTCCGGATGTAGGGTGCAAGTTGCAGCAGGAGTTAAAACTGGCATGTAACAAAGATAATGCCACTGTGGTGAAGGGGGATTTCAATATGCAGGTAGACTGGGAAAATCAGGTTGGTTCAGGACCCCAAGAAAGAGAGTTTGTAGAATGCCTCCGAGATGGATTCTTAGAGCATCTTGTAATGGAGTCGACCAGAGAAAAGGCAATTCTGGATTTAGTGTTATCCAATGAATCAGATATGATAAGAGATCTCGAGGTAAAGGAACTGCTTGGAGGTAGTGATCATAATATGATTAGTTTTAATCTGTAATTTGAGAAGGAGAACTTTAAATCGGAAGTGTCAGTGATGCAGTTGAACAAAGGGGACTAGGAAGGCATGAGAGGGGAGCTGGCCAAGGTAGACTGGAAAGGGATCCTAGCAGGAATGATGGTGGAACAGCAATGGCAGGAATTTCTGGGCATAATCCGGAAGACGCAGGATCATTTCATTCCAAAAAAGGAAGAAAGATTCTAAGGGGAGTAAGAGGCAACCGTGGCTGACAAGAGAAGTTAGGGATAGAATAAAACTAAATGAAAAGATGAATAACACAGCAAAGAGTAGCCGGAAGCCAGAGGATTGGGAAACATTCATAGGACAACAGAAGGAAACAAAACGGGCAATACTTGCTGAAAAGATGAAGTATGAAGGGAAGCTGGCCAAGAATATAAAGAAGGACAGTAAAAGCTTCTTTACTGGGCGATTGTTTCGCCGAACACCTCTGCTCGGTCCGCAATAACCAACCCGACCTCCTGGTGGCTCAGCACTTCAACTCCCCCTCCCACTGCGTATCCGACCTCTCGGTCCTGGGCCTCCTCCACGGCCAGAGAGATCAACACCGCAAGTCGGAGGAACAGCACCTCATATTCCGCTTGGGGAGTCTGCATCCTCTGGGCTTAAACATTAAATTTTCTCAATTCTGTTAACCCAGACTGCCTCCCCCCCACCTCTCCCTCAGCCCTCTGGCCCTGACATTCCTTCTCCATCTTCCCCCCCCCCCCCCAGTCGCACTAGCTTCTCATTTTCACACCACAAACAGCTTACAATGGCCTGCTTCCTTTATCACCAATACTTTTTTGCATATCTTTCACTCATTGTTCCTTATCTCTCCACATCACTGTTTATATTTCTCGTTTCCCTGATCCCTGACCAGTCTGAAGAAGGGTCTCGACCCGAAACGTCGCCTATCTCCTTCGCTCCTTAGATGCTGCTGCACCCGCTGAGCTTCTCCAGCTTTTTGTGTAACCCTCGATTCTCCAGCATCTGCAGTTCCTTCTTTAACAAAAGCTTCTTTAGATATGTTAAGGGAAAAAGAGTAGCAAAGTCAAATGTGGGTCCCTTGAAGGTTGACACAGGTGAAATTATTATAGGCAAAAAGGAAATGGCAGAAGAGTTGAATAGGTACTTCGGATCTGTCTTCACTAAGGAAGACACAAACAATCTCCCAGATGTACTGGAGGACAGAGGATCTAAGGGAGTAGAGGAACTGAAATAAATGTTCATTAGGCGAGAAATAGTATTGGGTTTGCTAATGGGACTGAAGGATGATAAATCCTCTGGGCCTGATGGTCTGCATCTCAGAGTCCTCAGGGAGGTGGGTCTAGAAATATTGGACGCATTGGTGATCATTTTACAATGTTCAATAGATTCAGGATCAGTTCCTGTGCATTGGAGGATAGCTAATGTTATCCCACTTTTCAAGAGCGAGAAAACGGTGAATTACAGACCAGTTAGCCTGACTTCGGTGGTGGGAAAGATACTGGAGTCAATTATTAAAGATGTAATAATGGGGCATTTGGATAGCAGTAAAAGGATTAGTCCAAGTCAACATGTATTTATGAAAGGGAAATCATGCTTGACTAATCTGGAATTTCTTGAGGATGTGACAAGTAAAATGGATGAAGGGGTGCCAGTGGATGTAGTGTATCTAGACTTTCAGAAAGCCGTTGATAAGGTCCCGCATGAGAGACTGGTGACTAAAATTAGAGCACATGGAATTAGGGGTAGGGTGTTGACATGGATAGAAAATTGGTTGGCAGACTGGAAGCAAAGAGTAGGAGTGAACGGGTCCTTTTCAGAATGGCAGGCAGTGGCGAGTGGAGTGCCGCATGGCTCGGTGTTGAGGCCACAACTGTTTACCATATATATTAATGATTTAGAAGAGGGAATTAGGAGCAACACTAACAATTTTGCAGATGACACAAAGCTGGGTGTCAGTGTGAACTGTGAAGAGCATGTTAGGAGGTTGCAGGGTGACCTGGACAGGTTGAGTGAGTGGGCAGATGCATGGCAGATGCAGTATAATATAGATAAATGTGAGGTTATCCACTTTGGCGGCAAAAACAAGGGGGCAGATTATTATCTCAATGGGGTTAGGTTAGGTAAGGGGGATGTGCAGCGAGACCTAGGCATGTTTGTACAACGGTCACTGAAAGTTGGCTTACAGGTACAGCAGGCAGTGAAGAAAGCTAATGGAATGTTGACTTTCATAACAAGAGGATTTCAGTATAGGAGTAAAGAGGTTCTTCTGCAGTTGTATAGGGCTCTGGTGAGACCACATCTGGAGTATTGTGTACAGTTTTGGTCTCCTAATTTGAGGAAGGACATCCTTGTGATTGAGGCAGTGAAGCGTAGGTACACGAGATTGATCCCTGGGATGTCGGTACTGTCATATGAGGAAAGATTGAAAATACTAGACTTGTATTCACTGGGGTTTAGAAGGATGAGGGGGCATCTTATAGAAACGTACAAAATTATAAAAGGACTGGACAAGCTAGATGCAGGAAAAATTGTCCCAATGTTGAGTGAGTTCAGAACCAGGGGCCACAGTCTTAGAATAAAGGGAAGGTCATTTAAGACTGAGGTGAGAAAAAACTTTTTTACCCCGAGAGTAGTGAATTTATGGAATTCCCTGCCACAGAGGGCAGTGGAGGCCAAGTCACTGGATGGATTTAAGAGAGAGTTAGACAGAGCTCTAGGGGCTTGTGGAGTCAAGGGATATGGGGAGAAGACAGGCACGGGTTAGTGATAGGGGACGATCAGCCATGATCACATTGAACAGCGGTGCTGGCTCAAGGGGCCGAATGGCCTCCTCCGGCACCTATTTTCTATGTTTCTATGTTTCTAACCAGTTTTACCTGGAATAACACTCCATAACTTGATTCAGTCTCTTTGGTTCCAGGCCTCTAGCTGATCCCTTTGTGTGACTGGAACGAATAAAGGCAGACTTGTGCCTCCTTCAAGCAATGTTACAAAATTTTGAGATTCAAAAAATCAAGTCTGCAATTTATCCCATCAGATAAAGCATAAAAAGAAGTTTAATTTGACACCTGATTCATTTTCATATCTTCAGTATTAAATAATGGCCATTTTCATACTCGGAAATTAGCATCTTGTTCCCTAATGCTTTTCCATTGACTTAACACAAAAGCCCATAACTTTCTTAAAAATTAAGAGAACTATATGAAATTTTCAGTTATTATAGATTGAAGCATTCTGAAACAAATATGAAACAATCTTACTTGGATGACCTGAAATTAAAGCATATAATTATTTAGTTACCTAATTGTATCTAGTTACAAAATTCAATTACTAGATCTAAACATCTATCCATTTCTTAAGAAAAGGTTAACATTTAAAAAAAAACTTAAGTGTTCAAATAACATTCACACAAGAATTCACAATATAACATGATTTTTAAATCTCATTGTCATGAATTTAAAGGCCAAATGGATGGAATTTAGTGTTTAATTCCTGTAAATTAATGGGCATTTAAATCATCTTGCGAGTGGGATTTTGTGGAACGCGATCGTTTGGAATGTTGCGGTCGCGGTGAATTTAAACCCCATATCAGCACGAAAGATACTGCCGGTTCGTATGGGTCCTAAGTCACCTTTTTGCAACGTGAAATTTTGATTAAAGGCATCCTAAGAAGCAAGTTTATATGGAAAGAAAACGGTGTACGTTGCCTTGTCCCCTACGTGAGATCCGTCCCGTTTTCGGTGTTGACGGCATTAGAAAATGATTTTAATTTTACTCCTGCTGTTAAATTGTCCAGCGCTAATTTTAATAAACTTAATAAAACGACAGTCAACGTGATTTTTTTTCAGCAACTAAACAGCCTGTTCAAAATCGATTTGAATAGTCTGAAGAAAAAACGCATTTTAAACCCGCCCCCCTCTCAAAGGCACCAAAGTCGCGGACACAGAACTGCAGCACCGCTGAAGGTATGTTTTGTAACATACTTACTCCTTCTCACTAACTAAAACGTTGACTGGAAACTATTACATCCATTAACATTGCTCACAGAAATAGACTTATGAATGAAAATTAAAAATGGATTCAACATTCTCTTCGTCCACCAGGGGGCGCCAAACGATGCCTGCCTCGCCAACGGGTCTGTCTTCGTCTTTTTCCTTCTTTGTGTTTTTAGTTTGTTGTAAAATGTATGTTTCAGTTTATCTTTAGTTTTGTATTATGTGGGGGCTGGTAGGGGGGTATGGGAAACTTTTCTTATCTCTTTCCTCAACGAAGATGTAATTTTTTCTGTGTCTTATCTCCGGCCTAACACTGCGGCCTAACATCTTGGAATTGGCGGCCTCTTGCTGGGACTTCTAGAGCTCCAAAACCGCAGAGCCTGCGGACTTAACATCTCGGAGCAGGCGATCGCTTTGCCTTTAGTGCTCCAACCTGCGGGTGCTGCGGACTTTAACATCATGAAGCTTGCTAACCCTGGTTAGGGACTAAATTCGGGAACTACAAGCCGCAGGAGTTCGACCGCTCCGATGCGGGGCTCGATCACTGGCTGCGGATGGGTCACCTCCCCTGACCGTGGGAGGAAAGGAGGAAAATAGATAAGACTTTCTTGCCTTCTGTCACAATGGGGAATGTGGAGGAGCTGCTGTGGTGGATGTTTATGTCATTTTTTATGTAGTTGTGTGTCTTGGTGCTTTTTTTGTTATGACTGTGTGGCAAACCAAATTCCTCATATGTTGCAAAACATACTTGGCTAATAAATTACGATTATGATTATGATTATTACGATTCACAATCTTGATTTTTTTTAATGGGTAATTTTGTTAGCCGGTCATCAAATGTCAGACAAAAGCAAACATTTGGGCAATTTCCATTCTGCAGAATTCTATCCACATACATTATACTGAAAATCATTACGGTATTCTTAAAAATATGTTAATGATCAATAACATACAAAGTATAAATGGCCTTTACCAAAGATAAATTGTCCATTAAACATGATAGCATATTGAAAGAATTGAATCATACACTTTTAACTCGAACACGCCATAGAGTCATCTTCATTTATGTTTAACTGGTACTTTAACTGGATTAGTATACAAACTTAAAGCATACGGCATTGGGGGTTCAGTATTGATGTGGATAGAGAACTTGCTGGCAAACAGGAAGCAAAGAGTAGGAGTAAACAGGTCCTTTTCACAATGGCAGGCAGTGACTAGTGGGGTACCGCAAGGCTCAGTGCTGGGACCCCAGCCATTTACAATATATATTAATGATCTGGATGAGGGAATTGAAGGCAATACCTCCAAGTTTGCGGATGACAGTAAGCTGGGGGGCAGTGTTAGCTGTGAGGAGGATGCTAGGAGACTGCAAGGTGATTTGGATAGGCTGGGTGAGTGGGCAAATGTTTGGCAGATGCAGTATAATGTGGATAAATGTTAGGTTATCCACTTTGGTGGCAAACACAGGAAAGCAGACTATTATCTAAATGATGGCCGATTTGGAAAAGGGGAGATGCAGCGAGACCTGGGTGTCATGGTATACCAGTCATTGAAAGTAGGCATGCAGGTGCAGCAGGCAGTGAAGAAAGCAAATGGTATGTTAGCTTTCATAGCTAAAGGATTTGAGGATAGGAGCAGGGAGGTTCTACTTCAGTAATCCAGGTTTGGTGAGACCACACCTGGAGTATCGCGTACAGTTTTGGACTCCAAATCTGAGGAAGGACATTATTGCCATAGAGGGAGTGCAGAGAAGGTTCACCAGACTGATTCCTGGGATGTCAGGACTGTCTTATGAAGAAAGACTGGAGAGACTGGATAGACTAGAATTGAGGAGATTGAGAGGAGATCTTATAGAAACTCACAAAATTCTTAAGGGGTTGGACAGGCTAGATGCAGGAAGTTGCCCGATGTTGGGGAAGTCCAGGACAAGGGGTCACAGCTTAAGGATAAGGGGGAAATCCTTTAAGACCAAGATGAGAAATACTTTTTTTCACACAGAGAGTGGGGAGTCTCTGGAACTCACTGCCACAGAGGGTAGTTGAGGCCAGTTCATTGGCTATATTTAAGAGGGAGTTAGATGTAGCCCTTGTGGCTAAGGGGATCAGAGGGTATGGAGAGAAGGCAGGTACGGGATACTGAGTTGGATGATCAGCCATGATCATATTGAATGGCGGTGCAGGCTCGAAGGGCCAAATGGCCTACTCCTGCACCTAATTTCTATGTTTCTATGTCCTTTGTTTCAATATGCAGACTTTTTGATGATAAATATTTTTTTACTTTCAGTTGAGAGCGGGGACAAGTTTCATCAGGCAGAGGACAGTGCTAGTGGAGGGAAATTGATTGGAAATTGATTTTTGTTCAAGGAAGAAACGGAGGGCCTTGATACCGTCATGGTGGTGGATGGAGGTGTAAAGGATCTGGCCATCCATGTTGCGGATGCAGCAATGGGAGCTGAGAAATTGAGTTATTGAAGTCAAAGGGTGTGTGAGGTGTCTTGGATATAGATAGGAAGGGATTGGATAAGTGGGGATGGGTTTACAATCTGCTGTAGATTTCAATAAGTAGCTCCATAATCGCTCAATTTTGGTGAGTGCTGCTTCAATTGGCGATCATATAACCATATAACCATATAACAATTACAGCACGGAAACAGGCCATCTCGGCCCTTCAAGTCTGTGCCGAACAACTTTTTTCTCTTAGTCCCACCTGCCTGCACTCATACCATAACCCTCCATACCCTTCTCATCCATATGCCTATCCAATTTATTTTTAAATGATACCAACGAACCTGCCGCCACCACTTCCACTGGAAGCTCATTCCACACCGCTACCACTCTCTGAGTAAAGAAGTTCCCCCTCATGTTACCCCTAAACCTCTGTCCCTTAATTCTAAAGTCATGTCCTCGTGTTTGAATCTTCCCTATTCTCAAAGGGAAAAGCTTGTCCACATTAACTCTGTCTATCCCTCTCATCATTTTAAAGACCTCTATCAAGTCCCCCCTGAACCTTCTGCGCTCCAGAGAATAGAGACCTAACTTATTTAACCTATCTCTGTAACTTAGCTGTTGAAACCCAGGCAACATTCTAGTAAATCTCCTCTGTACCCTCTCTATTTTGTTGACATCCTTCCTATAATTGGGTGACCAAAACTGCACACCATACTCCAGATTTGGTCTCACCAACGCCTTGTACAATTTTAACATTACATCCCAGCTTCTATACTCAATGCTCTGATTTATAAAGGCTAGCATACCAAAAGCTTTCTTTACCACCCTATCTATATGAGATTCCACCTTCAAGGAACTATGCACGGTTATTCCCAGATCCCTCTGTTCAACTGTATTCTTCAATTCCCTACCGTTTACCATGTACGTCCTATTTTGATTTGTCCTGCCAAGGTGTAGCACCTCACATTTATCAGCATTAAACTCCATCTGCCATCTTTCAGCCCATTTTTCCAACTGGCCTAAATCACTCTGTAGACTTTGGAAATCCTCTTCATTATCCACAACACCCCCTATCTTGGTATCATCTGCATACTTACTAATCCAATTTACCACCCCTTCATCCAGATCATTGATGTACATGACAAACAACAAAGGACCCAACACAGATCCCTGAGGCACCCCACTAGTCACCTGCCTCCAACCCGACAAACAGCCATCCACCATTACTCTCTGGCTTCTCCCATTCAGCCACTGTTGAATCCATCTTGCTATTCCTGCATTTATACCCAACAGTTGAACCTTCTTAACCAACCTTCCATGAGGAACCTTGTCAAAGGCCTTACTGAAGTCCATATAGACAACATCCACTGCTTTACCCTCGTCAATTTCCCTAGTAACCTCTTCAAAAAATTCAAGAAGATTAGTCAAACATGACCTTCCAGGCATAAATCCATGTTGACTGTTCCTAATTAGACCCTCTTTATCCAGATACTTATATATATTATCTCTAAGTATCTTTTCCATTAATTTGCCCACCACTGAAGTCAAACTAACCGGTCTATAATTGCTAGGTTTACTTTTAGAGCCCTTTTTAAACAATGGAACAACATGCGCAGTACGCCAATCCTCGGGGACTATTCCTGTTTCTAATGACATTTGAAATATTTCTGTCATAGCCCCGGCTATTTCTACACTAACTTCCCTCAATGTCCTAGGGAATATCCTGTCAGGACCTGGAGACTTATCCACTTTTATATTTTTCAAAAGTGCCAGTACTTCTTTTACTTTGAAACTCATAGTATCCATAGCTACTCTACTAGTTTCCCTTACCTCACATAATTCAATATCCTTCTCCTTGGTGAATACCGAAGAAAAGAAATTGTTCAATATCTCCCCCATCTCTTTTGGCTCTGCAGATAGCTGTCCACTCGGTCTCTCCAATGGACCAATTTTATCCCTTGTTATCCTTTTGCTATTAATATAGCTGTAGAAACCCTTTGGATTTACTTTCACCTTACTTGCCAAAGCAACCTCATATCTTCTTTTAGCTTTTCTAATTTCTTTCTTAAGATCAATACTGTTAGACTTCACCAGTACTTGAAAACTGTAGAAAATTAACACCAGAGGTGAATTGAGAAATGGCAAAAATGGCAGGTGTTGCTTGTCACATTTTGACAAATATTTTGACATTTGGATAGCTCTGGATCACCACTTCCTCATTCTTTCACGAGTATGTGGCGTTTTCCCTTTCTACTGAAAGAACTATGCACAAGTCCTGACTTCAACTGCTTTAATTTGCTTTCCTTAGAGGCAGTTTAAGGGGACTAACTTACTAATATTTGGTTTAAGTGCTTTAAGAGAACTAACTGCCTGAATAATCAACAGAGGATATGTAGAAACAGCTGGCAGTGTAGAAATTGCCAAGGCATCTTTCTTCTGATTATTGATCAATCTGGTACACTTCTGCAGTGACTAGTGTCGGCTTATTGCAGGATCTTAGACCACAATGTGCCTGATTTCAGGCATTGTCTTCAGTTGATTGCAGCTTTTTTCAGAAGCAAATCGACCATAAAGTTCAAGCAAGTTCAATTTTAGTTTTTATAATTGTCTTTAACAATTAAAGTGGAATAAGGGTAGATGAGTTTCTGCATACATTTATTTCCCCTCATGTTTATTTTTGGGCTATTACAGTGATTATGCACATAGGAACAGATCAGCATCAGCTGTGGTTTGGACAGCCTGGAAGTTAAGAAAAAATACAGGCTGCGCATGAAACAGAGGGCAGCAGGCCATTGTGACATCATCAGCGAGACCATCTTGTTTATTTTCCAAGTTATTTGAACATTTTCATAAATAACTCGAGAAATAATGCATGACATTTTCAGATAAGGCGATTTTTGATATCACGGCGTAAATTTCGATAGGAATAAGTAAAAAATTCACTGTTAACGTGTCGTGTTTTCGAAGAGATGTGAAACGCATTCGAACATCACACAAATAAATACACATTCAAGATCAGTATGAAGATAGCACATTACAGTTGAAGAATTCAGATGAGTAATACTTATTTTCTCTTTAGGTACATTCTTGAACATTGACTGCTTCAAGATGGAAATGTAGCAATGAAGGGGCACTTACTGTTGTCGCCCACCATTACATGCCTGATGTGATTTCTGTGTCAGTCTTACAATGATGCCATACCTGGTGTAATGTTATTCCTGGATCATTGTGGGAGAATATAGACAAATCGGTTTAGGAAGCGACCATCATTGCCATCTACAACCGAGTAGGTCTTTATAGTATGACATTGGATTGGGATCTCACTATCTTAAGTCACATGTTTACCCTGATCTTTCAGGCCCCACTCCCAACACGTCAACAACTCCACAGCCACCCTTCATTCTCCCATCTGATCTTGCTCCCAATCTGCTGATTTCCAATCCAACCCCATGAAACCACTGAAGCCCATAAGCTCCTGATCTCCCATAAAGCTCCTGAATAAGGCCAATGCATACTTCCACTGCCACTTGGTAGATCTCCACCCCTACCCAACACAGTCACTCACCTGATTTCCAAACACATTTCTGTCCCAATATTAATCAAACAACAGCCTCAATCTGGGTCCAATATTTGCCCACTGATTCATTCCCCATCCCCAGCTCTGATTTGTTCATCATGTCTCGTAATACATCCCAATCTCAGGCCAATAATTAATTCACATGTCCCTGGTCCAGTCTCTCCAATTTCTGAATTTTCAAGACTGACTTGACCTGAAGTTTAAAAAATGGCTTGAGGACTTGGGTTCAACATTTTTTTCAAGGTGTGTTTAGAAGTTAATTTATGGATTATTTCTTAGTGCGTATGGCGTGCACAGCCTAAAGTTGTAAGACGACTTGTTCTGTTTCATATTCTGTTTGTGCATGCCAGGTTGATTGCATTCGTCAAAACAGGGTGGACCACGTGAAGGTTGCAATCTCCCACCCCATTTATGGATTGAACAAAGCAAACAGGCTGCCTGGAACAAATGCAATATAATGCAATAGATCTAAAGTTTCAATTTTTAAATAAATATCTCTGAATGGTTGAAATATGAAATTATGCCGTTTTACTATTATCTCTGCATATCTCAGCTTTTGGTTCCATTCAATTTCCTACTAGTTTAATTTGGTGATTAAACTAAAGTGTGGATTCAGGTTTGGCCCACTAAACCTGTGCTGATCAATGATCACCCATACACTAGTTCTACGCTACAGGCTAGCGACCATTCACAGAAGCCATTAACCCACGAACCTGCATGTTTTTGGAATGTGGGAGGAAACTGGAATACCTGGAGAAAACCCACGCGGTCACAGGGAGAACATACAAATTCTGTCCAGACAGCACCCATAGTCAGTATCGAATCCGGCCCTGTAAAGCAGCAACTCTACCGCTGCGCCATTATGCAAACTTTGAACACTGCAGTATTTAGCAAAAAGCAGATTCCAAGTAGAGGATTCGTTTATTTGCCGTTTTTATTAAAAGCTAATCCATGGCTACAATTAATGATGTGATATATATTTGGTAAACACAATTAAAATATTCACATAAAATCTAATGCAAAATGAATCCAGATGTTTGGATAAAAATGTAGTTCACAATGTTCCTACTAAAACTGGCATGAATGCTGTAATTACAGTGCAACAATATCAAAGGTGGGAACTTGTTCATTTTTGCGCTGTATTGTAGCTTAACTGTAATCATTACTGTACTTTGGCAAAAGCTTTGGCATATTTGCTAGAAATATGTGAACTCGTAACTTCACCAGTTGGAATCAGTTTGGAGTTCTCTATACAATGTACATAGTGGCCAAAATGGTGCTGTGTGAATGCATCCTTGAGCCACATCTGGCGACATTAAAAATAATTCTGTGCTGTGTATATAAAGTGCCAGACTTTCTAAAGGATTTCAACAAACATAGCGTCATCAAATGTATTTCGAATTATTGTGTTTAGTTACCCCTTTGAAGAAAATTCAGTTCAAAATATTATGACTAAAATATTCTCAGATGGGCCATCCTGCTTGTTGCTTTTGTGTTATTACAAATGTGTCAAGCAATTGTTGTGAGGCATAGAGTCAAAAAGCATGGAAACAGGCCCTTCGACCAAACTTGCCAATATCGACCAAAATGCCCCATCTATACTAGTCCCACCTGCCTATATTTTGCTCAACTCCCTCTAAAGGTTTCCTACCATTTACCTGTTCAAATGCATTTTAAATGTTGTTATAGTGCCTGCCTCAACTACCTCCTCTGGCAGCTCATTCCATATATCTACCACCCATTCGTGACTGTCACTGTATGTCATGTTGCTACTTGTGGGTGGAGCACCAAGGCAAATTCCTTGTCTGTGAATACTTGGCCAATATACTTACTTACTTACTCTTGTGTGAGAAAGTTGCCACTCTGGTTCCTATTAAATCTTTCCCCTCTCACCTTAAACTCATGTTCTCTGGTTCTTGATTTCCCTACTCTAGGTAAAAGATTCACCCTATCTATTCCACTCATGATCTTATACACCTCTCATACACCTCCATAAGATCACCCCTCTGCCTCCGGTGCTCCAGTGAATAAAGCCCTAGCCTGTCCAACCTCTCCCTATAGCTCAGGCCCTCAAGTCCTGGCAACATCTCATAAATTTACTCTGCATTTTTTCCATTATAACAACATCCTTCCTATAGTAGGGTGACCAAAACTGAACACAATGCTCCAAATGCTGCATCACCAATGTCTTGTACGATTGTAACATAACATTCAAACTTCTATACTCAATGCCTTGACTGATGAAGGCCAATGTATTGAAAATCTTCTTGACCACCCTTTCTACCTGTGACACCACTTTCAAGGAACTATGCACCTGCACTCCTAGATCCCGCTGCTCTACTACACTTATCAGGGCGCTTTTATGGTTGATTGATTTATGTAATTGATGTAACAACATTTAAGGTCCTGCCCTGCTTTAACTTCCCAAAATGTCTCACACATATCTGCATTAAACTCCATTAACCATTCCTCAGCCCATTTGCCCAACTGATCAATGTCCTGCTATAATTTTTGCTAACCATCTTCACTATCTCCGATATCACCCACTTTTGCATTATTAGCCAACTTACTAACCACTCCTTCTATATTCTCATCCAAATCGTTGATATAAACCACAAACAGCAATGGGCCCAGCAACAATCCCTCAGGCACGCCACGAGTCACAGGCCTCTAATCCGTAAAAACAACCTTCCACCATCACTCTCTACTTCCTTCCATGAGGCTAGCTGATCCTGGATCCCATGCAATCTTACGTTGCACAGCAGCCTATCATGTAGAACATTATCAAATGCCTTTCTGAAGTCCATATATGCAACGTCTATGTCTTTGCCCTCATCAACTTTTTTTTTACTTCTTTAAAAAATTCAATCAGATCCGCAAGACATTATTTCCCATGTGCAAAATCATGCTCTGTATCCCTAATCAGTCACTGTATATTCAAATGCATATATCCATATTATTTCCTTCTTAAGTATGCTCCTCCATTCCAAAAACTCCTCCAATGATACACTTGATTCCAGATGCCTCTACATGTCCCATGCCTCCGTTTTCCTGACCAGCGCCTCCATTTCTCATCAACCAGTCTTCCTTACTCCCACCTTGCTTGTCCTTCACTCTAACAGAAACTTGCAGGACATGAACTCTTGAACTATTGCAGTGATCATATGGATATCTTTTCAATGTACTGTTTTTCTTACTTCTCTGTATTGAATTCCATATCCAAGTTTCCTGCCTGCCTGCCTGCCTGACTGGTTCACTGACATAGAGTCATAGAATCAGAGATCTTTCAGATGTCAGCAGCTTTCTTTATTAACCATATAACCAATGACTCGATCAACTGAAAACATCTTAGTTATGACTGCTAAATTTAAGTTTCAGTCAAATGTGGCGGGGCTTGAATGCCATCACCTCTTACAAGGCAAAATCAGGAGGCAGCTCAAATGACAGCGAAGCATCACTCCCTGACGAGCTCAATGTGTTCTACGAACGCTTTGATAGGGAGAACAATGATGCGCCTTCCCGAGCCCCCATTCGCCCTGATCGTAATACAGTCAATCACAGAGGCCGATGTCAGAAGATCCTTCAGGGAGGTGAACCCTCGGAAAGCGCCTGGACCTGATGGTATACCTGGTCAAGTTCTCAAAACCTATGCAGACCAACTGGCTGGGGTTTTTGCAGACATTTTCAATCTCTCACTGCTGAGGTCTGAGGTTCCTTCCTGCTTTAAGAGGGCATCAATAATACCGGTGCCCAAGAAGAGTAAGGTGACGTGCCTCAATGACTATCGACTAGTGGCACTAACGTCTGTGGTGATGAAGTGCTTTGAGAGGCTGGTTATGGGTCATATCAACTACTACCTCAATAAGAACCTCAACCCACTACAGTTCGCCAACCGTCACAATAGGTCAACGGAGGATGTAATCTCTTTGGCTCTCCACTCCACACTGGACCACTTGGACAAAAAAACACTTACGTCAGGCTGTTGTTTTATGATAACAGCTCAGTTACGAAACTCACGGAACTGGGTGTCTGCGCATTCCTCTGCAATTGGATTCGCCACTTCCTCATCCACAGACTACAGTCTGTTCGAATTGGCAGAAACATTTCATCCTCTGTGATAATCAGTATGGGAGCAACTCAAGGCTGCGTGCTCAGCCCCCTGCTCCACTCACTCTATACTCATGACTGTGTAGCCGGACATAGTGCAAACTCTATTTTCAAGTTCGCTGATGACACCACTGTTGTGGGACAAATTACAAATGGTGATAAGGCAGAGTATAGAAATGAGATTGACCGACTGACCAAATGGTGCCAGCACAACAACGTGGCTCTTAATATCAGCAAAACCAAAGAACTGTTTGTGGACTTTGGAAGAGGAAGGTTGAGGACCCACAACCCTGTTTACTTCAATGGGACGATGGTGCTGAGAGTGAAAAACTTCAAATTCCAGGGCGTGTATATTTCGGACGATCTTTCCTGGACCCAGCACACTGATGCAATCATAAAGAAAGCACATCAGTGCCTCTACTTCCTCAATCAATCAATCAATCAATCAATCAATCAATCAATCAATCAATCAATCAATCAATCAATCAATCAATCAATCAATCAAATACTTTATTGTCATTCAAAAATACACCAACAAATGCAAGTCTGAATGAAATTTTGTTGCATCTGGCTCACCGTGCAACATAAAATACCAAAAGGATAAAATAGATAAAAAGATAAAATAGATAAAATAGATAATAGTGGTGGCACATTATATGGAATTCAAGAGTCTGATGGCACGGGGGAAGAAGCTGTTGCAAAACCTGTCCGTTATGCTCCTTATACAGCGATATCTTTTGCCCGAGGGCAACAGTGAACAGTCCATGATGGAGATATGTGGACAAGCAACGTTTTCACGCAATGTACCGAATTGAAGGAAGAGAAGTCCCGATGATTTTTTCAGCCGTCCTCACCACTCTCTGCACTGACTTCCAGTCGGAGGCTTTGCAGTCCCCAAACCAGACAGAGATGTAGCTGGTCAAAATGCTCTCTATGGTGCCCCTGTAGAAAGTGGTGAGAATGGGATGGGGGAGGTGAGCTCTTCTCATCCGGCACAGAAAGTGCAAACGCTGCTGCGCTCTCTTAACTAGTGATGTGATGTTTTGTGACCAGGTCAGACTGTTCGTGATCTGCACCCCCAGGAACTTTGTGCTACTGACCAACTCCAACTTCAATGTGAAGTGGTGTATGACTGTGCCGGTTTCCCCTGAAGTCAATGATGACCTCCTTTGTTTTGTCAACATTCAGGATCAGATTGTTCGTGTTGCACCAGTCCACGAGTTGTTTCACCTCCTCCCTGTAAGCCAGTTCATTGTCATCCCGGATAAGGCCCACCACTGTTGTGTCATCTGCGAACTTCATGATGTGGTTTGTACTAAACCTGGCACAACAGTCATGGGTCATCAGGGTAAACAGCAGTGGACTCAGGACACAGCCCTGAGGGGAGCCGGTGCTCAGAGAGATGATGTTGGAGGTGTTGTTTCCAACCCACAATGACTGGGGTCTGTCAGTGAGGAAGTCCAGTAGCCAGTTACACATGTGGTTGCTGAGGCCCAATGAACCCAATTTGCTTACCAAGTGTTGAGGGATGATTGTATTGAATGCTGAACTGAAGTTCACGAACAGCATTCGCACATGCGTGCTCTTCTCCTCCAGATGTGCCAGGCTCAGGTGGAGTACGGAACATATGGCATCCTCTGTGGAGCGGTTTGGCCTGTAAGCAAACTGGAATGGGTCAAATGTGGAGGGGAGTCTGGGGGTAATATGGTCCCTGACCAGCCTCTCGAAGCACTTCATCATTATGGGAGAATGCTACAGGGCGGTAATCGTTGAGACATGTTATTGCGGATTTATTTGGCACTGGTATGACGGTGGCAGTCTTGTAACACGATGGGACAACAGCCTGGTTCAGCGAGGTGTTGACGATGTCAGTAAGGACATGTGCCAGCTGATCAGCACATTCCCTGAGCACCCGGCCTGGTAGATTATCAGGGCCTGCCGCCTTGCATGTGTTCACTCCTTTTAGGGTCCCCACAGTGAGGAATAGGTTTTCCTCGCAGGTGTGTTGTTGAATGCCTCGAACCGTCCAAAATATTTATTGAGTTCATTGAGGAAGTTGATGTTGATGTTGTGAAGATGTTGATTTGATGTTGTCTTCACAGGGTGGTGGAGCAGTCTTATAGTCCATGATGGTTTGGATTCCCTGCCACATGCGCCTGGTGGTCATGGGGTCATGAAAGAAGCTCTGTATTTTCTGACCATGGGCACGCTTTGCTAGCCTGATGACTCGGTTCAGGTTGGCTCTTGCGGATCTGAGTGCCACCAAGTCACCGGATTTGAATGCGCCACTTCGTGCTCTCATCATTCCACGTACCTCTTGGGTCATCCAGGGTTTCTGGTTGGCCCGTATAGTGATGGTCTTGGTGACACAGACATCCTCTATTCACTTTTCCATGTAAGCAGACACAGACACAGCATACTCCTTCAGGTTGGTGTGTTGATTGTCAGTTGCAGCCTTCTTGAACATGTCCCAGTCTGTGCACTCAAAGCAGTCCTGTAAAGGGCCTGTCCCACCAGCATGCGACTCCATGCGGTGAGCGTGACCAAACTGGAAGCGGGGGCCGCGCGGAGGTCGGGTGATCCCCGTACAGGGACGGTCCCAGCAGCATGCGCCTGCATGTGGCAAGCGCGATCAAACCGGCAGCGGGGGCCACATGGTGGTCGCATGAGTGGCGCGACGTGGCGCGAAGTTGGAGCGAAGTTCGCGGTAAATTCGCAAGGACAGAGAGGGCCACGGAGGCACATATAGAGAGGGCCACGGAGGCACACAGAGAGGGTCACTGAGGCACAGAGAGAGGGTCATGGAGGCACCCGGAGAGGGTCATGGAGGCACAGAGAGAGGGTCATGGAGGCACAGAGAGAGGGTCACGGAGGCACAGAGAGAGGGTCACGGAGGCACAGAGAGAGGGTCACGGAGGCACAGAGAGAGGGTCACGGAGGCACAGGCAGAGGGTCACGGAGGCACACGGAGAGGGTCGCGGAGGCACACGGAGAGGGTCGCGGAGGCACACGGAGAGGGTCACGGAGGCACATATAGAGAGGGTCACGGAGGCACATATAGAGAGGGTCGCGGAGGCACGACATGAGGTGGTGCGTAATGCGTCGAGGCGGCTGCGGGCCAACAGGCCGTTGCCGCGCGGAATTTTTGAACACGGTCAGTTTTTCCGAGCCCCGCGCGATGTCGGGACCAGCTCCGCACAATTCCATACAGCTCTGGCGATTGAAGTGGGACCGGCCCCGCGAGGCCGGACAGCTCAAGCGACCACGTTAGGTCGCGCTCACCGCATGGAGTTGCATGCTGGTAGGACAGGCCCTTAATGCTGTCATAGCTCCCTCTGGCCAGACCCTAACCTGCTTCACAGTAGGTTTTTCTCTGGTAAGCAGGGGCCTGTATGCAAGTATTAGCACCACAGAGATATGGTCTCTGTGGCACAGAGAGGAGCCAAGGTGGGGGTGTGGGACTGCCTTGAATGCCTTCTTGATGTTTGTATAGGCTAGGGAGTGTTCACTCCCCTGGTTACAAAGTTCACATGCTGGTAGTAATGTGGGAGAACTGTCTTCATGTTGGCCTGGTTAAAATCCCCAGCGACAATGAAAGCACCATCTGGGTGTGTAGTTTGCAAGTCACTGATGGAGCAATAAAGAGCATTCAGGGCCTCCTTAGTGTTTGCATTGGGGGGGATGTACACGGCTGTGATGGTTATGATAGTAAATTCCCTGGGCAGATAGAAGGGTCTGCACTTTATTGTCAAAAACTCAATGTCTGGGGAGCAATGATGTGAGACCACTGTGGCATTATTACACTAGCTGTTATTAGTGTAATTGCACACACCACCACCCTGGGATTTCCCACAGAGAGCACAGCTCCTGTCCGACCGGAATGTTGTTAGCCCCTCCACGCTAATAGCGCCGTTGGGAACAGAGGAGTTTAACCACGTTTCTGTTAAGATCAGGGCGCAGCAATCTCTCACCTCCCATTTGGTTACCAAATCCAGCCTCAGGTAGTCCAACTTACTCTCCAAGGAGCGGACGTTATCGAGCAGAATAGATGGAAGCGGTGTTCTGCAGGGGTTAGCCTTTAGTTTCGCCGTTAGCCCCCACCCCCCCTCCCCGGCGCTGGCCCCAGCCGACGCAGCAGTCCGAGACTCCGTAGAGTATCCAGAGTGGCCGGATCCACGACCGCTGATCAGTTGGATGTACGCAGTTCCAACACAAACTGACAGTCAGACACCACCTGCACCGCGTCATACTGAACAGTGACCATCAAACTCCATCAAACTAAATAAGTTATTTACTGTTAAAATTCTATTGCTATCGGGAGCCAGTGCAGCCGCAGCCGAGCAAGGCGCCGCCATTTTTAGTATGAAGTATTTTTTCCTGAGAAGATTACGGAGATTTGGTATGGCCAAGAGGATTCTCTTGAACATCTACAGGTGCACAGTTGAGAGCATACTGACTGGTTGCATCGTGGCCTGGTTCAGCAACTTGAACATCCAGGAGCAGAAAAGACTGCAAAAAGTTGTCAACACTGCCCAGTCCATCACCGGCTCTGACCTCCCCACCATCAAAGGGATCTATTTTAGTTGCTTAAAAAGGCAGCCAACATCATCATGGACCCACACCATCCTGGCCACACACTCATCTCACCCCTGCCATCAGGAAGAAGGTACAGGAGCCTGAAAACCATAATGTCCAGGTTCAGGAACAGCTTCTTCCCAACAGCCATGAGGCTATTTTACTTCGGAGTCACGTGAGTGACTACGTGAAGACCCCGCCAGCCTGCATGCGCATCATATCGTCTATCACATTGCGCAACGACAGGCTGGGAACGCGCAATGTGATAGACGAGGTAAGCTTTTCAGCTTATTTCCAGGTCAGTTTCTCCTTGCAGGAAGCTCTTGCAGAGTTCCTGCTGGAGAAGTCGTGGAGAATCCCACCTACAGGGACCGGGGGGGAATCCCGGCTGTGTAAATCACGGGGATACCCGGCTCGGGGGTGGGAAACCCGACCACAGACTTCGCGGGGAATCCCATCTTCAGGGACCGCGAAGAAATCCCGGCTGTGGAAACTTTGGAGATCGGAATCTGCGGGGAACCCGGGACAGCAGGAAGAGTTAAGCCGCGGTGTGAACCCGGCTCGGGGAAATCCGGCCGCGGGGACTGCGGGAAGATTCAAGCCGCGGGATGAACCAGGCTTGGGAAAACCCAGCCGCGGGGACCGCAGGAATACAAGCCGCGGGATGAACCAGGCTCAAGGAAACCCAGCCGCGGGGACCGTGTGCAAGACATGGCTGCGGACCACAGAAGTGCGGATAGCCTGCGGCATTTTTTCAGACTCCGGCAGCCCCGGAGGTTCAACGGAGTCTGAAAGGCCTGGACAAGTCGGGCCAGGAGGGCTCCCCTCCAACATGGGTACGTCATCGGACGTTTTTTACCCATGTGGAGCATGGATAGCATCCGCAGGGCGCTCATCCCACTGAGGTGCTCCATCCTGATATGGTCCATGCAGGGCCATATCAGCACAGGACCCCTAGCGGCCTGCGGCAGCACCTATTTCAGGGCTGCATACAAATCTCCCTCTCTGTGAAGTGGAGTGCGAGGGGTCAGCTGACTCCAAACTCCGAAGTGTGTCCAGGGAAAATACTGGAGTACAGGCGTGAGGTTCCAGAAATTTCTGGCATGGCATTAAGACCTTCGCTAACGAAGAAACCTGGAAGGGCCAGAGTTCCCTCATGAAGCAGCAGCCACCTCACGTCACATCATTACAGGACAGGTGCCGGCTGAGAGCTACCATGCACCTGTAAAATTGTTCCTGAAAGGACCAGCAGTGAACAGCGCTATGTGGGGGTACAATGCACACTTCAAAATGAACTGCTCCAGAAGAACGCCATCGGACCTGCCTTAAATTCCAAATTTGCAGGCCAAGTAAGGCCAGCAATGTCCAGCCGCCGAATCCTTTCTTCAGGAAACCTGTCCAAACAGGCAAGACCCGGATGAAGAATCAAAGCTGTCCGGCTTATCAAGGTACCACGGCAACAACACACCCCACGCCTCTATCGACAGCAAGCGTTTCACTGAAGCTGGTGGCCGCTTCAAAGCTGGGCACAGGTCTTTCAGGCCAAGGCCCAATTTTCCCTCGGGGAAAATATGGATCCACGCACCCCAGCAATCCTACTCTCCAAATCTGGGATGGAAATAGAACCCGCACCAGGGGCCTTTGGGCTTACCACAAGACCACCAATAACCATGAAGGTAGGTGGGTCTGGTTCTTTCCGAAATATGAAGTATGTGGACCATTTACAAGTTGGTAAAATTTACACTTGCATATGATCTATTTATAAACTAAAAGAAACATGAGATCAGTTTTATATTGCACAGTATACAGGCAGGACAGACGCAGGAATTGGCCGGTGTCCTCGGAGTTGCCTTTCAAAACAGACCCGCAGTTGCGGCCCGCTCATTATCACAATGGGAGATACCGGTTCAACTCGCATGTGTAGTATAGACATTTCTGAACAGCAAACTGCATTACTGTCTAACAACTGAGGTATCTGGATGATATTCTAAACGCTGTATTTTGCCAAATTAGCAGTATCAGCCACAAAACTATATTTCAGAAATTGGGTTCTCATCCATCCAGTTAAATTTAAGTTGATACCAACTGAAATTATTGAGTATTGGGATTTACCTTTAACTCTATTAAATTGTCTGGGACTACGCCCTGAGGCAAGAGATTGGAACTACCTAGTTGTTATCAAGCAGCCTTCTATTCAAGTGTAATTGGCATATTGGCTTTCAGCTGTGCTATCTGGGCCTTTTCATTATCAGAGCTATACAGCGTGCAAAGGAGTAAGCTCTCAAGTACCATGAAGGTCATTGCTACCAGACCTATGCTATTCCCAGCTGAAACTATCAAAGTCACCATGGTGGACATATAGTATTCAGCATTGCTCCACTAACCTTCATCAGTAAATCTTCAGTTAATTACAAACTGATGGTGGAAAATTACTAATACCATCTCTAGTTACGGAGGCGGATAGGTTCACATGAATTACCAATTGTTCAGTTATATGGTATCAACTACCTATAGACACTAGGAGCATTCTGTGGATTAAAGGTTTTGTGCGAATATGCATAATCTGCATGCTCAAGTCTAAGTTGATACACTCTGGTGCTGTTATATGTTAATCACATGGGTGCAATCAAGTCAAAGTATCCGGTGATAGTTTACCTAACTTCATTTGGCATTGGTGTATCATCATGTAAAATCAATGACAACACAGAATGGATGTTGGATCACAAGTATTTAATGACATTGTGGGCTCGATGGAACACCAAAAGACTGAGATGTTTGCATCCAGGCTCAATCACCAGTTGCAAAAAATATGTGGCATACCAGTGGCGATGGATGCATTCTTGCTACACTGGGGAGGAATGTTCTTTATGTCTTCCTCCATTTTGCCTCATCAGACGGGTCTTGCAAAATTCAGCAAGTTCCCACTTCAGGCATTTTCATAGTACCTGACTGGCCTATACAGCCATGGTTCCCGCTGATGTTGGGAATGATAATAGAACCTTATATGGTTATTTCTAGACACAAAATTGATGGTTTAGCGTGACTCGGGAAATCATCCTCTGCATGATACAATCAATTAATTGACTTGCAGACTGGGAAGACCGCTCCTGCGGCTCGGGTTGTTAAACCAAACCATGGATGCGCTCACTACAAATTGCAGGGATAGCACCAAATAAACAGTACTTTCCTCATAAGGAGATGGGAAGTATTTTGTTTTACACTAATATTACATATAATTCAGCATGGATGACTGACATCTTGAAGTTCAGTTCTATATGAGGCTTTGACAAACATTAATTTAAAGTGCCATTTACTGTGCCTAGCATGCCTTCTCATCATATTTGCTGCGGGGAGCAGAATCCACTCTGTCGGGTCTCACCTTCTGATATCTAGATTATGAAGGGTATCTTCAACTCGAAACCTCCCAAGCCCAGGTACGTAGAGATATGGGATGTTAACATTGGGCTACATCCCTGTCCTTGGTCAAACTCACTTACAAAGTGGTTATGCGCATGGCGCTGAGTTTAGCGCAACGGGTCCAGTCTTTGCGTAAGCTGTGACTGGACAGGATGATTATATCTGCAGGCAAAATAACATTTATGTTTATGACTTAGCCAAGCAGAATACACCAAGGACATCAGGTCTCAAATTAGATATGTTGACATATCCCATGGACCTTCGATTGTGTGTGGCTACACATCTACACCAGTATGTTAAGGTCACTAGAGCCTTAGAGGCTCTGAACTAGCAATGTTTGTTAGTCACATAAAGCCTCATAAGAAGGTATTACTACAGACCATCTCCAGGTGTTTAAAATGGGTTCTGGGTTAGAGGAGTGAACACTGCCATTTTCAAGTCTCACTCCACCTAGGTTGCAACAACATCAGCAGCGGGGTTATGGACGTTTCGTGGGACCACATCCTAGCGGCTGCAGGATGGTCAAACGAACGTTCTTTCCAAAACATTTCAGAACTAACCCATTGCCAGACCGGGTGTATTTGCCAACTCTATTTTAGGTTCTGTTTATAGTTTCCTCCTGGTTGAGGGAGGTTACTATTATCATTATTTGTTCATTAAAATCATCAACATGTCTATATCTATGTCATGTTTGAATGCATTATTAACGTTCACTCATCATTGGCAGTGAGTGATGCATGGACTCGTTTCCATGGCATGAAATCACAGAGCTTTGAAATCTTCACGTAGTCACTCACGTGACTCCGAAGTAAAATAGTAACATTAAACAAGAACTTAAACGAGAACTCCTCCACCTTGCGGAGTTGGTCCTTACCCTCAATAACTTATCTTTTGAAAAGACACCTCCATCCCCCACCAGGATGGTCTCAAAGCCCTCCGGTTCTTCCTCGACCAGAGGAGCAACCCATACCCGTCCACTGACACCCTCCTCCACCTAGCGGAGTTGGTCCTTACCCTCAATAACTTATCTTTTGACTCCTCCCATTTCCTCCAAACACAAGGCGTGGCTATGGGCACACGCATGGGTCTGAGCTATGCTTGCCTCTTTGTCAGGTACGTCGAACAATCCTTGTTCTCGGCATTCCAGGGCCCTATCCCCGACCTCTACCTCCGTTACATCGACGACTGCTTTGGTGTCACCTTCTGCACCCACACACAACTGACTGACTTCTTCCATTTCACCACCAACTTCCATCCGGCACTCAAATACACTTGGACCATTTCCGACACTTCCCTACCATTGCTTGACCTCACCATATCTATTGCAGGTGATACACTCCTGACCGACATCCACTACAAACCAACTGACTCCCACAGCTACCTGGACTATTCTTCCTCCCACCCTGCTTCCTGCAAGGACTCCATCCTCTATTCCCAATTCCTCCGTCTATGCCGCATCTGCTCCCAGGATGAGGTGTTCCACACCAGGTCATCACAAATGTCCTAATTCTTCAGAGAACGGGGATTCCCCTCCCCCACTATAGATGAGGCTCGCACCAGGGTCTCCTCCATACCCCGCAACACTGCCCTCTCCCCTTTCCCCCACTCACAACAAGGGCAGAGTCCCCCTGGTCCTCATCTTTCACCCCACCAGCCGGCACATACAACACAGTTTCGCCACCTCCAACGTGACCCCACCACTCGCCACATCTTCCCATCTCTCCCCCTGTCTGCCTTCCACAAAGACCGCTCCCTCTGCAACTCCCTTGTCAATTCTTCCCTTCCCTCCCGCTCCACCCCTTCCCCGGGCACTTTCCCTTGCAACCGCAAGAGATGCTACACTTGTCCTTTACCTCCCCCCTCCACTCCTTTCAGGGACCCAAGCAGTCATTCCAAGTCCGACAGAGATTCACCTGCACCTCCTCCAACCTCATCTACTGCATCCATTGCTCCAGATGCCAGCTGATCTACATCGGTGAGACCAAGCGGAGGCTGGACGATCGTTTCGCCGAACACCTCCGCTCGGTCCGCAATAACCAACCTGACCTCCCGGTGGCTCAGCACTTCAACTCCCCCTCCCATTCCGTATCCGACCTCTCGGTCCTGGGCCTCCTCCACGGTCAGAGTGAGCAACACCGCAAGTTGGAGGAACAGCACCTCATATTCCGCTTGGGGAGTCTGCATCCTCTGGGCTTAAACATTGAATTTTCTCAATTCTGTTAACCCTGGCTGCCTCCTCCCCTTCCCACCTCTCCCTCAGCCCTCGGGCCCTGGCATTCCTTCTCCCTCTATCTCTCCCCCACCCAAGTTGCACTAGCTTCTCATTTTCACACTACAAGCAGCTTACAATGTTTGTAGTGTTTCCTTTATCATCGATACTTTTTTGCATATCTTTCATTCATTGTACTTTATCTCTCCACATCACCGTCTATATTTCTCGTTTCCTTGATCCCTGACCAATCTGAAGAAGGGTCTCGACCCGAAACGTCGCCTATCTCCTTCGCTCCTTAGATGCTGCTGCACCCGCTGAGTTTCTCCAGCTTTTTGTGCAACCCCCAATAGACTATTATTATTGCTCTTATTGTGTGGGGTTTTTTTTTTCTGAGTTTTTGTTATATTCTTTATAATGATTACATATTCTGTTGTGCTGCAGCAAGAAAGAATTTTGTTGTTCAATCTGGGACATGTGACGATAAAACACTCCTGACTCTTGACTCTCATTAAGTACTTAAAAAAATAGTGGGTCAGCATTGAGCAGATAGTCTTTAATTATTTCAAGCCTTTCTAACTAATGATTTTTACTGTTCTCTGAATTTTTGCTAATGATTTTCCCATCCTCGATGTTAGATTGACTGCTCTTCAATTACCTGATTTATCTCCCTTTTACTTTTTAAACCGCAGCTCAACACTAACAGAATTTCAGTTCACTGCTACCATGACTGTGGCCAGCAATGATTGAAGAATGCTGTGCGGTGGAACTTCCTGGACCTGAAGTACCATTCAGTCTCTATCAAAGTATAGATCAGCCTGTCTCTGCTTAATCTCCAGGCTCAGGATGCACTCTCCAACAAGCAATCTCCAACAAGTATGCCCAGAGGTAATTCTAGGATGATGTTTGGTGATAAATAATTGTGCTGTCTTCATTCATCAATCCATGTAAAATTAATAAAATATACTTTAAAGAAACATCTTCAGATAAAAATTGTGGATGTTGACAGAGGTGGGTTAGCGAGATACTTTGCATTTACCGTTGCTTGGTTTCTCATTAGGGGTTTGCACCAACAGAGCCGATAAACTAAGATTGTGCAAAGTATAAATTGCTTCAGCCTGTCTCCCTTGCCTGCTTTCTGGCTGGTGGTAAAAGTCGGTCAAAAGCTGAGGGAGTTGATCCCTTAGGGGCATTGGGTATTATCTATATTTACTCATGATTCTCTGCAAAATAGTTTCACATTGTTTGATGCAGCAAGAGTGTGCATTAGAAATATGATCTATAAGAGACAATTTATCGTGCAGAACCTGGCAATTGTACAAGCTTGTCAGAGACATTCAAGAGGTGGGCAGTGGGGGTTCCAAGCAAATGTGTGCACATTAGGGGGAAAAGAGGAGCTTCAAATCCAAAGGAAAAACTAAACACCTCCCTGTGCCTGCCTGGGTTCACACAATTCATTCTTACTTTTAATGGGGAAAAATGTCCTCATTCTGAATACTTGTAAAGCAATAATTGTAAGTGAGATCCCGGGAGAACACGCAAGCATTCTCTCTCAACAAGGGAGCAGTGTTTCAAACTAGTATGAGGTTCAAAAAAGAATAAGCTTTGCCAAGGCAACACTGCCTGTTCATTAATTGAAACACAAAGATCTGTTGTTTGAGGAAAGTAGTGCCTTATTGGATATTCAAATTTGTAAGCATATGACTAATTTAAACCCATGATTAATTATAGGTAAAAAAACAACATGTTCTAATGAAATAGGGCTCTGACTTATTATGACTCATGTTAAGTATTTTTTGAATTGGGTGTGTGATCTTTTATTTAGCAGTTATTTACTATGTTTATAAATATCAATATTTTGGAATTTCTATAGAAATAGGTCATGTGTGCCAACAATTTAACCAACTACATAAATTATCAGCCATGTCAGTCTACTTTCATACATCAGCAAATGTTGCAAAGTATTGTGGCAGTGCCATCAAAGAACATTTACTCTCAAATAATCTGCTATTTGACACCCAGTTCTGGACCCCATCAAAGGCTTGGTCCAAAATATACCCCATCAAAGGCTTGGTCCAATAACTGAATCTCAGGTGAATTAAAGGACATCCTGGTAGACTTCAATCAACTGTTGCATTAAACAGTCCTAATAAAACAGATGTCAGTGGGTATCAGAGATCAAACCTCTCAGTAGTTGGGCTCAACCTCACACAAAGGAAGATGGCTCGTGCTATTGAGGGAGTGCAGCGTAGGTTTACAAAGTTAATTCCGGGGATGGCGGGACTGACATATGCTAAGAGAATGGAGCGGCTGGGCTTGTACACTCTGAAGGATGAGAGGGAATCTTATTGAAACATATAAGATTGTTAAGGGTTTGTACACGCTAGTGGCAGGAAACATGATCACGATGTTGGGGGAGTCCAGAACCTGGGGCCACAGTTTAAGAATAAGGGGTAAACCATTTAGAACGGAGACGAGGAAACACTTTTTCTCACAGAGAGTGGTGAGTCTGTGGAATTCTCTGCCTGAGAGGGCAGTGGAGGCCAGTTCTCTAGAAACCTTCAAGAGAGAGCTAGATAAGGCTCTTAAAAATAGCAGAGTCAGGGGATATAGGGAGAAGGCAGGAATGGGGTACTGATTGGGGATGATCAGCCATGATCACATTGAATGCCTCGAAGGGGCGAATGGCCTACTCCTGCACCTATTGTCTATTGTTTATTGTTATTGGAGGTCAGTCATCCCGACTCCCAGGGGATTATTGCAAGTCCTCTAGACAATGCACTGTGCCCAAACATCTCTAACTGCTTTATTCTAAAAGCTTCCTTCTTTCCATCACAATGACAGAAATGGGGATGTTCAGTTATATTTCACAATGATCGGGGATTTATTTTTGGGGGGAAGTTAGTCATTCGAGCTTGGTGTAAAAGTATTGTAGAATCCATTGCAAGTTTTTTATTTCCCCCTCCTGCGTTTATTTTAATTCCTCGTTCTTTTTCGAGGCCTTTGAGGAGCATTGAGTGGCCTCGCGGATTAAGCTCGGCGTCTCTCAGCGGCCCTCTTGTTCATTCACCAGCGAAATTTCACCATTCAGAGTGAAAGTGTCAAGCTCCCCTCTGCATGCTGTGACCGAGGCAGCTGCAGATGTTTGGCCCCAGTAACATTTCTCCCGAGATGCGATGATCCGTGGGCAAGTCTCTGACCTGCCCTGTGCCTTGAGTAAAGAAAATAAAACGAAACCAACAATAGATAATTCTGGCGATTGAGAACAGGACAGCTAGAGCGCGGAGAGGTCAACTTTCCAGGTGTCGTCCAGTGGGCCTGAGAGTCGGCATGCTACATCTGATCTTTGAACCATTCTATGAAATTGTGGTGGTGGTGGTGGAAGTCGGGGGTCGTGGTAGTGGGGGGGGGGGGGGGGGGGGGGGTGGATGCATGAAAATAACATGAATAGTAAATGCATTTTAAACAGTTATGGATTATTTCATGTTAAAACAAAGCCCGTTGATTGAAAACTTCATTCTAACTTCGTTTTCCCAGATGGGGCCTCTGGATGAAAGTGCTTTTCCTCGTCGTCCCGCTAATCATTCCATCAATCTATGCCCGCAGGGCTAATGAAGACAAGTCTTTCCTATTTACTGTATCCAGGCTCTCACAACTTCATACATAAACAGACCAATCAATCACCATGTTACACCCTTCACTTTCCAGTTGAGGATTTTCTCTCTGAACAGATTTCCACAAAAATAAATATTTTTGATTTAATCAGTTTGATCAAATTTGATCTGTCTGAGGAAGGGTCTCGGCCAGAAACGTCACCCATTCCTTCTCTCCAGACATGTTGCCTGTCCCGCTGAGTTACTCCAGCATTTTGTGTCTATCCACAAAGTGAGTGAAACCCAGAATGACCCTTGAGGTGGCCAACCGGTTTCTGTCGACATTGACTGGAATAGTTAGGGATTACCGAAAGTATTCCAGGCTCATGGAAATGACACTGCACCGAAGAATAGTGCCTACTTGTACCTGTAATTAAAAGTAATCCTGGACCTCTGTAAAGGGATTTGGGCGATGGACAAAGAGCGTGCAGGAGGCGATGGGTTGAATAGCCTTCTGTGTTGTAACATGTTTCCAATTATAGGTTGGAGTATGATTTTGCCCTTTACAAGCTGGCGACGTCCAAGGAACGTCCGGGTGACGGTGATGCCACATGCGCGTTGTAATTAGCAAGAAGTGCTAAAATGCTGAAAGAAGGAGGCAGGTTAGTTGATATTTGGAAATGCGGGGAATGTTTGCTGCATGGATCCTCGGACAATTGGCAAAGGCTTTAAAGCCCCTAAGAAAAGAAAGTGGGGAGGGAGTGCGGGAGGGGGTGGGGAGTGGAGAGAAGGGGTGCAGGTGAGGATGGGGAACCGTTACCAGCGTTGCAGAAGGCAAATTCGTAGTGGGCAATTGCAGAGGGCAATTTCAAACCGTAGTAGGAGTTTTGCACTGATTTTGTTTTGTTCTTTTAAACATATATATATATATATATATATATATAGATTAAAGTTTGTATTTGAAAACAAAGAACAGGAAAGGAGTGAAAGGCATCAACAACCATCTCAGTTGAGCAAGTAATGGGGCGGAAAAGCAAAGCTGGCCTTGAGCAGGGTTCGGAAATGAGCGGAAAGAATTGCTTGCGGTGATGTGGTGGGAACTGCCACGGTGCGAAGCCGGCAAAGTTTGCACCGGGGAATTAAGGAATGCATCAGGAAAAAAAAAAGCAGCATAAAAGTTTATGACTTTTGAGCCGAACTTGTCGCAATGGTGCAGGGGGATAGAGCAGTGGGTTAGCCGGCTCCGCTGATTGTAACGTGGCACCAAGTCAAAAGTGGCCACAATCCTTGGCAGCTGGGAATCAGGCTTGCTGCAGTAGATCGGAAATATACCATCATTTGTTTTCAGATGCAGCTGAATGTTATTTCCCCAAAGTTATTTCTGTTTCGCCACTATACCGCACAAAATTCTGCACACGCCTAATTATTTCCCAGGCAACGTGTTGCCCCCGCCGCCGCATTGCAATGTTAATTAATCGAGTTCGTGCCCTTTCATTTTTTCGCCTTGTAACCCAAGATTAGACGCGAAATGGCGAGCAGACTTCCACTGGCAACAGCCCTGGGCCATTTGAAGCCGACTTCCCGCGCCACTGTTGCGGCACTCAGCGAGCTACACCTGGGCACAGGAGGAGAAATGCGGAAGTACGTGGTTTAAATACCGAGAACCGCCGTCAAAAAAGCACTCCGGAATAAACCTAGCCTTTGTTTTGGGTTTATTTTGTAAGAGCGCATGTGGTAACAGAAATATTCCTAGAGGAGGGACAGACTGAACTGTCAGACGCGCTTGTGTGAGCGTGTGTGCGGGATTTCGCAGACCATGGGGATTTCTTCCTGCTTTATTTTGGTGCAACGCAGTCGGGACCTGGGCTCGGACGCGAGTCTCTGTGGCTGACGCGGCTCTCAATGATGCCGGGTCCATCGGCAGAGCGAGCCAGAGGTTCGGCTTTGATTGTTCCATTTGTTCGGTTCAGAAGACTGGAGGTTGAGAAGTGACTCCAGCGATGTCAGGCTTCGGAAGTGTGGCTTGTCGGCACTTTAGACCGAAGACCGTCAGGAAACCTGCGCTGCTCTGTGTCCTCCTGTGGGTCGCCTGCTGGTTTCTTGTAAACATATCAATCTTCATACACAAGAATATCTTTGCCGAATATTGCACTGACCAGAAAAGTAAAGGAATTCTCGGTCGATTGGTAAGACATTTTACAAAATTTTACAGTGATTTACAAAATACGACTGCTCAGAAACTACTGACTGATGCGATGGAAAGGGCACTTTCGTCGGGATTTATATTGAGAGGATTAACTTTTCAATCAAGCTTTATTTCCAGAAAGGAACTTGCTGGTTTAAACCGAAGGTAGACACAAAATGCTGGAGTAATTCAGCAGGGCAGGCAACATCTCTGGAGAGAAGGAATGGGTGACGTTTCGGGTTGAGACCCTTATTCAGACCCTTCTTGGCCTCGACCCGAAACGTCACCCATTCCTTTTCTCCAGCGGTGCTGCCTGTCCCGCTGAGGTACTCCAGCATTTTGTGTCTCTCTTTATTTTAGGGTCGTTTTATTATGCTGTTTCTCCCACAAAAAAAAACTTGATAAAATAATGCTTCGACCTATTCAGAAATCTTTTTTTTCGCATTTTATCCTGAATTTAATGTACATATCGGGAAAAGATTGGGAATGATAATAAAATCGAGCTGCTTGTATGCATTAGGACCTGACGGTGTAACGAGATGTTGATCGATTAACTGAGTGTCATTCTAACTGGAAAAGCGTTACATCATTTGGAATAATGAAAGTTCACTCTCAGAGAAAGCAAATTAATCAAATAGCAAATTATTCGAATCTTTTTGATGATTCCGATTGGAAGTGAGAGATTGTTCTGTATATTTGGTGTGGGTGAATGTGCTCTAAATAATTCCACAGCTTTAAGAAATTGGTGCATTTTATCGAATGTTTGCCGATAAACACCTCATGGCGCGGACGAATTAAAAGTATTGCAAAGAAAAGCAGACTTTAGTTGCGCATTTCTCGCACCCTGCACTATTTTAAGCGGATTGACAGCTAACAATGGCATGTTTCCTTCATCAACGTTACATTTTTTCCCATATCTTTCATTCATTTGTTTCGGTCTCTCTACATGGGTGACCCGAAACGTCACCCATTCCTTCTTTCCAGAGATGCTGCCTGTCCCGCTGAGTTCCTCCAGCATTTTGTGTCTATCTTCGGTTTAAACCAGCATCTGCAGTTCCTTGAGGAGATTTTCATGGTCCAAGGATAAGTAGGAAGGGTTGTCTGAGAGTTCCTTCCTCCATAGACTGTTTTAAGCGGCCTTGCTTTAAGCTGCTGCAAGCTCCCTCTGTCGAGATGACTCGCACCGGTGGGTATGGTTAATTATCACAGCCCGGGGGACAGGATTAGCACCATCATGCAACAATATAGTCAAATTGGTAGACGATCACCACTATATACGGTGAAGGGAGGATACATTTTAAATGTTGATTTGCTGCATGCCTAACACTTGTATTCAAATCGAATAACATTTCAGAATCTCCGGTTGTCTGCAACTTTAGAATCGGCAAAAATCACGTGCACATTGTACCTTCCGAAGAGTCCACCAGGGACGTGCAAAGCGAATTTTAGGACTTATTTTCCCTTCACTTAGTATGCATACTTTTTTTCGAGTTTAGACGGAGCATTTGGCAAAAGCTAGCATTTATTTTCCATAGACGGATTTTGTTAGGCCTTATTTACAATTTTTCTTACGCAGGGTTGTAAATACAAAATTGCTTTTCTATTCCCCTTAACTTTAAATTTATTTGCACGTGCGGCAGTATTAGATATTAAAGTATAATTACTTTATTATTTTTCTTATTGGCCCTAAATGGAATCACAATTTATCATTAACGACGGATGTCACAATAGTATAAATATTTGAAATGCACACTTATTTAAAAATCTTCGTCCAAGCCAGGTCACTAATTGTCCCGCTGATCCTATATGTAAGAGTCAGAATCAGGAAACAAGAAAATGTTCGCGGAATATTTGCAGCCGATCGGGTGCTGTTTAATGTTGAAGATGGAGTTGCACTAAATCTCAATTGAATAGGTAGCGGGGTGCAATGCGAAGCAGGAATGAATTACGGACTATCGAAGATATATGGAAACAGCCATCATCATTCAGCAAACACTTACAAATAAAACGTCCAATGCGGAAGAAAATAGAAACCAATTAAGTTGCTCAGTGTACTTAAAAAAAAAATCCTAGCATCACTGCGTTTCCCATTACTGGGAGAAAAGTAATGTCTAGCGTATTAAAAATATATTTAAAATATACAGTTTTGAACTAATTAAATTTGTAATCAATCCTATCGGTATTCTGTTGGAGACAGACATATTTTAAATCATGGGTACTTGCACCAATTAATTGATTATATTTTCAAGTTGGTGTCCCCCAGCTGAATGAATAAACTGCACCAAATGTGTGGAACGAAACTGCAGATGCTGGTTTATACTGAAGATAGAAACAGTGTGCTGGAATAACTCAGTGGCTCAGGCAGCATCTATGGAGAAATGGGATGGGTGACGTTTCAGGTGGGGACCTTTTCTCCAGAGATGCTGCTGCCCATCATTTTCACCCAGAGGCGCTGGCTGGCAGGAAGGAAGAAGGGGTTCCAGCCCAAAACGTCACCTATCCCTTTTCTCCACTAATATGATGTAAGAATGGATTTGAGGATGAATATTCTGCAATGATTGTCTACCTTGAGACTTGCAAGATGCAGCTCCCAAGATGCATAGGAAATGCTAGGATATTTGGTGGCATTGCATAAACAAATGCAGCAGAGACTGAGAGTTGGGGTAGAAGGAATGATGTTCTTTGATGAAGCAGGGTAGGAGCTGTGGGAGTTCTTGAGCTGGTGCTAAGTCAATGGTCTCTTGCCTATCCCTTGAAATTGAGATTGAAATAGAGATTGAAAAGTTAATGAAGGGAAGAGTCAAGGAGGAGGGTGTAAAAGTGATGACTAGTTACAAAGTTAACATTTTCCATTTCAGGGTGAGGGCAGGAAATGGCACCAATACAGTCACATCCCGAAACACAGTCTGTCCATTACCTTCCACATATGGTGCCTGACCAGCTGAGTTCCTCAAGCAATTTGTTCTTTGCTCAAAATTTCAGTCTCTTGTACCTCCTGTCATCAATATAGTTGAGAAAGAGGTGAGGGAAGACACACAAGCAGAATTGATGCAAGAATTGTTCCACGCGTTCCAAATGTGGAGATATAGTTTGGAGCTGTAGGTTCCTATTGCATGGAGCCAAGTGAGAACCTGATCAATGGAAGAACAGATTCTACAATGTGTGGAAGTGTGTTTGCGGAGGGGAATTGGCTTCTGTTCAAAAATAAGTGATGGGTCATGGTCTCCATAGTGAGGATGGGGGGGTTGAGACCAGGGTGATAGAAGCTGGACTAGCAGCAAGTGTTCCGCACCACTCATCCAGAAACACGACCTTGAATCCCACCAGGAAGCAGAGGGAATGGAAATTGAAATACAAGCATCTGATTCACTCCTCTTCCAGTGGTGGATATCCATCATTCTTACTCATTCCAGCCTATGTATGACACCAACCCAGCAATGTTTTTATCGCTTAATTGCCTCATCAGTTCATGGGTAATTAGGTGTGGAGAATGAATGTTAACATTGTCAGCCATATATACGTACTGAAAAACAATACATCAAAAACAAATTCAAAAGAGCGGCACAGAGGTAGAGTTGCTGCCTCACAGCACAAGAGACACGGGATTGATCCTGACTATGGGGGGGGGGGGGGGGGGGGGGGGGTTCGCCCTGTAACTGCATGGGTTTTCTGCAGATGCTCCAGTTTCCTCACACATTCCAAAGATATGCAGGGTTTTATGTTGGTTTGGATCTGTAAATTGCCCCTAGTGTGTTGGATGTGAAAAGTTGGATAACATAGAAATAGTGTATGGGTCATCAATGGTCATCGTAACTAGGTGGGCCGAAGGACCTGTTTCTACATGGTGTCTCTCAAACTAATTATTTCAACTACAGATAGATAGATATGAGTTTATAGGTATTGTAAAAATCAAACTAAGAGGAGGTGGGGGGAAATAAATGGGTTGAAAAAGACTGTTGTTCTACACCCAAGGAACACCCTGTAGTTCTATGCATTTTATAATTTACTCACAGGTAATCATTAGCTTCTAATTAGAGTTACTAAGGGAGTTGCCCATCATCTATCACTCCTTCACATGTGAAGAGATATTTGACTAGCCGCCTGCATTTCTAAAGTAAATGGGAGTATGTACACTTAAAAGTGTGAGGAGATTACTAGTAGTATTGGTTTGGAGTTCCGCTGCCTCTTCAGTATCAGAAGCAATTTGGGATAGATAATATGCACTAGGATTGTCAACAACATACACATCCTGTGAGTGAATAAATAAAACAAATGTTTCATATTTTAGTTTGCAGTTGCTCAGCATCCAACTAAAACCTCTTCCCTGCAAAGTCTCACCAATCCAGTAACTTTTACTGATTCTCCTTTGTGGAATTCCGTATGCTTCCAAAATACATTCTGAGCAGTTAAAATTAATGTAATACACAGCGGCAATAACAGCATTTTAAAGAAGCAACATGGAGAAAGAAGGAATAAGGTCACCTATCCATGATCTCCAGAGATGCTGCCTGACCTGTCGAGTTACTCCAGGACTTCTTGCCTTCTTTCAAAATAATACATATATTGCTCATTCCATGGGATCAGTACTGCCTGTGGATCTGACAGACAAAGTAAATGAGATGGAAATATGGAAAATGTAGGAACTTAGTGAGACCGATACAGAGGCATCCTGTGCCTTTTGATCATTATACTAGTGACAAACAACCAGGACATTACAGAAAAGCAATATCGCGATAGATTTTATGGAAGTTTGAAAGCAATTGTTAATGTCTACCCAAGGGGAGATCATTGCAGGCAGTTTACACATCACTGTTGCTTCAAATATTCATGCCTCCACCATGTCCTTATAAGATCATGGGAAGAAGGCAGGTTAATGGGGTTGGGAGGGAGAGATAGCTCAGCCAGGGTTGAATGGCAGAATAGACTTGATAGGCTGAATGCCCTAATTCTGCTCTTATGACTTATGAACTTTTTAACTCAGTTTCAACTCCAGACCAAGCAGTGGGCTGCATGGTCATTTTAGCAGAAGCAAAATAGAATCCATGAGTTTCTTGCATTTAGATTGGGAAGTGAAAAAGATGGTGATATGAGTTGGCATAGCATTGGTCAATTATCATGACAACTGGCCAAAAATATCTTAAAAGGTATTTCTCTAAATATAAAAGTTCTTAGTCATTATGCAATTGTGTATGGCTGGCGTCTCCTGTGACAATTTGCGATGCAGTGGTGCAGTATTGTAATGGGAGAGATTGAGAAAATTGTTGGAGGGATGGCACAGCTTTTGCTTGATATCAGTCTGTACTGAGAGTGGTCTGTTGAGGATTTATTGTCTAAGACCATGGCTTGAATGATATTATTGTGAGCAAGAGACCCACTCACACCGTCCATTCTCAGCACAGACAGTAGTGCATTTGATTGATTTTTTACCACATGGAAGGAGAGTTGTGATTCAACCAGCACAGTCCATTTATTTTCTCTCCACTTTTACAAAGCATGGCATTTTTATGCACATTTAGCGATAAGGTGAAACATTTTAACCAATATAGAGACTTTCACAAGTTTACATGATCATAAGTTATTGGAGTAGAATTAGGCAATTCGGTCCATCGAGTCTACTCCACCATTCAATCATGGCTGATCTCTGCCTCCTAATCCAATTTCCTTGCCTTCTCCCCATAACCCTTGACACCCGTTCTAAGATGAGATGGTGCATCATCTGACATCATCTTCACTGCATGATCATCTTGTCCTTGTAGACCCCTGCCTTTTGATTGGAGTCTAGTTGTCCCTATCCAAAAGTCCATTTGAGATATTGGTTTAGTTTAGATTAGCTTGGTAACTTGGGGGATAGTTCTTGGAGCACTGGAGATGTCCTGGTACCTTTTATCTAATACTCTGTTTGACAGAGTTATTTGGTGGAGTATAAATGCAGGCAACATACACGATATTTTATAATAAAATATGTAAAATATTGCTTCAGGCTATGCTGCTGTGCCATCAGCGACCACTTTGCCATCATGCAGCAGAGGCATGATGAAGACAGATTTCAGGGGGCAGCCAAATTCAAGAATAATGCTCACAAAATGTAGTACTTAGGGAATAAACAACTGAAAATAGTCTTCCCTTTCAACGTTTTCTGTAACTATACATTATTTTAATTGGTTCTTCCTTTTTATCCCAACATGCACCGTAACAGCAAAGATAATCATCTTGAGAGTAAACACTTCTTTTCCAATTTATTTCCATAAGAATCAAATGCAGCAGTATTACTTGTTTTTATGCAGTACCACACTCACTGGAAATAGTGCACATCACCATTCAGAGATTGAAATATTGCAGCCCACAATCACTGCAGCATTATTTAGAGTTCACAAGATTTTTTTGAATTGAACTGAATTGAATGGAATACTTGATTGTCACATGTGACAAGTTACAGTGAAATTCTTTGCTTGCATACCCAAGTATGCAAATAGTTGCCCATAAAGGGAACTTACAAAATTACAAAGTACCCCCCCCCCCCTCTTTGTTCGGGTGGGCGGTGCGACTCACGTCGCAGCGGCCTCTGCAGTCCGTCTGTCTTTTTTTATTTTTTGTTTTGTTTAAGTGTAGTTATAGTGTTTTTTGTTTAGCTGGGTATGTGTGCGGGGGTGGGGGAAACTTTTAAAATATTTTCCCTGTACAGAGGACCCGACTCAGTCGGGTCTCAGTTGTCATTGGGGCCTAGCACCGTGGAGCAGCCTCCAACCAGAACGACCTGGGGCTCCAGTTGCGGAGCTGCGGACCTATTTACCATCGTGGGGTTGGCCGGCTTCAGAGTGTGGAGAGCGGTGGTGGCGCGCAGCTGTGGCCCGACCCCGGAGATTCGGAGGCTCCAGCTGCAGGCTGGTGGACGGTGACATCGGGAGCTCACGGGTCCCTGGTGGGAGACTGCTTTTTGGAGCTCCCGCAATGGCAGCTTCTCCCGCCCGAGTTGCGGGGTTGAAAATGACCTGGAGCGGGGCCTTACATCGCCCAGCGTGGCTTTAATGGCCCAGGACTTGCTAGCGTCCGTCAGGGGCTCCAACATCAAGACCCAGAGCGCGGTCTTGCATCGCCTGGCGCGGCCTTAATGGCGGCGGGACTTATTTACCATCGCCCGCCGGGGGCTTTGACTTTGACATCGGGAGGAGAATAGGGAGTGCAGGGGAGAGATAAGACTTTGCCTTCCATCGCAGTGAGGAGGAGATTCACTGTGATGGATGTTTGTGTAAATTGTGTTGTGTCTTGGTTCTTTTTCTTGTTTGTATGACTGCAGAAACCAAATTTCGTTTGAACCTCAATGAGGGTCAAATGACGAAATAAATTGTATTGTATTGTATTCTCCCCACCCCCGCCTCGCGGCGGTCCCCCCAAGCCGGTTCCTCCTTCATTCCTTCCCCCAGTAGCGGCGCGTTACTTCCACATTGGTGCCATCATCGACCACCACACCGACCTCTGCACTATCGGCGCCAGGTCCTCTCCAGATTTTACTGGGAAATTTTAATCTCTTTCATGGGAAAAGGTTGTACAATGCTGCCATTAAAAGGAGTATCTATGAACATTCTGAACAACTCCAGAGGTCAATGTTACAAATTTCTTCCTACTTAACTGATTAGAAATGTCCTTAGAATAATTAAGTGCCTTTAACTATTGAAAGTAGGATCACAGCTAATTTATTGATCAAACATGTCAGCAGATTTATTATCCCTCACAGTATGGCTATGGCCCAAATGATTGTTTGATTGAGTGCTCCTAGCTATACACATTGCTTCAGAAAATTAGATTAAATCAGATCTTACAGCTCAGTGTAGAGAAAATAATACCATGTTTATTAAAAAAAAGGATACAAAGCTCTGGAGTAAATCAGCAGGTCAGGCAGCATCTCTGGAGAACATGGATGGGTGACTTTTTTGGTCAAAACCCATGTGAGATGATTGTAGGGGTGTAGAAGAAAGCTGGCAAAAGGAAGGGGAAAGACAAAGCATGGCAGGTAATAGGTTGACACAGGTGAGGAGGTTTTCTTGACAGGCAGATGGTTGGAACAAAGGCCAGAGATAAGAACAATAGGTGTAGGAGGGAACTGCAGATACTGGTTTAAACTGAAGATAGACACAAAAAGCTGGGGTAACGGCAGGTCAGACAGCACCTCAGATGGAACTATAGGTGTGAGATGTGTTTGAAAAGTTGCAGATTGTGAAGCTAGTGGGAGAAAACTTCAAACCTGTCTCACGCCTAAAGTTCTTATCTTTGGCCTTTGTTCCAACCATCTGCCTGTAAAGAAACCTCCCTGGTCTGTGTCGACCTATTACCTGCTACACCTTGTCTTGTCTTCCCCCTTTTCCAGCTTTCTTCTGCTACCCACATTGATTAAAGAAGGGTCTCAACCCAAAACATCACCTGCCCATGTTCTCCAGAGATGCTGCCTGACCTGCTGATTTACTCCAGCACTTTGTGTTGCCAGTATCTGCAGCCCTTTGTTTCTACAATGATGATGGAATTTTGCCATTTAAGGCACAGGTTTTAAGCTGTGTGATTCATGCTGGGCTTCCTGATGCTGAGGGGGTGCGGGTTTGTCTGAAATGTCAAAATTCAGATAGCCTGAATGACTCGCATACGCCTATTGACCAAATGCAACACCGCGCTAATCCAAAGAAAGGTAATGCTTTTGGCCATTTTCTTACTCAAATATTTATGTAATTGATTTTTCTATTTTACTTCAGACGAAACCGCTGCTTCATTTTCCACGCTTCAAAATATCTAATTTGGCCCATTCTTTGGAAAGTGAACCAAAATGTCACACACGTGACCAGATGTCACCACAAAAAAAAACATTAAAAAATTATTGTGAAAGATTAATCTTATTCATCGCTATTTTCCTACCTACAGAACTATAATGCATGTCCACTAAGGATATGAACATTCTGGTTTTTTTTAAATTCACAGAGTTTGTAAAATGCTTCCACGCGATGTCACACACGTGACCAGTCATATTTTACCTCTGACCCTAAACAAACATTGTCAGTATAACATAAACATTTCACTTGATAAACCAAAAAAATATATAAATCATATATACAGTACAAAACAATGTACCTGTAATGCTTTTAGAATTCGAAGAGATGTTTTCCACAATTTTTCATCTTTTTTGGTCACACACGTGACTAAGAATGGGCCATTATATGAGCGAGCCAATTTGTTTTATTGTGTTCCTTTTCATTGGAGGGTATTTTCACTAATCATTGGTTTAAGGTAAAGACGACTATTAGGAATATTCATTTCATTTTGTTACTGAAAGATATCATACCTTTTGTTTCAATTCCGTATGCATAAGACATAAGGGTCGAGCTGTTATAAAATAGTAAGCGGTGAGCCTTAACCTTAATTTCAAATTTAATGCACAGAACTGTGAGAACTATTACCCTGCCTAAGAATATTATAAATCTGAAGTTAAGACTATTAATTCATAAATCTTTTATGTTTAATTTAGCTAAATTCACCTTGAAGTTTCATATTTTGGTGTCCTTTGCTTCAGTAGAATGTAGTAGAACTGATTTTGGTTTCTATGTCTGTTACAGTGCCTTGGTTACCAGCAGGGATTACTAACAGGAGACCTGTGCAAGGATTTGTGTGTCACACAAACAATGGTTTATAAACGATGCCTCTACTATGATAAAGGGAAAAAAGTTATACAGGCTGATTGGAATGGACAACCAATAATTCTGAAATCCAAGCTAGAAGACTTCTTAAGCTACGACAGCCTGTTCCTCCTGGATGAACAAGAAAGCAGGTCCATTCCGGAAATTGACATCCTGGTCTTTACTGCACTGGAAATCAAACACTCCTTGGGTCTGGAAGTGAAGAATGTTACAGCACCACAACTATGGACCAAGCACTTAAAAGACAGGAGGGGCTCATTCTCAAGGGCAGAACTGGCCAGTATGTGGTCCCTGTTGCAGCAAGAGGAATACGTATTCTTCCAGTTACTGCAGGATCTCAGTAAACATGTTCTCAAAATGATAGGCTCCTGTGGACATTTCTATGCTGTCGAGTACCTTACAGCCGGTCACGCTTGGCATCACAACCTTTTCTCCCTGGAGGAGCTGAGCCCCTACTCCTGGCATGGCAGCAGCAGCAAGGCATTGTGGCAGGCGACTAATAGCATTGCACTTAGCTTCCTTGATCTAGCTAGGCACTTTGAGAATGACTTTTCCCACCCGCTTCACCTCTGTGACATCAAGCCAGAGAACTTTGCTATCAGGGCTGATCTAACGGTAAATTGTGCGCATGGGACGAGAGAATGGCAACATTGAAATGTTACCCGGTTCATAAATGCATTTAAAATGTTATGATTTCAAACTGCACAGTTATCATTTTCATGTAGCAATGTTAGAAAATTTTGAGATTTTAAAAATCAAGACTGCAATTTATCCCATCAGATAAAGCATAAAAATAAGTTTAATTTGACACTTAATTCACTTTCATATCTTCAGTATTAAAAAAGTCAGGGCCATTTTCATACTCGGAAATTAGCAACTTGCTTCCTATTGCTTTTTTATTGACTTAACACAAAAGTTGTGATCGAGGACAGTCAAAAGCCCCTAACTTCCTTAAAATTTAAGAGAACTGAAAGAAATTTTCAGTTATTGTAGATTGAAGTATTCTGAAACAAATATGAAACAATCTTACTTGGATGGCCCGAAATTAAAGCATATAATTAGTTAGTTACCCAATTGTAGCCAATTACAAAATTCAATTACTAGATTTAAACATTTATTAATTTCTTAAGAACATTTTTTTTTTAAACGTAAAGCCTAAGTGTCCAATTAACAGTCACACAATAATTCACAATATAACATGATTTTTAAATCTAATTGTCATTAATTTATAGGCCAAATTGAAGGAATTCAGTGTTTAATGCCTGTAGATTAATGAGCATTTTAAACAGCTTGCGAGTGGGATTTTCTGGAACGTGATGGATTGGAACGTTGCGGTTGCGGTGAATTTAAACCCCATATCGTCAGGAAAAATTCTGCCAGTTCATATGGGGAATAAATTACCTACGTAAAATCCGTCCCCGTTGTCGGCGTTCACGGCATTAGGAGCTAATTTTTATTTTACTGCAGCGATGAAATAGTCGGGCTATTTATTAAAAAAACTGGACTTACCAGCAGTTGGAACAAATCTCCAAAAATAATTAATTCTGTATACTCCGAGAAAATAAAGCTCCGGATGGCAAGGGGAAAACCGCATTTTCGGCACGGACTTGAAGGGCCGAGATGGCCTGTTTCCGTGCTGTAATTGTTATATGGTTATATGTTATATGGTTATTTTAACCCCGCCCCCCCCCTTAAAGGCGCCAAAGTCGCGCACACGGCCAGCGGCAGAACTGCAGCACTGCTAAAGGTAAGTTTTGTAACATACCTATTTCATGTGGTGTATAATACTCCAAATTAATCTTCCATTCGAAGCAATGGGTTTCAATGGTACAGTGATACATTATTCTCACATGTACTGAGATACAGTGAAATTCTTTGTTTTGCGTACTATTTTGTGAGGTCAAACTATATATAAGCACAAGCATAACTACATGTAAAAGTGCACCAATTGCAGTGTGAGAATAGTAGACTTCACCGAGGCAGTACACAAAGAATCATCATGATTTCAGCGCCCATCTTGTGACCTTGAAATTTTAATTTCTTAAAAATATAAAGTCTAATCTTGGTAGGGTGGCGCAATAGTCCTGGTGGCAGCACGGGGTCAGTGTTGCGAAGGTTGGCCAGGCCTAGCGATGATGTCACTGTCCTCCACCGCGGCTCCGCTGCATCTTGCTGAAGCCACACCCGATCCACATGCTTCAGTGATCGCGCTGCAGGGTCTCCATCTCGACCCATGAACATGCTGTCCCCTTGCCACCCGCAGCCATCACTCATCCTCCATGCACTGGGGTTTCTCCGACAAACAACCTGGCAAGTGTTCAGCAAAATGATTGCTGAGTCTATGCTTGGCCTCGCTGATGTACAGGAGGTCACATCAAGCACACTGGATGCCTCCTGATGTGGCCTCTTGAACATCAGTGAGACCAAGCATGGACTGCTTCACCGAACACTTGCACTCAAGCTGCGAAGGCCTACTAGACCTCCTGGTTGCTAAACATTTTCACTCACTTTCCCATTTCCGTATTGATCTTTCTGTCTGAGCCTCCTGGATTGCCAGAATGAGACGACACATAAACTGGAGGAACAGCACCTCATATTCTGCTTGGGTAGCTTACAACCCAATGGTGTGAACATCTAATTCTACAATGTTAGGTAAACTCTATCAACGCACACCCTTTCCCCCTTCCCGTTTCTCTTCTACACCACCCTCCCCACCCTTTACTACCTTCCCTCCCCGTGCCTCACCTTGACTTGCACCTATTTCTCCCCCTTCCCCTCCATCTACATTCCTTCCTCTGGCTTTGAAACTCTTCAATGCTTTTATCTCACTTGTATTTTTTTGTTATCTCTGGCCTTTGTCCAAGTTCAAGTTCAAGTTCAAGTGAGTTTATTGTCATGTGTCCCTGATAGGACAATGAAATTCTTGCTTTGCTTCAGCACACAGAACATAGTAGGCATTTACTACAAAACAGATCAGTGTGTCCATATATCATAATATAAATATATACACACATGAATAAATAAACTGATAAAGTGCAAATAACAGATAATGCATTATTAATAATCAGAGTTTTGTCCTAGCCAGATTTAATAGCCTGACGGCTGTGGGGAAGTAGCTATTTCTGAATCTGGTTGTTGCAGTCTTCAGGCTCCTGTACCTTCTACCTGAAGGTAGCAGGAAGATGAGTGTGCGGCCAGGATGGTGTGGGTCTTTGATGATGCTGCCAGCCTTTTTGAGGCAGCGACTGCGATAAATCCCCTCGATGGAAGGAAGGTCAGAGCTGATAATGGACTGGGCAGTGTTTACTACTTTTTGTAGTCTTTTCCTCTCCAGGGTGCTCAAGTTGCCGAACCAAGCCATGATGCAACCGGTCAACATGCTCTCTACTGTGCATCTGTAGAAGTTAGAGAGAGTCCTCCTTGACAAACCGATTCTCCGTAAACTTCTCAGGAAGTAGAGACGTTGATGTGATTTCTTGATGATTGCATCAGTGTTCTCGGACCAGGAAAAATCTTCAGAGATGTGCACGCCCAGGAATTTGAAGCTCTTGACCCTTTCAACCATCGACCCGTTGATATAAACGGGACTGTGGGTCCCCATCCTACTCCTTCCAAAGTCCACAATCAGTTCTTTGGTTTTGCTGGTGTTGAGGGCCAGGTTATTGTGCTGGCACCATATGGACAGTTGCTCTATCTCTCTTCTATACTCTGACTCATCCCCATCAGTGATACGTCCCACAACAGTGGTGTCGTCAGCGAACTTGATGATGGAGTTCACACTGTGACCGGCTACGCAGTCATAGAGTATAGAGTGAGTACAGCAGGGGGCTGAACACACAGCCTTGAGGTGCTCCCGTGCTGATTGTTATCGAGGCTGACACATATCCACCAATACGAACAGAATGTGGTCTGTGAATGAGGAAGTTGAGGATTCAATTGCAGAGGGATGCGCAGAGATCCAGTTCTGCAAGTTTGGTAACCAGCTTGGAGGGGATGATTGTGTTAAATGCCGAGCTGTAATCGATAAATAACAGCCTGACGTATGAGTTTTTGTTGTCCAAGTGGTCCAGAGCGGAGTGGAGGGCCAGTGAGATCGCATCCACCGTTGATCTGTTGTGACGGTAAGCGAACTGCAATGGGTCCAGGCTTTTGTCAAGGTAGGAGTTGATTTGCTCCATGATCAACCTCTCAATTCACTTCATCACCACAGGCGTTAGTGCCACTAGTCCAGCCATGTTGTTATCAAAAGCTCTCCCCACCTGTATTCACCTATTACCTGCCACTTTGCCCTGTCCCTTCTCTCTCCTAGCTTTCTTCCCTCCCTCTACAATCAGTCTGAAGAAGAGTTTCGACCTAAAAATGTCACCAATTCATGTACCCCAAGCATGCTGTCTCACCCACTGAGTTACTCCAGCACTTTGTGTCGTTCTCCATGGGAGAGCAATGTTGAGGAGCAGTATTGCAACGTGAGAAAATTGTTGGGGTGACAGCACATCAGTTGTTCAGCCTGAACTGAGAGTGGGTCTGTTGTGGATATGTTGGACATGGCTTGCATGATATTATTGTGGAGCATGAGAATTACTCACACAGTCTATTCTCAGGTCAGACAGAAATGCAGATGATCGATTTTTCGCCCTGCAAAAGAGGATAAAGGCCAATTAATTAACTGGTACAATCCATGCACTCTCTCGCCACATACAATGATCTAGTCTGCACTATCTTCTAAAAGGCCTGTCCCACTTGGCCGTCATTTGCGCGTCATGCAGATGGCGTGCGAAGATTTTGTACATCACGCATCACTGCCTATGTCACCACGCACCATGCGCGCGTAATGTGCACCAGGCGCGCGTAATGTGCACCATGCGCGCATCACGTGCGTGTCATCATGATGTGTAAATGATGATGCGCAAATGACGGCCAAGTGGGACAGGCCCTTAAGGCAGAGAATCCCAAAGATTTACCGTCTTGTGTGACAAGATTCACAAATAACTCTTTATAATCTACTGATCTTCCAATCAACCTTGTTCTGACCCTTGCAGTGTTTATCTGCACTTTCTTTGTTGCTGTAACATTTCTGCATTCTGCATTGTGTTTATTTCTCCACCACCTGATGTGCTCATGTATCGTATGATTTGCCTGGGCAGCATGCAGAGCAACACATTCTTTTAAATGTAACTAGGTATACCTGACCATAATAAACTAATACCAATACATAAACACCTAATGATTAATACATTATGAGAGGTCAATAGCAACAAATGCAAAGATAAATTTCAGAAGTAAATTAGATAGATACTTCGGACCATGCCTGAATGATGTCTACGATTTGCTGCACGCAAGTTCTTTTACCCCTTTTTGCAGCTGTTATTAAAACATATGCACACCATATTGCCACCAGTAGAGGCAGCTTTTCATTATTTAAGAGGTTTAAGACTTTCCTCTTTGTAACTATTGTAATCTTAATCTTATCTCCTTTATGGTTTCACTGTTACGAAGAGAACAAACTAGCTTCTCCTCCCAGTCCATGGAACTAATTCCTTTTCCTGAAACTATTTTAGCAAATGTTTTCTTTTCCCTTTCCAAAGCTGACTTATAATTCCTAAAGTGCTGTGGGCAGAAATTGACAATCAAATTCAACTGGGGATAAATTACATAGATTTAAATTAAAAGTGTGAACTGAATGTGAATCTGAAAACTTGTTTTGGCATTTTATCCAAACCAAAGCATAAAAATTAAAAAAATAATCTAATAGTATAACTAACCATTAAATTGAGGCATCTGTTTAAATATGCATAGCATTGTTAACCCTTTAATAGTCATATTTTGCACTTTTAGTTGTGAATATAATCAAATGCACAATAAAAATGTGCTTGTTTGTGTAAGTAACTTTGTGCATGTTATGGATTAATGTTCAGATACTGAAGCAGTAAACAAAAAGTTTAGAATGAGCTCATCTGCATGTCTAAATATTGTACACATGAATGTGCCAAGGATAAATCACAGATCCAGATATATATAAAATCACATTTCTTTTAACACCAATTACTGGCGTACCACTGCCTTAACACCACTGTCCAGTGCTGTGGACAGCAGCGAATAATTTCTGAGGTAGATATGATGCAGGAAAATTGTGGTGCGGAGGCGCAACAAGTAGCATTGCTGCCTCATAGCTTCAATGACGTGGGTTCAATCCTGATGTCGGGTGCTGTCAGGGTTTTCCACACAATGCTTTTGCTTTCCCCTGAACCCTAAACAAGCAGGTAGGTTGATTGTAGTTTAATCAGCCACTGTAAAATGCCCTTTGTATAGGCTTGGTGAGAATAGCTGGTGACAAAATGCAATGATATGTTTGAATTAATTTACTTTTAAAATATTTTTTCCTTATTGCATTTTATTTTATTATATTAACATATATTTTAAGTATACTTAAGTTTTACTTTTATATTTTTTTAACATTTTATTAATTAAAAAAGTAGCATTTTAAACATTTAAATATTTGTGACAAGCTATGCTCAGTTGTGCAGCTTAGCTGACTGTCAAAATGGATAGGAGCTTTGATGGCTCGCCTACATGATGCTATAGTTTACACAGGTCTGCCAGACCCCAGGGCATTGCCGTGAGCAGCAAATGAGCCTAACACCAAGGGAATCTATGAAAGGTAAATCTTGAGCTGGTGTGTTGATCAGAGACAAGCATGGGTGACTTGGCAATTACAGGATTGGTTTAATATTTCCATTAAAGTAGACAATTGGAATGTCGTGAAGTGAAGAGTTTAAAATTGATTACTGTTAATAACATTGTACTTATGTCCTTTTGGCATTTATGTAAGCAAACTCATTTTGTTAAGGCGATTGAAAGAGAACCCATCTGTGAGATACCATGGATGTTATTTTGGAGACGTTAGCTGACCTCCATTTTTCTGTTTTAGGTTGTTGCAATAGATGTAGACATGGCTTTTTTTGAACCCAAAATGCGTGACATCCTTGAACAAAATTGTACAAATGACGAAGACTGCAGTTTTTTTGACTGTTTCTCGCATTGTAATTTAAAGACTCAAAGATGCAGAGCAGAGCGTTCAAATAACAACCTGCAGGTTAGTTAAAAACATCACTAAGTTAAATGAATGTATTTTCATCAATACTTTAACTTTAATGTTCATGCATCTGATGTAATGTTGCATAGGTCAATTATTGCTTGTGCTCTTTGACTGGTGCCCACCAGTAATAACTCATTTAACACATCAGTTCTCCAGTCCTATCTTCACTTCTAACTGTATCTCATTACTGCAAAAAAGAGAGCTTTGTTTAATTCTTGATCCATTACCCTGCAAGTTACAGGGCTTGTCAAGAGCTAAGCCAGACTCTTTATAAATGTGGTGAGAATTTCTGTGTCAATTCTACCAGGCTTTTGTTCTCCATTCACTTTCAGTCCTTCTGCCAATGTGACTAACACAAGAGTCAAGAGTCAACTCGAGAGTTTATTGTCATGTGTCCCAGATAGGACAATGAAATTCTTGCTTGCTGCAGCACAACAGAATATTGTAGGCATAAATACAGAACAGTTCAGTGTGTCCATATACCATAGAAAACATATACATACACACACATAAATAAACAGAAAAAATGCAATAGGCTGTTATAGTTCAGAGTTTGTTTGAAGTTGTGTTTAATAGTCTGATGGGGGAAGTAGCTGTTCCTGAACCTGGTTGTTGCAGATTTCAGGCTCCTGTACCTTCTATCTGATGGCAGCGGAGAGATAAGTGTGGGTCCTTGATAATACTGGCAGTTTTTTGGAGGAGCGATTGCGATAGATCCCCTCGATGGTAGGGAGGTCAGAGCCGATGATGGACTGGGCAGTGTTTACAACTTTTTGCAGCCTTTTCCGCTCCTGGACGCTCAAGTTGCCGAACCAAGCCACGATGCAACCGGTCAGCATGCTCTCTACTGTGCACCTGTAGAAGTTCGAGATAGTCCTCCTTGACATACCGACTCTCCGCAATCTTCTCAGGAAGTGGAGGCACCGATGTGCTTTCTTTATAATTGCATCAGTATTCTGGGACCAGAACAGAGCTTCGGAAATATCCATGCCCAGGAATTTGAAGTTCTTGACCTTCTCCACCATTGATCCGTTGATATAAATGGGACTGTAGGTCCTCATCCTACCCCTTCCAAAGTCCACAACCTGTTCCTTGGTTTTGCTGGTGTTGAGGGCTAGGTTATTGTCCTGGCACCATTTGGTCTATCGGTTGATCTCACTTATATATACTCAGACTCTGTCTCATCCCCATCAGTGATACGTCCCACAACAGTGGTGTCGTCGGCGAACTTGATGATGGATTTTGCACTATATCTGGCTACATGGTCATGAGTATAGAGTGAGTAAAGCAGGGGGCTGAGCACACAGCCTTGAGGTGCTCCTGTGCTGATTGTTATCGAAGATGACACATTTCCACCAAAACGGACAGACTGTGGTCTGTGAATGAGGAAGTCCAGGATCCAATTGCAGAGGGATGCGCAAAGACCCAGATCTGAGAGCTTGGAAACCAGCTTGGGGATGATGGTATTAAATGCCGAGATGTAGTCAATGAATAACAGCCTGACATACGAGTTGTTGTTGTCCAAGTGGTCCAGAGCGAAGTGGAGAGCCAGTGAGATCGCGTCCACCGTTGATCTGTTGTGGCGGTATACGAACTGCAGTGGGTCCAGGTTTTTGTTGAGGTATGAGTTGATTTGCGCCATGATCAGCCTCTCAAATTACTTCATCACCACAGACGTTAGTGCCCCTGGTCGATAGTCATTGCGGCACGTCACCTTGCTCTTCTTGGGCACCGGTATTATTGATGCCCTTTTAAAGCAGGTGGTAACCTCAGACCTCAGAAGTGAGAGGTTGAAAATGTCTGTAAAAACTCCAGCCAGTTGGTCCGCACAGGTTTTATAACACACCCGGGTATACCATCAGGTCCAGGCGCTTTCCGAGGGTTCACCCGTCTGAAGGATTTAGTGACGTCGACCTCTGTGACTGTGACCAAAATACCATCACGGCGAATGGGGGCTCAGGAAGGCACATCAGTGTTCTCCCTATTCAAGCCCGCCGCAGTTGCCAAACATCCGTCTCATCCTCCAGCTTGGAGCAGGTCCCTTTTGGCCTTTTTGATGGCCTTACCAAGGTCGTATCTGGACTTCTTGTTGACCTCTGTATCTCCAAACCTGAATGCCAGGAACCTGGTCTTCAGAAGAATGCGGATCTCATGGTTCATCCAAGGCTTCTGGTTAGGAAACACTCAGAAGGTTTTTGTTGGGATGCAGTCCTCCACATATTTCTTTATGAAGTCTGTAGCGACTGTGGCATATTCATTCAGGTCCGTTGCCGAGTCCCTGAACATTGCCCAGTCTACAGACTCCAAACAGTCCTGGAGTTGTTCCTCTGGGGATGAGGACTGTACAGAGATAAGAAAAGATTGCTAAAGAATAGGCTGGCACGATTAACAGAGAAGTGGCAAATTAAGTTTAACAACTAAAAGTGTTAAGTAATATATTTTGACAGACAGAATTAGGAGAGACAATTTTGATTAAAAGACAGTTTGATATGCAAGGGGATGCAAAACAAAGGGGCCTAGTTGTACGTGAGCATACAATATCTAAAATGGCAGGACATGTTGAGCCAATAAGGGATCCTGGAACTTATAAAAAGAAGCACATGGTGCATAAAAGGGAAATTATATTCTGATTTTTCATAAAGGACTAGTTCAACCACAATTGGACCATTGTGTCCAACTGGGTTCCTTCAAGAAGTATGTGATTCATACAGCACAGAAGCAGGCTCGTCTTGCTGATATTGATCACAAGTCAACCCTAATTCTGTTTGCCTGTGTTCACCTCATATCTCTCTAAACTTTTCCTATCTATGTGTAGGAAGGAACTGCAAATGCTGGTTTATACCAAAGAATAACACAAAATGCTGGAGTAATTCAGCGGGACAGGCAACATCTGTGCAGAGAAGGAATGGGTGACGTTTTCAGAAGGGTCCACCACTGTCTGTGTGACAAACCTGCCCCTAAAATTCTCTTTATGTAGTTTACCTCTCACTTTCAACCTATGTCCTTCGGTTTTATACTCCCCCAGCCTGGGAAAGATGGTATCTATCTCCCCTATACATGTCCCTCATGATTTTATAAGCCTCCATTAGATCTCCCCTCATAATACCAACCTGTCCAGTCTTTCCTCATAACTAAAATGCTTCATTCTATACTGCATCCTGAAGTGGAGTGGGGGAGGGAGAACCTTCAAAACCTTCATAACTTTGTACTATTTCACCGATTGGAACAAAACCTATTTAGCTTACAGCAGAGGAGAATGGTGAGTAAGATGGCGAAAAATCGTAGCACTATGAGGGATCATTTTTGTGCAAATTTAATTACAACGCAGGGAGGAAGTGGTCAAGATGAGAGTTTTAGTAATGTATAGATATTCAACCAGTATTATACATCCACATATTCATTACCTGTAATTCAATCTCAAAATGCACTATTTTGTACCTTTGATAATTAGCTCAATTACGCTATGTTTTCTGTCACTAATACATTTTTAATGCAAATTGTTAGTTTTATTTAATACTGATATTAAACAGTAAGGATCTAAGTTGGGGGACCCAAATGTACGCATTTGTAATTCTTTTGAACGCTATGTAGTCAGCATCATACACTTAGTAGTGTTACGCTATTAATGAACAGTAAGTTGAAACTGAAGCAGATGGGCTGCATCATTGGCCTTGAGAAGAATATAATTGAACTTGGATTTTGCTGTAGAAATCAGGTATGCTAATAGTGCACTCTGTTGTTAATATATAAATCAGTCTGAACATTTAGACAATTAAAATTAGACCACAACTCCAAAACATATTGGGAAATTCCTGCTACTCTTTTCCTTTGTACAAGCAGCTTTGTTTTGATTACAATTAAGATCTTGTTGGATCTTGTCTGGCAACATTCTTAATAAAAGGCAAATCCGCAGTAAATTGTTGACATTATTGTTAAACCTTTTATTTGGGAGAATAATGGGTATTAGATGATGATTTATTTATATCTTCTTACTTTTCCAGTATGTCTAATATATAGCTCTTTACCTCTCTCACCCCTCTCTGTCCCCCAAAACTCAATCTTTCTTCTTGCACATTATTTATTTTCCTGCATTTGTTTTTCCTATATTTCGCAAGGATTTCCAAGTACCCATTTCCAGAAAGTTACTGAAACCGTTACTGATCAGTGGTTTCCCAGATGCCTTACCTTAGAGGAGGAGGAAGTCAGTATCCCTTTGGGGCATTTAACAAGTCTACCGAAAGAAGCATGGATCCAGGGCAATTTTCTGCCCTGGATATTTAGTCTGATGTATGAACCAGACAGGTCCACAGTCCAAATTAATCATTCCTTGTAATTAATCAGTCAACCTTAATTATTAAAAGGTGGAGTAGTATCCCTGATGTTGATGGCTGGGAGTTGGGGCAGGGATGGCTTGGTGAGACTGGCTGCACATTTTACATGATCAAAGGGGGACTAGAATTTGATGGATAATTCTCATCAACTTTATTATTGAAATCTGTTGTACATTTATGAATAACTGTACATGGACTACACATAGAACCATTGAATCCAGGGCTGACAATATTGAAGGAATTTTAAAAAATCACTGCGAAGTAAAACATCATGGAGTATTCCATAGAATTGAAAGTCATGAATTACTATATTCACATTGTCATGAATGTGTACATAATACATTACATACTAAATATCATGCAACACATTTATATCAGAATATTTTAAATATCCATCAATCACATTTATTCACTTAATTATAGACTGAGAAGAAAACTATCAATTGGGTGCCTACATCTGTTGTCTACTGAGGCTGTCTAAAATTTGCCGAGCATACCTAATAACTCCAATTTTCTCACATCTACTTTCATCCCTGTCAGCATAAATCAGACCCCAGACCTACAATAAATTATTTTCTTTTATCATAAAAGTACCAGCTGCACACAGTTTTATTTGGATTCCCTAGGCATTTACTTCCTGAATCAATCTGTATGAAAGTCGTTGTTGAGGTCTTAGCTATAATCACCATATATTACATCAAATGCTCTGCCCTCATCAATGGTCCTTGCTAATCCCTCAAAAAGGGATATCATCCAAACACATCATATTCCACACTATTTGACCTTGACAAACCAGTATCTCTCTAATTAAAGCAACCCTCCAACCAAATCTCCTGGGATTTACCAGTAACACCCCTGTACATCGTAAAGCCATGATCCAATGAAGGTTATCATGTCATACTCCCATGCACCTATCAATATCGTCACGTTTCTTCCATAGGCTTCCTTATACATACAAATGTGTACAATAGCTTCTTTCTCCACTGCCTTTTTCACTCTACTTTCTAAATGCATTCCTCTATCTTCCAGGGTCATTTACCCAACCACATTTTTCACGCTCTCCCATTTAAAGGTGATTTGAGGTTCACCTCCACCCAGCTAAACTCATGTAAACCTTTTTTCCCAATGATTTTCCCATACTCAATTTTAGACTGACTAATCTTCAGCTCTTCTATTCTATTCTATTATATTATGTTCTGTTAGACCATGGTACCACAATGGACTCTGTCACTTAAACAATGGGCCCCAGCTATGCCTGCCTCTTTGTACAGTACGTCGAACAATCCTTGTCCGAGGCGTACTGTGACCCTACCCCAAAACTCTACCTCCACTATATTGACGACTGCATTGGTGCTTCCTCTTGCACCCATGCAGAACTCACTAACTTCATCAATTTCACTGCTAACTTCCATCCGGCACTCAAATTCACCTGGACTATTTCTGACATCTCCCTACCATTTCTAAACCTCACCATCTCCATCGCAGATATTAGATTGCTGACCGGCATCTACTACAAACCCGCTGACACCCATGGCTATATGGACCACATTTCTTCCCACCCTGCTTCCTGGAAGGACTCTATCCCCCTACTCCCTATTCCTCGGTCTATGCCGCATCTGCACCGAGGATGAGGTGTTCCAAACCAGGGCATCGGAGATGTTCTCATTCTTTAGGGAATGGGGGTTCCTCTCCTCTGCTATAGATGAGGCTCTCACAAGGGTCTCCTCTATATCCAGCAGCTCTGCTCTCACTCCCCATCCCCCCACTCGTAACAAGGACAGAGTCCCCCTTGTCCTCACCTTCCACCCTACCAGCCGTCACATAAAACCCTCCAATCCTCCGACATTTTCGTCAACTCCGATGGGATCTCACCACTTGCCACATCTTCTCATCTCCTCCCCTTTCTGCTTTCCGCAGAGACCGTTCCCTCTATAACTCCCTGGTCAATTTGTTCCTTCCCACCCACACTACCCTCTCCCCGGTACTTTCCCTTGCAACCACAGGAAATGCTACACTTGTTACTTTACCTCGCCCCTTGACTCCATCCAATGACTCGAGCAATCTTTCTAGGTGAGGCAGAGGTTCACATGACCCTCCTCCAACCTCATCTACTGCATCAACTGCTCTACATCTGTGAGACCAAGCGCAGGCTTTGCGATCGCTTCGCCCAACACCTCTGCTCAGTTCGCAATAACCACCCTGATCTCTTGGTGGCTCAGCACTTCAACTCCCCCTCCCATTCCGAATCCAACCTTTCTGTCCTGGGCCTCCTCCATGGCCAGAGTGAGGCCCACCACAAATTGGAGGAACAGCACCTCATATTTTGCTTGGGTAGTTTACACCCCAGCGGTATGAACATTGACTTCTCCAATTTCAGGTAGTCCTTGCTTTCTCCCTCCTTCCCAGCTCCCCCACAGGCTACTGTCCCCGCCTCTTCCTTTCTTTTTCCCGCTCCCCCCTTCCCCCCCACCCCGACATCAGTCTGAAGAAGAGTCTCGACCCGAAACGTCACCTATTCCTTCGCTCCATAGATGCTGCCCCACCCGCTGAGTTCCTCCAACTTTTTTGGCTTCCTTAAACCTTCTCCAATATCACCAGCAAACTGCGCGCTCACATTATTGGACTTGGCCCTGTTGATATGCATCCATCCTCTGCAAGTACCAGTCTTCTCAGCACAGGACTAAGCATTTAGCCTCAAGAATCCAATTCTTGCCCTTTTCCAACATGTCTCCATCCACATGTTCATTTGCACCCCCTACCCTCTCTCTCTTTCCTGGGCCTCAGCACCCTGCTGTGCACCCAGTTCTCCTACTATTCTGCTCCTGTTTCCCTGTCCCTCTTTCACTTATATCCCTCCTCTGGCTTTATTATTCACTTTTCCGTAACATTTGACACCCTTACTAATCAAGAACCTGTCAATCTCCGCTTTAAAAATAGCCAAAGACTTGACCTCCATAGCCAGCTGCAGCAATAAAGTCCACAGATTCACACCCTCTGGATAAAGACATTCCTCCTCATGCCCTTCTAAAGGTACATCTTTGTCTACCTACCAGCTAGTCAAACTCCCCCTGGCCTGTATCCGTTAATCTCTTGCCAGGCTTTGTCCACCCCCACTCCTTTTCCAGCTTTCTCTCCCCTACTGCAAACAGTCTGAATAAAGGTCCTGACCTGAAAGGTCAGCTAACCATTTCCTCCACATATGCTGCTCGATCCACTAAGTTCTCCTGGCAATTTGTGTTTTGCTCGAGATTCCAGCATTTGCCGTTCATTGTGCCTTCATTGGCAATTCCTGGCCATCATCGAGGCCAGCTTAGAACAAGCAATGTCCATGATCTCTAAATGCAGACTTATTACAGGGGTCATTAGACATCATGTTTTTTTCTCCGGGTGACATATGTGAGTGATGGGAAATATGAATCTTAGTTTTGGGTGCACACAGAGACTGAAACCAATATGGCCCAAACCAAATCACCAAAGACGTTAGGTCAGATCCACAAATGTACTTTTATGGATGGCTCAAGTTTTCTCACTCAATATTTAATTGAAACTTTTGACTGTAAAAGAATGAATGAATATTCCCTGAAGAAACTTTCCATATTTTATCATATCTTTAATTAAAATATTCTTTAATGATTGCATTTTTAAAATAAATTAGTTTTGCATGCGATACAAAGTAACTTATTGGTCTGGTGGAACAGGATGAGAAATAGATTTATGATGAATGCCACACACAACCTTGTTTCCTGAAAATGTTTCCAGCACACATCTGTTAGTTGTTTGCAAATTATTATGAATATAGAATAATTATAATGTTCAAAGATCTGAATTAAAAAATGATGAATCTCATGAACTTTACATAGCTTATAAAATTGATATTAAACAGTAAGGATCTAAGTTGGGGAACCCAAATGTACGCATTTGTAATTCTTTTGAAGGCTATGTAGTCAGTATCATACACTTAGTAGTGTTACGGTATTAATGAACAGTAAGTTGAAACTGAAGCAGATGGCTGCATCATTGGCCTTGAGAAGAATATAATTGAGCTTGGATTTTGCTGTAGAAATCAGGTATGCTAATAGTGCACTCTGTTATTAATATATAAATCAGTCTGAACATTTAGACGATTAAAAATTAGACCACAACTCCAAAACATATTGGGAAATTTCTGCTACTCTTTTCCTTTGTACAAGCAGCTTTGTTTTGATCACAATTAAGATCTTGTTGGATCTTGTCTGGCAACATTCTTAATAAAAGGCAAATCCGCAGTAAATTGTTGACATTATTGTTAAACCTTTTATTTGGGAGAATAATGGGTATTAGATGATGATTTATTTATATCTTCTTACTTTTCCAGTATGTCTAATATATAGCTCTTTACCTCTCTCACCCCTCTCTGTCCCCCAAAACTCAATCTTTCTTCTTGCACATTATTTATTTTCCTGCATTTGTTTTTCCTATATTTCACAAGGATTTCCAAGTACCCATTTCCAGAAAGTTACTGAAACCATTACTGATCAGTGGTTTCCCAGATGCCTTACCTTAGAGGAGGAGGAAGTCAGTATCCCTTTGGGGCATTTAACAAGTCTACCGAAAGAAGCATGGATCCAGGGCAATTTTCTGCCCTGGATATTTAGTCTGATGCATGAACCAGACAGGTCCACAGTCCATATTAATCATTCCTTGTAATTAATCAGTCAACCTTAATTATTAAAAGGTGGAGTAGTATCCCTGATGTTGATGGCTGGGAGTTGGGGCAGGGATGGCTTGGTGAGACTGGCTGCATATTTTACATGATCAAAGGGGGATTAGAATTTGATGGATAATTCTCATCAGCTTTATTATTGAAATCTGTTACACATTTATGAATAACTGTACATGGACTACACATAGAACCATTGAATCCAGGGCTGACAATATTGAAGGAATTTTAAAAAATCACTGCGAAGTAAAACATCATGGAGTATTCAATAGAATTGAAAGTCATGAATTACTATATTCACATTGTCATGAATGTGTACATAATACATTACATACTAAATATCATGCAACACATTTATATCAGAATATTTTAAATATCCATCAATCACACTTATTCACTTAATTATAGACTGAGAAGAAGACTATCAATTGGGTGCCTACTGAGGCTGTCTAAAATTTGCCGAACATACCTAATAACTCCAATTTTCTCACATCTCCTACTTTCATCGCTGTCAGCATAAATCAGACCCCAGACCTACAATAAATGATTTTCTTTTATCATATAAGTACCAGCTGCACACAGTTTTGAAATCCCCAATAAGAGATGGATTCAATGTATTCCTGTCTGAGGACAATATATTGATCAAAACATCTGCCCAACTTGTATTCCACTGATCAAAATATTTTTTAGGACAATTTTGTTTGTTCCCCGATTGTTTGCAGACTTGATTTAATGCGCTTGAGTGTATGATCTGTGCTCCATCTAAAGGCTGCCTTGGGGGTGGACCATGAAGTCTGGCACGGACAACAATTGATGTTCAACTGAAATGCCTAATCGTCCAGATCATGGCAAGGCATATGTGTGAAGAACACCTAGTACATGAGGTAGCAGCTGGATACTGCTGGCAAAGAAACGCAGGAATATTGAATTTTGAGTCTTGGATTTTGGCTATTTTATTGTGTAAAAGTGTTTGTGGCAGAGTGGCAGATGCCTGGTACATGCAGCCAGAGGAAGTGGTAGACGCAGATACAATAACAACCTCTTGGAGGCCTACAGACAACAGGAAGCAGGGAAAATAGGGATACAGATCACGTGCAGGCAGATGGATTATTTAGTTTAGCATCATGTTAGTGCAGTCATGCAAGAGGGAGAACAGTTACATTGAAATAAGTGAGGAATGAGGCTGATGGAAATGCTTGGAGTGTTGGCATGGACTTGATGGGTTGAATAGCTTCCTTCTGCATCATAAGAGAGAATAAGAAACACATTATATTGATCTTCAGACACCGTTTGATAAAGTCCCAAGTCAAATGCTGGTTGGCGAAATTGAGCAATGTTAAATAAAGAGATCTGTGTCAATATAGATAATAATTAGTTTGGTCAGAAAACAGCCAGTTCAAGTAATTCGTTCTTTAGCTGACTTAGGATGGCATTCAGAGATGGTACCCAAGGGTCATTGCTGGGGTCATTGCTTTTCAAATATATTGCTTGGATCTGAGGTAAAATATCAAAAGTAACACATAGAGCACCACATATGGATTAAACAATAATTCAAAGGCAAAAGAGTCAAGTCAAGAGTGTTTTATTGCCATATATCCCAGATAGAGCAATGAAAGTCTGCAAATATTGGAAATCTGGAATAAAAACAAAAAAGGTGAACACCTTCAATGTCTGGAAACATTTGTGGTTGGAGACTCATAGTCAAAGTTTCAGATCAATGACATTTTATCAGAACTTGTACTAAATTTTGTTATGTGGTAAACAATGAAGAGGGTGACAAGAAACTGCTACAGGATAGCTGCCAAAATGGGCAGACAAGTTATTGGTGAGACCATAGGTGACTTTTGATGAACACTTGCACTTGGTCCACCCAGACCTCCCAGTTATTAACCATTTTAACACCCCCCTCCCCACTCCCGTAAAAGCAATGTAGTAAAATAGATTAGGATAGAATGGATAGAAAATAAAATTGTTTCAATTAAAATATCATTGATCAACTTGGGGAAACAGATGAAAAATGATGGATAAAGGGGAGGAGAAGAGTGAAGAAACACTGATGCACAGTGGTTGTCAATTGAAACTGCCCATCAGGATGGTGAAACCGAACTCTGGGATTTCAGCAGGTACAGTTGCAGATCTAAGGGGAAATAATTTTCAGGACTATAGGAAAAGAACAGATGAAGGGTACTGAATCAATTGCTCTACAAGGAACTAGCAAAGGCTGAATATGTACTTGTAACCCACAACAATTATATAATCTTATTGCAATATGTTGCCAATGATTTCCTGTTCCCACAACGGGTGTATCAGCACAAAACACTTGGTTAAGCTTGACTAATTGGTTTATTTGTTTCCCACAGGTCATTTGTGATAAAATATTCCGTCCTTTATTCTCGCCACAGCTGAGTGAACACAGGGTGCGCCATCCACTGCAATCCCAGGTGTACAGAGCTGTAAAGAGGTGTGCCGAGCTTTCCAAGCATGGGAATGTTGACAAGAGGACTACAGGGGACACATTCTCTGAACTGTACAATTTGTTAAAGGCTGGTCAGAGAGAACAATGAAATAAAATCAGCTGACTACCAAAACAGTTAAAGAGTAGCCTCCCTCACATACCTTGGTATCCAAGAGATCGCCATAAGAAGTCATTGCAATCACTTTACTGATCTGACCATCATGACAGTGTTGTATATTGGTGCTTCTAACTGAAACTGCAGAAACATGTGCAATGACAATGCAGGAAAGGAGAATATGAAGGTTATAAATAGAATGCCTCGGTCTTCTTAACAGATCTTGGACCATTTTTTTTGTATTCACCATCATTTTGGTAAAAGGCATACTGTATGCAGACATCTTAAGAGCCATGTTGCCCTAATTCTGGATGGAATAACTCTCCAATATTGAAAAGGACAGTTGGCTTCTCTATGTGATATGGACATGGGATGTCAGTGGAGCCAATAAAAAATATGTGGATTTGGTGTAGAGAGGCCCATCCTAACTCGAACTCTGGCCAAACATAGTCATTGCACTGTTAGAAGTGCATAGTGACTGGAGGGGCACTGTAGAGGAGGTTGTGACTAAGATCCTGAGGTAGCACTCAACTCCACCCATCACCTGTCAGGTCTTCAGCACCCTCTCAATGCCAAGCCCGATCCTTGAGACTGACCTAGAGCCAGTCCAAGTCCCCATGGGTAATCTGATACCTGTTCAGTCATGCTTGAATGTCCTAGGGTGCAGTCTCAGGGAGTTGACAGTGCCTGGCACCATGGAGCTGTCTGGACCTGGATGAGAGACCAATATTTCAGATGCAATCTATTAACTGGTGCCAGGAACTGGGCCAGACCTGGCACTACAGAACTGGCAGGATCTGAAGTGATGGGTCAGATAATGCGACTAGACACCAAGAGAATCAGGGAACATGACAGGGCGAGTTAAATCCTCTAGGTTTGTGTCTAGTTCCAGAAACATAGCCAGGAGTACAACACTGGTGGACACATTTCTGCAGTATGACTATAACATGTGTAGCGTATTAGTGAAGACTGGTTTCCCATTAGCTCAATTCCAAAGAGCTGTTTTGAAGGCGTGGTGTCTATGATTTTTTTTGAATTACCATCCCTTTCTTAGCCTCTCTACTTAATTTCGCAAGAGACTGGCATGTGTACACAAACTTAGAGAATTCCAAGATAAAGCTAATACTTTCTGAGGAAGACCATGCAGAAATTGTGCCCTGCTACGAAGGAATTTGTAGGGTGGCAGTATGCTCAATAAACAATCAGATTTCAAGAACAGGCAGTGATTTATCCTGCATGATATTTTCTTTCTCATCCTTCATTTAATAATATATGATACAGTGTTTACAGTTACAGGATACATTTACCCCATTCAATCATTTGGTCTATCACAAAGCATGTTTCATCCTGCCCATGGCCCCCCTATAACAAGTCTCATACACAAACTCTCCCTCATTATTTGAAAATCCTGGCAACTCTACCACTGAGCTTCACTGAAGCCTTGTGAATGGAATGGAAAGATAGCTTATTATGAAATTGAGACCCAACATAGTATTAAAGTCAGAAATCAGGATGTCCAACTTTCATCCAAACCTGCTGGATAAACGCCATTAGGAAAAATATCACAGGCAGGTCACGGGGAGAACATACAAACTCTGTTCAGACAGCACCGTACAGTACAGATAGTCAGGATCGATCCTTGGTCTCTGGCGCTGTAAGGCAGTAACGCTACCGCTGCGCCACTGTGCCGCCCCTCAAATCTCAACCAGTCTCAATCATCAATGCTTTAAGGAGAGCAAATCCAGCTTCTAATCATACAACTCTATTCCCTGACAAAAGCAGCACTTATCATTTACACCCTTCCATTGCCCTCTCCCTACTTTTCATAGACTTTCTAAACAACCATACCTGGATTTTGACTAAATATTCTAGCTGAGATCAATGTATGCTTTTATACAAACTTAGCTTAACTTTATAGCCTTTGCAGCCTGTGCATCTAATTGTACTGTCATTTTAAATGGCGTGCACATACATCACCAGCACTATTTTTATGACCCTCTAAACATAAACTCAACAAGAATTCTGTACTCTTTATGGTAATTTTCCACATCTGTGTTCAAATTGGACCACAACAGCTTAGCTACAGTAGAAGTTACTTTAGGAACTAAAGTATATTTCTTCAGTAATATATCAATAGTCAAGCACATAACTGACTACGTCAAGTGCTGCCAACTATTTCTTGAGAACACAGGACAGATTGGTCGAAGTTGGTGTGGGGTAAAGGAGAAAGTTAAGAACGTTCTCTTCAGCATTTCTAGCATACTGGTTGCAACCATTTCAGCCTTGTATTTCACACTATTCAGCAGGTGATACAGTGCTGGTTGGTGCTTCTGCATCACAGTTTCAGGGGCCAAGGCTCAATCCTGACTTTGGGAGATATCAGTGAGGAATTGTGGTTTCCTCCCGCATACCACAGACATGCTGGCGGTAGATTAATTGGCCACTGTATATTCTGCAATGTGTATGTGAGTGGTAGATTCTGAGAAATCGATGGGAATGTGAGAGAATAAAATGGGATGAGGTTGAGCGTGGTTGTAGTGTAAATTTGATGATCAGCATGGACTTGATACTGTGTGACTGTGACTCAGCTGGTTTAATTTGCAACTCCATTGAGTTACATAATGGAAGTCCTTGCAATTCTCACTTTCGCCTGAATTATGATATTTGATATCATTATTTGACCCACTCAGAAAACATTTGAAGGCATTGCTCCTTTCAGTTCTTCTCTGTAAGTGGTCTTCATCATGGAGGTGAACCAATTTATCCGTTCATGGAAATCAGCAGTGATAAATAAGAGTGGCTGGTTTGTCAAATGATTGTGCTGCTATTCCTCAGCTACATACAAGAAGACCTATTCTCTGCTGCATCAAAATATCATGATTGTAGTTCTTTACCTTCCATACTGCTCGGGGCATCTCATGCACAGTGAGGCAGTGGCGGTGTTGTTGCCTCACAGCGCCAGAGACCCAGGTTCAATCCTGACCTCGGGAGCTGCCCGTACTGGGTTTGATCATCCTCCCTGTGATCATGTGGGTTTTCTCCAGGAGTTCCGGTTTCCTCCCACGTTTCAAGGACGTGCAGCTTAGTAGGTTAATTGGCTTCTGTAAAGTGCCCCTGGAGTGTATGCTGAGAAAATGGGATAATATAGAACGAGTGTACGAGTGATCGATGGTCAACATAGACTGTTTCCATGCTGTATCTCTAAACATCTTACAGTCATAACAGTGTCAGCCATAACAACTGTTCAGCGCTTTCTTCTTCAAGAGCAAAACAATTGCTTTCTGACCTCTGGTAACATCAGCCCCAGAGAGATGCAGGGGAATAGAAACATAGAAACAGAAAATAAGTGCAGGAGTAGTGTTAAAGAAGGAACTGCAGATGCTGGAGAATCGAGAGTTACACAAAAAGCTGGAGAAACTCAGCGGGTGCAGCAGCATCTAACGAGCGAAGGAGATAGGCGACGTTTCGGGTCGAGACCCTTCTTCAGACTCTGTGCAGGAGTAGGCTGTTTGGACTTTCGAGCCATTAGCGTCATTCAATATGATCATGGCTGATCATCCAAAATCAGTACTCCGTTCCTGCTTTCTCCCCATATCTCTTGATTCTAAGAGCTATATCTACCACTCTAATTATCTTTTGAATATATCCAGTGAATTGGCCTCCACTGCATTCTGTGGCAGAGAATTCCACAGATTCACAACTCTCTGGGTGAAAAGGTTTTTCCTCATTTCAGTCCTAAATGGCCTACCCCCTATTCTTGAATGTGACCCCTGGTTCTGGACTTCCCCAATGCGGATTAACCTTTCACCCTTGCCTCAACTGTTTGAAACATCCAACAAAATGAAAGTAGACAGACACAGTGTTTAAATTCATAAATACAATCTTCATTCACGGGTTGAATTCACATGTGAAAATAAGGTACATTTGTGGAAAGCTGGTGTCCACTGCTGATAGGATTGACTAGTTCTGCCAGTCACACGAGCATGAAGCCTACAGATAAAATCATCAGTCCTATGCTAATGACAGCACCCAGCAGCATGCATCATGTCAACATTAATACCTCAATAGGGCATCAATTGACGCCTTGGACAAAAAAATTCTAAACCAAAATTTAGTACATGATCTTTATTAAGTTACTTAAGCATGTAAGCAAATCACTGACTTCTAATAATCTCACATTTGATTTACTGTTCCATTTTATAATGTCTTAAACTAAATCATAACATTCTCAGCTTGGACTCAAATACTGGTCATGTGAATGAATAGCCAGATTAATTCCGCTGGGGATAGCTTTTCGGAGCTTCGAAATCTGGGCTCTCCTTCTTACAATGTTTGTTCCTGGGTTGCCGCTACCAATATCTTGGACTGATTTTTCCTTCGCTCTTGTAAAAGAAGCTGAAGACCTATGTCGCTAATGTCAATAATTTCAAGCTGTCACTCAACCAAAGGCCAAATATACAAAACAAATATTTTACTTACTCAGGCTTGAGAGTTATTAATTATATTGCCACCTGGTCATATTTTCCTGCTCATCACATAAGCTCTTTATAAAATGGCATTTCCAAACACCTCTACCTTGTCCGAGCTATTTCCAAAAGTCAAGTCAAGTCAAGAGAGTTTATTGTAATGTGTCCCAGATAGGACAATTAAATTGTCCTATGAAAGTCAACATCATATTGCCATAAAGCTGTCTTTCATCAGGCATTGATCATATGGTTCATCTGACCTTTTCTCCCTGTGCTTCTGAGTTTCCATGGTCCCAGCATAGTTATTTTGGACTTTGGATCAATTGTCCAATTTTTCATTTCTAGCGATGTCAAAGGCAAAATTTATCCAATGTGTTTCATCCATAGCTTTGCCCAAGGGATCTTAGAGACTACTCAGCTGTGACAAATGTCTAGGTACATTTTGTACCTTTTCTTTGAGTGCAAAGAAAAGCGAATTAAAATACAATTGCATTCAAGGCTATTAACTTTATTCAAAAAGCAAACTGCTGTGGGAACAGTGTGTCAAGCAGCACCTGACATGGAAATGGACAGATGATGTTTCAGCTTAAGGCCCTTCTTCAGATTGATTGAGTAGAGTACGAAAGTTGTCTGGCAATTTCACACCACAGGTGCTAACTGAGCTACAGAGTTCTTTTAACAATTTGCTTTTTGCTAGTCATCCAGTATCTGCGTTCTCTGGTGTCACTGTTATCTTGACCTGCATTGGTTATTTTTCCTTGTAATTTCTAAAAAGAAAATGATGGAACAAGTACAAATACAAACCTCAGTTTCTGACTAAAATATTCTATGTACAGAAACTCTGAACTTGCTTAGTAAATAATAATCTAAGAATAAGGGGTAAGCCATTTAGAACGGAGATGTGAAAACACCTTTTCACACAGAGAGCTGTGAGTCTGTAGAATTCTCTGCCTCAGAGAGCGGTGGAGGCCAGTTCTCTGAATACTTTCAAGAGAGAGCTAGATAGGGTTCTTAAAGATAGCGGAGTCAAGGGATATGGGGAGAAGGCAGGAACGGGGTACTGATTGTAGATGATTAGCCATGATCACATTGAATGGTTGCGCTGGTTCAAAGAGCCGAATGGCCTACTCCTGCACCTATTGTCTATTGATAATTCATGAATGATGTTAAAATGATTACACAACAAAATATAATATAAAATTACCTGTAATTAACTGGAGCTTGATTTGTGCCAATGCTGATTGTACTCAATGAATTAATTATTGTGTTCTGTTATAAATTAATCTTCTGAATGGTTTCCTAACCAAGTATATAGATTAATATTGAATGATGAGGTCAGAATGATGAATTTTAGCTTTACCTCTTTTCTAATAGTTATCAGTCTGTTATTAATGATGCATCAGTCTATCATATCACTTCATACAAAACTTACTTCATACAAAAAAAAACAATCTATGGTTTAATATGCCTGCGCAATAAAATCATGCTGTTTGGTATTGCCACAAATGGGTTAATAGAATGTTAAATTTGTCCTTCACACTCTTTTAATGCTAGTCTTGTCTTAACCTGTTTAATGTAACATTGTTTTACATGAACTATTATCATTGCTAAATGATAGATTTATTTTGTAAGAATTACTGGCTTCCTAAGACAAACAGCAAAGGCATTGAAAAAGGTGCCATGCAAAATGAATAGTACTAAACCTGCATGGTCAGGTGATAAATATGGAGAGAGTTAAAAGATTGGCAAACTAACACTGAAAACAGAGCTGAGATAAATGAATCATTTGCAGATTGGCTGTATAGAACTAATGCTTTGCCACAAGGATGAGTCCTGCAGCCTCAGTTACCTACAACCCATGTTAATAACTTCATTACTGGGGACTGAGCATCTTGTACCAAATGTTGCTGTGGGTTGGCAAGTTGCAAAGAGGACACAGAGAGCCTGCATAATCATGTAGATAGGTGTATGGGCAATAACTTGGCAGAGGGAATATAGCATGGAATGTTGTAACTTTATCCACTTTGGAAGAAAGAATTAAAAAAATATATTTAAAATTATATATGGGATAAGATTGTAAAATGTGGTTAAAAAGCATCTGTGATTCACTCTACTTGAAACACTCAAGGTTGGTGCACAGATACAGCTAGTAATTAGTAGACAAATTATTCAATCACCAATATTACAGGGAATATGGTGTATAAAAATAGGAAACAAAAAACAAACCACTGGGGAAAATCAGAGGGCCGAGCAGCATTAGTGGGGGGAAAAGAACTGTCGACATTTTGAGTCGACACCCAGCATCAGGACTGAGAGTGAGGAGGGAAAGTAACCAGTATAGAAGAGGAGAGGGGCAGGGTGAGTCAGGGGCCAATAGGTGGTATGTGGACCATGATGGGGTGAAGGATGATGAGCAGGTTGTGCTAGTTGGGGTTGAGTGGAATAGAGGTATAAAACAGGCATCTGGGCGATATTTTGGGTTTGGTTTTGGTTTATTTATTGTCATGTGTACCAAAATAGTGTGTTTGCATTCTCTCCAGGTGAATCACACCACGCAGGAGACAATCATACCATGCAGGACTGCAACAGAAAGTGCAAAAAGGGAAATGGAACAGAGTTCAGAATATAGTGTTGCAGCTACAGAGAAAGTGGAGATAAAAATAAGTACAAGGACCACATTGGGTGATAGATCCTTAGCAAATGGGGGATCCATTTAAAAGTCTGATAACAGTGGAGAAAACGCTGTTAAGGAATCTGATGGCACGTGCTTTCAAGCTGTTGTATCTTCTGCCCGACTGAAGGGAGAGAAGAGAGAATGACTGAGGTGTGAGTGATACTTGGTTACAATGGGAGGCTGAATTCGATGTGCCCCTTGACCAGCCTCTCTAAGCACTTCATGACAGTGGGCAGTAGTCATTAAGGCACATTACATTGCTTTTATTTGGCATTGGAATGATAGTGGTCAAAGCAGGTAGAAAACTTAGATTGGAGAAGGGAGTGTTTAAAGATGTCCATGAATATCTCTGCCAGTTGGGCTGCACAGGCACAGGGGCCTGCTCTCCGTCTCACCAATGTAGAGGAGGCACCATCAGGAGGACCAAGTGCATTAGATGTGTTTGGAGGAAGTGCTCATGGATCATTGTCTCACCTGGAAGGGCAGTTTCCATTTCTGGATGATGGTGAGGGAGGAAATGTAGCAAAAGGGTTGCAGCACCTGGGGTTGCAGGGGAGGAGTGGGGTACCAGGTATCAAGGAGAGGTGGGTCGAGGGGGGATGAGCAGAGCAGGGTGTCACAGAGGGAATGGTCCCTGCAGAAAGCAGAAAAGGGTGGCAGGGGATGATGTGCCTAGCAGTGTGATCCCTTTCCAACTGGCAGAAGTGACAAAGGATGATGTGCTGGGTGCGGAGGCTAGTAGGGTGAAAGTGAGGACCAGGGGAGCAGGCCTTTCATTCCAGGACATCTGAAATATTCTCATTTTTCAGAAAGCTTGGTTTCCCTTCTATCGTGGTACATGGAACCCACCCTTGCATTTTCTTCAGGAACAGAACGGAACAAACAGAGATCGAGTTCCACTAGACCCTACCTTTCATGCATTCCTCACACTATGTTGTAAAGAATTATAATTAATTTGAAAACAAGTAATGAATTGTCCACTGTGCAGGTGCCCATGAGCAACAAAGATACCACTAATGCAGTGAATCATTTAAAAAGATCCATGCTGAAATACAACACATTTATTTTAAATGTATACTGATGCAAAACATTGCAAACAATATGTAATCTTGCTATTTACATTAATGCAGAACTAAGAAGAATAAATAAATGTGGATTGGTGTACAGAGGGATAGAAAATACAGGAATAATTAATGGAGGGAGGGCTGATGGGGAACATGCCACCTGATCCCAATAATGACTAGCTCCGTTTGCAAAATTGCTTCACCCCACTTCTTGGAGATTTTCAAGTGCAATGCCATTTCTCTCGGTGTTCTTTAAAAAAGAAATTCCAGCTTCACTTCCACCGACATACCCACCACCTCACCTACATAGAAGATTGGCTGCTCATACTGAATCAGTATAGGACCGCCTTGATCCCATGGTTGGACAATTACCAAAGCCAAACCTTTAAGACCAATCTTTAAGCAACATTTTAAAGCTCTTCCACCAGTTTACAAAACATGAGATTGTCAAAGTGTATTAGCCTGGATATTGTGATTGGTGGCATGTTACCTCTGTCTAACTTCAATGGGTAGAACTTGTGGGGCAGCAGACAAGCAGCTTGAATGCTGAAAAACTATGATCTTCCTCAACTATACCTCTGGCTGTTTAAACAAACGCTTGTTTTGCAAAAGTAATCTTGGAAGTCTGTGATGTTCCTTAAATAACAGTGCCAAGCCCACTGATTTTCTTAATATATATAAATAACTTGGATTAGTTTAAAGTATTGTATTGCAAAGTTTGATAATGATACCCAACATGTGGGTTTGGCAAACAATGAGATGATACCCATCAACTGCAATAGGATATGTATAAGTAAGCGGAATGGGCAGACATGTGACAGGTCTGATATAATAAAGAAATGTTTAATGTTGTGTTACTATCAGAACGTTTAAAAAAAACATTTGGACAAGTAGCGGTACATGGACAGGATACGTTTAGAAGAATATGGGACAAATTGGGGTGGATGACACAGTCCTCTACATGCTGCATTGGATCTACTCCTTTTTGGATGAACCAGGTGGCTTTGTGAGGATTATGTTCTTCGACTTCTCAAGTGCGTTCAGCATCATCCAACCCCTGATTCTGAAAGACAAGCTTAAGAAGACTCCAGCTTTATCTCTTGGATGTACAACTACCTGACGGGTCGACCACAGTTTGTGGTTAAGCTGGGGGACTGTGTCTCTGGCACAGTGGTGTGCAATGTTGGAGCCCCACAGGGAACGGTTCTGGCCCCGTTCCTCATCACCCTGTATATTGCAGACTTCAATTATAAGTCTGACACATGCCACGTACAGAAATATTCAGATGACACAGCGATTGTGGCATGTGTAAGGAATGGGCACGAGGAGGAATACAGGAACTTGACCAGTGCCTTCTGTGCCTGGAGTAACGAAAACTGTCTCACCCTGAACACAACTAAGAATAAAGAGATGGTGGTTCACTTTGGCAGGTCCAAGCTCCCCCTTCAGCCGGTCAATGCTGCAGGGGCTGACATTGAGGTGGTGCAGACATATAAATACCTTGGAGTGCACTTGGATAATAAACTGGACTGGTTTGTCAACTCTGACGCCCTCTACAAAAAAGGCCAGAGCAGATTCTTTTTCCTCAGACGGCTCAAATCCTTCAATGTGCGTAAAGATATGCTGCACATGTTTTACAACACTGTGGTTTCTACGCTGTTGTCTGCTGGGGCAACAGCATTAGTGCAAAAAACAACAAGAAACTGGACAAACTGGTTAAACGAGCTAGCTCAGTGCTGGAGGGGGGAGTGGACTCTGGGATGGATGTGCTTGAGAGGCGTATGAGGCGCAAGGTGTAGGTCATCCTGAAAAACCCCGGGCATCCCCTCCATGTAATTCTGGAGTGTCAAAAGAGCACTCGGAACAACAAACGGCTCCTCTCCCTGCCCTGTAGAACGGAGCAGCTCAGGAGATCCTTCACCCCTGCAGCCATTAGATTTTATAATTCAGACCGATAGGCTGTAGGGGGATGCATTTTTGCATTTTTGCATTTTTAACTATTAATTATTGGTCTTTTTTAAATGTATTTATTTCTCTCAGGTAGTGTCCACCAAAGATTATAGAGGAGCAAGATGCGCCACTCAGTGGAAATCCAATGGACTGGTGTGTAGTATGTAACGGAACGTCACGGCCGCCATTTTGGCGGACTGCATCCCCATGTGTAATCCGCTCCAAAGCTACAGAGCAGTTGTAAACAAAGATTATAGAGCAGCAAGATGCATTAGAAAGTTATTTGATTTATTTGTAATAGATCTTTACTTACCTCTCGATCTTTTTCTCCCTCTCGATCCCTCTTTCTCTCCCTCTCTTTCAATCTCCCTCTCCTCTCTATATCCCCTCGATCCCTCTCTCATCTTCTCTCGATCTCCCTCCCTCCCCTCCCCTCTCCCCCTCCTTCCCTCTCTCTCTCTCTCCCCCTCCCTTTCCCCCCTGTTCCCCCATTTCCCTCGCATCTTTCCTCCCCAGCCCCTCCTTTGCGTAGTTTCCCTTGCATTGCATTGTACAGCTTCCCTTGTATTGCTTTAACACACACTGTGCACACAATTACAGGCACACACAAACACACATTCATATAAATATATGTGGGACAGATAGAAGCAAATCTTTGGATAGAAGAGCTTATTAAAATCTTCCTACAAAGACCATTTTGTAATTTATTTCTATCCTCTTTTGGGCCAAAGGCATAGCAGGGCTGCCAACTCTCACACAGAGGGAAGGGAGGGAGAGAGGGAAATCGAGAAGCGGGGAGAGAGATAGATCGAGAGGGGAGAGAAAGAGGTCAAGAGGGGAGAGAAAGAGATCGAGAGGGGAGAGAAAGAGATCGACAGGGGGAGAAAGAGATCGAGAGGGGAGAGAAAGAGATCGAGAGGGGAGAGAAAGAGATCGAGAGGGGAGAGAAAGAGATCGAGAGGGGAGAGAAAGAGTTCGAGAGGGGAGAGAAATAGATCGAGAGGGGAGAGAAAGAGATCGACAGGGGAGAGAAAGAGATCGACAGGGGAGAGAAAGAGATCGACAGGGGAGAGAAAGAGTTCGACAGGGGAGAGAGAGCGAGAGAGAGAAGAGAGGGTGATCGAGAGAAGAGAGGGATCGAGAGGTAAGTAAAGACTATTACAAATAAATCTAATAACTTTCTAATGCATCTTGCTCCTCTATAATCTTTGCTTGCAAGTGCTCTGTAGCTTTGGAGCGGGTTACACGGCGGCAGATCGAGAGACAAAGATCATAGAGAAGCTCAGTTTCCCAGTAGACGCCATAGTCTACGCCATCTCTGGTCCGCTAATATGGCGTCGACAATCACACACGTGATACTACGCCTTTTCCACGGAGTGGCGCATCTTGCTCCTCTATAATCTTTGGTGTCCACATTGTGTTTTATTGTATTTTATATATTTTTCTTTCTGCGTTCGTTTTGAATGTGTGGGTTTGTTGGTTGGGGGCTTCTGGACATCTGAATTTCCCTGAGGGGATCAATAAACTATTTATTATTATTATTATTATTATTATTATTATTATTATTATTATTATTATTATTATTATTATTAAATGCAGGCAGGTGTGACTAATGTAGTTGGAAAAGTTGGTCACCTTGGGTCGAAGGGACTGTTTCCATGCTGCATGACTATAAGTTTAAAACACAAGTTAGGGAGACATGAAATTGGCAGAAAAGAGATTGGAGGTTGAGGGAGAGTGAATTTGAGGCGCATATTGAGAAGGTTGGAGCGGAGATCACAAAGCTTGTTATGAAATTGTGGTGAGGAGGGGATCGGAGGTACAATCAGAGCTTTGATTTTGAAACAGTTAGTAATCACAAGATCTGAAAAGAACTTTGGTTGTTGGCCCTGGAGGAAACTCTTGAACCTTCTAGTCTACAACCATCTCGCCTACTGTTGTCATAGTGATCGCAAGAATAACAGCAGCTGAATGCAGTAGTTTTCAATACTTTGTCAGATCACCAGAAGCAGTGTCTCAAACTGACTTAGTTTTACACTGAATGCAGTTTTACTCCATTTAATCCAATTCGTGATTTGTGTAATATTTCCTGACAAACTGGTTTAATGTATCTTAGTTGTGACATGCAAAAGTACAGATATTTTCAATCACCATCGACATCAAACTTCCAAAATAGTCTTGAGGATTCGTCATAATTGCAGCTGCGTTCAATGAAAGTACTAAACAAAAATGTATTTCAGCTCATTGGCAGCCTCAAGGCTGATACTTGAACAAATCCTCCACTGTCTTTGATTAAATGTGCAAGACATTTTTGTGACCAGTTGGGTGCCTTTTGTATGATGGATCAGCACTCGATATTTTAAGGAACGTCGATCAGTTCCCTAGTTGAAATATCTCAGAAATTATATATTGGATTAAAAAACAAACTCTTTAGCAGATGTATCAGTCATTGCCAGAGACATGGCAAACATTTTAAACTATTCCTGCTGATGCAAGATCGTTACCAGAATGTTGAAAACTTGCTTCAGGTCTTTCCTAGTATTCTGCACATAAAATACATGATGTAGACATTTAATGAAATACATTAAATGTAGCCATTTAATGAAAGCTCTGAGCACAGGGACATGATTTTACTTCGGAGTCACGTGAGTGACTACGTGAAGAAGCCCCGCCAGGCGCATGTTCGGCATTATGTCGACGCATGTGGCACCGACAGGGTGGAGAGCGCAGCTCCCACCAGCGGTAAGTTTAACCCGCAGGTAAGTCAGTGTTGAACTTCTTGCGAGTGTTTTTTAAACTCTGTAAGTCTGCAGAGCCAGCTAGAGTGTGTATCTATTTTAGAAAAATTTAAAAAAAAACTCTGTAAATCTGGCTTGAAAATATGGAGCCAGCTGGAGTATAAGTATTTTTAAACTGCGGTAATTGAATGGAACGCGCTGAAACAGCAGTTTCCGATTTAGATCAGATCGGGAGATAAGGCTGATTTAAAAGCCGGTTCCCGCTATTTACCGCTATTTAGATCGGGTTTGGAGATAACGCTGCGCTAAATGCCGGCTCCAAATACCCACAATTGTAAAATAAAGTCTGCTCAGTATATATGTTACCAGATGCAGTTTTCCTTTATGGAAATGTATATAACCCTGTGTGATACTGAGGTTAATATAAATATTCTGCAAGCAGAATGTGCCTCTCAGAATTATATTTTTAAACATATATGATTTATGCACAAATACAAAACAGTAAAGAAAGTAACTCTCCTCCAAGGGAGGACAAGAATGAGGGGAGGCTGGAAATGGAGAAAATGCTCCACACTTAAGTTAGTCAAGGATTCTAAGACCCATGTATGCCTTCCTGTAAGGCAAGCTCCAAAGGAGTTTCCATACGCTGAGTATGGTGCCTATGAAAATGGAATTCTGATTCTCCAATACCTTGGTTAGGTCTGGATGAGGTCCCAAGAGCAAGATACAATGCTCAAAACTCTAATCAGTCAAGGGTTCTAAAGACCCATGAGATTCTAAGGCAGGCTCCGTGGGAGTTCCATACACTAAGTATGGTGCCTATAAAGAATGAGAATCTCATTCACCAGTGCCTTGCATAGGTCTGGATGAAGTCCTTAGAGCAAGATAAAATGCTCACAAATCTAAACAATTAAGGGTTTTAAGACCCATGAGATTCTAAGGCAGGCTCCGAAGGAGTTTCCATACAATGAGCATGGTGCCTATGAAGAATGAGAATCTCATTCACCAATGCCTTGCATAGGTCTGGATGAAGTCTCCCTAGAGCAAGACTCGGGAGTACCAGGGCAGGATGAAACTGACCCTGAAGCTGGTGTCCCTACTTATGTGTATACACCAGAGCACAATAGAAATATTCCAGGTGTTCCCGATGTAGCACCAAGTTTGCTTTATCGGTATGGACTGGTGAGGCTATGGATGAACCTGGCGGCCAACATTATTTGGTTTCTCACCTACTCCAAGATACTGTTATAGAAACATAGAAACATAGAAAATAGGTGCAGGAGTAGGCCATTCGGCCCTTCGAGCCTGCACCGCCATTCAATGTGATCATGGCTGATCATCCAACTCAGTATCCCGTACCTGCCTTCTCTCCATACCCCCTGATCCCTTTAGCCACAAGTGCCACATCTAATGCCCTCTTAAATATAGCCAATGAACTGGCCTCAACTACCTTCTGTGGCAGAGAATTCCAGAGACTCACCACTCTCTGTGTAAAGAATGTTTTCCTCATTTCGGTCCTAAAGGAATTCCCCCTTATCCTTAGACTGTGACCCCTTGTTCTGGACTCCCCCAACATCGGGAACAATCTTCCAGCATCTAGCTTGTCCAACCCCTTAAGAATTCTGTAGGTTTCTATAAGATCCCCCCTCAATCTTCTAAATTCCATCGAGTACAAACCGAGTCTATCCAATCTTTCCTCATATGGAAGTCCTGACATCCCAGGAATCAGTCTGGTGAATCTTCTCTGTACCCCCTCCATGGCAAGGATGTCTTTCCTCAGATTTGGAGACCAAAACTGTACGCAGTACTCCAGGTGTGGCCTCACCAAAACCCTGTACAACTGCAGTAGAACCTCCCTGCTCCTATACTCAAATCCTTTCGCTATGAATGCTAACATACCATTTGCTTTCTTCACTGCCTGCTGCACCTGCATGCCTACTTTCAATGACTGGTGTACCATGACACCCAGGTCTCGTTGCATCTCCCCCTTACCTAATCTGCCACCATTCAGATAATAGTCTACCCTCATGTTTTTGCACCAAAGTGGATAACCTCACATTTATCCACATTTATGACTGAAACAGTAAATAATATATAAAAATATATAAAACACCCGTCTATTGTGCCTCGCTCAGGGTGCCAACAGTAATTGTGCACTCATGAATGTAACGATGCGAGGACAGGAAACGTGTTCCAGCATGTACTCTAGCTGATATTCAGTTGGCATCACTGCATTTGGGGAAGACATACGATTATGTCCAATACTTTTAAGACATGCTTGCTTTATTCTGGAAAGCATATTCAAACCCAATTGTATGATGCAAATTGCCATTGGCTAACATTATACCCAAAAAATGCAGGATTATGTGGGCAAGCTATAACCAGATTTATGATTGACGAATACGAACCCCTATATTAAGAGAAGCAGATCTTCTGGTTCATTTACGGAAGTACAGAAATGGCATTCCATTACACATGGAATTTCTGGGGAAACAACTTCTGGTTGGTTAAGATTACAATTGTTTTGTAATTCTGCATTAAATCTAATTGGCTTGGTGTTTGAATGTACCAGGAACTCGTCAGGTAGAGATAATATGTCCGAGACACAAGTATGGGGGTTGCAGAGTTATTCTAGGACAAACAAACTTAAATTTATAGTTCAGTATGAACATTTAAAAAGTACACTTCAGCATTATAATGAAGTTGTTATCACAAGGCTGCTATGTGGTTATTTTTTAGACTTAAAAAAGATGCCTTATTATTCAGGTACCTCAATTAATTGGATGGGTCAGCTGAAGGAATTACCTAATGGGTTAAATTCAGCCCTCAGATTGCTGACACAATTATTGAAACCAGCACTGGTGTTAATGAGGGCTCAGAATCACATTGTAATGACTTATCTAGAGGATATGTTAATTGTAAATGGGAGACAGCTGAAGAACTGAGTTCAGCAACCATAAGCCTATTGAAAGACTAAGGTTCTGTACATCCAAACAACATGGAAGTTACAGGCATCCCAAACAATTGATTATTTGGGGTTTGGCTTTAATACAGTTGATATGTGAGTAACTTTATCAACAAATTAAGGTTGGGAGATGTTACAAATGCCTGTATTTGTCTTGGTAAAAAACATTATCCCACCATCCAAGACGTAGCTACGGTTACTGGTAAAGTGATAGCAGCATTCATGCTGTCGAATTGGGACCTCTGCATGATCAAAGTCTGCAAAGACCAGAATATAAGTGTAAAAAGCGTGCAGGTTATTGATTAGGTCCATGCAGTTACCAACTAAAGGTTGAGCTGAATTCAATGATGGATTCTCAATGTTGCACCAGTTACTAGAAGTAAAAATGTGCTTGTTCAGAAGTCTTCAGTGTTATTACAGACTGATGAGAGTGCTCTCGGATGGGGAGCTTAGGACAGCGACACCAGTTGTGGTGGTCGATGGATTGTCCAAGACGATTAATTCTCCAAATACATGGTTGAATTATTTGGAGTTATTGGGGCGTTTTATGCATTGATGGTTGTTGTTCTACAATAAAGAACTTGCATGTTCAATTACGAGTAGACAATACCACAACTGTGGGAGAATACAATATTGTGGTAAGACAACAGATCACGAAAGCGCAATGACAATACAGAATGAATGTTAAAATTCAAAAAGTTTCAAAAAGATTGTCAGACAGTATGTGTACAAAATGTTGATATGTTGTGTCTGGATTAAATCTCCAGTGGTCTAAATGTGTCTCGTGGGTGTCAATCCCAGGAGCATTAGCGGTGGATGCATTCTTGCTACATTGGGGAAGTATAGTCTTTTATGTTTTCCCCATTTTTTCTGATTAGACAATGTGTCACCAAAATAGAGCAAGTCTCCGCCGCAGGCGTTTGGTGGTTCCAAATTGGTATTGTTCTCAGCCTTTTGGCTAAGATCAAGTGTAGTATCTGCTCTTATCAGTTAATATCTGATATGTCCCTTATCTAGGGACCATTATTACACAGCCATTGTTCCTATTGGTGCTCAGAATGATGATTCAGACATTCATGACAAATCCCAGGTGCAGTAATTGTTGGTACATCCAGTAACAGCAGAAGTCATCCATTACATGACCGTATTAATTGTTAATCTGCAGGTTCTGATGGAATGTCGGATAGAACCATGGATGTCATAACTGCAGCTTGGAGAGATAGCATTAAGAAACAATATACGTGTCATATAAGAAATGGAAATTTTTTTTGTATACAGTCAGATATATTTTATCATACTGCAAATATATCGGATGTATTGGAGTTCCTTGTTATGTTGTACCTGAGTTATAGTACCATGAATGGAGCTTGAAGTGTTTTCTCCTCCTATTTAGGACTATTTCAGAATCGACAACTATCAGTCTCATCTGTTAATATCCCGATTTATGAGAGGAATTTTAATAAAATCCTACCAAACCCAGATATTCAGAAATCTGGGATGTCAGTATAGTTCTCACATTGCTTCGGCAATGGACTCCAATTACGACACTATCTTTTCAGAAGTTAATATTTTAAAGTGGTTATGTTCATACCATTAATATCAGCACAATGAGTACAAACATTACAAATGTTGTGGTTAGATTGTATACAGTTGGATGTAGATAAAATAATGTTTTATGTCAATGATCTAAGCAAACAAAGCAAGCCAAGAAAGGCTGGAACGAATGTAATCTTTAAGACATGCGCTGTCAACTAAACATTGTGTGTGGTTAAGCATCTGAATTAATATATATTGAATTAAGGGTCTCCGAGATTGTGAGACACCAATGTTCATTACCCACAAGAAACATATAAAAAGTGACAGTACAAACTATTTTTAGATGTATAAACGGGTTCTGGATTAACTGGAGTAGACACTCATGTGTATAAATCTCACTCCACAAGGGCGGTATCAATGTCCGCAGCGAAGGTGCAGGACGTGCCACTCGACCAAATTCTGGAGACTGCAGGATGGTCTAAAAAAGAAACTTTCCTAGTTTTATGATAAACCTGTTGTTACAGTGCCAGAATTGCACATGCTGTGTTGGGTTCTGTTCAAAATTGTTTGTTTTGTTGCATAACATTTGTTGTTATTTCCCCTGGGATAGAGGGGTTATTATTTTTCATATTATTATTATTATTAAAAAAGAAAGATTTTTTAAAAAAAATAAATAAATAAGTGGATGGATTATATGTATGTATGTATATATATGTATGTATGTATGTATATATATATGTATGTGTGTGTATATATAAATGTGTGTGTATATATATATGTGTGTATATATATATATATATATAAAAATATTTATTGCATAATTTCAAGCAATATATATAATTTACTCACTACTGGGTAAACTGAAGCAGTGTGTCATATGGAATGATCTACGGCATGAAAATCACAGAGTTTTAAAATCTTCACGTAGTCACTCACGTGACTCCGAAGTAAAATAGTAAGATTAAACGAGAACTTACCTTTTTGAAGTTTGATCTTTATTTTATGAGGAGTTATGATGAGGGATTACATGCCCTCCGCTCCCAACCCTCATAATATAAATGATCATCTGGTAGTTCTAATCTTTGTGAGCCTTGCTATCTTACTCTGGCTATTGTTCTGTGTTTTTCACGCCGCTGCTTTGAAGTATGCCGAGCATGTGCCTGGCGGGGCTTCTCACGTAATCCCTCATCGTAACTCCTCATAAAATAAAGATCAAACTTCGAACAGGTAAGTTCTCGTTTAATCTTACTATTCTGAATTATTGCAGGGAGTTACAGTTGTTGCAGATACACAATGGTAAGATGTTGATATAAATGTTGATGTTGGTAAGTCAAAAAAGCACAACAGAGAATGTACTTCCTACGGCAGCTGAGGAAGCACAATCTGCCACAGGTAATGATGGTCCAATTCTACACAGCTGTCGTAGAGTCTGTTCTCACCTTCTCCATCATAGTCTGGTTTGGCTTAGCCACCAAGCATGACACCTGGAGTCTACAGCGAATCATCCAATCAGCAGAGAAGATTATTGGCTGCAACCTTCCCTCCATTGATGAACTATACACTGCAAGGGCCAGGAAGCGAGCAGGCAAGATCATCTCTGACCCCTCTCACCTTGGACACAAACTCTTTGAATCACTTCCCTCTAGAAGGCGACTCCGGACTTTCAAACCTGCCACAGCCAGACATAAAAACAGTTTTTATCCACGAGTAGTTGCTCTACTCAACAGCCAAAAATCTGTAGCCTCCCTTTGATCTGGTATTTTGTTGGTTCACATGCTTAATCAATGGTGTTTTATCATTAATGTTTTATTATTATTAATGTTTGGTGTTTTCGGAATCATTCGTAACTATCACTGTATATCATGTTGTTACTTGTGGGTGGAGCACCAAGGCAAATTCCTTGTATGTGAATACTTGACCAATAAACGTACTTACTTACTTTGATAATGAAAATGTTATCAGTCAGGTAAAACTTTGTTCCACTAATAATGGATTGAATCTAACAAGGTATTACTCCCAAATAAGTTCAATCCATTCTATGCATGCAATCCATTCTATGCAAGGATTGAAGAAAGCATTAAATCTAGTGCATATCTTTGAGTAGTAGAGTTGCTACCTAACAACGCTTGCAATGCCAGACACCCGGGTTGGATTCTGACTACGGGTGCTGTCTGTACGATCTCCCTGTTACCATGTGGGTTTTCTCAGAGATCTTCAGTTTCCTCCCACACTCCAACAATGTACAGGTTTGTAGGTTAATTGGCTGGGGTGGTATACTTGGTATAAGTGTAAATTGTTCCTAGTGCGTGTGTGCTTATGTTAATGTGCGGAGACGGCTGGTCGGTGCGGACTCGATGGGCTGAAGGACCTGTTTCCGCGCTGTATCTCTAAAACTAAAAACTAAAAAAAATGAAAACTAATCTTCATATCCAAAAGAAGGACAGGGGCTTTGGGCAATTGGGAACACCAACATCTGCTTAAAGTCCCCCAAATCCCACAACGTCTGATTTGGAGATGTATTGCTGGGTCTAACTTCTTCATCATTGCTGGGTCTAATCTCTGGCACACTGGATGCAACAACACCATAGGAACACATCCACCTGGAGGAAGGTGACAGTTCAAGAAAGTCACTCACCCCCATCAGTTTTTGGTAATTAGGGATAAATATTTGCCTTGCCAGCAGAGCCCCAATACTGAAAAATAAATAAATGTTTATTAATGATCCAATTTAAGGGCCTGTCCTTTCACGACCTAATTCACGACCTTTGCCGAGTTTGCCCTTGACTCATACTCGCAGCATTGTCGTCACAAGGTCGTAGGAGGTTTGTAGGTAGGTCGTCTTGCTAGTCATAGGTACTCGTGGCCTCAAGTAGGTCGGGCGTTTTTTTCAACATGATGAAAAATGTCTACGAGTAAAAAAGGTTGTGAATATGTATATGGGAAGGGAATGGAGGGGTATGGTGTGAGTGCAGGTAGGTGGGACGAGGGGAAAATAAATGGTCGGCACGGACTGGAAGGGCCGAGAAGGCCTGTTTCCGTGCTGTATTATATGGTTAATTCGGTTGTGAAAGTGGGACAGGCCCTTTAGCTATTCAGCCACAGCTGTCTTGGTTTAAACCAGTGCAGATAAAATTCAAACCCCTTTATCAAAAACTCTAATTTGGAAGAAGTGACCAGTTAACAAATGCTAGATTATGTGGAGATTTTTTTGTTTTAACTTTCAGCATCTCGGATCTAGAGTTGTAGCCTGATCCCCATGCCATGTATATTAAGGAATTTCAAATTTTATCAGAGGAACCAGCCATTCTGCTACCTTTGTCATTTTAGAACAGCATTAAAAATTAATGTTACAGCAAAATCAAAACAAAGCTGGTGCATGTAAGTCCCATGTTTTCTAACTACAACTGTCTAACTAAACTCAGTTTGGAAAGTTTTCACCTCCTGGTGATTGTGATCTCTCACTTTCAAATGTTCATCAATCGAACATATTTCAGAGCATGTGTTTAAGAAGTTTTTAAATAGGCATGTGGATATGTTCAGATTGAAGAGGTAACCAATTCAGCACAAGAACAGGCCTTTCAGCCTATAATGTCTGTGCCAAGCATAATGCCAAGAAAAACTAATCTAATCTGCCATTCATTAGTGTTCTGCCTCTTGAAGCATGCATAGAATGGATTGAGCTTGTCTGGCAGTAATACCTTGTTAGATTCAGGATCTTCATCTCAGAATCAACTCTTTCACCATCTATCCCAATTATGAATTATTTCATCTCGTGTTTAGTTTTCTCCAAGGGACCCCTCATGAAAAAAAAATGTTTATTAATCTTTTCTCATAGCACACTGCCTAAGATGCCCATTTCTCTAGTTGGTTTCTTAATATATTGGTCCAAAAGCCAAATGTACTCATGTATTCCTACTCTTACATTATTTTCATCATTTACTGTGCTCAGTCCAGATGAAGATTGAAGTCATGCATAATTAGATATGTATTCATATCACCGTGTCTCTAGTTTGTTGTTTGTAACCATAATCAACTTAAACCACTACTGTTTTGCTGTCTGTTTACAACCCTTGCCAATGATTTTGCCTATCTTCCCTAAATATTCCCCAATAGGTGCCATTGCTACGGTGAGATTTCTGGGATTCATCTCATACTTAAAGGCCTCAGAATTCCCATTGGGATACTCTGAAGATACTCCCAGCAAAAGACAATTGGGATAACAGGGATAACAGTATGAATGATGTAAACAGATTGAATACCAATTTCTGGACCCACAAGCCAGTCTGAAGAAGGGTCTCGACCCGAAACGTCGCCTATCTCCTTCGCTCCTTAGATGCTGCTGCACCCGCTGAGTTTCTCCAGCTTTTTGTGTAACCCCCAGCTCTCCTAATGAAGTTAACAAGTGAGATTCATTGACACAATTTGTGATCAAAAGGAATCCTGCACGTCATCGTTGCATACAGCACATTGCAATATTCTTGAATGTTCAAGCTATTTGGTGATTGCAATGTAGCCAACAGATTTTGTTTAATTCGGCTGCAGTCATCATGGGTTTTGCACAAGGTTACTCACTGATTACATGTTTCAAAGTGGCACATCGGTTATGTGTGATAAATTCTTGTAAGACTGATTTTATTCCAACATATGCTGAATATATTTAGTATTGTCGGTTAAAGTATTAATAGAGCTAGTGAAGTTATATTCTTATTGAAACCTTAATCTATTAAGATGATATTAAAATAAATGAGGCCATTCAATTAAGGACTGCTCTCTATTTTGGAAACTTTACAGAACCCTTCACCATTGGTATATTGCCAAATGCTTTGATGAATTGGCCTGAGAAAAATTTAATATATTCATCCCTGGTAGCATGACTGACAAACTATTCAAACCTCTACTAAACTTTACTACTGCTCCATTGCCTCTTGAATCAGAACTCTCTGAGACATTGTCAGGGGAGAAAGACGGTTATAAACCAAGGGAATGGAATCTTCATGTTAATTTTTTGCATTAATGTAACATTATTTTGCATGCTCAGTGGCTTCCCTGGAAAATGATATACATATATTATACCACAATATTTCTATATGTATGCAAGACTGAATAAAATGTTGCCTGATTAGTCTGCGAAACTGCATATGAGCTGATATAGGGGTTTGAAAAGATATTTGTCATAATCTATTGGTGGACAAATGAAGAGAAAGACTCAGATTGGCACACACAATCTGTCATACATCTTTTCCTCCTGCACTTCTTGCGCTCAAAGGAGATCAATAGCATGAATCCTATACTGAAGACCATAACAAAATAGTGCATCAAACCAAGATTAGAATTAAAAACTAATTTCAGTCAAAGAGCTACTTAGTAAATATTTAAAATGTAGAAGACAACCATTTTCAGGTTTGACAAGTCTTGCAGGTTACTAATCCTCTTCTCAAAATCTTAACTTACTTGCACGATTGTAATATGAATAGATGAATTTCAGCTTTGCCTTTATCCTTTCATTGCTTGTCATTATATTGAAATTCGGTGGATATGTTAGAATGGGTGTTATACCATTGTATCTGACTTTTCCACCAAATTCTTAACTCGCACAACAGAATTAAATGACTTTCAAACCAACTACTTAACTGAATCTCGGGCATATGTTAGGATTAATTCCCAATAAGCATTAATTGCCAATCCTCATTATTAGATATAGGAGAATAGATAAATCAAATGAGTGGATATTATTATTCAGTCTCAGAGTGGATGAAAGACGTTGAATAAATGGTTCCAGCATTATGGAGCATGAAGGTAAATGGCATTTGGATCTGAATCCAAACTCTAGTCCTTCATAGGTTTCAACATGCTGCTTTTCGTCTTTGATTTTACTTAAAACAACTTGGAGCTTAATTGGTCTGATTCAGCAGTGAAACTTGGATAAAAGTATATCAGCAACCTGCTTTATAACCCGTCCGATTTTTCCCTCCAGACTAATGCTGAACATAAAAATTGCTTTCCCTGTAATAGGAACTGCAACCATGGAGACAGAGCATTGCTGCATTTTACTTTGATTAATCATGGCTACAAAACAAAATCCAAAACTCTTTGCTTATCTATTAATTAATTGTTCAGCACTCTTAAAAGATAAGCGCAGCTTTTTAGACATAACAGACGGCAGTCTTACACAGTAACCAATAACAAAAGTAATCTGATTAAACATTATGTTTGGACTTTCATTAGAAGCAGACTTCCAGCCATTCCTTGTGTGGATTCTGTATTATACTTGGCCATACTCATTTGCCTGCTGCAGGGGCATCATTGCCAGAAAGCAATTAAAGAGATCTCAAATTACCAATCTGAACTGTTTTGGAATAGATATTAATCTAATTATAATAACCTTTTTAATCCACTACTTCACCGCTTCAAAAGGAGGAAAATGTAAGAAAAGGTGGAAATGAAAGAAAAACAATTCTGAAAATTTCCATGACACAGGCTGCCCTTATTGACTTTATTCCAGGAAATTCACTAAACAGCAATTAGATTAAGCAGCTCATTGTGGTCTGCAAATGCTTCCATGACACAGAGGCCAATACCTAAGAAGGACAATGTCAAAAACAAGAAATTGAAAGAACATTCTTTTGAACTTACTGAGAATCTGGATGTTATAATTCATTTTGATAACTATACAATTTATGTACCTTTGTGAGAAAGGAACATTTGTATCTTGAGAAATACAATTCAATTTGTTTTGAGGATTTTACTAAATTAGAATAATAGTGTTTGTCAGTTTTTTTTTAAATAGAGCGTGTAAACTGGCCCTTCGGCCCACCAAATCTGTGCCGACCAACTATCCCCTGTATTCAAGCACAATCCCACACACTAGGGACAATTTACATTTATACCAAGCTAAATAACATACAAACCTGTACGTCTTTGGTGTGTGGAAGGAAACCGAAGATCTCAGAGAAATCCCACGCAGGTCACGGGGAGAACAAACAAACTCTGTACAGCCAACACCCATAGTCAGGATCGAACATGGGCTTCTGGCACTGTAAAGGGCCTGTCCCACCAGCATGCAACTCTATGCGATTAGCGCGACCTAACGTGGTCGCTTGAGCCGTCCGGTGTCGCGGGGCCGGTCCCATTTCGATCGCCGGAATTGTGCGGAGTTCGTCCAGAGTTCGTCCCGACACTGCGCGGGGCTCCAAAAAACTGACTGTTCAAAAATCCCGCGCGGCAACGGCTTGTCGGCTCGCAGTCGCCTCGACATTTACACATCACCCCGCCATCGTGCCTCCGTGACCCTCTCGGTAGGTGCCTCCATGACCCTATATGTGTGTGGCTCCGTGGCCCTGTGAGTGTGTGTGCCTCGGTGTCCCTCTCTGTCCTGGCGAACTTACCTTGAACTTCGCTCCAAGTTCGCCTCACTTTGCGCCGCGTTGCGCCACTCACCCGACCTCCGCGCGGCCCCTACTGCCGGTTTGGTTGCGCTTGCCGCATGCAGGCGCATGCTGGTGGGAACGGCCCTGTACAGGGGATCACCCGACCTCCGCGCGGCCCCCGCTTCTAGTTCGATCGCGTTCATCGCATAGAGTTGCATGCTGGTGGGACAGGCCCTTAAGGCAACAACTGTATGCTCTGCCACCGTGCCGCCTTTCGAGCAGTCCTAACCCTCTCTTCACCTTGAGATGATTAGTAAAAATGCTTTGCAAATGTATTCCTGTGGGGATTTGGGACTCTCTTTATATGTATGTGGTGAGTGTAACTGTGAGATCTGCATTTATTGATCGCCACTATCTGCCAATGTGTTGATGGTTACCCTCCTGGTCAGCTGCAGGTGAAGAATCTCATAACAATGCTGTCATCAGGGCAGCTCCAAAATAGTGAACAAAGAACTAGTCAGGAATGGAGAAATATATATCTATCTGAGGATTGCATGTCATTTGAGGGCCATCTTGCTCTGATTGGATACACTTTGCCTTCAACATGTTACAGGGGATGTTTTTTCCTTGAAACAATAGTCCCATAACTATACAACATGGAAACAATAACAATATCCTAACCCCCCCAATTCCAGTGCACACCCATTTATCCCACTATCTTGCCCCTCCTTCCCTACCCCTATCTTCCCCTTCTACCTATATCCCTCCCTCTGGCTTTACAGGTTCTCTTCTCTCCTTTTCCACCATTATTTTATCTCCTTTTGTTTCCTTTTCAACTCTACCCTTTGTCCACCCATCTGCCAAACAATCCCCTCTCACCAGTATCCACCTGCCAAGAGTTGCCCTACCCCACCTCTTTTCCACCTTTCTCCCCCTGCTACAATCAATCTGAACACAGATCCCAACTTGAAATGCCATCCATCCATGTCCTTCAGAAATGTTGTCTAACCCTCTGAGTTATTCCGGCACTTAGTGTTTCATGCAAGATTCCAGCATTTGCAGTTCATTGTGTCTATCTGACTATCCCTAATCACTCATTGTTTTTCCAAATGTATGTATATCCCTTCTCTCAGAATCCCCTCTAATAACTTAACAACAAATGCTGTTTAATCCATCAGCATTGCTTCATTCCTTGCCATGCTCCTGCCTGACCTGTTCACTGAATGTTCGTAGTCATAAAGAGTCATAGCAGCACAGAAATAGGCCCTTCAGCCATTCAATCAATTTGCTACACTAGTTCCACCTGCCTGCGTTTGGCCCATATCCCTCCAAACCGTTCATATCCATGTACCTATTCAATTGTCTTTTAAATGTTGTTATTGTATCTGTCTTAACTATCTCCTCTGCCAGCTCATTTCATATACCACCACCTTCTGCCCCTCAGGTTGCTATTACTTTCCCCTCTCATCTTAAACCTATATCCTCTAGTTCTTGATTCCCCTACTTTATGTAAAAGGCTCTGTCCATTCACCTTATCAATTCTCCTCATGATATTATACACCTCTATAAGATCACCCCTCAGCCACCTGTGCTCCAAAGAATAAAATCCTAGCCAGTCCAACCTCTCACTATTCAAATCCTATCAACATCCTCATAAATCTTCTCTGCCTCTTTCCAGCTTAAAAACATCCTTCCTTTGGAGGGTGGCCAAAACTGAACACAATACTCGCCTATCTCCTTCGCTCCTTAGATGCTGCTGAACCCACTGAGTTTCTCCAGCCTTTTGTGTACCCTCGATTCTCCAGCATCTGCAGTTCCTTCTTTAACACAATACTCCAAATGCAGCCTCGTCAACTTCTGTAACGTAACATCCCAACTTCTGCACTCAGTACCCTGACTAATGAAAGACAATATACAGAAAGCCTTCTTGACCACCCTTTATGATGCCACTTTCAGGACAGCATATACTTGCACATCCTAGAACACTCGGAGTCCACTCGTCCAAATTGTTGGTACAAATGACAAACAGCGATGGGCCCAGCACCGATCCCTGAGGCACAGCACTGGCACAGGCCTCCAGTGTGAAAAACAAACTTCCACCATTATTCTCTGCTTCCTTACATGAAGCCAATTCAATATCCCGTTAGCTAGCTCTCCCTGGGTTCCATACAATCTAACCTTCCAGAGCAGCCTACCATGCAGTAACTTATCTAATGCCTTGCTGAAGTCCCTACAGACAACATCTAGGAATTTATGCACATCTACCATCTTAGTTACTTCTTCAAAACTCAATCAAATTCATAAGACACCATATCCCAAAAACAAAATCATGCTGAATATCCCAAATCAGCTCTTATCTATCCAAATGCATATATTTTATCCCTCAGAATCATCTGCAGTAACCTGCCTACCACAGATGTTAGGGATCACTTGTCTATAGTTCTCAGGCTTATACTTGCAGCCCTTTTTAAATAGAGGCACAACATTAGCCATCCTCCAGTCTTCCGGCACCTCACCTGTGTTTAATGATGATTCATATATCTCAGCCAGGACTCCTGCAATGTCTTCTCTTGCTTCCCACAGTAGGCTTGGATATATCTGATCAGGCCTCGGAGATTTATTTACCTTCACATGCCTGAGGACGTCTAGATAGTTGCAAGTTCAATCCCCACTGCAGAAACTTGACATAAAAACTTAGGGTGGGGTGCTCAACTGTCAGATATATTATCTATTGAATGAGATATTAAGTGAAGCTCACATCTGGCCTCAGGGGTGCATTAAAGATGCAGGGTTCTTTCAAAAGACAGATGGGGACATTTTTCTGATGGCTTGGCCATTTTATGGACTCTACAATATGTAGATGCTCTGCCATTACTGGAGGCATCCTTTCTACATCCACTCTATCTAGGCCTTTCATTATTCAGTTTCAATGGTGCCTCCCCTCATGCTTCTAAACCCCAGTGAGTACAAGCCCAGAGCCTTCAAACACGCCTCATACATTAAACTAATGATCCCTGGCATTATTCTCGTAAACTTCTCCAGACCCTCGCCAAAGCCAGCTCATCCCTTCTCAGATATGGGACCCAAACTGTTCACAATATTCCAAATGTGGCCTCACCAGCACCTGATAAAACCACAGCATTACATCCTTGCTTTTGTATTCGTTACCTCAAAATTAAAGGTAGCTTTGGATTTGCCTCCCTTACTGCTGACTCAAGCCAGAGAGGGGGATATTTCTGTATCTTCTCCCCATGTAGAAAGTAGTCGACGTATTTATTCTTACTACCAAGTTGCATGACTGTAAAGTTTGCTACGCTACATTGCATTTGCCACTTCTTTGCCTGCTCTCCCAATCTGTTCAAGTCCTTCTGCAACCTCCCTGCATCCTCAATACTACCTCCCTCTCCACTTATTTTCGTATCGTTTGTAAACGTGACCAAAGAGCCATCAATTCCCTCATCCAAATCATGGACATACAACGTGAAAAGTTGCGGGCCCATCACGACCTCCACGGAACACCACTAGTTACCGGCAGCCAAGCAGAAAAGGCCTCCTTTATTCTGATTCTTTGTCCTCTGCCAGTCAGTCAATGTTCTAGACCTTGCCTCCAATACCATAGCCTTCTATAGCAACCTCACATGTGCCTCCCTATCAAAGGCCTGAAAATCCAAGTAAACAAATATCCACAGACTCTCCTTTGTCTATCCTGCTTGTTACCTCCTCAAAAAACTCGCAAAAGAATTGTCAGGAAAGATCTGCCCTTATGAAAAACAGCATGGCCTATTTATCATGTGCTTCTCGGGAACCTCATCCTTAATAAAGGACTCTAAAATGTTACCAACCACAAAAGTGACTAATTCGCCTATAATTTCCTTTCTTTTGCCTTAAGGGCCTGTCCGGCTTGGACGTCATTTGCGCGTCATTTACGCGACAGGTCGGTAGTGACTAACGCATGACAGTCGCGTGAAAATCATCTAGCAGTACGACAGTCGCGAGCCAAGTGCTCTTGAGGGCCCTGCTTCTTTTGGGAGCCATTTGCGATGTCTTTCGTACTTAGTCCGATCTCTGTGGCAAGGATTTTCGCAGTTAATTTGAAAATTAAGCGCGCTTTATACCCGGGTTGTCAGGTGGTGCGGCGCTCGAATGAAGCGCAAATGGCGCATCGATGGCGAATGGGCACCGCATGGTTACGAACGCACAGTGACGCACAATAAATTAGCATAGGCAATGTTCCTGCATCACCGTGCGTAACCATGCATCACCACGCGTGTACACCGTCAGTACGTTAGCGTATGCCATCAGTATGTCAGCGTGTGCAAGGGATACATCACGCAGGTGCCGCGCAAGAATTTTGAGCTTTCCAAAATCCTAGGGCGCCGCGCATTACCGCACGTCACGGCATAGGCCACCATGCCGCACCACCCGCCATGTGCGCATCACGACTCGTCAACCAATTTTTAGGATGTCGTGTAAATGACGCGCAAATGACGCCCGAGTGGGACAGGCCCTTTAAGCATTGGAGTTACATTTGTGATTTTCCAGTCCTCTGGAACCATTCTTGACTTCTGTAATTCCCGAAAGATCAATATTAATGCCTCCACAATCTCAGTGGCCCGTTTCAGAACCCTGCAGTGTGGTCCATCTGGTCCAGGTGATTAATCTGGACCAGATGGACCAGTTTCCGATGGACCAGATATCTCAGTTTCCGAAGCACCTTCTCCTCAGTAATACCGACTGCACTCACTTCTGCACCTTGACTTTCTTGAATTTCTGGCACATGGCTGATGTCTTCCACAGTTCAACTATTATTCCTTTGACCCCATTACTATTTCTCTGTTGTAATTCTCCAGTGTTCCAATGTCTACTCTTCTCTCTTTTTTACTCTTTGTATATCTATGAAAATACTTTTGGTATTCTCTTATTGGCTAGCTTACCTTCGTTCTGCAGGTTGAATTCTATACTATGTTCCTTTAAATTGTGTTCTGTGTTTTTTATGTTTGTATATTATGCACCAATGGAGTAGCAATAATAATGTTGTTGAATACAGTGCTTCCAATGACAAATAAAGGCGTTCTGAGTTCTAATTTTTCATCTTTTCTCAGCATATTGCTTTTTCAGAGGCCTTCTGTTGGTTTTTAAAAACTTCCCAATCCTCAAGCTTCCCAATAACCTTTACCATCTCTTTTGCTTTTATGCTATCTTTGTCTTCTGTTGTCAGCCACAATGGCCTAATTTATCCATTGGTATGTTTCTTCCACTTTATTCCTGCTGGAGTCCCCTTCTTATCAACTTTATCCAGCTCCTTCCTCATGCATCCGTAGTTACCTTTACTTAATAATAATACTGATTAGTCCCATTTCAGCTTCTTCATGTCAAACTGCAGGTTGAATTCTATACTATGGTCATTGCTTCTTACTGTAAATGTTCCTTCAATTTAAGCTCCATAATTAAGTCTGGTTCATTGCACAACACCAAATCCAGAATTACCTTTTCCCTAATGATCTCAACCACAAGCTGCTCGAAGAAGCCACCTTTTGGCATTTTACACATTCCTTCTCCAGGGATCCAGTACTAACTTGGTTTTCCCAATCTACCTACATATTCAAATCTCCCATGACCACTGTAACATTATCTTTCTTACATGCCTTTTCTATTTCTGGATGTAATTTGTGCCCCACATCTTGACTATTATTCTGAGGCCTGTATATAATACTCATCGAGGCCGTTTGACCCTTGCGGCTTCTTAACTAAGATCCTGTGTTTCCACAAGTGGAACCAAGCCAGATAACTTTTCAAGGTCTGCCAACAGTATGTATTTTCAATAATGTGCTGCAGCTTTACACAAGTGGTAGGAACAGATAATTAAGGCTACTTCAGAAATGAAGGCAATGATGGAGGCAGTAGCTTAGTCATGGAGACAACCTTTCTTCTCACCTCTTTCAAACTGAATAGGTTCAGAAGAACATTGTATTTTACATTAGTATTGTTTCTACAATACATATCTGGATCAGATTTAAAATTTGGATTGAAAGAACATTGCAATGGAAACTGATAGTTCCATCCAGATGCACAATACAATCATGAGAACTGTGTGGTAATGAAATCTAGTAACCAGGTGAAGTGAATATCACATTGTATTGGCCCCTGCGGGATGAGATCCAGAAGCTCTATGCCTGGAAAGCTTCTGCAAAGGACAGTACAGAAACATTGTGCTTCTGCAAGATACAGAGAGGAAAAGTTCTGAAACAAGTCTCTGTGGATTGCTTTCACAGACCTCCCCATGGCCAATTATCGATGGAAGTCTGGGAATAAGTCCCCTACCAGAGACTTGTTCTCCCTTTAAGCTGCAAAATGTGGAATGGACAAATTCCCAAACTGCAAGAGAGAAATGATTTGAGCATATGAAGTACAGAAATAAAATAAAATTGTTTCAAATAGTATAGTAAATCATGGGCTTGGAGCAATAATAAAGTTTGAAATCTGGTTGTTAACTCAATGAATCATTCTTAAGTTTTATTACCCATAATAATAAAGTACTCAACATCTTCCATATGACTGCTGCAATAGCTTGTCACACGTACACACTTGCATGTTACACTACATATCTTTACAAACTAAGTATACAATGTGAGTAAATCAACTTTATTCTTGTTTTATAAATGCAGAATACTGAATTCACAATGTAACTGAATGAGTGTAATAAACACCAGTGGGACAAAACTGGAAATCTGAGCAGGATAATGAGCAGTGGGATTGAGTAATACAATAGAAATAAATACAGGAAGCAGCATGACATCAGTACTTTGTCCTGCAGTCAGGTACAAACTCACCCACCAGAAGAAAAACATTAATGAGAAGCACATGTAGGAAACCTCCTTCAATGTTCTCATGAATGGCTGCTCAAACTGCACGATTGTTGGAATACCTTTAGCAAGAATAAGAATTTAGGAATGTTTAATGCTTTCCTTGTGAAGGTGGATGGAAATGTCTGCTGTGTAGGAAATATTTGTTGTTTCTTAATGAACGTTGCTGGAGGAGGGCATATTGTATCCATTTGATCTGCCCGTGGTGGAGGTCAACTTTCCTGCAGGATATTATGTCTACGGAAATGAATGAATGAAAAGTACAAATCTGCAAATACTTGAATCAGACATAGCAAGCTCCAAGCACAATTCTCTGAAGTAATTATTCAACAACCCCCTTCAACCTGTCCCACCAAAAGTCTACAGACTTCAAAAAAGTTACTTCATGTTTTTAGTGGAAAGATTGTTATCTGTTTCCATGAGTTTAAGCAGACAGTGTGTTAAATAATTGATATCAACTGAACCAATAAGATCTCACAACATTTTAGTCCAGTTAAATTAGAAAATAATGCTTATTGATTTTGCAAATGTAGAAATTCCAGTAGCTAGATTATTTTTTATTCAAATTTAGATGAACTGGATTATTATACTAAACATATACAAGACAGACAGACAGACAGACAGACAGACAGACAGACAGACAGACACATGCTGGAAGAACTCAGCCAGTCAAACAGTATCTGTGGAAAATGAACCCAATCAACATTTTGGATCAATGAACATTGAACAAACAATGTCAACTGATTTCTCTTCCACAAATACTGACTCTGGCTGAGACCTTTCTGTTTGTGTTTCAGAATTTCAGTGTCTGCAGTTTCATTTGTTTTCAGGGATATAATGGCTAAAATGTATAAAAGAGAACAAGCGTGTCCTGAATTTCCATGAATTTCACCTGATCTTCCATTGTATCTTCAGTTGAAATTCAGATAAAAACCTCTGTCAAGGAATATTTTAAAAACAAAATGTGTCCTTTTGTAATCCAAACAATGGGCTAGTTCATAGTTGGAATACAAAATATACAAATTATTAGTGCAAAAGATAATTGTGTAGAAATTGGATCATAAAGCACCCTGCCGCTGAGCACTACGGACATTAAAAATCTAAGTTTTTGTCTGATAATCAGAAAATTTCTCAGAAAATTTCAGTCCAAGATCACGAGCTGAAAAAATTATATTTTCAGGTGTAATATGCAACTCAAAGAGTCACTCAACACACAACGCTTAATAATGCAATCTGATGGAAACCAATCACGAGGCTTCCCACTGTGCGGGAGACTGCTGTGATTTATCACAGTAAATGGATGAGGCACACAAAATACTTTTCAACAGGGTTCGTACTGCTTGGTTTATGGAATGAATTGGAATCAAAGGGTAGGTGTCAGAGGGAGGGAAGGCATGCTGAGACTCTTAGGAAGAAGGTAGAAAGGACTCAGGCTCACAGATCCTGTCTACTAATAGTGCTCAAAGAATCATGTTCCCAACTCTTACCAGATGGATCAGCAAGGCTTGAGACTTTCTGAAAAAGTGTCTTTAACCAGAAACATTGTACTGTACATTTCTTTTTTGAAAGAAGTTGCTTAATTTGCCGTGTATTTCCAATATTTTCTACTTTTATTTGTCAAAACCATTATGGTTTGATGGAAAGACTCTGCCATTCAGAAATTCCTATCTGCCTGATCGTTCCAGGCAGCAGCAGATAAATGCCCTATTTTCTTCATTTCACTGCATTTTGGAGGTCACCAATGCTGTCCACCTAAATAAAAGAGATTGCCTGAAGACCGAGGGAGTGAGAATTTGCATAAGTGAAACTTAAACATATCTTCTGAACCCAAAGTTCTGTATAAACACAAATGACGTTTCCACTTTAAATGTACAGCTCTTTGTCAACCCATTACACAAGGAGTTAAAGCATACTGCCCTGAGAATTATTGCTGTCAGGCACTCAGTTATTGCACAGATAACATAACTTTTGCACCTGCAACTCTATCCTCCATCCCAAAACCTACATCACAACAAAGTCAGTAACTGGTTGAACAGTATTTGATTTGTGATCGGGATCCAGCAGGGAATCCAGAAGGATAACTTGCCAGATGGAGCAGCAAGGGTTGGGACTTTGAGCCTATCAGTGAACTTGGTAGATCAGTGTTGACGCAGTAAACATTGACTGCAGTCATCCATGATGCCATCCATCTCAAAGTCAGCTGAGAGCTACAAAACCTCCCCATAGGTCAGCCAATCACCATTCACTCTCTGGGCAGCCACAAGATCAGCTGACAAACCAACATTCCCATTGGTCAAGAGACAGACATTGTTTTTAAACACACAGCAATAATTTCAAAGTGACTATGTCTATATCATTGTATGGTAAAAGGAACCAATGTAGGAGGCTACTTATTCCATTGAACCATTTCACCATTGTGGAGAGAGTTTTGTTAGAGTAACACTATCCTACACACACAATTTACACTTATGCCAAGCCAAATAACCTACAAACATGTGGGTCTTTGGAATGTGGGAGGAAACCGAACATCTCGGAGAAAACCCACGTGGTCACGAGGGAAATGTAAAACTCCATACAGACATCACCCCTAGTCAGGATCAAACCCATGTCTATTGGCGCTGTAAGGCAGCAACTCTACCGCTGTGCCACCCTTGATGAGAATGTGGGGAGTATATGTAAGCGATTAATGTAGGATTAGTGCAAATGGGTAATTGATGTCAGCACTTACTTGGTGGGCTGAAGGCCCTGTTACCTGCTGTATCTCTCTTAACTAGGAGTCTGTGCGTACATTGTCTGATCTATCGGATCGATTAAATTCTCATGCTCCTTGACACCTCTTGCTATCTGTACAGACCAGATGATGCATCCACATGCACCTGTTTTGTGCTGGTTCTTTATCAGTCATTAGCTGCATCAGTCAGATTTTACACAATCACTCCCTTTGTACTTCTGGCCCATTATCCTCCCTTGTCCTCTGGTCTTATTGTAGTACACTATGCCAGGTGACTATCCATGTGAACACACACTCCTTTAACCCAATCCTCACAGTACCAGCATCAGTACATAAGCATGTGGTGTTCAGTTGTAATAATGTGTCCCTCTCCCTTGTCCTCTGAGGGATGCTATATTGGGGGAAAGCTGGATGCTGATGTGGTAGTGAATGTAGCTGAGTGGGTTATAACAGCTGGGATTCAGTATGGGTAAAGGTTGAAACAGATGGTGAGCGCAGGGTTCTGCAGGGCAACATGGCCAGCAAAACATACACATATACTGTAGATAACACGTTTGTTTCTTTGAGGGAAGATGACATTGTTAAAGTCAAATAGATAGACAAATTCAACTCCATCATGAGTCTTTGCCCAAATTACTCCAAATCCTGTGAGGATGACAACTCATTTATCAGACTGGTGAACATTCAGCATCAGACAAATCCCTCTCCAGTTTCTTGTGAAACCAACTGTACCCTGGAAAATATAGGGAGAGTTATTTTTTAACCTTTTGCAATGATTTGACTTCTGATATATGTGTGTGAAGTACACATATGTGAAGTATGAATTGTAAAGAAAGGGGTAAAACAGTGAGAGGAGCTGAAGAAATGGGAGTGTAAGTGGAGAGTGTCCATGTGCATTATATGTGGACTGAAAATTGTGCATGTTAAAGCTGGTAGTATTTGGAGTCAATATAACTCAAACACTTCAAGGTTATTTTCCAACAGTGTAAAAAATAAAAACTAACTGGAGATGCCGGCAAGAGCAGGAACAGGGATATACAGGACCTGAATGTGTGGCTGAGGAACTGGTGCAGGGGGCAGGGATTTGGATTCTTAGATCACTGGGATTTGTTTTGAAGTAAGGGGGAACTGTACAAAAGGAACGGATTGCACCTTAACGGGTGGGGGACCAGCATTCTGGCATGCAGGTTTGCCACTGCTACGTGGGTGGTTTTAAACTGAATAAGGGAGGTGGGGTGTCAAATGGGATAGTCAAGGACGGAGCTAAAAGGAAAGAGAGTAAAGGGATAGTTAATGACCCCAGAATTAACGGGAAAGAAAGCTCATAAAGGGATAGGAGAGTATGGCCAAGTGTAATAGGGATCGATGTGAAAGGTGAGATGCGTAAGGAATTAAATGTATTGCATATGAATACGTGAAGTATAAGAAGTAAGGTGGATGAGCTTGAGGCTCAGTTAGAGGTTGGTAGATATTACATTATGGGGATTACTGAGACGTGGCTGCAGGAGGATCGGGCCTGGGAACTTAATATTCAGGGTTATACATCCTTTGGAAAGTACAGGCAGGTGGGCAGAGGAGGGGGGTAGCTCTGCTGGTGGGGGATGGAATTCAGACCCTTGCAAGGGAAGACATAGGGAGTGATGAGGTAGAGTCACTGTGAATTGAGATGAGGAATTGTAAAGGCAAGAAGACACTAATTAGTGTTATCTACAGACCCCTAAATAGTAGCCCGGATGTAGGGTGTAAGCTGCAGCAGGATTTAAAACTGGCATGTAACATAGGTAATGCCACTGTGGTGATGGGGGATTTCAATATGCAGGTAGACTGGGAAAATCAGGTTGGTTCAGAACCCCAAGAAAGAGAGTTTGTAGAATGCCTCTGAGATGGATTCTTAGAGCAGCTTGCGATGGAACCAACCAGAGAAAAGGCAATTCTGGATTTAGTGTTGTCCAATGAACCCGATATGATAAGAGAACTCGAGGTAAAGGAACCGCTTGGAGGTAGTGATCATTAGTTTTAATCTGCAATTTGAGAAGGAGAAGGTTAAATTGGAAATGTCAGTGATACAGTTGAACAAAGGGGACTATGAAGGCATGAGAGGGGAGCTGGCCAAGGTAGACTGGAAAGGGATCCTAGCAGGAATGACAGTGGAACAGCAATCGCAGGAATTTCTGGGCATAATCCAGAAGACGCAGGATCATTTCATTCCAAAAAGGAAGAAAGATTCTAAGGGGAGTAGGAGGCAACCGTGGCTGACAAGAGAACTTAGGGATGGAATAAAACGAAAAGATAAGATGCTGAACACAGCAAAGAGTAGCCGGAAACCAGAGGATTGGGAAACATTCATAGGACAACAGAAGGAAACAAAACGGGTGATATGGGCAGAAAAGATGAAGTATGAAGGGTAGCTGGCCAGGAATATAAAGGAGGACAGTAAAAGCTTCTTTAGGGAAAAAGAGTACAAAGTCAAATGTGGGTCCCTTGAAGGCAGACACGGGTGAAATTATTATGGGTAACAAGGAAATGGCAGAAGAGTTGAACAGGTACTTTGGATCTGGTTCTGGCCCTGGGGATTTAATCCATTCAATTTACCTAACACCACTTCCCGACTAACCTGGATTTCACTCAGTTCCTCCATCTCATTTGACCCCCGGTCCCCTGCTATTTCCGACAGGTTATTTATGTCTTCCTTAGTGAAGACAGACCAAAGTAGTTATTCAATTGGTCTGCCATGTCCTTGTTGCCCATGATCAATTCACCGGTTTCTGACTGCAAGGGACCTACATTTGTTTTAAATAATCTTTTTCTCTTCACATATCCGGTCCGTTTTTATGTTCCCTGTCAGTTTTCTTTCATAATCTATTTTCCCTTTCCTAATTAAGCCCTTTGTTCTCTTCTGCTGGACTCTGAATTTCTCCCAGTCCTCTGGGAGGCTGCTTTTTCGGGCTAATTTGCATGCTTCATCTTTTGTTTTGATACTATCCCTGATTTCCCTTGTTATCCATGGATGCATTATCTTCCCTGATTTATTCTTTTACCAAACTGGGATGAGTTCATCCATGCAGTCTTTAAATGCCTTCCATTGCATATCCACCGTCAACCCTTTAAGAATCAATTGCCAGTCTATCTTGGCCAATTCACGTCTCATACCCTCAAAGTTACCTTTCTTTAAGTTCAGAACCCTTGTTTCTGAATTAACAATGTCACTTTCCATCCTAATGAAGAACTCAACCATATTATGGTCACTCTTGCCCAAGGGGCCATGCACAACAAGACTGCTAACTAACCCTTCCTCATTACTCAATACCCAGTCTAGAATAGCCTGCTCTCTCGTTGGTTCCTCTACATGTTGGTTTAGAAAACTATCCCGCATACATTCCAAGAAATCCTCTTCCTCAGCACTCCTGCCAATTTGATTCACCCAATCTATATGTAGATTAAAGTCACCCATTATAACTGTTTTACCTTTGGAACAGAGGGATCTAGGAATAACTGTGCATAGTTCCCTGAAAGTGGAATCGCATGTAGATAGGGTGGTAAAGAAAGCTTGTGGTGTGCTGGCCTTTATAAATCAGAGCATTGAATATAGGAGTAGGGAAGTAATGTTAAAATTGTACAAGGCATTGGTGAGACCAATTCTGGAGTATGGTGTACAATTTTGGTCGCCTAATTATAGGAAGGATGTCAACAAAATAGAGAGAGTACAGAGGAGATTTACTAGAATGTTGCCTGGGTTCCAGCAACTAAGTTACAGAGAAAGTTTGAACAAGTTAGGTCTTTATTCTTTGGAGCGCAGAAGGTTATGGGGGGACTTGATTGAGGTCTTTAAAATGATGAAAGGGAAAGACAGAGTTGACGTGGATAATCTTTTCCCATTGAGGGTAGGGAAGATTCAAACAAGAGGGCATGACATGAGAATTAAGGGACAGAAGTTTAGGGGTAACATGAGGGGGAACTTCTTTACTCAGAGAGTGGTGGCTGTGTGGAATGATCTTCCAGCAGAAGTGGTGGAGGCAGGATCGATTTTAATATTTAAAAGCAAAGTGGATAGGTATATGGACGAGAAGGGAATGGAGGGGTATGGTTTGAGTGCAGGTAGATGGGACTAGGGGAAAATAAATGGTCGGCACGGACTGGAAGGGCCGAGAAGGCCTGTTTCCGTGTTGTAATTGTTATATGGTTATATGTTATATGATTATATGGTTGTTGCAACTCTACTACTACTGTTAGGTGCCCTGTACACAACGCCCACTAGTGTTTTCTGCCCCTTAGTGTTTCGCAGCTCTACCCATATCGATTCCACATCCTCCAAGCTAATGTCCTTCCTTTCTATTGCATTAATCTCCTCTCTAACCAGCAACTCTACCCCACCTCCTTTTCCTTTCTGTCTATCCCTCCTGAATATTGAATATCCCTGGATGTTCAGCTCCCAGCCTTGGTCATCCTGGAGCCATGTCTCCGTGATCCCAACTGTATCATATTCATTAATAACTATCTGCACATTCAACTCATCCACCTTATTACGAATGCTCCTTGCTTTTTGACACAAAGCCTTCAGGCTTGTTTTTACAACACTCTTGCCCCTTATAGAAATTATGTTGAAAAATGGTCCTTTTTGATTTTTGCCCTGGATTTGTCAGCCTGCGACTTTTACTTTTCACCTTGCTACCTATTGCTTCTACCCTCATTTTACACCCCTTTGTCTTTCTGCTCATGCTCCCACCCCTCTGCCACATTAGTTTAAATCCTCCCCAACTGCACTAGCAAACTCTCCCCCAAGGACATTGGTTCCATGCCAGCCTAGGTGCAGACCGTCCTGTTTGTACTGGTCCCACCTCCCCCAGAACTGGTTCCAATGCCCTAGAAATTTGAATCCCTCCCCCTTGCACAATTTTTCAAGCCACGTATTCATCTGTAATATACTCCTATTTCTACTCTGACTAGCACGTGGCACTGGCAGTAATCCAGAGATTATTACCTTTGAGGTCTTACTTTTAATTTTATCTCCCAGCTTCCTAAATTCACCTTGTAGGACCTCATCCTGTTTTTTACCTGGTGCCAATGTGCACCACGACAACTGGCTGTTCACCCTCCCCCTCGAGAATGTTCTGCAGCCACTCAGTGACATCACTGACCCTTGTACCAGGACAGGTTAGGACAGGTTAGAAGGAATATAGGCCAAATGCCAGGGGTGAAACTAGTGTAGATGGGACATGTTGTCCAGTGTGGGCAAGTTGAGCCGAAAGGCCTGTTTCCACGCTGCATGACCCTATGATTGAACACAAATTCAGATGAGCTGTTTAAGATCTCTGTAATTTTGGGTCCACACTCACAATTTCATCCGAAGCACAAACTCAGCCGCATTTGCTAGGTAGACCAAAGTCTACAGTGCTTGTGAGGACCAGAGAGCTCTCACGTTGTCTGCACCTAAACATTGTAGTTTGGAGTAGTGAATTTGGAAGAAAAGAAGAAATGCTGACAGGAATAATGACTGATTCAAAATTCATACTTGCTTCCAAAAGCGAATCAGATTAAAATTTGAAAAAATAACCCAGGGTTATGTGGAAAGAGAAGAGAATAGCATTAAATGAGCAACTTTGCATGAGCGACAACAAAGCCCAGCTTCCATCTCTGCCATTAAGTTGTTTGACTCAGGTGGAGTAATATGAAGCTGTCACATAAATCTTATCGAGGTAGAAAAATACAGATGCAGGATTAAACAACAGTGCTCTAATAATGTTGCTAATGTTATCTAATAACAACATTAAAGTTAATTTGAGTTGGAGCAAAATTATAGTCTATTAACATTTATTCTTAGAAGCCCTGCTTTAAATTGACTGTTTAAGATAAACTTAGTTGACATTGGAATCTCCTGCTGATGTAACTTTCTCTCCATTTATGTCTTGTTTTACTTATTTAATGTGTTTACCAGATCTGTTCCATCTGTGCCTTTAATCCATTCCATGTGAATAACAAAATTGAAAAAACCTGACTCCATGAGAGTTAAATGAGCAAAAATATTGCATGAATAAGGGAATTAGACTGCCTGCTCCAGTCACACTGGCATTCACCTCATTCCTTTAGCCTTGGAGTATCAGTTTTGAGTTTGGCATCTTGATTTTTACCAGTACTTTATTTCTTATTCTTCGTGAAACTCAAAATAGCATTGTGTCAAGTATTGTCTTAAGGGTTTCTCCCTCATTTGAAAGTAAAATTCTCTTTGTGACCAATTTGATTTCAAAAACATTCAGACATCTTAATTGTCAAAATGCCGTCTTCATTCCATAAATTTGATGCTGGCGGGTTGGATTACTGCTCTAGAGAGGCAGTCATGGTCAGCATCCCCAGCTTTAGAGATAGAACGCAGGAACAAACCTCTTGGCCCACTGAGTCCGCACCAACCAGTGATCACCCCATACATTGTCACTATCCTACACACTGGGGATAATTTAACAATTTTACCGAAGCCAATTAACCTACAAACCTGTGCATCTTTGGAATGTGGGAGGAAACCGGAGCACCTGGAGAAATCCCATGCAGTCACAAGGGGAACGTACAAATTCCATGCAGACAGCACCCGTAGTCAGGATCAAACCCAGGCCACTGGCGCTGTATGGCAGCAACTCTACTGCTATGCCACTGTACCACCCTACTGAGCCGCACCACCATACTCCAGCTATTGTCTCATTGTAATCCTGGGTCTCCAGAACTGAATAAAATGTCAAACTAACACATAATTTTATTTCCAAGACACAGTTGAATGAACATTAAATTGTGAATACATTTAATGGTTGCAAATAAAATTCTTGGTTTGTGGAACATGCTGCAACCTTCGATCTAATCCAGCTCTTCAATTAGTTCCGCCTACAAGCTTGATAATGGATTAATAATGCTTGACTCCTTCCTCAGGCATTGTTGCCCATTGAAATATGATCTTAACAACTTTGAAGTTGTACAGAAACAAATGACCACATCATTCAGAATTACACTAAATCATGAGGATCCTTCACTACTGATGTACAAAGGCAATCTTTACACATATGGACTGAGTCTGGACACTCCAACCATGTAAACAAATAACACCTGCTTGACCCACTGTGTTTTCTGCTAAGAATTTCTCTTATTGCAGATTTTTGCAATCAATCTGATGTGAAGATTTTTCTGCCCTGCATGCTTGTAGGAAGTTAACTCATTACTCGCTAATGGTAACTGTCAAGATTCCGCATGAGAGGCATATATAACCTCAAATAAAATATTTTTCTTACGTATAATTTACCATCTGTTTTCCAGACCATGTCAATTTACAGTCTATATATACATTCTTACACATGTGCATTCATGTGTACAGCTCACATGTGAGTCCATCTGCATCTATATATTAGATATATATATATATGTGTGTGTGTGTATATATATATATATATCTATATATATATATATATATATATATATATATATATGAGTATGTGTTCCCTACATACTTGTATATATTTGTCTGTATATTCCATAGAAACATAGAAAACAGGTGCAGGAGTAGGCCATTCGGCCCTTCGAGCCTCCACCGCCATTCAATATGATCATGGCTGATCATCCAACTCAGTATCCTGTACCTGCCTTCTCTCCATACCCCCTGATCCGTTTAGCCACAAGGGCCACATCTAACTCCCTCTTAAATATACCCAATAAACTACCCACTGTGGCAGATAATTCCAGATGTCTACTGTGGCAGACCTTCTGAGTTCCTCCAGCAGTTTGGTTGTTGCTTCAGTGAGTTGGGGCCTGGGTTATCAAATCAGGGAGAATCAGTGGGATAGAAACATAGAAACATAGAAAATAGGTGCAGGAGTAGGCCATTCGGCCCTTCGAGCCTGCACCGCCATTCAATGTGATCATGGCTGATCATCCAACTCAGTATCCCGTACCTGCCTTCTCTCCATACCCCCTGATCCCTTTAGCCACAAGTGCCACATCTAATGCCCTCTTAAATATAGCCAATGAACTGGCCTCAACTACCTTCTGTGGCAGAGAATTCCAGAGACTCACCACTCTCTGTGTAAAGAATGTTTTCCTCATTTCGGTCCTAAAGGAATTCCCCCTTATCCTTAGACTGTGACCCCTTGTTCTGGACCTTCCCAACATCGGGAACAATCTTCCTGCATTTAGCCTATACAACCCCTTAAGAATTTTGTAAGTTTCTATAAGATCCCCCCTCAGTCTTCTAAATTCTAGCGAGTACAAGCCATGTTTATCCAGTCTTTCCTCACATGAAAGTCCTGACATCCCAGGAATCAATCTGGTGAACCTTCACTGTACCCCCTCTATGGCAAGAATGTATTTTCTCAGATTTGGAGACCAAAGCTGTACGCAATACTCCAGGCGTGGTCTCACCAAAACCCTGTACAACTGCAGTAGAACTTCCCTGCTCCTATACTCAAATCATTTTGCAATGACTGCTAATATACCATTTGCTTTCTTCACTGCCTGCAGCACCTGCATGCCTACTTTCAATGATTGGTGTACCATGACACCCAGGTCTCGTTGCATCTCCCCTTTTCCTAATTTGCCACCATTAAGATAATAATCTACCCTCCTGTTTTTGCCACCAAAGTGGATAACCTCACATTTATCCACATTATACTGCATCTGCCATGCGTTTGCCCACTCACCCAGCCTATCCAAGTCATCTTGCAGCCTCCTTGCATCCTCCTCACACCTAACACTACCCCCAGCTTCGTGTCATCCGCAAACTTGGAGATGTTGCATTCAATTCCCTCGTCCAAATCATTAATATATATTGTAAATAGCTGGGGTCCCAGCACTGAGCCTTGCGGTACCCCACTAGTCACTGCGTGCCATTCTGAAAACGACCCATTTACTCCTACTCTTTGCTTCCTGTCTGCCAGCCAGTTCTCTATCCACATCAATACTGAACCCCCAATACCGTGTGCTTTAAGTTTGTATACTAATCTCTTATGTGGGACCTTGTCAAAAGCCTTCCGAAAGTCTAGATATAACACATCCACTGGTTCTCCCTTATCAACTCTGCTAATTACATCCTCGAAAAATACTATAAGATTCGTCAGACATGATTTACCTTTCGTAAATCCATGCTGACTTTGTCTAATGATTTCACTACTTTCCAAATGGACTGCTATCCCATCTTTAATAACTGACTCTAGCAGTTTCCCCACTACCGATGTTAGACTAACTGGTCTGTAATTCCCCATTTTCTCTCTCCCTCCTTTTTAAAAAGTTGGGTTACATTAGCTACCCTCCAATCCTCAGGAACTACTCCAGAATCTAAGGAGTTTTGAAAAATTATCACCAATGCATCCACTATTTCTGTGGTTACTTCCTTGAGTACTCTGGGATGCAGACTATCTGGCCCTGGGGATTTATCGGCCTTTAATCCATTCAATTTACCCAACACCGCTTCTCGGCTAACCTGGATTTCACTCAGTTCTTCCACCTTGTTTGACCGCCGATCCCCTGCTATTTCCGGCAGATTATTTATGTCTTCCTTAGTGAAGATAGAACCAAAGTAGTTATTCAATTGGTCTGCCATGTCCTTGTTCCCCATGATCAATTCACCTGTTTCTGACTGCAAGGGACCTACATTTGTTTTAACTAATCTCTTTCTCTTCCTGCACACAAGTCTAGATAAGAATGTGTTTCTCAACAGATCTGTATATCTTCACATGTGTGACATTTGTGTGTAATTGAAACATTTGAATGCGTTATCCGTGCATATTTTTTTATGTTTGTATATGTATATCGGAGAGGATACAGGGGCTAGAACCACATACCACATGATCATATTTGCCACATGGGCACAATTACTGCATACAAAATTGTAGGGTATACAAAAAAAATCTATAATATAACTCTTTATTTCAGAGTATCACATATGATTTTTTTTTAGTGGAACGGGAATACCGAGTTGAATCACATAATTCCATAAATTCAACAGGCGATTTCTGGATATGGTTGTTGCATCAATAACAAACTGTGTGTTCATTGCAAGAACCAATTAGAGTTATATATAGAATATAGAGTCATACAACACAGAAACAGGCCCAACTTGTCCATGCTGAAAAACATGCCCCATCCAAGTTAATCCCATGTAATTAAATGCTGGAAACCATGCAGATAAGACAGACAAAACTTAGGGCGTGGATAGGTATGTGCGACTGGGACAACATAGCCATTATGAAAATCTGACCAAGGGAGGGACAGGACTGGCAGCTTAATATTCCAGGTACCGGAGTGACAGATGAGATAGGGGTGGGGGTAAGAGAGGATGAGTTGTTTTATTGATTATGGGGAACATTTTGAAAGCAATCCGAGATAGCATTACTGAAGTAACGTCCAGTGAGACTATATGAGTCATATGCAGGTAAATGTGACTGGCTTAGATAGGGTATCTTGGTGGGCATGGACGCTTTGGACCGAAGGGCCTATTTCCACACCATGTGACTATTTGCCTGAGCCAGGCCCATATCTCTCTAAACCTTTCCTATCCATGTACATGTCCAAATTTATTTTAAATGTTATTATTATACCTACCTCAACTACTTCAACTGGCAGCTCGTTCCACATAGCCATCTCCCTCAGTGTGAAAAAGTTGCCTTCCAGGTTCCTATTAAATCTTACCTTTCTCACATTAAACCGATGCCCTCTAGTTATTGATTTGCTTATGCTGGAAAACAGACTCTGTTCATTCACCCTATCTATTCCCATCACGATTTTAAGTATCTCTATAAAATGACACCTCAACCTCCCACGCTCTCAAGAATAAAGTCCTAGTCTGCCCAACTACTCCTTATAACTCAGGCCTTCAAGTCCTGCAACATCCTTGTAAATCTTGTCTGCACCCTTTCCAGCTTAACAACATCCTTCCCATAATGGGGTGACCAAAACTGAACACAATATTCTGAGATGGTCTCACCAATCTTTTGTACAACTGTAACAAAACTTCCTAAGTTTGATATTCATTTCACAGACTGGTGAAGGCCAGCATACCAAGATTTTTCTTTACCACCCTTTCTACCTGCGATGCCACTTTAAGGGAACTATAATCTTCTCGATCCCTCTGCTCTACAATGCTCTGCAGAGCTCTACCATTCACTGTGGATGTTTTGCCCTGGTTTAACTTCCCAAAATACAGGACCTTATACTTATCCAATTAAACCTCAATATTCAGAATGTCGCTCATTTAAAGCATTACCAGAAAAAAATAGAGCATTTGGTTCCGAAATACACTTGTTGTTGGGTGCATTCCATCCAATTATTTTTTTTCATGGCTGCAGTAATGCATTTCAAAGAGGGACTCTTGGAGCAGATCCCAGGTCATCATCAGAAACCTGATCTGGGAGTTTCTCCTGAATCCACTAACTTAAGGGCCTGTCCCACTTGGCCATCATTTGCGAGCCATTTACACGACCTCCAAAAATGTGGTCGTCGCATTGTGACGCACGGGTAGCGTGTGGGTAGCGTGGGACGGGCGCATGGAGAGGCGTGGAGGAGTGTGGAGATGTGCGGGGTTTTGCGCAGCGCTACAAGATTTTGTGCTGCACTAAATCCTCGCGCACCACCTGCATGAAGTATCCCGTACGTACGCTGACGCATTAGGTACGCACGCTGACGCATTGGCGTCACACGCTGGTGTCCCGACGTCTCACGTGTATCGCGTGGTGACGCATGGTTACGTCAACGTGTGTAACCATGTGTCGCTGTGTGCTGCTGGGTATTCTAATGACATGACGCGCACCAGACGGCATGATGACACGTGATTTGCGCGCGACGTCGCGCATAATGACGCGTCGACCTATTTTACATATGACGCGTAAATGAGGCACAAATGATGACCAAGTGGGACAGGCCCTTTACTTTCTCTCCCTTAGGAATCCCATGTAAAACCACTTACCATTATTGAAGTGGTTCTATCTCACTCAGCCAAACGGTTACCATTGTTCAGCCCATCCATTGAACTCCTTATCCTTGGGCACTAATCAAATGAGACCAGTCCTCAATCTCCCAATCACTCCTCACACCATTTCATCCCAATTCAAAGAAAACTCTATCAACTCACCAATTACCCCCTGCTTAGCAAGCTTGCTCCTGATCCATCAACTGCCGAGCCAGCAACTATGCCCCAAGTACTGATCATGCCATTTCAGTGACCACTCAGTTACTTATCATTCACTCTAATTCTGCAACACTACCCCACTTACCGATTTCCCCTGACTCCGAAATTCTGCCCCTATCACCTGATTTAAAAAAACACACTATCCATTCATCAAACATCCATCGACTCAGTGAACCTACCCATACCCATACTCATAGCGAAAGGATTTGAGTATAGGAGCAGGGAGGTTCTACTGCAGTTGTACAGGGTTTTGGTGAGGCCACACCTGGAGTACTGCGTACAGTTTTGGTCTCCAAATCTGAGGAAAGACATCCTTGCCATAGAGGGGGTACAGAGAAGATTCACCAGACTGATTCCTGGGATGTCAGGACTTTCATATGAGGAAAGATTGGATAGACTCGGTTTGTACTCGATGGAATTTAGAAGATTGAGGGGGGATCTTATAGAAACCTACAAAATTTTTAAGGGGTTGGACAAGCTAGATGCTGGAAGATTGTTCCCGATGTTGGGGGAGTCCAGAACAAGGGGTCACAGTCTAAGGATAAGGGGGAATTCCTTTAGGACCGAAATGAGGAAAACATTCTTTACACAGAGAGTGGTGAGTCTCTGGAATTCTCTGCCACAGAAGGTAGTTGAGGCCAGTTCATTGGCTATATTTAAGAGGGCATTAGATGTGGCACTTGTGGCTAAAGGGATCAGGGGGTATGGAGAGAAGGCAGGTACGGGATACTGAGTTGGATGATCAGCCATGATCACATTGAATGGCGGTGCAGGCTCGAAGGGCCGAATGGCCTACTCCTGCACCTATTTTCTATGTTTCTATGTTTCTATCCCACTGATTCTCCCTGATTTGATAACCCAGGCCCCAACTCACTGAAGCAACAACCAAACTGCTGGAGGAACTCAGAAGGTAAAGCAGCATCTGTGGTTGATAAGGAATGTGTTAGGTCAAAACTCTTGTGTCCACATTCATTACCTTCAGTCAGCAATCCTATCTTGGATCAATGTCCTGATGTCAGTAATTCCACCCCCAATCACCACACTCTGATTCAGAAACCTTGTCCCCATTACTTGATCGACCCTTGATTTTACAACAGCTCCTCCATCAACTCATTGCTTCATGCCCCAATCAATGGTTGACCCCTGACTTGGGCTCTGATCTCTTGACATTCGATCCTGGCCAGTGACTGCAGGACCCTCCACCACTGATCACTAGTAGATGCCCTGGACTCAATTCCTATGTTCGAACATCAAACCTTCCTCCATTCCTGGTAATTTAGTTTAGTTTAGTTTAGAGATCAGCACGGAAATAGGCCCTTCAGAACCGACTCCGTGCCGACCTGCGATTTTCGCACACTAACACTATCCTACACAGAGCTGTGGCAATTTTACCAAGACAATTAACCTACAGACCTGTACGTCTTTGGAGTGTGGGAGGAAACTGGTGATCCCTGAGAAAACCCACGTGGGTGACAGGGAGAATGTACTAACTCCATACAGACAGCACCCACAGTCAGGTTCCAATCTGGGTTTTCAACTCTACAGCTGCGTCACAGTGCCACCCGATCAATTTCTCCTTGGTTCAATTCCTCCCAGATCTTCATTGAACCAGTCCTTCCCAGCCTCACCAAATTTTCTCTGTGTGTTTACCACGGCTGCAGCTCATTAGATAAAGAGCTTGCTTTGGTTTAAGGTACTTGCGCGGCACTCGGCACCCTGGACCTTACATACCACTGAATACTTAAGCACAGGCCAAGTAACCAAGTGGCACTGCTCACAGTTAACATAGCTCTGTGGCTCTGATAAATTTTCAAGATCTTTAAGTTTTCTCAGTAACAAAGGAAGTTGCTATTACTATCAACCTGCACCTAACGTTTCAATAACATATCATAGTTAACTCTTTCAATAATTAAGCAGAAAAAATGTCTGGTAATTGGAAGTACCGGAATGTCTAGTCAGTGGAAAACAAATGAACTGAGGTTCTAGGTTCAGGATGATATTCAATGGTCCAAGTTGGAAAGTCTGTGCATGTGGCAACTAAGTAATGTGGGTTGTTTGTGAATTTTCCAAGAGTCAAATACTTTACTGATATTCCCTGGAGGGATGCAATACTCTGGAGGGATGCCCGAGGAACCATTTACAATCATAAGAATAATGTTTCATACACATTTTTCACACACATTTTTGCTATAAATAGCTAACAGAGAGAGAGGTGAAGGAAAATTCTAAAGGAAACCGAGGGAGGTATAAGGGGGAGGCTGGATTTGCTCTTTTGCTGTCTCTGGGGAGGAAATAACACTAAATTCTATGAGCCGTTCAACATGGTTTCAGCCCATATTAGCGTAAGACAGATAAGAATGATGAGCGAATTAGTCATTCAAGACAGACTTGCAAGAAAGAACATGGTTTGTATGATCTTTACAAACAGTCCTCTTAAATTACCCGTTTAGTCTGAATGTGCTAAAAATGACGTTGCCAAATTACTGTTATGGCTTTTCAAATATGAAATGTTTAAGATACAAAATGTTCGTTGAATGTAGAATTAAAAGCAGGATCTTGATGACATGAATCTCCAACCTTGTCCCCTCCACCGCAAATAGCAGATTAAGTAATATCATTAAGGGCCATATTGTATCTTCTTCCTCGCCCTACTTTGAGAAGGTGTTTTGGGTTTGAGAAGGTATTCTAAGTCAAAAACTTATTTAATTTGCAAAAGATGTTTAGAGGTGAAGGTACCCACTACCTTGTACTCCACGTTACACAAATCCATACATATATATTTCAGGTCACTGAGGAATGTATCGGCCCCGACACAGTTTCTAAGCTAGGCTTTTATCTCCTGCAGTTTATTACAGCTAGAAAACACATACTCTCCCATCAAACAAGGCGGCTTTCAGGTAGGAGCAGGGCCAATAATGCCACTGATCCAGAAGCAATAAGTCCACCAACAAGCCCCATTTTTCCCAGCACCATCTTAGCTCTGGAATGTTGTTGAAGTCTAATGAAAGCCAGAACGGAAATAGAATGTCTAATTGAAACCAGAAGTCCCATTGACAGGATTTATTGGCTAAGATGCTTTTGGTTTCCCTTATCCATTACATTGTCTTTTCTGACCAAGCCCCCCTCTTTCATTTCCACTTTCTCTTCCTCTTTCTCTATATTCTTCACTTGCCAAACCATGCTCTCTCCCCTCCCTCCCCATCCACCTTTCACATTCCCTCTTTCCGAACTAGTCTGGGGAGGTGTTAGGGGTGGTAATACCTCCTGAGAACTCCATCATGTACATGAGCTGATAGTGAATCCGGTCCCTTAATGTGCAGGTAGTGCATGGCTATGGGTATTGCCCAGTGACTGGCCAGAACTGCCACCACAATGACAATGCACTTGTTGCGTGAGAATCCTCTCCTGCATTTCAGACATGGCCGAACAAAAGGGTGAAAGTGGGTAGTTGGGGAAAATACTGTGTGACAAGCACAGTCGTATGTGTGCAGCAAGCAAACAGAGCCATATGCCACAGAGATCAATACAGCTACGCCAAATGAAAACACAAATGCCACTGTCCAGATGAACTTTTGTTTTCTTGCTTATCCAGGGGATAATAGGGATCAGCAAGGGCTGAGGAGATGTGTGAACTGGCCTTGGGTTGCAATAGATTTGGACTGCAGAGCTTTCATGACACCTTTTTAAATGGGGAGGGGATGAAAGAGATCAATCAGAGGTACACTAGAGCAGTGACAACCGGCGGCAAGATGGAAGTTTGCGGTTTTGATACAGAAGGGTGATATCAACAATTGATACAAAAGAATGGAAGGGTCGGTGTTTTGATACAGAAGGGTGATATCAAAAGTTAATAGAAAATAATGCAAGCTGGAAAGAATTGAGGGTGGCAAATGTTGTCTGTCCATTTAAGAGGGCTGCAGGGGAAGCCCAGGGATACTACATGCCAGTGGGTCTGACATCTGTGCTCAGTAAGTTACAAGTATTCTGAGGAATAAGATATTCATTTAGATGGACAGCGGCTGAATATGGATAGTCAGATTGCATGGTTTTGTATGTGGGAGATTGTGCCTCATGTACAGTATCTGATTGAGTTTTTTTGAAGATGTGAACATAAAGGTTGATGAGAGCAGAGCTGTAGACATTGTATATATGGATTCCAGCAAGGCCTTTGACAAGGTTCCACATGGTAGGCTGCGCTGGAAGGTTAGATCACATGGGATCCATGGAGAGATAGCTGACTGGCTAGAAAATTGGCTTTAAGGAAGAAAGCAGAGGGTGATGGTGAGGAGGTTGTTTTTCGGACTGAAGACCTGTGACTAGTGGTATGCCTCAGCGTTCAGTGCTGGCCCATTGCTGTTTGTCATCTATATCAATGATTTGGATAAGGCATATAGGACATGATTAGTAAATTTGCAGATGACACAAAAGTGCGTGGTATTGTAGATAGAGAAGATGGTTGTCAAAAATTGTAATTGTTGATTGGTTCAGCAGGTGTCTGAGGAATGGTTGATGGAATATAATATGGAGAAGTGCAAGGTGTTGCATTTTTAAAAGTCTAACATGAGCAAAACTTACCCTGTGAATGGCAGTGATCTGGGGAGTATTGTAGAGCAGAGGGATCTAGGAGTGCAGATACCTAATTACTTGAAAGTGGCATTGCAGGTAGGTAGGGTTGTCAAGAAGGCTTTTGACACATTGGCCTTCATCAGTCATAGTATTGAGTATAGGAGATGGGAGGTCATGTTACAGTAGTGTCCGACATTGGTGGGACCACATTTAGAGTATTGTGTTCAGTTTTGGTCACACCGTGAAAGGAAATATGTTGTTAAGCTGAACAGGGTGCAGATAGGATTTACGAAGATGTTGCCAGGACTCGTTGGCTGAGCTATAGGGGGGGGGGGGGGGTTGAGCAGGTTAGGACTTTATTTCCTGGAGTGCAGGAAATTGCAGAGAAGAGTGATATGATCTCATAGAGGTTTATAAGATCATGAGAGAGAGAGATAAATAAATAGGGTAAATGCATAGTCTTATACCTGGAGTAGGGGAATCAAGAACCAGAGGGCATATGTTTAAGGTGAGGGGGGAAGGTGTAATAAGAACCAGAGCGGCAACATTTTTACACAAAGAGTGATAGATGTAGGGAAAGAGCTGCCAGAGGAGATAGTTGAGTACTATCACTATCAAGTGCTATCACAATGTTTAAGAAACATTAGGACAGGTACATGGATAGGATAGGTTTAGAGGGATATGCGTCAAATTAAGATAGGTGGAACTGGTGTAGATGGGGCATGTTGATTGACGTGGGCAAGTTGGGCTAAAGGGCCTGTTTCCACACTGCATGGCTCCATGACTCTAGGCCTCGACTCAGCATGTCAGGAAGCATCAGTGGAGCTAATCTTTCAGGCTAAAAATAAAATTTGTCCAGGTTTTTTCAATATATGTGATATACAGTTAATGTAGACAGAAATGGAAGGAGGGGCATTGCTGGCCCCTTTTAAACAAATCACAGAGGAGCAGAAGCGTAAAGATGTAAAGGAAACAGAAGTTGGGGATGGGAGTAGGAGCGGAGATGAGATTGGAACAGGGGTTCTAACAAACACATTTTTTTCCTTGTCCCATGTCCACATGAACTAATAATTCACGAAAAAACAGAGACATTGACAGATCTCAGCAATTAGATCATCATGGGTCGGCTTTCTCTGGTGTAGTTTCTGGTCTGCTACTGGCTTCAGGGCTGTGCATACTTCAGCAAGATGTGTGAAATACAAGGAAACAGGTGCCTCTTTATTAGAGCACTACACCATAAAGTAGCTGGTCAAGAGTTCTTTCAACTGTGCTCAGTATGTTTCTGTTGGAATTAATGCTGTTGTGACTGCTGTACTTCAAGAAAGGTATTGTATCGCATATAATTGGCTGTCCTGCAATTCCTCAGACTTGGAATCATATCAATACTCCCTGTGAACCTAAATCTCCTCAGGAACTGCTCTTATCATGTCCCAGCAGTTAATTCAATCACATGAAAACATCGATATGCTTCAAAGCATCTCTCATTTCTTTCTTCACAATGATTCACAATGAACAATGATGCCTCTATGCATGCTTTCATTCAAAACTCAGCCAATATGAAGTTTTTCTGCCACATATTCTCATCCATCCTCTCTAGCTGCAGGCATGATTTGGAATTAACTATTTTCAATATGCCTCTTTTCATTTAGTCTTTGGAAAAAAAATTACTAAAGATTTGCATTTGTACTTTTGAGTAGGAAATTGACACCATCTGCAGATGGCAAATCTGCAAACACTTCCATGGTGTTCACCGCTCTGCTTTTCGCATGAAGAGTGTATTCCTGCACTCCCACCTTGAGATGTTTCAGTCAACATCAAAACTTACATTCTGCACAAAATCTATACTAGAATAATTCAATTTGCATTATATATTGTGTAGAAAGTGTGCAATAACATTTTCATATTGCTGTGTAACTATTTATTGTTTAGACCTAGTGTGGATTAACTTTCAGTCTGGGCATTCTTGGAATTTCCCTTTTTTAGACAATAGACAATAGAGGCAGGAGTAGCCCATTCGGCCCTTCGAGCCAGCACCGCCATTCACTGTGGTCATGGCTGATCATTCCCAATCAGTGCCCCGTTTCTGCCTTCTCCCCATATCCCCTGACTCCGCTATCTTTAAGAGCCCTATCCAGCTCTCTCTTGAAAGCATCCAGAGAACCTGCCTCCACCGCCCTCTGAGGCAGAGAATTCCACACACTCACAACTCTCACAACTGAGAAAAAGTATTTCCTCGTCTCCGTTCTAAATCGCTTACCCCTTATTCTTAAACTGTGGCCCCTGTTCTGGACTCCCCCAACATCGGGAACATGTTTCCTGCCTCCAGCGTGTCCAAACCCTTAACAATCTTATATGTTTCAATAAGATCCCCTCTCATCCTTCTAAACTCCAGAGTGTACAAGCCCAGCTGATTCATTCTCTCAGCATATGACAGTCCCGCCATCCCGGGAATTAACCTTGTAAACCTACGCCGCACTCCCTCAATAGCAAAAATGTCCTTCCTCAGATTAGGGGACCAAAACTGCACACAATACTCCAGGTGTGGTCTCACTAGTGCTCTGTACAACTGCAGAAGGGCCTCTTTACTCCTGTACTCGACTCCTCTTGTTATAAAGGCCAACATGCCATTCGCTTTCTTCACTGCCTGCTGTACCTGCATGCTTACTTTCATAGACTGATGAACAAGGACCCCCAGATCCTGCTGTACTTCCCCTTTCCTAACTTGGCGCCATTTAGATAGTTTTGGTTAGTTTAGCTTATTGTCCTTTGTACTGAGGTACAGTGAAAAGCTTTTGTTATGTGCTAGGGGAAGGAAAATATATGATTTCAATCGAGCCATCCACGGTGTACAGCACATGATAAAGGGAATTACGTGAATACCGTTTAGTGTAAGATAAACCCAACAAAGTCCAATCAAAGATAATTTGACGGTCTCCAATGAGGTAGTTTCAGCACTGCTCTCTAGTTGCAGTAGGATGGTTCATTGGCCTGATGACAGCTGGGAAGAAACTGTCCCTGAATCTGGTGGTGTGCACTTTCACACTTCGACACCTTTTGCCCGACGGGAGAGAAACATCTTGCGGTCTTGGATGGAGCCGTTCCTAAACCAGGTTGTGATGCAGCGCAATAAAATGCTTTCTACGGCGCATCTGTAGAAGTTGGTGAGAGTTTTTGGGGACATGCCGAACTTGCTAAGCCCTCTAAGAAAGTAGAATCACTCTTGGTCGTTGCTTCAATATGGGTGGTCCAGGAGAAGTTGTTGGTGATATTTACTCCGAGGATTTGAAGTTTTCAACCATCTCTACTTCGGCACCACCAATGCAAACTGGGCTGTTTACCACTTACATTCCTGAAGTTGATCACTGTTTCCTTTGTCTTGCTGACAATGAGAGAAAGATTGTTGTCTCACCACCAGGATATGAGGTTCTCGATCTCCTTCCTGTACTCCATAGTTTTCTATCACCTTCCCATACTTCCATTTCCATTTTATTCAATCGAAATCCATTCTTGGCCTGCTGCAATAAGATAAACAAAATATTTATAGCTTAAGGAGTGCCAGATACTAAGTTTTTGTTCAAATATTTTCATGCTCAGTAGTTTAAACGGCACATCAAGCAAAAGCAAACTTATCAGGTTAACAACTGGTCTCTGAATGTATATAAACCAAGTACATCAGTGTAACATTTTACTCATGGAGCTCAAAATTTCTTCTGGGCATTTTAAAGCTAAATGGTAATAAGAAGTTGATCTTCTGTGCCATACTCCCCCCACCTTAAAATGTAACTGGCTGGTAAATATATACACAGTGCTCTATTGTTGCTGCTCACAGTGCAATATACATCTGGCTACATACAGTAACTTGAGTCTGATTTATTCAGTGGAATGCAATTTATTGGTACCTTACAAATAAATCTACTCATAAATGAAAGTCATGGATAAACAGGATATGATGAATAAACTGTTGATAATTACTATCATTAGTTCATTAACTTAGCAGGTATGTTTTGAGAAACCTCACCTACTGTCAAAATATATTAGAAAACTGGAGATTGTCTATTGATTTTACAACGCTATGGCAGTAATTGATCTTTCTCAACTCCATCACACACTTTTAAAAATATCTTTCACAGAAAGTTACTGTTGTTAATTTTTAATTAAGGGCAAATAAAACTTGAGGCACTGTTCGCATTTCGCATTTCAGTCATGATAAAATGCATACGAAACTGATTACACATGTGGCCATGTACTAGCATTGACATGGCTAATTAGCGATTCATTTTGAGTGAAAGTTATGTTGCAAAAGAACAAATTCATCGAAGAAAAAAATTCTCATCTGCAATTTATGCTAACTGACGATCTTTGGATCAAATAAGGCTCCCATTTGATTTTACCACTGAAGGGATTAAAAAAGCACAGACAATCAACGATCCCACAGGTTTCTGCACATTAAGGGTACGGAACAAGTTAACTGCCTCGCAACCAAATCTTATGTTGGTAGACAGGAAATCGACACATTGAGGGTGGCGCAGCGGTAGAGTTGCTGCCTTACAGCGCCAGAGACACGGGTTTAATCCTGACGTCGGTTGCTGACTGTACAGAGTTTGTATGTTCCCCCCTGTGGGTTTTCAGGGTTTTCATGTGTGCACCATGTGGATTTTCTCCGAGATCTTTGGTTTCCTCCCACAATCCAAAGACGTACAGGTTGGTAGGCTAATAGGCTTGGTATAAGTGCAAATTGTCCCTAGTGCGTGTAGGGTCGTGTAAGTGTGCCGGGATCGCTGGTCGGTGCGGACTCGGTGGGCCAAAGGGCCTGTTTGATCGCTGAATCTCTAAATTAAACACATTATTTATATAGATTGAACAATGATTGTAGAAATTATCAAACCAGGATTTTGCCTTGTAAATAAGATTTCCCTTTTACGTGGTACAACAGCTTTTGATGATAATGCAGGTCCCAATTCAAAAGTTACATTTAGGTCTCATTTTACTTCGGAGTCATGTGAGTGACTACGTGAAGAAGCCCCGCCAGGCGCATGCTCGGCATTACGTCGACGCATGTCGGTAAGGAAGGGCTGCAGATCGCAGCTCCACCAGTGGTGAGTAACAAGCCCACAGGTAAGTGGGTTGAAAATTACTTCCTGCGTAGAAACTCCGTGACGCTGGCTGGAATAGCCATGAGGAGTTTGGGAAGTTTTAAAATGGACGCGGTGAAAAAATCGGCGCGGGGAAAGCGCGCGTCCCGGGTGGAAACACAGTTAAGATCGGGACCTCAGATTAGTATGAAGCTTGTTCCGATACCAGTAGCCGTTGACCCTGCCGTAGTTCAGCCTTTAGACGCTCCACAGCCACAGGCCACGGAGGGTACTCCAGTGGAAAGGAAAATAAAAGGAAGTCTGCTAAGCCTGTAATATCAGATGAATCTGATGAAGAAGAGGCAGGGCCAGGCAAACGAACCCTGTGGCTCAGGATGGACCAAATGGAGAAAATGCTTCAAACAATTATAAATCAAGGGTCTAAAGACCCATAATATTCCCATGCAGCCCCTGAGGGGGTTCCATATCATGAATATGGTGCCTTTCAACATGGGAATGTGAAAATCCAGAGCCTTGTTTAGGTCTGGAGGAAGTCTCCTTTGAGCAAGTCTCAGGAGTACCAGGGCGGCAGGAGTCTGACCCTGAAAGTGGTGTTTCTGGTCTTGAATACCCACCACAGCACAAAAGTCAAACTACAGGTGTGCCAGATGTAGCACAATCCTTTGCTATACCAGAGGGGAGCGGTGAGGTCATGGAAGAAAACCTGGCGGCCAACATTAATTATTTGGTTTCTCACTAGCTTCAGGAGACTGTCATGATTGAGACAGCAGACCTCTATAAAACACCTGTTACTTGTGCATCACTGAGAGTGCCAACGGTGAATCCAGCTATTTGGACACCCATGACGTCAACAATGCGAGGACAGGAGGTACGATTCCAGAGGGTCCTCAAGCTCATTGCAGCTGGCATGACTGCTTTTGGGAGGCAGTTGGAAAGGCATGATATGTCCAAAATCCAAAAAGACATGTTGGCATTGTTTCATAACTCTTATTTTGAGATTAATTGTATGAGAAAAATCACCATTCGGCCCATCCTGTAACCAAGATTTGCTGGTTTGTGTAAATCAAGCAATGTTCAAGCTCCAGATTATTTATTCGGAAAAAACCTGCCTAAACAAATTAAAGATATCGTTGAAGAGGCAAAGATTATCAACCTCATAAAACATTTTATATTTGGACAAAGAGACAATCTGGCTGGATGAAAAGGGGGTTTGATTCAGGAGCAGGAACAAGCAGAGGCAGGGGTATGGTGAGAAGGTATTATCACCCATCACTGCCCAATGTAATTCCATATATTGGGAGAAGGAGACCGTCATGGTCATTTGCTGAGGTACAAAAACTTTATTCTATCACAGAGAGGACTGTTGTAGAACCTCCGGTTGGTGGTAGATTGCAATTGTTTTATGATGAATGGTACTGTATAACATCTGATTGGTTTATATTAGATACTGTGTCAGGTGCTGTTATAGAATTTATGGAAGGAGTGGATCCACCTGTACAGGATAAACCTAATCGGGTTTTGGTGTTTTCTGCATCTGAAAATTATCAGGTAAAAGAAGAAGTAAAAAAATTATTTTAAAAAGGGGTAATTGAAAGTACAGAGAATCATCCGCAACAATTTGTGTCAAATATTTTCCCCAGGGCAAAGAAAGATGGGGGTTGTAGAGTCATTTTGGATCTCACAAAATTGAGTTAATATGTCCAGTATAGACATTTCAAAATGGACACCTTCAACACTGCAAAAGAGTTGTTGTCCATAGGGTGTTACATGGCTACTATAGACTTCAAAGATGCGTATTATTCAGTGCCAATTCATCACCATTATCATAGATACTTGAAGTTTAATTGGATGGGTCAGCTGTGGCAATATAAAGCATTACCTAATGGGTTAAGGGTTACACAAAAAGCTGGAGAAACTCAGCGGGTGCAGCAGCATCTAAGGAGCGAAGGAGATAGGCGACGTTTCGGGACGAGACCCTTCTTCAGACTCCTAATGGGTTAAGTTCAGCTCCCAGGCTGTTTACAACATTATTGAAACCAGCACTTGCATTGTTAAGGGCTCAAAATCACATTGTCATGGCTTCTCTTGATGAGGCTTTAATTGTTAATGCCACTCAGGAATCAGCTGAAGATTCAGTTTCAGCAACTATAAGCCTGTTGGAAAGGCTAGGGTTTCTGATCCATGCAATGAAATCTAAGCTACAGCCGTTGCAGACAATTGAGTATTGGGATTTGGCATTGATTCAGTTGCTATGTCAGTAACTTTACCAACAGATAAAGTTGTGGATATTACAAATGTGAGTAGTTGTCTTGCTGACAAACCTTATCCCTCCATCCGAGAAGTAGCTAGGGTTATTGGTAAGATGGTAGCAGCATTTCCTGCTGTTGAATTTGGTCCTTTGCATTATCAAGATCTTCAAAGGGCAAAAGCACAAGCACTAAAAAAACGTGCAGGTCATTTTGATAGACCCATGCAGGAAGCGTTGGCTGAATTGCAGTGGTGGATTGGGAATGTTGCACAAGCTGCTAAAAACATTGTTATTCAGCAACCTACAGTGGTATTGCTGCTAAAAACATTGTTATTCAGCAACCTACAGTGGTATTGAAAACTGATGTTAGTACTCTCGGATGTTAAATCCACAAATTTTCCAAGAAATTGTCAATTGGTATGGTGTGCCAGACATTGATCTATTTGCGTCTAGATTAAATCACTAATTGCCTAAATATGTGTCATGGGAGCCTGATCCAGGAGCTGTAGCATTGGATGCATTCTCGCTACATTGGGGAAATATGTTTTTCTATGCTTTTTCCCCATTTTGCCTGATTAGGCAATGTCTCAGTAAAATAGAGCAATACTCTGCCACAGGTGTTTTGGTGGTTCCAAACTGGCCTATACAGCCATGGTTCCCATTGATGCTTAGAATGACAATTTAACCATTTATGACGATTCCCAGCTCCAGGGATTTGTTGGTACAACCAGTGACAGAACAAGTTCATCCATTGCATGATCATATGAATTTGTTAATCTTCAGGTTCTGACCAGACCATTACAAGGGCTTGGACTGTCGGATAGGACCATGGATGTCATAACGTCAGCTTGGAGAGATAGCACTAAGAAACAATATATGTCTCGCATAAAGAAATGGGAATCTTTTTGTATTCAGTCAGATATATCTTAACATACTGCAAACATATCGGATGTATTGGAGTTCCTTGCTATGTTGCATTTTGATCAGCACCTTAGTTATAGTGCCATTAATAGTGCTCGTAGTGCTTTGTCTTCCTATTTACAACAATTTTCAAAACATTTATCGGGTCTCATCCATTAATATCCTGATTTATGAGAGGGATTTTTAATAAAAATCTTCCCAAACCCAGATATACAGAAATTTGGGATGTTAGTATAGTTCTCGCATTGCTCCAGCAATGGGCTCCAATTACGTCATTGTCTTTTCAAAAATTAACATTTAAAGTAGTAATGCTTATGGCGTTAGTGTCAGCACAAAGAGTACAAACATTGCAAATGTTACGTTTAGATTGTATGCATTTGTCTGCAGATAACATTACTTTTTACGTTTATGATCTAATCAAACAAAGCAGACCGGGGAAGTCTGGAACCAACAGTATCTTTAGAGCATATCCTGTCGACCAAACATTGTGCGTGGTTAAGCATCTGACTCAATATATTGAAGTAATCAAGAGTCTCCGAGGTTGTGAGACAACCTGTATGGCTGTATTACCCATAAGAAACCATACAAAAAAGTGTCAGTACAAACTAGTCAAAGTCAAAAGTCAAAACTATTTATAGATGGTTAAAACAGGTTTTGGATTTAGCTGGAGTAGACACTAATGTGTTTAAATCTCACTCCACCTGGGCAGCGTCCACGTCCACAGCGATGGCACAGGACGTGCCGCTCGACCAAATTTTAAAGGCCGCAGGATGGTGTAAAGAAGAAACCTTTTCCAAGTTTTATAATAAACCTATTATCACGGTGCCAGAGTTTGGACATGTAGTGTTGGGTTCTGTTTGATTATTTGCTTTCTTTTATGTAATGATTCATATCTTTTGTTGTAATTTCCCTTATGATAGAAGGGTATTACTTTTCTTTCTTTTATTATTAAAATACTTATTGCATTATTCAAGCAATGTTTAATAATATTATTTACTCATTACTGTATCAATTGAAGCAGTGTGTCGTATGGAATGAATCTACGGCATGAAAATCACAGAGCTTCAAAATCTTCACGTAGTCCCTCACGTGACTCCGAAGTAAAATAGTGAGATTAAACGAGAACTTACCTGTTCGAAGTTTGATCTTTATTTTATGAGGATTTATGATGAGGGATTACGTGCTCTCCGCTTCCGACCCTCATAATCTAAAAGATCATCTGGTAGTTCTAGTCTTGTGTGAGCCTTACTATCTTACTTCGGCTATTGGTTCTGTGATTTTCACGCCACTGCTATGAAGTATGCGAAGCATGAGCATGGTGGGGCTTCTTCACGTAATCCCTCATCGTAACTCCTCATAAAATAAAGATCAAACTTTGAACAGGTAAGTTCTCATTTAATCTCACTATTATCTCTTCCTTGTGGCAACCAGTTGACAGGAACAGAAAAAGCTTTTTTACTTGGGTTGTGCTAAGAGAATTGCAGGAGCCCCTTATGGGTTAAGTTAATTGGGTTAATGGGTTAAATATAATAAAAAGCTCTGCTAAATGTCAGGCAGTTAAATTAGTGGAACTGAATAATCTGCCTAGGAAATTTGACACAGTCTTAAAGGATAATGGGATGGGTTATTTCAAGGTGGTGTGGTGTTTTAGGCAGGATATCTAGATTTCTGGGGTTCGTTATACAGTATAGAGATGTTTTTCAGAGCTGTTTTCCTGAGCTTTGGAACTGAATGTTGTTGTTTTAAAATGTAAGTGTCAGGAATGTGATACATTTGCACAGATTGAACAGTTTAAGTAAGTTGGCCAGGTATTCCTGTGAGTGGTATGCACCAGTACCAAGCAGATATTTGGCACAGAAAAAAACACACAGATTGTCATAATCTATCACACATCATTTGGACAATTTGCAGCTGAAATTAAGTCATGTTTTCCATTGGGAAACATCATTGGCCCCTGACGGAGAACTATGTTTTCATGGCACTTCATTAGAAATGATATTCCTTAAAGACCTATTCAGTCACATCTGCACATTGTTGCAGCAAACTTTGGAGGCAATCCAGAGACTTAGGAGGCTACTGTAAGCTGCACCAGTTCCATTTTGTTGTTGGAAAAATACACGATAAAGCCCTCACAGTGTTTGCACACATTGAATAAAACTATTTTGTCAAATATGTGAAATAAAAACAAAAAATGCTGGAAGTACTCCGAATTTCAGACAATAATATTTCAGACATTTGATCAGAAACTGGCAAAAACAGGGAAGGAAAAACATGTTTTAGGCAGGACAAGGTGCTCCATCTATCTGTATGTAACCTTCCTCCACATACAATCTGCTCATTTTACTTAACTTGGATTGATTTTGAAAAGTAATTTTAATTAAAATGTCACTGACCATTAAAATCAAAGCAATCTTACGAACTGTAAAATGGTATGAACTATTTGCCGTAGTGTTTCTCCTGAATGGCAGATTTCCATTTTAGCCCACTGCCCTATTATTCTACTCAATAGATGCAAATTGCTGGAGTAACACAGCAGGTGAAGCAGCAACTCTGGAGAATATGGATAGGTGACATTTCAGGACGTCTTCAGACTGAAAGGGTCTGAGGAAGGGTCTTCACCCATCCATGTTCTCCAGAGATGCTGCTTGACCTTCTGAATTACTACAGCATTTTGTGTCATTTTGTCTATTAACCAGCATCTGGTTCTTTATTTCTATATTTCGACTCAATTTTCCACTGGTTGCAATGAGGCTGCAGAAACATTTTCTACTTCCAGATCTACCCTCAAAAGGAACTGCATATAACTACTCATTTTGTTGATATCTTGCATGGCTGGCTGTGGGGTACATGCAAGAGCATTGGCGAGCTTTTGAACTTTTTAACTCCATTGTGCCACTGACACTGTTTGAGAAACACCCACCGAATGGGCTGTTATGTCAGGACCAGCCACCCAACAGGCTGGTGAGCTATGTGATGCAGATGACATCACCGCCATCATCCTCTCCAGATCGATAATGACAAACACAGTGAACTCCAGCCTGACAGTAGTCTGCTGCTCGAAGTGGCTAATTGATGCTTCTCTCTTCCTGAAGAAAAGCAACCCGCTCTCAGGTGGCGCTTCCTGCAAAGCAGCTATCTCTTCAAACTTGGTAAAGACCAGAGCTCAAGTTACAATGGTCAGAGAGTCCACTGAAACACAAACACTGGGTGGCTTCTGGCTGCCTCCCTGTGGAAGGGGCACCCATCACTTTGAACTCCTGCTTTACAGAAATTCCTGGTAGAGGATTAAAGAAAGCTTGCAGCCGTATCTTGGATCATGTGCTGTGAACCCTCCATTTGCTTTGCAGTTAAGTATTCGCAAAGCCAATCAATGGAACATTGACTCCTGCTGCTTATTCATTCTCCTTTACAAACAGTTAAAAAGTATTCCTTTTCAATCTTGCCAAAGGAATAAAAGCACCTGTGCCCACTAAACAGAGAGTAGAAAAGAATGCACTAACCAATGCACTCATGCCACTGTTGAGAGCTACCCTCCTGAATGTTACAGTGGGATCTTTGTTGCTCATTTAGGAAGTGTGGAATACTGATTTTAAAAAAAACAAACAACTGCTTGAGTAATCTCAGTTTATGTATGAGTATCTGAAACAGTCACGTCACAATGTATCTTCTAAAGATTGGTTCTTTGTAAACTTGGCTAAAGTCTGATGCCCGTTGATACTATCTCAGTAAAATATGTGATTTAGTGCTGGCAGGTGTTACAGTCAGAAAATATTATATTTCACTCAATAATATACTTCAGGTCCATTAGTTGTGTTGCTCACTGATAACTAATTGTGTCATCAGCTAGCTGGAAATTCCTCTATCTGCTCATCCTTATATTCACATTTTAAGAACTCCACTTATCTCCAGTGCTGTCTTGGCAGGATTTGTGCATTAGGGGATATATTCCATTTGTATCGTTCTTTTACAATGAGCGAAAATAAAGAACAATGAATGATGCAATGCCACATGATCCTCCAATGTTGGAATGCATTTGGTGAGGCTAACCATCAGATGGAAGATTACTCATGTCATATAAATGACTTGGACATAAACGTAGAAGGGTTAGTTGTAAGTTTGCAGATGACATCAAGATTGCTGAGGTTGCAGACTGTGAGGAAGGTTGTCAAAGGGTACAGTTGGATAGAAATCAGTTAGAGAAATTGCAGATGGAGTTTAATCTGAGCAAGAGTGAGTGTTCACTTTGGGGAGGGGTCGAATGCAAAGGGAAAAAAATACAATTAATGGCCAGACCCATGACAGCAATGGTGTACAGTGGGATATTGGGGTCGAAGTCCATAGATCCCTGATACCCTGAAAGTGGAAACACAAGTAGGTAGAGTGGTATACAAGGTATATGGTATGCTTACCTTCATTGGTCGGGACAATGAGTATAAGAGCAAGGAAGTCTGATGAAGCTTTATCGGACATTGCTCAGGCCACATTTGGAATGCTCTGTGCAGTTCTGGTTACCCCAATACAGGAAGGAGTTAGAAGATGCTTAAGAAAGAGTGCTGAGGTAGTTTATCAGAATGCTGAAGACAGACACAAAAACCTGGAGTAACTCAGCAGGTCGATCAGCATCTCTGGAGAAAAGGAATAGATGACATTTTGGTTCGATACCCTTCTTCCGACTGAGTCAGGGGAAAGAGAATCGAGAGATCTAGACGGTACTTAGGAGGAATGAATTTGCATAAACCACCGATAATTAAGGAAAGGTGGAGATCACGACAAGCCATTGTGGGGTGTGGGATAGGTGACAACGAATAAACAGAGGAACTCAACAGGACGACAGTAAAACAAGTATGATTACTAGGGTGGGGGAGGGAAGTGGAGAGGGAATGCAAGGGAACGGTCCAAGTAAAATGTGAGATGCTGTTCCTCCAAACATATTTGGCCTCACACAGGGGAGTTAAAGAGTTTGGCACCCCCATGAGATCACATAGGCTGAGGCGGACTACAGGATAGCAGGGAAGTGCATAAGAGCTCTGCCAGATGAAGAGGTATTAATAGTCCTCTGCTTTTTTGACTATTGTACTCTGCCAGAAGGACACCATCCATAAATTTATACAGACTCCTGCTCCAAGACAAGAATGTAATAATTAATTTCCAACAAATGCAACATGAGTGAATAGTGTATTCACTGTATTAGGAAGAATAGCTGTAACCACAGCGTGGCACTTTACTTTAAGTGTACATTTTCACCCTGAAAACAGCTGTTTCTCACATGTGCTGATTACCCTTTTCACCTTTGGACCACGAGCCAACAGTTCTCTCTTGGATAAAAATCAAAAATCCACTTTCCTTAAATCATTTATCTTAAATAGGAATGCAGAGATTCTGGTTTTAACAAGAGCAGATCAAATACTCATCCCAGCCTCCGATACAAATCCCTGAAATCCACTAATCGGAAGCAAATGTTGGTTGAAAAATATTGAAATAAAATTCAATTGAAAATCAAAAGAAAGAATTAAGCCCCTGTCCCACTGACTTGCCCTTGGCATGCTAATTACGTGACCTCATCGTTGCATTGAGGTGCGACGGTCCTGCGAGAGTCGCGCGCGTCATCATGCGCCCGCACAGCCGTCTGGAGCATGTGACGTCATTCAAAGATAGACACAAAATGCAGGAGTAACTCAGTGGGACTGGCAGCATCTCTGGAGAGAAGGCATGGATGATGTTTCGGGTCGAGACCCTTCTTCAGTCTGAAAGAAGGGTCTTGACCCGAAACATCACCCATTGCTTCTCTCCAGAGATGCTGCCGGTCCCGCTAAGCTACTCCTGCATTTTGTGTCTATCTTCAATCGTCTTGGCCCCGCTCTGGGAGTAGGAGTGGGGGGGGCGGATCCGGACCGCAACGGCCATGAGCCCCAGGCTGAGTTCGACAATCGTTTGTCTGCTTCTGCTGCTGTTGGAGGTGAGATGTTTCGCTGCGCCAGGGCCTTGGGCTTGTCCCACTTTGGCCATCAGTTACGCGACAGGCCGGTGGCGCGCAAAGATTTTGCGCAGGACGAAGTCCACACTCCTCCACACCACTCCACACTCCTCCGCACCACTCCACACTCCTCCACACCACTCCATGCGCCCGTCCACGTGCTACCCCCATGCTACCCACACGCTACCACACGCCACCCACACGCCAGCAGGTCACGTAAATGGCACGCAAAAGATAGCCAAGTGGGACAGGCACTTAAGTTTTAGCTCTCGGGCAAACAGGATAGAAACATAGAAACATAGAAAAATAGGTGCAGGAGTAGGCCATTCGACCCTTCGAGCCTGCACCGCCATTCAATGTGATCATGGCTGATCATCCAACTCAGTATCCCGTACCTGCCTTCTCTCCATACCCCCTGATCCCTTTAGCCACAAGTGCCACATCTAAAGCCCTCTTAAATATAGCCAATGAACTGGCCTCAACTACCTTCTGTGGCAGAGAATTCCAGTGACTCACCACTCTCTGTGTAAAGAATGTTTTCCTCATCTCGGTCCTAAAGGAATTCCCCCTTATCCTTAGATATGACCACTTGTTCTGGACTCCCCCAACATCGGGAACAATCTTCCAGCATCTAGCTTGTCCAACCCCTTAAGAATTTTGTAAGTTTCTATAAGATCCCCCCTCGATCTTCTAAATTCCAGCAAGTACAAGCCGAGTCTATCCAATCTTTCCTCATATGAAACTCCTGACATCCCAGGAATCAGTCTGGTGAATCTTCTCTGTACCCCCTCTATGGCAAGGATGTCTTTCCTCAGATTTGGAGACCAAAACTGTACGCAATACTTCAGGTGTGGCCTCACCAAAACCCTGTACAACTGCAGTAGAACCTCCCTGCTCCTATACTCAAATCCTTTTGCTATGAATGCTAACATACCATTTGCTTTCTTCACTGCCTGCTGCACCTGCATGCCTACTTTCAATGACTGGTGTACCATGACACCCAGGTCTCGTTGCATCTCCCCTTTTCCTAATCTGCCACCATTCAGATAATAGTCTACCCTCATGTTTTTGCCACCAAAGTGGATAACCTCACATTTATCCACATTATACTGCATCTGCCATGCATCTGCCCATTCACTCAGCCTATCCAAATCACCCTGCAGCCTCCAAGCATCCTCCTCACACCTAACTATACCCCCCAGCTTGGTGTCATCTGCAAACTTGGAGATGTTGCATTGAATTCCCTCGTCCAAATCATTAATATATATTATAAATAGCTGGGGTCCCAGCACTGAGCCTTGCAGTACCCCACTAGTCACTGCCTGCCATTCTGAAAAGGACCCGTTTACTCCTACCCTTTGCCTCCTGTCTGCTAGCCAGTTCTCTATCCACATCAATACTGAACCCCCAATACCGTGTGCTTTAAGTTTGTATGCTAATCTCTTATGCGGGACCTTGTCGAAAGCCTTCTGAAAGTCTAGATATAACACATCCACTGGTTCTCCCTTATCCACTCTACTAGTTACATCCTCGAAAAATTCTATCCGATTTGTCAGACATGATTTACCTTTCGTAAATCCATGCTGACTTTGTCCAGTGATTTCACCACTTTCCAAATGCGCTGCTATCCCATCTTTAATAACTGACTCTAGCAGTTTCCGCACTACCGATGTTAGACTAACTGGTCTCACCTTTACTTCTGAAGGGCAAGGGGCGTAGATAACAAATACCAGCATAGCTGGTAATGCTCACTACCCCTAAAAGATATTTAAATCGCAGTAGAACAAACACATTTCTGTCCCTCAACATTGTGAGAGTCTGTGTTGATACAAAGCTCTCTAAAAGTAGCATGAGATGCATCTGAAAGGACAGTTGGCTCAGTAAACAAGATAGGGTGGGTCCAACTCTTACACCCAAGGAAGGCAATGGTCAAGCATCAGCAAAAATTCCTAAACTATATTCAAGGCATCACACAGTTTCTCCCCCACTAGGATACAGCTAGAAATGATTTACATGGCAGAATATATCTAGGGCAAAAAAGTTATGTCAGTCCGCTCTTCTATTTGCAAAGGCAGAAGATGTCAGTCATTCTTAAGCTCACACAAGCATGCAATGAGATTACAGCACATATGTGCTTTGGAGATGTTAATGACAACATGTACATTAAAATGCACCAAGCAAGAACTTTCTGTGATCTTTGGAGCAGGGATGGCTGTAGATCCATTCTGTGTAACAGGGAAGCAGGAGAATGATTGTTGCAAGCAATGAAAAATGGGTAGCATAAATTGATGCCCAGATTCACTTAAACTCCAGTAGGCCACCCAACTAGATGGCAAAGCACTGTTCTATCTCATTGAAATCAAGCAACACTCCAGCTCTTGCATTGAAGACTTCACTTTAATTTCCAGTTACAGTGAGGAAACAGGCACTTCGGCCCACTGAGTCTGCGCAGATCAGATAGGGTGGCCAAAAATGACTCAGAACATTGGTCTTCATCAGTTAGGACATTATGTTTTCTGAAAAACAGTGTAGGTGGATTGTCTGCAAGAGCATTGTTCATTATCTACTGGTACTTTAGTACACTCTTCATTGTCAACTTTATATGGGCAGTATCTTTTTTCCATTTGAGCAGAGCTTGGAGATCATCCACTCTCTTTGTGGACATTCCAGAACTGCCTATGTCTTTGTCATCTGAACTTGCTAACTATGGGAGTGTGAGGCACAATTAAAATGCAAATAATCTTCAATATCTCAATGAAATGTGAGGTATCTTGATTGGAGCATAGTAGCCCTGAATCTTGTGCATGAATCATGAACTCCTGTCCTCAGCATGGCCTCCTCACATCCTGATAGATAGCCGAAAACATTGGGTTATGACCGACACAAATTAGAACTGTCAGAGTAAGAATGCTTATGCTTATTGTGATGAATATAATACTTTTTCACACGTTACTAACTTCATGACAGTTTGAGGTATGTGCTGCATGCAACAGGGCTGGAAGAGATGGAATGCTGCTATCAGACAGCTGTTAGGCTCTCGATTCTCACTTCTAAAGGTCAGAACTTCCATCATGCCAGTTCCTTCAGGGTCTATTCTGCAGGTGTTAATTGTCAGATATCTGAAGAGCATCATTAATTGTCTGATAATATCATTGAATTATTTATGGCATTGAGCCAAGGAACATGGAATTACTCTGCATCTGTTCACGCCTGCACCATCCTTCAACCACATTTTTTGGTGTCACTGGCAGGCTTCTTTTCTTTGTCTTGAAGCCACAATATGGGATTCACCGAGGTGTGACCATCGCTTGGGCATGCCTTGGTATATCTGGACTCTAGTTGCAGCCTGTATCATTGTGAGCCAAATTCAGAATCCACTAAATATTATTGTTATTGGGAAGAGGTGAGATAAAATTGAGTCAAACATGCCATTGTCACACCCACACACCCTAAATGGCCAAGCATTTCCAATGTAAAATGCCACGGTTGTGCTCATTGTACCACAAACATCCATGTTGCAGTGAAGCTGGATTGCATCCCACAAACAATTCCTCTCTTTGCCTCTTTGCACAAAGTGCATCAGGAAATTAAAATTCAGTCTTTCATTAATGGGAACTTCACGGAACAGCCCTTCATCATATGAAATCTGGCTGAAAGTAAAATGTATCATCAATTTCTGAAGGGAAAATATAGCAACATTATCAATGCTTTATAAATCAGACTTAATTCACACTGTCACAATGTTTTAACACAGTTTGTCTGTATTACTGAAGTTCAGCCAACTATTATGAATAATTTACTTGCTTTTATGAATTTCCATTCAAAATATGCAAATTTACAGGCATAGGAAGGAAGTACAGATGCAGGTTTACACCGAAGATAGACACAAAACGTTGGAGTAACACAGTGGGTCAGGAGGCATCTCCGTAGAAAGGTGACATTTTGGGTCAAGACCATTCTTCAGAGTGTCAGGGAAGAGGAACAAATCAAAGCCAACCAGATGATCAAGGAAAGGTGGAGCCCACAGTGGTCCATTGTTGGCTGTGGAGAAGGTGATAACGAGTGGATTAAAACAGTGAAACTAAGCAGGATGACTGCAAAGTTTGGCCACATTAGCAATTGAATGTTTATGTTCATGTTACTGTCTCGTGACTCTAATTTAATCAGAAGACTTAATCACAAATTTTTTTAATGGTTTGAGGGCTCCTTTAATGTTGGGCATAAAGGAATATTGTAAGTTCTTGACTTTTCTAAGACCCATCAGCCGCTGAGAAGACCCTGTCGGCCGACAAGAACAAAGACCCAAAGACACAAAAGCTCGGAGCCCCGAAGGTCGACGAGGGAGCTGCTGGCGGTGACGAGAACCAACTGAAAAAGGAACCATTTACTTGGCTATTTTTCCTGCAATTTCCACCTGCAGTTTAATAATGGATCAAACAAAAACGCCAACTACCTCTTTGGCCCTACAAACAAGAACAACGTATAATTTTTCAGCTGTCAGGAAAAAAAATGATCTTGCATTTTCTGCAGATGCTGGCATCCTACACATAGAGTTATTTTAGTGTGAAACTAATATTGGTGGGAAATGAATAATTTCACAGGAATATCTAACAAATGACCATCCATTCCACAGGTAACTTAAAATTCCTCTCCCTTCTTAACTGCCCAATGAGAGAAGGACACTGAGAGAAAGAAAAAGCAAAGAAGAAAGGACGGGGGGCAGGGAGCACAAACCACAACCTCTGCCCAAAGAGGGAGACTAGCAAGGCATCAATCAACCCAATGATCCTGTACACATTCATGCCCACAGTAGGAGAGGGCCATGTGTCCCATAAAGCTTTCAAATGTAGACAACTGTAGCCACTAGCAATTTTCCCTCCATCCCCAATTCAAGGTGAAGACAAAAATGAGCACACTCTTCAACCAGCACATGGAGACATAAAAACCCACCACACAATCCTCCCTTCCAAATCCATAACACCCAGCGGGAAGAATCACATGGCAATAGACAATAGACAATAGGTGCAGGAGTAGGCCATTTGGCCCTTCAAGCCATTCAATGTGATCATGGCTGATCATCCCCAATCAGTACCCCGTTCCTGCCTTCTCCCCATAACCCCTGACTCCGCTATTTTTAAGAGCCCTATCTAGCTCTCTCTCGAAAGCATCCAGAGAACCTGCCTCCACCGCCCTCTGAGGCAGAGAATTCCAAAGACTCACCACTCTCTGTGAGAAAAAGTGTTTCCTCGTCTCCGTTCTAAATGGCTTACTCATTCTTAAACTGTGGCCCCTGGTTCTGGACTCCCCCAACACCGGGAACATGTTTCCTGCCTCTAGCATGTGCAAGCCCTTAACAATCTTATATGTTTCAATGAGATCCCCTCTCATCCTTCTAAACGCCAGAGTGTACAAGCCTAGCTGCTCCATTCTCTCAGCATTTGACAGTCCCGCCATCCCGGGAATTAACCTTGTAAACCTACGCTGCACTCCCTCAATGGCAAGAATGTCCTTCCTCTAATTAGGGGATCAAAAATGCACACAATGCTCCAGGCTGGACTATTGGAATGGTATCCATGGGCCTGGACTATTAATCTGGAGCTTCACCTGAATACAATGTGAGGTTGAGCAATGCAAATAATTATTAAAATGATCATCTCTGGATTTCTATAAAATGCCATTTTGTTCACATGTCTCCTTCATGGAAGGAACTCAGCCTTTGCTTCCCAATCTGGCCAATTTTTGACCCTGATCATACAGGTCCTTGGAGGACATATGATTCTTGTATGACTCTTAACTGAGGACCAAGTTAGCATTCAGTAGCTCAGTAATCCAACTTTGTTGTCAGTTAAGATTTAAGCATTCCTGTGGTGCTTAATTTATTTAATTTTGTTTTGTTCACAGGTTGCAGTCCTCATTGCCAAGGCGGGTGTTATTACTAATTACTATTACTAATTGCCTTCAGAACTCATAGCTTGATCTGTCATTTGAATGAGCAGGTAAGACTCAAACAGATTACCAGCAAAGAATAAGATTCACAAAATAGATAATGTTTAAATTGGAACTCTTGTCTACTGATGTAATTAACTAGTATTGCTGTTGAAACCTGTGCCAACATGTCTAGCTCTATCAGATTACTGCACTTTCATTTGCATATTGACAAAACCATCAGATTGAACCAAAGAGAATAATGAATCACTTTTATTATGTATTTAGTAACTGAAAGCTGAATACAGTGGAATGGAACGTAAGCTGACAGGGAATAAACGATAATATACTGTATCATTGAATTTTGAGTGATTGCTTTAATTATTTGGAAATAATTGCAAAGTCATTGGAAATTTTTAGAAAATGATATCAGTTTACAAGGAATTCTAATAATCCGTGATTGGCAGTTTCAATTGAGTTATTTGCATAACGTATATGTTTGAAGCATTTAATCAGTGGCGGTGTACTCTTGAAAATAAATTAATTAACATCATATAGGAATGTTTTCTTTGTGACAATGCTGGTTACTTTTCTAAAATGAGAGTAACAATCCCTTGAAATTTCAACACATGTCCTAAAATTTTTAATATCTGGAAGAAATTTTCAGCAAAAAGTAATCGATTCTAGTTTGATCAATATAAACAATTGGAACAATCTTCTAGCAATGTTACAAAATTTGGGGATTTAAAAAATCAAGTCTGCAATTTATCCCATCAGATAAAGCATAGAAATAAGTTTAATTTGACACCTAATTCACATTCTTCTCTTAAGTATTAAAAAAGTTATGGCCATTTTCATACTCGGAAATTAGCATCTTGTTCCCCATTGACTTAACACAAAATCTAGGACAGTCAAAAACACATAACTTTCTTAAAAATTAAGAGAACTCATGAAATTTTCAGTTATTATAGATTGAAGCATTCTGAAACAAATATGAAACAATATTACTTGGATGACCTGAAATTAAAGCATATAATTAGTTAGTTATTTAATTGTAGCTAATTACAAAATTCAATTACTAGATCTAAACATCTATCCATTCCTTAAGAAAAGATAAACTTTTTTAAATTGCCTAATTGTCCAAATAACATTCACACAATAATTCACAATATAACATGATTTTAAAATCTCATTTTCATGAATTTATTGGCCAAATGGAAGGAATTTAGTGTTTAATTCCTGTAAATTAATGGCCATTGAAATCAACTTCTTGCAAGTGGGTTTTAGTGGAACGCGGTGGATTAGAACGTTGCGGTTTGCGGTGTGAAAAACACTGCCGGTTCATACATTTTTTTTGTCCCCATTTCGCAACATGAAAATGTGATTAAAGTCTTCCTAAAAATCAAGTTTTAATGTAAAAATAAACTGTGTACTTTATTTTCTGCCCTACGTAAAATCCTTCCCGTTGTCGGCGCTCACTGCTTTAGAAGATGATTTTTAAATTACTCTAGCTAATAAATAATCTAGAGTAATTTAGAAATACTTTCATGAATGAAATGTCGGAGCGATTTTTCTTCAGCAACTAAATCCCCTGACATGGATCGATTTTCCCTGTCTGTGGAACAACGGCACTTTAAACACGCCCCACTCTGAAAGGCGCCGAAGTCACGCACATGGGGAACTGCAGCGCTGCTCAACGTACGTTTTGTAACATACCTAAATCTTCGATCAACAATTACCCAGAAGGAGAATTATTGAAATAGTTGGGTAAGTGGTGTTGATTACGAATGCAATTTGTTATCTGTTGACTGTGACTGACCAGAGCCGTAAAGTGAGGTCAGAGTGAACGTGTGAATATGAGTGGCTACTAGTCAGCATGTTGTACTGGTGTGAAAGTTATAAAGTCCCAGAGGTTGACAAAAATGCTGGAGAATCTCAGCGGGTGAGGCAGCATCTATGGAGCAAAGGATTTTTCCAGCATCTGCAGTTCCTTCTTAAACAAGTCCCAGAGGTTAGTCTTTAGATTGAAAGTACAGCATGGTTACATCCTTTGGCCCACCAAGACCATGCCAACCATCGACCATTCTATGTCATCCCACATTCTCATTCACTCCCTACATATTATGGGCAGTTTACCAGAATATAATTGATCTATAAACATGTACGCCTTTGGGATGTGGGAGAAAACACAGGTAACCCATGTGGTCACAGGGAGACCATGTAAAGTCCATACAGACAGGTCAGGATTGCACCTAGGTTTCCAGCTGTTGAGAGGCAGCAGTTTGGCCAGCTGTGCCACTGTTATATAGTAAGGAAACTGGCCCATCAGTCCACTTCATTCATGATACCTAACGGGGTGGGAGATTGCAACCTTCACGTGGTCCGCCCTGTTTCGACAAATGCAATCAACCCGGCGTGCACAATCAAATAAGATCAAATAGAACAAGTTGTCTGACAACTTAAGGATGTGCACGCCATACGCAAGAAGAAGATGATACCTAACGACGCGATAATGGCAAAATGTTTACATATTCCGGTAGAAATGTTTTCAGTGTAGTCAAAAATTGCCTTATATCAAAATGTCATGCTTTATATCTCGATTAATGAAAATGTTCAAAAATCTCAAAAAACTTGGGAAAAAATAACTGACTTTTCCCTGTGCTTACAGCTGTGACGTAACAATGGGATTGTAGCCCTGCTCCCAACACTGTTGTTATCCATGTACACTGAGTCCTGCTAGCCCTAGCAAGTGCAAATGCATTTTATTTAAAGTCACAGTACACTGAGTTATGCCAGCTAGCAAGTGCAATTGCATTATTTTTATAGTTTAAAAATAAGGGTGAATAAGGTGAAATCAGCAGCTCCTGCACAGTTGTTGGCTATGGGTGAATGGTGGAATATTGCGTTGGGGAACGGGTTGCATTGGGGGACGAGGCCTCCCGTGGGGGCTATCGGTGAGTGCTGGAATATTGTGTTGGGGATTGCGTTGCGTTGAGGGACCAGGTCTCCCGTGTGACAGGGACCCAATGGGTCCCACTTGGTCTAGTATATATAACTATAAAACTGATCTTGGATATGTCTGTTGTGTGTGTGTGTGTGTTTGTGAAAAAACGACGTGCTAACGGTAAAACTTTTACATATTCCGATAGAGATTTATCCAAAATCGTCTCGTCTGAAATATTCATGCATTATTTCTCGAGTTATTAATCAAAATGTTCAAAAATCTGAAGTAACTTTAAAAATAAAACCGGCTGGATTTTGGCTGATTATGTGACAATGTCACAATGGGTCTGCATGCTGTGTTCCATGCAATGTGAGTGACTTCGCCCGGGGCCCCCCACTGCCCGGGGCCAGCCACTCCCCGGGTCCACCCGCCCCACTCCCCTCCTTCCCCATCCTGTCCTACCCTCTCCTCCTCTCTCCCCCCCCCTCTCCCCCTCTCTACCGCCTCTCACCCCCGTCTCTCCCCACCACTCTCCCTCTCTCTCTCTCTGTCTCTGTCCCTCTCTCTCTCTCTGTCTCTGCCCCTCTCTCTTCTCTCTCTCTCTGTCCCTCTCTCTCTCTCTCTCCCCCTTCACCCTCTCTCTCTCCAGACGTGCCTATGAGTTGGGGGCTATGCGTGAGTGGGTAGCGCGGGCATGGGGTCAAAGGAGCAAATTAATAATATTAATATAATATCAAGGGGGGTGGTTAGTGTGTGTGTGTGTGTGTGTGTGTGTGTGGTGGGGGGTGTGGGGTGTGGGGGGGGGGTGTTAGTGTGTGTGTGATGCCGCAAGCTGCCCCCCTCCCCCTTACAACCAAGCATTGAAGGGATGTGACCCAACGGGTCCCACTTTGTCTTGTATATCTCCAAACCTTTCCAATAAGCGAGTTTGGTATTCCGACTGTGCATGCCCAGGTCATAGGTCACTACAGATGAACATTGGAGAATGCGGATCTGCTGTGTGTTATCTTTGGTTATCAGACCCTCATTTCAGTGTTTTATGCTTCATGCTGCTCCTTGGGGTCGGGGTTGGGCTCCAGCTTGGCTCTGGCCCACCTCCGGGCCAGAGACCGCAGGCCGTGCCTCTCTCGCTGTCCAGTGGCTGTCGGTTGCCTCCTCGGTGGAGACAAGGTGGTCATCCCTTTCTTGTTCCTCAGTCCCACCCATAGAGCATCAGTAGACGAATTGTCCGTAATGTCACTTCTGAACACAGCCGTGACATCCTCCTTAACCAACAATGCAACCCTTCCTTCTCTTTTTTCCCTCACCCCTGTCTCTCCTGAAGTTTCCTGTATCCGGAACATTGAGCTGCCAGTCTTGCACCTGCCTTAACCAGGTTTCAGTCATGGCTACAACATCCCAGTCGCTCGTACCGATCCAGCCCTAAGCTCATCTGCCTTACCCGCCAGGCTACTTACATTAAAATACGTGCACTTTAAACCAACCCTCCTTCCTCGCTTTCCGCCTTTCACCCATCTATTCTGTCCATTACCCTTTCCCACACCACTCTCTATACCAATTTCTAGCCTCTCACGCGTATCTGTCCTGCACGAGATCCCACCCCCTGCCGATCTAGTTTAAAACTTCCTGTGTAACATTCGTAAACCTTCCTGCTGAGGTGTTGATCCACCTCCAGTTTAGGTGCAACCTGTCCATTTTATACAGGTCACCCCTGCCCTGGACGAGATCCCAATGATTGAGAAATCTGAATCCCTGCGCCCTGCACCAATTTCTCAACCACACATTCATTTCCCCTATCTTACTATTCTTACCTTCACCAGTAAGTTACTGTAAGCAATCCTGAGATCACTACCCTGCAGGTCCTGCTTTTCAGTCTTCTGCCCAATTCCATAAATTGTTGTTGCAGAGCCTCCTTCTTCTTACTACCTATATCATTTATGCCAACATGCACAACAACCTCCGGCAGCTCACCCTCACTCTCGAGAATGCCGTGCAGCCGCTCCACGATGTCCTGGACCCTGGCGCCAGGGAGGCAACACACCATCCTGGAGTCTCACCCGCTGCCGCAGAATCTTCTGCCCGCACCACTGATGATGGAGTCTCCCACCACTATGGCTCTGCCTGACATCACTCATCCCCGTTGAGCCTTGGCACTAGGGTTGGTATCATAGCCCTGGTTACCATTCAATCTTGTTGTGTCGTTCGCTCCCAAGAGGGTGTACCTGTTTTCATTAGGTACAGCCACTGAGGTCTCCTGCACTCCACGTTTACTCCTCCTTCTCATGGTCACCCACCCAGTGACAACCTCACTGTAGGTACTCTCCAGGAAACTCGTTTTCCCCTATGGCACTGAGATTGTCCAGCTGCTGCTCCAGTTCCCCAACACATTCATTCAGGAGGTGCACCTCGACACAATTTCTGCAGGTGTAGTTGTCAGAAGCACCAGCGGTGTCCCTGACTTCCCACATCCTGCAGGAAACACACTGTACCAACTTGCCTGCCATTTCTTCAGTGGGCAAAAAATCACAAATTTCAAATCAAGCCAAAGACTCACATTTTACCTCCCAAGACACTTCACCTCAACAAGGCCACTCCCCCTAGAGCAAGCCCAACTTTTATTTGCTGTTCAATTAACTAATTAGCTGATTTACAAATTTGGTTACCGGTTTATAAATGACCCGCTCTTTAAAAACTCATCAAGGTTCAACTTCTGCAGCTAATCCCTGCACTCGCTCCTTCAACTGCCGCTCCTCTGCTGACCTTCAAGGTATGTGCATTCTCATCCAAATCATTAGTGTGTATAATAAGCAAGAGGGGACCCAACAATGATCTCTGCAGTATATCACTAGTCACAGCAACCAATCTGAGAAATGACCTTCCAATATCACCCTCTGGCTTCTGCCACTGTTAATTTTGTATCCATTTGGCTATCCAATCCTGTATCCCCGGTGTTCTCACCCTCCAAATTAGCCTACCATGCAGGACCTTGTCAAAAGCCTTGTTAAAACCAATGTGAATAACATCCTTTGCCTTGTTCTGTCTATCTTCTTAGCCACCTCTTCAAAACACTCAATCAAATTCAAGAGACATGATTTTCCATGCATCAAATCATGCTGTCTATCCCTAATCAGTCCTTAGCTGATGTGTAGAAAACCTGTCTCTCACAATCCCCTCCAATAACTATCCAGCCTAGAATTTTCTGTGTTGTCTTTGTAGCCAAAAGAGTCACAACAATAACCATCTTCCAATCTTCCGATGCCTCACTAGTGGCTATTGAATTTACAAACATCTCTGCCAGGGCCACAGCAATATCTTGCCTTGTTTCACACAACACACTTCTTCACCATCTTATTTACCTGTGCTGCCATCTTCAGGGATCATTGGATATATACACCAAAGTCTCTTTGTTCCTCAATTCTCTCCATGTCCTGACCATTTGTGGTGTACCTCCTACCATAATTAGTAATTCCTAAGTGCATCATCTCATTCTTATCAGGATTAAATTTTGAGGTTTTTCTCTGAGATTTTCGCTTTCCTCCAACACTCCAAATCCGTACAGGTACATAGGTAAATTGGCTTGGTAAATGTAAAAATTGGCCCTAGTGTGTGTACGATAGTCTCAAGGGCCTGTCCCACTGTACGAGCTAATTCAAGAGTTCTCCCGAGTTTCCCCTGATTCGAACTCGGAGAATTATGATAATAGCCGCTCGTAGGTACTCTGGGCTCTCGTGGGCATTTTTCAACATGTTGAACATTTTTCAACATGTTGAAAAATCTTCACAAGTCTTCACAAGCTTACTGCGTTTCCCAGGTACCTGCTGTTAGCGTTACGAGCCGCTAAGAGACGTCCCGAATTTCGACATACCCGCTATGTACATTCTACGTGCTCACCACAAGTTTGATTTTTTTAGAACTTGGGAGAGCTCTTGAATTACCTCGTACTGTGGGACAGGCCCTTCAATATGCGGAGATCGCTGGTCAGCGCGGATCCAATGGGCCGAAGGGCCTATTTCCGCGCTGTATCTCTAAACTAAATTAAACTATATAACAGTGTGGAGCAGAAGTTGACATCAACCAGCAACAAACCTGCAGATTACAGGGAGAGGACAGCTTGTTGGGCAGAGTGTCTCCTATATTCTTATAGCTATTGGTATCTTTCAATAGCAAGAGTTGGGTCCCTCCAGGCTGTTGCACGCATACTCAGCCATTGGAGGTGAAAAGAGGTGGAGATAATTTAATTGGAAAATTTTGATTTGTTTCTTTATTATGCCTAACATAAAAAGTAAGCAAATTCTAAGGCAACAAAACATGCTGGAGGCAATGGGGCCAAACAGATGCAAATCATGCACATATCTTCTGGAGTTGCCCAAAAATAGAGCCATTTTGGGACAGAGTGAATTCAGAAATAGAGAAGGCATTAGGATGTATAGTCTCCAAGAAGTGTTCCATTTTACACCTGGGTAACATAAATACAGTGGTGCTGAAGGAAGATCATTACTGGGTTAAAATCCTACTCACAGCTGGCAGAAAGGCCATATCAAGGAACTGGCTTGGAGCGGACTTAGACAATGGTTAGACATTGCCACCCATTCCTTGGACATCTGGTGGCGCTGTTGCTAGCTGCCTCTGCCTTCAGTCCGGTATCTTTTTGTTATTTTGTTATGTTATGTTCTGTTTGAAGACGTTTCCTTGTGTTTTTTTTAAATGTCTTTATGTGGGGGAAGAGGGTGCAGTAAGGGGGATACCGTCCTTCAGTCGCTTCCTGGAGAGGATGCGACTATTATTTGAGTCGCGTCCTCCCCCCCCCCCCCCCCCCCCCCCTCCCGTGGCCTACCTACTGGATTGGCGCGCCCTTTCCTGCCGGGACCAGAGCTTCTGCAGCAGCGGTGCAGCATTGGAAACATCGAGGGGCGGGCGATGCCTCACCGGGGATCGCCGTTGCAGCTCCGGAGTACTGGGTCTGCTGCACCGACATCACGGAGGTGTGGTTCGTGGAGCTCCCAACGCGGGTGGCGCCGAGCAACATCGCGGAGTCTTGCGACTAAGCCCGGCTCGGCCTGTGAACTTTGGGAGCCGCGGATTCCGATGGGAGGTGGCTGATCTGGAGGTCCGGGCCGCTGAGGATGTTCTCCGTGGGGGTTCCATTGTTCCCAGCAAGAGGGCCTGAGCATCGTTCCCGGCGAGAGGGCCTGCGGGTGCTCGGGATGCCCCGACCACGGGTGAACATCTGGGAAGATCGGCAGGGAGGCTGGCTGGACTATGGTACCTTCCTTAACTCTGGTGCCGCTGTGGGGTTATGTTGTGTGTGGACTTCTGTGTTTGTGCTTTTAAAAAATATATGTGTTTATTTATTTATTATTTACTTTTATGTTTCTGACTGTAAGGAAAATCCATTCTGTTGTCTCTAAAATGAGATAATGACAATAAATTGAATACAATACAATACAATACATAGTACACGAAATATTTGTCATGGAGAAAATTACATATTCTCAAAGAGTGAAAGAAGACGAGTTTAACAGAAAATGGGAAAAATGGATTAGGCTTAGAAATAAAGACATCAACACTGTATAATTTTATTGACAATAATGTAAGTTATTGGAAAATTTTTTAATAAGAAAATAGTTCTGTATACTGCATCATTAATTTTAAACTGAACCCCCCGCTGACTTGTTGTACGTTTCATTGCATTGTTGTATGTTTCGTTGTTATATTTGTGTTTTATTTGTGTATGCATAAAAGCAATAAAGGCTAAAGTGAAAAAAAAAAAGAAAAGAGGCCATTAGCTGGAGGTATGAACTTCTAAATGGAAGCACTGGCATCAACTCAACATCACGTCTGAAGAAATGTCTCGACCCAAAATGTCACCCATTCCTTCTCTCCAGATATGCTGCCTGTCCTGTTGCATGTTGTGTGTATCTTCGGTGTAAAGATAGCATCTGCAGTTCCTTCATAACACATCACACAGTTGTTTGCAAATTTCAATCAAATATTCACTGCGCACATTTTAATGTGCCTGCGTATATGTATTCAGCCTCAATTCACCCATTATTGTGCTTGCATGTGTGCATATCAATTAGGTCGGCCTGGTTTCTTACAGCACCTGCATAAAGTATTAATCTTTCAAATTTTGTGACAATGCATTTTAATCTTGAACGGGCAGTACAGTGGCGTAGCTGGTAGATGCAAGGGTTTGTATTGGCCTCTGTCAATTGCCAGTAGTGTGTAGGGAGTAAATGCAAAGGTGTGATAACATACAGTAGAACTAGTGAGAACGAGTGATCAATGGTCAGCATCCTATCCTATCCCACCCCTTGTCCAGTCACTTCCTACCTACATCCAAGGCACCTTACATGCAATTCCACACATCGATAACTTTCAATTTCTAGTCCCCCATCAAATGGACACTTTCAGTTTAACATAAGTAAAATAAAATTTTAAAATTAATATGTTTTTCCTTTTGGTTACACAACTCTAAATACTGTTCTATAATCATTACAAATGAATGAAAGCATGGGCTCAGTGGGCCGAAGAGCCTGTATGACTGTATGCTGTATCCCTCAATGAACAAGTTATCTAGCAGGTTAGAAAGTGACATGTTTTGAAAGGTATTTTGTATGATATGTGCATTTTTTGCTGGAACGGAAGTAACTCAATCAGAGAGAAGTAAAGCCATAAAAAATATTTTGAGAGAGTGATTGTTGATGGGCATTGGGTATTGAGTTAGTATTTTATTGACAAATGACTTGTCAGTTCAGATATTTATGACGCAGGTGCTGGATCCGGTCTTAGGTTCTTTTGAGATCTGAGTACTTTCAAAGGATGAATGGCATTTGCTCAAAGATCAGATTCATGTGACATTTAAACTATTCTAAGGCTTCAAATATGATCTCATCCTCTATATATTCGAGGAGGTAAACTAGTCCTTTAGCAAGTGTGACATTGACTTTTGTTCTGACCTTCATCTGTTAATGAGGCTTATAGAACAGTATCGAGAGTTGTGTAATCCGAAAGAAAAACATATCTATTTTAAAATTTGACATTCATCATGTTAAAGTGAAAGCATCCATTTGATGGAACCCTAGAAATTGCATGTTATTGAAGAGTTGAAGGGTGGGTGAGGTGTCTCAGATGTAGGTAGGAAGGGGCTGGACAAGGGGGATAGGATGGAATCAATGTATATGGAGATGAGTTCAGTGGGGCAGGAGCAGGCAGAAACAATGGTTCTGCCAAGGCAGTCCTGCTTGTGGATTTTGGGAAGGATATAGAAGAGGGCAGTATGGTGCTGGTAAATGATAAGGTGGGAGGCTCTAAAGGACAAACAATTTTGTATTGAGATTTCCTACAAATCTGATTTGTTTTTCAGGTCAAATTGATTTTTGATTTTTGGAAAGTGTATTCAGAAAGAACAGAAGGCCAATGCGAATTAAACGGGGTTTATACCTAAGAGATACTCATTCAAGAATCTGAGACGTCTGTTTAATATAATGTATTCACATAATACTAAAGAGGAAGACATCAATTATTTCATTGGATGCAGAAAAAGCATTTGACCAGGTGATATGGGAATATCTCTTCAAAGTATTGCAAAAATTTCAAATGGGAGAGAAGTTTATCTTATGGGTAAAATTATTATATGACAAGACGTCTGCTAGAATACTGACTAATAATATATGCTCTTTGAAATTTCAACTATCCAGGGGCAATAGACAGGGATGTGCACTATCACCCCTGCTATTTGCTCTTGTGATAGAACCCTTAGCAGAAAGTATAAGAATGTATCCGAACATCCATGGTTATAATACAAAACATTCAAATAATAAAATATCACTATATGCAGATGACATAGTATTATATATTACAAAATCGCAAATCGGCATACCAAATATATTAAACTTAATAGAGGAATTTGGATCCTTTTCAGGATATGGAATAAAAGTGAAATTATGACGATAAAATCTCAAGAACCGACACACCTTTTAAAATTCCCCTTTAGAATTTCTACAGAGAAATTTAAATATCTGGGTATTCAAATTACTAGAAAATATAAATCTTTATTCAATGCAAACTATATGCCTTACTTACTAAATTAAATGCTTTGATTAAATTTTGGTAAACACTACCGATGTCTTTAATAGGCAGAATAAATGCCATAAAATTGATTTTTCTGCCACAAATCTTATATTTATTTCAATCAATACGAATATATTTACCTAACTTTTTTTTTAAAATCTTGACTCTGATATCACAAATTTCATATGGGACAATGTCCCATAGAATTCAAAGCAGACACCTATGTAAACCCAAGGAATTTGGCGGATTGACACTACCCATCTTTCTGTATTATCACTGGGCAACGAATATTCAAAATATAATTTACTTGTTGGACAATTCCGCCCAACAGGTAGATTGGATAGCAATGGAGAGTGAGGACTGCTCTCCTTTTAATATAGGAGCCATCCTTCTCTCACCGACAAAACTGAATAATATAATATACAAGAAAAATGCAATTATTCATAGTACAATACGAACGTGGAAACAAATAAAATTAACTTTCAAATGAAGAAATCTATCGCGTCTCTCTCCTATTTTTAATAATCCGTTGTTTAAACCATCTACTATCGATAAAACGTTTACACACTGGGAAAGAATAGGAATTAAAACCTTTGGAGAAATGTATGAAATGGGAAATCTTTTATCATTCCAACAACTACAACTTAAATATAACCTGGAAAGTAATCAGTACTTTAAATATCTTCAAATCCGTGACTACTTGAAAATACATACAAAAGAACATAAAACTTTGACTTCAGATATACTAGATGAAGCTATGAACAGAAAGGTGGATTCTACTAATTTAATATCATATTTGTATAATATTATTTTAAACATAGAGATACCACCATCTGATGCAATCAGAAGAGACTGGGAACAAGAATTATCTATAAATATATCGAAAGACAGATGGGATAAATATTTGCTATATGTACATAAATGCTCGATAAATGTAAGACATACCTTAATTCAATTTAAAATTTTACATAGATTATATTACTCAAAAACTAAATTGAATAAAATATTTCCAAATGTCTCACCCATCTGTGATAAATGCTTATCTCAAGATGCAACTATAGCACACTCTTTTGTCAATTGCATAAAACCTCAGAAGATTTGGAATGAAATTTTCAAAATTTTTACAAAAGTATTTAAAACAGAAATGAACCCCAATGCAGAATTGATTATCTTTGGAACAATGGAGACCGGCTCTGAGCTGACTTCGTTCCAAGAGAGTTTCCTTAACTATGGCTTAATATCGGCAAAAAAACATATTAAAATTATGGAAAAATGCACCAACACCAACGCTTAAAATGTGGATTTCAAACATGTCTGAATTGTTACACCTAGAAGATATGAGATTCGTCCTAGCAGGCAAATCAGACCAATTCTTAAAGATTTGGTCTCCCTTTATCGATTTATTACAAGCATATGGTGCAACATAATCCTGAAAATAAACTGTTTCAGAACCGGGTGAGGGGTGTGAAAAGATACGAAGGAGGTATATCCCTTTCATTTTATTTTCCTTTTATTATCTTCTTTTTAATATCTCTCCTCCTTTCTCTCTTTTTCTTGTACTTTTCACGAACTATCACATTCACCACCTTACCTAACTTTCTTTTTCTCTCTTTTTGCTTATATTACTTTTTTATTATGAAATTCAAAAACAGAAGTCGTATATGAAATGTATTATATTATTTTTAATGTACCCTATTGTATATGACTTCTAATAAAAATATTATATTAAAAAAAAGAAAGAACAGAAGGCCAAAAAAAAGTGAACGGCTCATAAAGATTTGTATTCAACCTTAAAGAGGTGTTATGATAGTGGCAAATAAGTGGAATGTTTGGTCATACAGCAGTCAACATTGAGAATGAATAGTAAGATTAAATGAGAACTTACCAGTTTGAAGTTTGATCTTTATTTTATGAGTTACGGTGAGCGATTACGTAAAGAAGCCCTGCCAGGCGCATGCTCATCATTCTTCAAAGCAGTGGCGTGAAATCACCGTAACTACAGTCGAAGTGATATAGTAAGACTCAGAAGACTAGAACTACCAGATTATCTTTGCGATTATGAGGGCCGGAAGTGGAGGGCACGTAATCGCTCACCGTAACTCTTCATAAAATAAAGATCAAACGTCAAACCGGTAAGTTCTCGTTTAATCTTACTATTTTACTTTGGAGTCACGTGAGTGATCCCGTGAAGATTTTAAAGCTCTGTGATTTCATGCCGTAGATTCAGTTCCATACGACACACTGCTTCGGTTGACACAGGATAAACAAATAATGCATTGAACATTGCTTAAATTGTACAATTAACATTTTAATAATAAAAAGAACAGTAATAACCCCTCTCTCCCAGGGGGAAATTACAAATGAAAATCAAACATATTAGTTGAATCAATGACGAACCACAAATAGTCAATCATTCTAGATGGTACTAATTTGGATTTAGTTGGATGGATGAGGAAACCTAACCTCTCAAACAGGTGTTTGGTCACTGAAACCGACTCCTCAGCTACCTCCTGAGTGTTGCTTATAATCAGAATATCATCCAGGTATGCCATCACAATGTGATTCTGGATGCGGAGTAGCCCTAATACTGGTTTCAACAACTTTGTAAATAACCTAGGGGCTGAGGTTAACCCATTGGGCAAAGCTTTAAATTACCACAACTGTCTCAATCAACTAAATTTCAAATATCTACAGTACTGGTGATGAATTGGTACTGAATAATATGCATCTTTCAGATCTAAGGTTGCCATATAACAACCTTTTGATATCAGTTGCTTAGCAGTACTGAAGGTTTCCAGTTTAAAATGTCTATACTGGACATAAGAGTTTAGTCGGGTTAGGTCCAGAATGACTCGACACCCACCATCCTTTTTCTGCCTGGGGAATATATTGGACACAAATTGTTAAGGCTGATATGCCGTCCTTTCAAATACCCCTTTTTGGAATAAAACCCCAATTTCATCATTCACCTGTAGAGTTTCTGGTCTTGAAAAAAACAATACCCGACTAGGTGTATTTTGTGCGGGTGGATGTATTTCTGACATAAACTCGATTCGAGACGCCCGGATACTGTCCACTATGAATAGATCTGATGTTATGCAGCACCATTCATCATAAAACAATTGCAACGTACCCCAACCGAAGGCTGCTCCCCAGAGGATATATCCTGGACTGAACCAGTTACTCGTACCTCCATGGTTGCTCTTGGATTCCTCAGCCTCCTGGCCATGTTGGGGTAAAGGGTGTGCAGTGGTGCGTGCTAGTGGCGTGTAGCTGGAAACCCCCGGCTCGGTCCTTGACCTGCTCCAGCATCTGTAGCTCACCTGAAGGGGAATGGCTTGCGAGGCGGCATCCTGCCCCCGGTGTATACGTTTTTATGAGGCCGATGGTTTTCGCCTCCTCATCCAGTTCTTTTACTTGCTTCGCCAGATCCTCCCCAAATAGCAAGTTGGGTGTCTGGACATTAGAGGACTTGCATAATGCCGTAAAGCGTGGATTGAGGGTTGGTTTTATGGCTATTTTCCAAATGCAATTAAGCTTGAAATGAGCATTGCACAGCAGGGCTAGCATGTCCTGCTGTGTACGTGTCAGTGGTGCACCTTGGACCATTCGCCCAAACGCTGTTATTCCTGCACCCACTAATTTGAGGACTTTCTGAAATCTCAGCTTCTGCCCCCTTATGGATGTGCTCATTTGCCCCCAGATGGCCGAGTTCACAGTGTGCACCTTGAGCGACGCACAGTTAACAGGTGTTTGATAACGTAAAGAAGTCTCCTCCATTATGGAGTCCTGGAGCTGATGTGAGGCCATATAATTAATATTGCTGGCCAGATTGGCATCCTTGACTTCACCAGTTCCCTATGGCAAAATTGCTGGCCACATCCGGCACACCTGGAGCATAGCTCATGTGCTTTGGTGCCTGTTCATCTGCAGTGACACCAACTTCAGGGTCAGATTCATACTGCCCTGGCTCTCCCGAGTCATGCTCAAGGGAAGTATCACGCAGCCCTTGAAAAGGTGCTGCTGTTGTGGGTTCCCATTCATATTCGTAGGCGTATTGTTTGTACTGCTCCTCTCCATACAGACCTCTGCTTGAGGTTGCTCCTGAGAGCTGTTGGGGAACCCTGGGGGTATGCAACCCCGACTGGAACACTTCATGATTAAGCATTTGTTCTATTAGGTGTTCCATTTTGTCAAGACGTCCCCAAACCTTTTTATTTGAAGGAAGGGAGTCTTCCTGGCCTGACTCATCCGAGTCGATAGGCCTGACTATTTTTCTCTTGGCCTTCCTCCTGACAGGAGTGGCCACAGTGCTCTGAAGCACCGGAGTTACTGCTATTTGCTGAACTACCGGTGGTTCTGTAGTCGGCGTCTTTGGAGCCGGAGTTTTTAAAGCCGGTGTTTCTGCAGCCAACCTACGCTCGCTAACCGCGGTCCCACGGGAAAGTTTCTTACTTCTAACGGCAGCAAACTTTTTAGTTGCTTTTTCCATTTTAGGTTTCTCCTGCTGGCTCCTGTAACCAGCTTTATGAAGCTAAGTAAACCGCAGAAAGTTTTAAAAAACACTTAACTGCTGGTTTATAACTTACCGCTGGTGGAGCTGTGCTCTCCAGCCCGTCGGTGCGCCATGCGTCTGACGTAATGACGCGCATGCGCCTGGCAAGGCTTCTTCACGGGATCACTCACGTGACTCCAAAGTAAAATTTCATGGCGCAGGAAGTACCTCTGAAGGAAGGTGTTATTTTGGCAGCAGAGGCTAACCCTCAATGAGACCTGGATGCAGCAAAAACTGGAATCACGTGCATGACAGGACCCAGTGGAAGCAGTTTATGAGCAGCTGCTAGAGGGGCAAACAACATCCAGTAAATGTGTAGGGAGGAACTGCAGATGCTGGTTTAAGGATAGACACAAATAGCTGGAATAACTCTGCGGGTCAGGCAGCATCTCCATAGAAAAGGAATATGCGATGATTGAGAGATACTGCATTGAAACTGGCCCTCCCAGTTCACCCATTCACACTAGTTCTGTGTTACCTCACTTTGCCATTCACTCCCTACACACATTAAGCACAATTTTACAGAAGCTAATGAACCTACTGGAAGAAAGATAAGGATTCCTTTCACTTTTGAAGCTATTATGTGTGGGACGAGAGATTTATCACTAAACCAGTGTGAGCTTCCAGCCTTCAGGAGGGACTACATTTAATTATCTGCACAGCCATTGGACTTTACAGGCATATATCATGCAGATTTGCAGCAGGTGAAAGATAGTATGTGAGGAATTGCACACTCTTCCATCCTAAGATATTTCTCAGTAAGTATGGACATGGAGTTTAGCTTCAACCTCCAAAGAGTGAAGATTTCTTGATCCATAAAAAACAAGCACTTTCAACTGCTAAGGCTAAGGCAGAATAAAGGCATTATGGTTGTTTCTTGGGTCATGAGAATAACTTGTTTTTATAATCAGATCACACCTGAAGATTAATTGGGTGCAAAAAGCAGTTTCAGATGCCTGCATGATTCTAATCTGAAATGCCTTTCAATCCTTGCATTCATAGCGATCCTGCCAGAAGCTGAAAGTTTTGAACCCTACCTACCTAGCTAACAACTGCTGTGCATGAGAGGAGTGATGTAAATGCATACCTAGCAAAGAAAGGTTCAAAGGAGAAAAGTAGGAAATATTCAGCAGTTAGCAAAAAAGCCCAAATATTTTACTGCGGGCATAATATCTATTTTAACGACAATGAGGATTGTCTGATGAACAAAAAGTCTCTGAAGTGTTTTGAGAAAGACCCAGACACGCTAGAGGCAGGAAACATGTTCCCGATGGTTACACAAAAAGCTGGAGAAACTCAGCGGGTGCAGCAGCATCTAAAGAGCGAAGGAGATAGGCGACGTTTCGGGTCGAGACCCTTCTTCAGACTGGTCAGGGATCAGGGAAACGAGAGATATAAACAGTGATGTGGAGAGATAAGGAACAATGAGTGAAAGATATGCAAAAAAGTATTGGTGACAAAGGAAGCAGGCCATTGTAAGCTGTTTGTGGTGTGAAAATGAGAAGCTAGTGCGACTGGGGAGGGGGGGGGGGGGGAAGATGGAGAAGGAATGTCAGGGCCAGAGGGCTGAGGGAGAGGTGGGGGGGAGGCAGTCTGGGTTAACAGAATTGAGAAAATTCAATGTTTAAGCCCAGAGGATGCAGACTCCCCAAGCGGAATATGAGGTGCTGTTCCTCCAACTTGCGGTGTTGATCACTCTGGCCGTGGAGGAGGCCCAGGACCGAGAGGTCGGATACGCAGTGGGAGGGGGAGTTGAAGTGCTGAGCCACCGGGAGGTCGGGTTGGTTATTGCGGACCGAGCGGAGGTGTTCGGCGAAACGATCGCCCAGCCTCCGCTTGGTCTCACCGATGTAGATCAGCTGGCATCTGGAGCAACGGATGCAGTAGATGAGGTTGGAGGAGGTGCAGGTGAACTTCTGTCGGACTTGGAATGACTGCTTGGGTCCCTGAAAGGAGTGGATGGGGGAGGTGAAGGGACAAGTGTAGCATCTCTTGCGGTTGCAAGGGAAAGTGCCCGGGGAAGGAGTGGAGCGGGAGGGAAGGGAAGAATTGACGAGGGAGTTGCGGAGGGAGCGGTCTTTGCGGAAGGCAGACAGGGGGGGAGATGGGAAGATGTGGCGAGTGGAGGGGTCACGTTGGAGGTGACGAAACTGGCGGAGGACTATCTGTTGTATGCGCTGGCTGGTGGGGTGAAAGGTGAGGACCAGGGGGACTCGGCCCTTGTTGTGAGTGGGGGAATGGGGAGAGAGGGCAGTGTTGCGGGGTATGGAGGAGACCCTGGTGCGAGCCTCATCTATAGTGGGGGAGGGGAAACCCCGTTCTCTGAAGAACGAGGACATTTGCGATGACCTGGTGTGGAACACGTCATCCTGGGAGCAGATGCGGCATAGACGGAGGAATTGGGAATAGGGGATGGAGTCCTTACAGGAAGCAGGGTGGGAGGAAGAGTAGTCCAAGTAGCTGTGGGAGTCAGTTGGTTTGTAGTGGATGTCAGTCAGGAGTGTATCACCTGCAATAGAGATGGTGAGGTCAAGGAATGGTAGGGAAATGTCGGAAATGGTCCAAGTATATTTGAGTGCCGGATGGAAGTTGGTGGTGAAATGGATGAAGTCAGTCAGTTCTGCGTGGGTGCAGGAGGTGACACCAAAGCAGTCGTCAATGTAAAGGAGGTAAAGGTCGGGGGTGGGGCCCTGGTATGCCGAGAACAAAGATTGTTCGACGTGCCCGACAAAGAGGCAGGCGTAGCTAGGGCCCATGCGTGTGCCCATAGCTACGCCTTGTGTTTGGAGGAAATGGGAGGAGTCAAAAGAAAAGTTGTTGAGGGTAAGGACCAACTCTGCTAGGCGGAGGAGGGTGTCAGTGGATGGGTATGGGTTGCTCCTCTGGTCGAGGAAGTACTGGAGGGCTTTGAGACCATCCTGGTGGGGGATGCAGGTGTATAGTGACTGGACGTCCATGGTGAAGATGAGAGGATGGGGGCCTGGACAACGGAATGTGCGGAGCCGACGGAGAGTGTCTGAGGTGTCTTGAACATAGGTGGGGAGGGATTTAACAAAGGGGGATAGGATGGAGTCAAGGTATGTGGAAATGTGTTCGGTGGGGCACAAACAGGCAGAGACAATGGGTCTGCCGGGGCAGTCGGGTTTGTGGATTTTGGGGAGAAGGTAAAATCGGGCTGTGCGGGGCTGGGGAACGATGAGGTTGGAGGCTCGGGGGGGTAGGGAGCCGGAGTTGATGAAGCCGGTTATGGTGCTCGAGATGGTGGCCTGGTGCTCGTCAGTGGGGTCATGGTCCAGGGGTAAGTAGGAGGAGGTGTCCGAGAGTTGGCGCGTGGCCTCTGCTTTGTAGAGATCGACGCGCCAGACTACCACAGCACCTTCCTTGTCGGCGGGTTTGATAACCCAGTCTGGGTTGTTGCGGAGTGAGTCGATGGCAATACGTTCGGAGGGGGAGAGATTGGAGTGAGACAGGGGAGTGGAGAAGTCGAGGCGGTTGATGTCCCGACGGCAGTTCTGAATAAAGAGTTCTAAAGCTGGAGGGCCACGAGGGGGGGTCCACGAGGAGGGGGTACGTGGGAGACAGGAAAAGGGATCATCAGTGGGGGGCGAGGACTTGTTCCCGTGGAAGAATGCTGTGAGGCGGAGGCGACGGTAGAAGAGCTCCAAGTCGTGGTGGGCGCGATACTCATTGAGGTGGGGACGGAGGGGGACAAAGGTAAGACCTCTGCTGAGGACCGACCTTTCGGTGTCGGAGAGGGGGAGGTCCGGGGGGATGGTGAACACGCGGCAGGGATGGGGGTTGTGGCTGGAGGAAGGCAGGTGAGTGGACTGAGGACAGAGCGTTGTGTGGTGGGGGGGTGGAGGGTGGTCAGGGGGTGGGGGGGTATGGGGGCTGTGGTGTGGGTGGGAAAGAGCGGGGGTTACATGGTAGGAGGGGGATGGGGAAGACCCAGTGGAATAGCCACTGAGGTCACCGGGGCTGGGGAGAAGGGCACTAGGACCCAGTTCCGTTAACAACAGAGTGGTGGGAGGAGTGAGCAACGTGGAGGCTTCAGGCCCGCTGCACAGTCCAGTCTGTAGGTGAGGCGACGGCTGCGGGCTGCTGGAGAGCGGTGGAATGTCGTGGGTCGGCGGGCCCGAAGGTAGGAGTCCGCGGGCAGTGGAGTCGGTGTCGGCGGGCGATGCGTGGGTGGCCCCGGTGGGCGAGTGGTCGGTGGGGCGGCGGCAAGGTTCAGCCCGCCCGGTGAGGCGGCGAGAAGAGTGGGGTGCGGTGCGGCGGCCATGTTCGGGGGGCCCCGGTCCGGCGGCGATGCAAGGTGAGGCGGGTGCGGCTTGGGTCTTCGGCGGGCCCAGTACAACGGCGATGCTGGATGGGCCCGGTGCGGCGATGAGGGTAGGTGGTCCCGGCGGACGGCGAGGTTCGGCGGTCGCGTTGTGCTGGTGATGGGCGGTGGAATCGGGGAGGGGGAGATTAACATAGTTACCGGGCAGGCAGCGAGGCTGCGCATCATCGGTAGGCAGGTGGAGGTCGGCGGCAGCATCGGCGTGGAGGTCGGTGAAGGCGGCGGCCTTCATGTTCCCGATGTTGGGGGAGTCCAGAACCAGGGGCCAGAGTCTAAGAATATGTAAGCCATTTAGAACGGAAACGAGGAAACATTTTTTCTCACAGAGAGTGGTGAGTCTGTAAAATTCTCTGCCTCAGAGGGCAGTGGAGGCAGTTTCTCTGGATGCTTTCAAGAGAGAGCTAGATAGGGCTCTTAAAAATAGCGGAGTCGGGGGATAAGGAGAAAAGGCAGCAACGGGGTACTGATTGGGGATGATCAGCCATGATCACATTGAATGGCAGTGCTGGCTCGAAGGGCCTAATGGCCTACTCCTGCACCTATTGTCTATTGTCTATTGTTATTACATTTCTTTCAAGAACATTACATAATTCTCTTTAAAAGTGTGCATAGTTCCCTTGATGCCCATTACCTTGGATGAAGCAATAACGTGAGAAATCATTGTTTATATTGTGTTCAGAGTGAATCTGTGTAATTAATCACAAACAGAAGGGTGAAAACATTTGGCGTTAGGTGAGCACAACAGAAAATATTAAAAGCATTAAATACAATTCTAACATGAATCCTAGGGATTAGTTATGAGAAAAGCCTAGCAAGACTGCAGTTACTTTCATTAAAGACTGCAGGCTGAAGGGAGACAATTTAAATGAATAAAATAATGAGGCCCAGAAAAACGTATTTTCCTTTGCAGCAACTTGAGGTACAGTAAATGAAAGAAGGATTAAAATGATCTGGAGCTCATTGCTTGAAATAATGATAGGTGCAAGAACCCACATCACATTTTTAAAACATCTGAATGGTCTCCAGAAATTTGTGAGGCAATGTTATTTGAGGCAATTAACTATCTTTTATTCATTTTTCAGAGGTGGATTCAGTGAGCGATGACATCCTTATGATTATATGGTATTGAATGAGTCCCTTTATTCTATCAAGCCTGTGCAAACTCCCAGGGGGTGAATTCTTTTCATCGCCCTTTCTTCATTTCTTGATGCTATTAATTCTCTTTCACACATACTAATCAAATCTCCTTTGATTCCTTTATTACGATAACCAGCATTAAGTGTTAAGTTACATAAGCTAAATAACCTACCAGCGTCTCTTCAATATGAAGGAGGAAACCAGAGTATCTGAGAGAAAGCAATAGGTTAATAAAATTATGCAGATTTTGCAGACAACACCTGATGTCAGAATCAATGCAAGTATCCCAGGAGTTGTGAGGCAAATGTACTAGCTGTTGCATCACGGGCCTTTGAGAAGTGGGTGGTGAGTTGCCTTCTTGAAACTCTGCAATATGTTTGGTGAAGATACTTCCACCATATTGTTGGATTGCCCATTTCAGAATTCCCTCTTAGCAACACTGAGCATTCAGTGATAGTGGGCAGCTCAGAGGTCAACCTGCAGATGGTGTTAAAGAAGGAACTGCAGATGCTGGAGAATCGAGGGTACACAAAAGGCTGGAGAAACTCAGCGGGTGCAGCAGCATCTAAGGAGTGAAGGAGATAGGCAACGTTTCGGGCCAAAACCCTTCTTCCCTTTATTTTGACTAACTCCGCCAGGCGGAGGAGGGTGTCAGTGGATGGGTATGGGTTGCTCCTCTTGTCGAGGAAGAACCGGAGGGCTTTGAGACCATCCTGGTGGGGGATGGAGGTGTAGAGTGACTGGACATCCATGGTGAAGATGAGAGGATGGCGGCCTGGAGAATGGAATGCGCGGAGCCGACGGAGAGTGTCTGAGGTGTCTTGAACATAGGTGGGGAGGGATTTAACAAAGGGGGATAGGATGGAGTCAAGGTATGTGGAAATGTGTTCGGTGGGGCATGAACAGGCAGAGACAATGGGTCTGCCGGGGCAGTCGGGTTTGTGGATTTTGGGGAGAAGGTAAAATCGGGCCGTGCGGGGCTGGGAAACGATGGGGTTGGAGGCTCGGGGGGGGGGGGGGGGTGGGTAGGGAGCCAGAGTTGATGAAGTCGGTTATGGTGCTCGAGTTGGTGGCCTGGTGCTCGTCAGTGGGGTCATGGTCCAGGGGTAAGTAGGAGGAGGTGTCCAAGAGTTGGCGCGTGGTCTCAGCTTTGTAGAGATCGACGCGCCAGACTGCAGATGGTGGTGTTCCATGTGCCTGAAGCCCTTGTCTTCCTTGGTGGTAGAGTGCAAGGTGCTATCAGAGTTGCCTCAGTGATTACCAGTGATTACCTGCAATGCACTTCATTGATGGTAAATGCTGTAGCCACAGTGGATGGAATGGAGGGAAAGGACCTTTTTGGTAGGGGTGGAGGAACCAATCAAGTGGGATTTATGCTGGATGGTGCTAAGCTTTGTTGGTGCTGTTCGAACTGCACTAATCGGACTTATGGAATGTATTCATCACACTCCTGACTTGTGTCTTCCTGGCATTGAGAAGCATTCAGAAACTTAAATATTCCAATCGTGATCTTGATTTGTGTGTTGTACATCAAGGGAAGCAGGCAGTGAGTCATCACAGGATATTGACCTGTACTTGTACTTTTATATATATGTAGGTATGTTACAAAACTTACCTTGAGCAGCGCTGCAGTCTTGCCGCTCCCCGTGTGCGCGACTTTGGCGCCTTTCAGAGGGGGGCGGGCTTAAAGTGACGTTTTTCCACAGGCAGGAAAAATCGATCAATGTCGGGCGATTTCGTTGCGGAAGAAAAATCGCTCCGACATTTCATGAATTAAGGTATTTTTAAATTACTCTAAATTATTTATTAACTAGAGTAATTTAAAAATCACCTTCAAAAGCCTTGAGCGCCGACAACCTGAAGGATTTTGCGTAGGGGAGAAAAAAGGTAAATAGTTTATTTTTATATTTAAAGTTGGTTTTTCGGGAGGCTTTAATAACATTTTCATGTTGCGAAATGGGGTCCAAAAAAATGTATGAACAAACAGTATTTTTCCTCCCGACTTCACCGCTAACCGCAACGTTCCAATCCACCGCATTCTACTAAAACCCACTCGCTAGTTGATTTAAATGGCCATTAATTTACAGGCATTAAACACTAAATTCCTTCCATTTGGCCCAGAAATTCATGAAAATGAGATTTTAAAATTATGTTATATTGTGGATTATTGTGTGAATGTTATTTGGACACTTAGGCAATTTAAAAAAAAGTTTATCTTTTCTTAAGAAATGGATAGATGTTTAGATCTACTCATTGAATTTTGTAATTAGCTACAATTAGATAACTAACTAATTGTATGCTTTAATTTCAGGTCATCCAAGTAAGATTGTTTCATATTTGTTTCAGAATGCTTCAATCTATAATAACTGAAAATTTCATTGAGTTCTCTTAATTTTTAAGAAAGTTATGAGCTTTTAATTGTTCTAGATCACAGCTTTTGAGTTAAGTCAATTGAAAGGCAATGGGGAACAAGGTGCTAATTTCCGAGTATGAAAATGGGTATAACTTTCTTAATACTGAAGATATGAAAGTGAATTAGGTGTCAAATTAAACTTCTTCTATGCTTTATCTGATGGGATAAATTGCAGACTTGATTTTTAATATCTCAAAATTTTGTAACATTGCTAATATATGTGGTCCAGTTGATTTCCTGATCAGTGGCGACTTTGCTAAGATTCTGACGGAGCGTGACTCAACTATGGTAACGTTATTGAATATCAAAGAAATCTATTTAGTGTATTAGTGTATTAGCATGAACGTAAAATGTGCCGAATGGTATCTATTTATGATATAAATTTTCATGGCTGCTCATTAGCAAACATAATAAAAAGCTCAGTGAACACACTTCATCACCTCATTTTCCATCCTTTTCTCCTTTTGAGATGTACTTGGTTTAACTCGACTCCGTTGCAACGATTCATTGCAGGGTGAATAAATGTCAACTCCACTTTGTGGTCCTGAGGCATAGCTTGACCCTTGGAGAATTGGAATATCTCTATTTGAAAACATATCATTTTGGAGTGGAATCACATCACATTATTGATGAGTGAGTGTTTTTGCACTTTGAGAAAGGTCATCTCAACCGTAGAACGTTGCCCAGGGACTCATTATTTGTTCTTAAATAGATGTTAAAACAATTATCTTATACCCACCAAGCTTTTCTAGATTCTAGAGCTGACAGTGAGAAATGGAAATTGAAAATCTGCTGAAATTCTAATCTTTTTTCATCTCTTTTTTTTTAGTTAGGATAGTTTTTGTTTTCAGAGTTCTGGCCTTTTTTATGCGGGGGTGGGGGGGGGGGGGAGGGGGAAACTGCTTTTCAGGGTCCCTACCTGGTCGGAGAGGCAGCTTTTCTCCGGGCTGCACCTTCAACCCGTCCTCGCGGCCTACCAACGGGCCTGGAGCGGCGTTTCCTGAGGGGACCGCCCAGTACCTCGGCTTCGGCGGCGGCACAGCGCTGGAGCACTATCGCGGAGCGGAGCGGGCAATGCCTTGCCCGGGTCACCGCGCTGGAGCTCCGGTGAGCTGAGCCCGCCGATGAAACATTGCGGAGCTGCGGAACTGTGGAGCAGCCAGCCGCGGGCGGCGGCACTGAACTTTAACATCGGGAGCCTGGGATCTCTTGCCGAGATTGCCAGTGGTGGAGCTCCGTCCTGTTGGCTTCGGAAGTTGCGGTCTCCGGTAAGGAAGCATCCGTTCCAGGCATCCCAAGCCGCTGAGAGGGTTCTCCCGACGCCAGAGCACCATCACCCAGCGAAGAAGGGCCTGTAACATCGGCCCCCGTAGTGGCGACTGTGGAGGCCTCAATAGGCCCGACTATGGGTGGACATGGGGATGGGGACTGGACTTTGCGCCTTCCCTCACAGTGGGAACCTTTGTGGGGGGATATTTTTATGTTTATTGTTAAATTCTTTAATGTTGTGTCTTATCTTTATCTGTGTGTTGCATGGAAAGTCAAATTTCACAACACCAATTGGTGTATGTGATAATAAATGTCTTTTGTATCTTGTATCTTGTGTTGTTTCATCATTCTGACCAGTTGGTGACTTCTGTATGTAAACTTGTGTCAGATAACCTTTACGCATATCTAGAGTGGTGCAGACATTCCCTTTGTAATTATATCACATTTTTGCAGTAGTAATTTCTAATTGTATTTTGCACTGATATATTTTTCGCAATCTTATTCATTTTTACTGCTGCAGAATTTTACGTGCAATTTATGTATAATTTATATTGTGGTGTGTTTGTGAATATCTGAGGACATGTGCCTGTGATGCTGCTGCAAGCAAGATTTTCATTGTACCTGTACCTCACCATATGTGTGTATATACCAATAAACTCAATTTGACATGACTTGACTTGAAATGTCTGGAGCTCTTCTTCATGCTTCACAGATACTCTCACCATTTAAGCATTTATTTGTCTGTGATTTTCATCAAAAATACACTCCCAATATGTGAAATATTTGGGCATTTACTGATGTTATTAAAAGGTAATGCTCACAATATAATGTAAAGTAATCATAAAATATCACTGATGAAAGATTCTAAGCTAGGCCTGAAGATGAAATGAAGCAGTTCTAAATAATGTGTGCTTCAGAAATGCTTTGGAAATGCAAATGCCATATTTTTTTCTTTTAACACATTCCAATGCAAATAGTAATACATTTCTCTAAAGGAACACCCATTGAGTTCTGCATAAGGGCCCCTTTGCTGGTTTCCAGCTATTTTTCAACACTATGTACGTGCAATGAATTCAGATTTTGACGCTCTGTTTCATCTCTTTGACGATGCTTATACAATAATAGATAGCTGACCTTCTCTTTCAAGTTCCTTCCTTTGAAGCTTGAATCTTCCACTTGAACAGCTGAAAAGAGGAAATGTAATTTAAAAGATAAACAACTAAAATCATCTAAATAGGCGCTGGTCAGTCAAGGTTAGAAAATAATACGAGAGGTCAAACTCATATTTTAAAGTCGTTGGAACTTAATTTCACAAGGAAAGGAAAATGGGCATGTACCCCAATATTGCATATTCACCTCAGGTAACCGATGATAGCTTTCCACTTGCACAACAATTTGTAAAACCAGATGTTTTAATGGCAATATTTTAATAATTGTGGGTAGATTTGGACTTTGGGATTGTGGGGCTTAAAAGCTTGAATTTACAGAAGATGTTGCTGGAATGTTTGCAAGGAACCTTCCCACTCAAAGGTATCAATTTGTCATAAGAGTCATGGAAACCTCAGAAAAGGGTTTAGGACCTGGAATTTGTTTCCTTCCTGAATTTCACCTCAATGGAATTAGAATGAGTGGCTATTGACATACAGAACATCACTAAACCAGACAAAGGTTGAAAACAAAGGTGAGCTACCATGCAGCAGCCAGAGAATGCCAGGAATTGCATGAGGTGATTTCCAGCCAAACCAGAAGCATCTGCAGCAAATAACTGAATTAATTCACCTCATCAGTCACTTCTTTGCTCATTGTCATGTTGACTATGTGGGTTGCTGTTGAAGTTGGGCCAGATTCAAAGGCATGTCAGAACATAGCATAGCGAAAAATAAGTTAAGTGCCCATATGCCCACCTACAAATATTGAAATGTTTTATCTATATATCTTTCAGTAAGAACTTGCAAATGTCTACCTTTGAAAATTTATATGTATATTGTTGACAAATATTTGTGTTAAACTTCCGACTCTGCTTGAAAAGCAAACCTACAAAAACAACCTACTGAAGAAGGGTCTGAACCCCGAAACGTCACCCATTCCATCTCTCCAGAGATGCCGCCTGTCCCGCAGAGTTACTCCAGCTTTTTGTGTCTATCTTCGGTTTAAACCAGTATCTGTAATTCCTTCCTACGATAAACACATTGAGTTGACAGCCCTTGTTAATAACAGATGATAGAGCTGTTCTTATCACAACATAAAGATAGTTGGACTTGATTATGTTACATGCTGTGAGAGCATTACATTTTTTAAAGAAAATAAATGGCTAAACTCAGAATTATGAGAGCAGAAACTGCCAATTTAAAAACAGTGGTGGCAATGTCACAGGTCATAATTCAGCTTGCCAATGAGATGCTCTTTAATGAGCAAATGGGAAGTTAAAAATATGTAGCCAGTAAGTTAAGTGGTCACGTGTGAAAGTCCCATTTTATTTATCTTCATTAATACTCAATGCACATTTGAAAAATGATAGGAGGATTTGCTATGACAAAGCAAGGAGAATGAAATATTTAAGAGGGCGTTAGATGTGGCACTTGTGGCTAAAGGGATCAGGGGGTATGGAGAGAAGGCAGGTACGGGATACTGAGTTGGATGATCAGCCATGATCACATTGAATGGCGGTGCAGGCTCGAAGGGCCGAATGGCCTACTCCTGCACCTATTTTCTATGTTTCTATGAAAATAGATTGTTTATCGTGCTACTCTAAGTAGCATAAGAATGTCCCCCTTGCCCTATGACTCCAACTCTTTCGTACTGGAATATTCAGAGCACTACCTCCCTGTGCCAGGTTTAGTTTAGTTTAGAGATACAGTGCGGAAACAGACCCTTCAGCACCCCTGCTCCACGCTGACCAGCGATACCCGCACATTAACTTTACCCGACACACACTAGGGACAAATTTTAGATTTACCAAGGCAATTAAACTACAAACCTGTATGTCTTTGGAGTGTGGGAGGAAACCGAAGATCTCGGAGAAAACTGAGGTCACGGGGAGAACGTACAAACTCCGTAAAGACAGAACCCGTAGTCGGGATCGAACCCAGGTCTCCGGCACTGCAAGCGCTCTAAGGCAGCAACTCTACCGCTGCGCCACCGTGCCGCCCTTAGGTTAGGACAGAATTCTCTTCAGGCATCAACATTCATAGTATTCTCTCATATTCATTGATCCTGTATTGTTAAAATCCAAGTCCAAGGTTATGTAGCCTCATTCAAAAGCCCTGTCTTCATAATTCAACCCTTAAGCACCGGTGTAATTTCTCCAGATTTATACAACATACCCTTCAAGGCTAATATTTCTTTCCCATGCTTACTCTGTCAAACAACATATAATCTTCCAGATGAGCTGTAACTCACCTGAAAGATGAAACCATTGTTTCCTCCATTTGTATGAAAATACTCTTAGGTTACTTTCATGAATGTGATCTGCACACACAGACATTCTAATACTTCCTGTATATATGTATATGTCACATTAGAAAAATATACTGATTTTTCTATTTCAATCAAAGGTGGATGGTCCAAAACTGAATTTCATTTGGTTCTGCTAGTCCTTTAGTATCTGTAGAAAGAAAAGCAGTTAATATATGAGGTCAGTGAATCTTCCTCAGAACTGGGGGAAGAGCAGAGGGTTTATGAAGCAAAGCTGGAGATAAGCATGGAGAGTTTTCAAGGCATAGCTGGGGGGAGGAGTGAGGTGTACAATAATAGACCATATGGACATAATTTAATCAGGTGATATGGAGTGTGACTGTTGACTGGGAAATGATGAGTAGGCAATGTGCTTGAACTTGGAAACTTCAATGCTCATTCCAGACCTTTGCAAGCTGCCTTGTTGTCATTTTAGTTTACATTGGGTGTCACTGTGGCAGTGGAGGAGGTGGCTCAAAATAGGACTGGGATTAAGCACTGAAGACACATGCAACAGGAAGCTCAAGAAACTTTGTGTGAACTCTGCTCAAGTGCTGTACAAGCCATCGTCCAATCGGCATTTGGTTTCTCCAAAGATGAGGATGCTATAATTTGCCCAATTCTATCTTCAAATGAGCTGGTAGCACAAAGTAAAGAGCCACCATCAAAATCATCACCCTTGAAAATAAGGCAGCTATCACATGCTTGTACAGTATAATCACCCATTATAGTTGCAAAACAAGATATTTATCAGACACATGCCCAACCTGAAAAGTAAACCTTTTCTTCTACCTGAGCAAAGGATATATGGCATTGGTTAGTATGTCAACTACTAGGACCCCATCCAAATCAATAATCGCAGGCACTCTATAATTCCGGTCCAGAGTACAGATGCACTTAATGTCACCAAAGAGGTCTCAGACCACACAGTGCTTAAACTGGATATATTTCATGCTGTAACCCCATTGCAAGATTACCTGACCTCTGAGTTCATGGAATTATAGAGTTCAACAAGTCATACCCAAGTGCAGTCTTCAACCTAATTGACCAGGTCATATTTCCTGGTTATATTTCTTCAATATATTCCTCCTGCTGTTGTAGCCAGAAGGTTTTCTGCAATATTGTCTTTCCCCTCTCTCATATGATTATTCCCACGACCCACTGGGAGTACAAATGCCCCATTTATTTATTGTCCCTTTGCATTGTATATTTTTAATACTGTTTCTCTCATAATAAGTTGCCCAAAGATTAGTGAATTGGCCATGGCTTTTAAGAATCTGCACTGTTAATTTGGATGAGGGGACCCTATAAAATATCTAAGTTTACTGAGTGATATTTAACAATTTTGAAAAGTGTATTAAAAAACTGCAATGGTAATGTGATTGGTTAAGTGAGCAACTTAACTAATCTCATTACCTTTGCATTTTCTTATATACTTTTCAAAGTTCACTTAAATTATTGCTTAAATTATTTGTCCCACTCTCACCTTTCTGCTATCAGTTGCTTACATTGCTCCAACAATGTCCAATGTATGTTTGAGATAATATCTCAGCTTTCCTCTGAGCATGTACAACCTTCAGGACTTAATTATAAGTGAATAATTGCAGGTAATCCTTCCGTTTTCTTCCGGTCTCCATGAAAGTGTTTGAGTCTTTTTCAATTTGTCTATTTTTTCTCTTCTGTCTCCAGCTGTTGGTGTTAAAGCTATTGCTATCTTGACAACACTGGTCTGAACTTATCACAGACATTTCCTCTACTTTCCGTTTGAAGAAGGGTTCCGACCTGACATTTCACCTATTAGTTTTGTCCAGAGATGCTGCCTGACCCGTTGAGTTATACCAGCATTTCATGTCTATCTTTGACTCTGCTTCACTGTTCAGTAATGTTGCCTGACCATCTGAGCACTCCCTGCCTTTCCTGTTTTTGTTTCGAATGCCCTACATCAGCAGCATTTTGTTCCAACAGGAAAAGCTGAGTAACTGGATGTGAACAGCATCCGGCCCCTCTCTTCCCTACCAGTGCCCTACCACTGAACTCAATAGTAAGTCCATCTGCAGAGTGAAAAGTCAGAAGCATTGGCATCTGACCTCCGACTTGCCTCAGTCTTGCAGGATATACCATGCATTTGCATACATCCAACAGATGGTGTCTGTGCTAAATGTCACATGTTCCAACTACTGCAGGCTGCTGATCACACCAGAGGGTGATAGCTCATCCTGAAAATTGTACCTATTCATGCCATTGCAGCATCTGGATACCACTCACAATGATCTACTGTGTAGGAACGAGCTGCAAGATGCTGGCTTACACCAAAGAAAGACACAAAATGCCGGAGTAACTCAGTGGAGCATTTGTGTCACAATGATTTATTCTTTGGTGATCCATGGTAATTTATTGTGGGCGCGTTAAGCCAGACATCACAAGCACCACAGGAATAGTCAGGGATCCCATGTGAAGGGGCAGAGTGGGACAATACATGCCCAAAGAGTCCACAGGGAAACATGCTCTTGCCCTAATCTTGTGGAGCCACAATATCTCTGCAGGCTGTGGGATCACAGTTGCACAGAGGTTGGAGTTGTTGAAATACAGCGCCATAGACCCGGGTTCGATCCTGACTACTGGTGCTGTCGGCATGGAGTTTGTACGTTTACCCTGTCGCCATTGTGTTTTCTCTAGATGCTCCGGTTTCCTCCCACACTCCAAATACGTGCAGGTCTGTAGGTTAATTGGCTTCTATAAATTACCTCCAGCCTGTAGGATAGTGCTAGTGTACGGGTGATTGTTGGTCGGCGTAGACTCGGTGGGCCGAAGGGCCTGTTTCCGCACTGTATCTCTAAATTCTAATGGCTTAGATTTTGCTAAAGTGTTCCCACAGAGATGTACGGCTCAGCATGCAAGTATCTCATCAGATACATGTACCTGGGCTGTGAGTTCAAGCTCACAGTCACCCTAGGCTTCCTAGCCTGGGGATCACTCCAGGCTGCCACATTTGATCTGACACCGAGTCAGTGCACGGATTTTGCACCATCTCCAAATATTCTAAAATTCAAGCAGTGATGCTCTTCACTCACAAGGAGCTTCACACTCGCCTTTAAACCCTAGATCTTTTCATGGATCACAAGAGCTCCTGCTCACATAATGATCAAGTTATGTTCAATAATTAGAGGAATATTCTCTTAATTAATGCCATTTAATTCCTTCATTCTTGAGAGGTCTGCTTTGTCCAGTGAGGCTGAGATTATCGCCCCTTCCCTTGGTGTAATTCCAATCTGGATTTTATGAACTCCTGCTGAGATAAAACGAAAAATGCTGGAACAACACAGGGGAGATTGTCAATATTTCATGATCTTCCACCAGAACTAGAAAAAAATGAATAGAAAACAGGCATAACAAATTGCGAGGGGATGTTCATGATAGGGAATATTTTTTTAAAAATATTGGTATCAGCTGAAAAAGATGGCAATGTATTTTTAATTTCAGCTAATTGCAGCTCATCTGTGTGGAGAAGATGTACAATTGAAAATACAGGAGAGACAGAGAAACAATACCAGAACTTGTGAGTTGCAGAAAACAACAGTTGCCTGTGAAGCCACAGCAAAATTGTCCAATTAGCTGAGATTGTTTTGGCCACTTGTCAGCCTATTCCCCATATATAACCCAGGCATTCTAGCCGGAGGGACAGACTGGGTAGGAGTGGGAGGAAGAAAGTGGATTGCCGCCTTGCTAGCTGTGTTCCCCTGTTGCAGGTTCAAGGATGACTGAGCCACTGGTACATACCTCAGACCACCAGTGCCATCTGAGGTCAAGTCTAGACTGCTGGGAAAGAAACCCTAGACAGCCAGTGCCTCTACCATCTGCTGAGTCACTGCTGAACCTGGTGTCTTCCCCAATGTTGCACTTGTTTCTTTCAGCATGTCCCATTTTATTAATTTTATGACAGGAGATAGTTACCAAACTGATCAACATGAATAGCTTTGACAGTTATTGTCTCCAGGCTTATTATCAGGTTTAAAAGCGTCTCCCCTCCAAACGCTGCCTCCTGCTTGTTCCTCCCAAACTATTTATGAAACTTGAGTTGACATTATTTTTTTGACTGATCTCCTGCCAAGGAAGAAAACATCACGTGTGTAATGGAAACAGTCAATGTGAATGGTATTGCCTGGAGCCACTGTACAGTGAGTAGATGCCAGTTCATAACAGTCACTGCTAGAGAGTGGTCCCAAGTAATCTCCTGCCATAACCATGATTGTCCATAAGGTGGTATTATGATGCTTGGTGAAATTAGGAATTTGCATTTGGGACAAAGCTAACAATGGCCCTTAGGACTAAGCTGGAGGCAGCCCATATCTGAACCCACACCAGATGGGCAGAAAGCAGTCATGGTGCACAAATTCTGCTTGAAGCTTCTGGACCAATGGTGATCGATGCCTTCGTTCGCTGGAAGGATTGAAGGCCCTGCTGCAATATTGACATCTGTAGAGAACCCAGCATCGCCATAGAGGTTCTATTTTAATGAGAAAAGCAAATGAGCACCACACTGTGGAGGACCCGACGTGGGAGGGAGGGGGGGACCACCATGCGGGGTGGGGGGGTGGAGGTGGAGAACAGAAGGTCTATTTGTATTCATTGGGTATGCAAGCAAGGAATCTCACTGTGACTAGTCACGTGACAATAAAGTATTCCATTCCATACAGTAATGGGAGTAAGTCAACAGACTACTGCAGGATGTACATTGTTTTGTGGTTGTGTGCTTCAGCATGTCTGAATGTAGCCACCTGTGTGTGCATCTGTATGGGTGTGGCCATGTGTAGTGGTGATGGTCTGATTGTGGTTGTGCATGATAACTTCCGCGTGTGGATCATTGTACACATATTTAATAACAGAAAAGTTACTAATATTTCCAGGTTTCCACAGAAGATCATGCATATAAAAATTCTGCAAAGATTTTCTGTGTAATTCTGATGCTGCCTTCATAGCAGTTAGCATGAAAAGGAAGCGGTGAAATATATATTTACATATTTTAACAGAAAATGCATTATGCAGCTGAGTTGTATCACGCCTCTTTTATGTGTGGAATCTCTTTAGGATGCAAGCACGCTAAATGGTTCCATTATATTTACAGCTGAAACCTGTCCAGAAAGGCTTGATCGATCCGGCAACACTAAGATAGCTAATCTGCAGTATATTCTTTTCACTGTTACACAGGATAAATATACAACATTTATTTCTCAACAAATGAGGAAGAGTGACATTCTCACTGAAACATCAACCGTTAATAAGATACTGACTGACATTCAGAATGCTGCCTCTTGATAACTTCATTGTTCAGTAAATATGGCATTGACTTTAAGTAAGTATTTGATTCTGTGTTTAGATCGCCTCTATCTTTGGTGTTCCCCGTAGCTTTGAGTGTTTATTGCTTCATTCTTGAACAGCAGGAGAGTGAAGAGATGGTGACAACTCTGCCTATCCCAATCAAGTCCAGTGACTGCATGCTTAATGGGGGATGCATTCTTGATCAAGGCCTATATTGACTGTGATTACGTTTTAGCCTCAACTTTGCCATCACACCATCTTGTATTTAGGTGCATGATATTAAGATGCTGTGATCTTTTTCAGCAATGCTTGCAGACAAAAGAACGCAGAAAATAAATGAATTTGGCATATGCTTGGCACAAGCTGGAGCATAACATTAATATCGATGAGAGGATCCTTTATTTTGTATCTTTTGGCAAAGTTGCTTTTGTGATTTCCCTATTACTTTATTGAATTAAAAAAATCCAAGTTGTAAGCAATAGCTTTGCACTTCTTATTGTGGATTTTGGCAGTAAAAGCAATGATCTCCATGGCACATTAGATGACATCATTGGAAATGCATCTGGCGTGAAGCAATTGTGTGACACTTTCAGTTGAATTGTGCCCAAACGTGTTTGATGCGATTTCTATTGGTTGCTAATGAAACGGAAAATGAACTCTCGTATGACCTAACACACAAAAAAGGATTATAGGAACTAATTCTGCATGCAAAATGTGCACAAGTGGGTCCAGATTCTGGACATTAATGTCTGGTGAGTAAGGAATTTCAGTCAATCGATACCTGTAGAAGATAGTAATAATGGAACTATAAGCAGAGAAATCCATGATAGCTTCTATCAAGTTTTAAATAACATGCCTTGGTTGGAGTCGCAAGAGACTACAGAGGATGGAATCTTGTGTAGAAAATAAAGTGCTGGAGGAATTCCGTGGGTCAGGCACATCTGTGGAGGGAAATGGATAGATGGCGTTTCGGATCTGGACCTTTCTTCACACTGTGCAAATTGTTTACATTGGATTTAATCTTCCAGAACCTCATACATTCCTTTTGAGTGGAAGGCTGCTATTGAAGCAAGGGAGGTAACACAGTGTAGTTTGGCCCGAAATCAATAGTAGGGATAATTCTGGAAGCATTGTTAAAGATTTGTTAATTGGATAACTGGAAAACTCCTGAATTTTTTAATATAATGTTTATTTTTAATGGTATATTTTTTTAATGGTATTTTTAAATGGTATATTGTCTGTCTGTGTTATAAATAAATATTACTTGCACATTTGGAGTATGGGGAAATGCAATTTCAATCCTCTGTGTAACTACTTGTTGCATTATTTGAATTGACAATAAAGTTTACTTTGACTTCGACAAGTAAAGTGACAATTTGCAGTGTTGAAGAACTATTGAATTGCTGCAAGGATTAGTGCTTAGTCAGGGCCAGTTACAGTCCATATTGATGAGGAGACTATATTGACCTCAATATTTGGGGAGTGGATGCGAAAGTGAGATAACATTGAACTAGTGTGAAAGGATGATTGGTGGTGTATAGTGTCTATTCCCATGCTTTCAATCAAAAAAATAGTAGATCAGTCTACAGAAGATACAAAACTAAGTTTAGCTTGAACGTGATCCAAAAATACTACAAAGCAACATGGGCCAATAAAAATGATAGGGTGACGTTTTGCATAGTCTATAATGTGGAGCGTTATACATTGTGCCAAATATAAAAATCATATTTGTTTTAAAGTATAAAAGACCACAAAATGTTGGCATACTGATTTATTTTGGTGTCCTTCAGTGAAGTTCGGGGCAGAAAACGATCAGGAAACCACCGGGTGGCACCGCTTTGACAGCCTCGCCAACAGTCTGTCTGCCCTTTCGTCTTTTTTTAGTTTTTTTTAGTGTGTTTTAAAAGTTTGTGTTAATGTTCTCTAGTTTGTTTTATGTGGGGGGTGGGGAGGGGGGTCGGGGGAAACATTTTTTCAATCTCTTACCTTGCCGGAGATGCGATTGCTCTGTGGCTTAACATCATGGAGTTAGAGGCCTTGCTCGGGACTGACTTTGTGCCCCACTGTGGGGCGTGGACCTACCATCGGAGCCAATACCTTGCCTGGGATCGATGCTACAACCGCAGCCTGCGGACTTTAACATCGCGGAGCTCGCAGTCTCGGGTTGAGATTGAGTCTGGAGCTCCAAAGTTGCAGAAGGTTTTGACCAGCCCCGACCCGGGGTCAGATTGCCCGGCGCCGGGAGCTGACATTCTCCCGTTGCAGGAGCTTGATCACCCTGAAGCAGAGGGCCTGCCACCAGCTACGGGAGTCAAGATTGTCCCGTCATTCGGAAGGCTCGAGGCCCCCGGCCGCGGGAGAACAATGAAGGGAAGAGATTGAACTTTTTTTTGCCTTCCATCACAGTGAAGAATGTGGAGGAGTCACTGTGGTGGATGTTTATGTTAAAATGTATTTTGTGTGTTCTGTTGCTTTTTATTAGTTTGACTATGTCAAATGTCAATTCCTCGTATGTTGCAAAACATGCTTGGCTAATAAAGTATGATTATGATGATTTTGAAAGTAAATGAATGCTGTTCTTTATTACAGAAAGGTTGTAAGAGAATCAAGATAGCAAGCTTTGTGAACATCATCACTGGTGTGATGCATACAGTTAATATTTCATTGGCTATGGAGGGATGTGGCAGCAGTTCAGCAGAATTATTCCTGAGGTAGAAGTCTATTGCATGTGGAGCGATGAATTGTGGAAAAGACTCGTATTCTAGGGAGAGTGGGTATGATTTCATTGCAATTTAAACAATTCTCGCAGACATTGCAGAGTAAATACCGGGAGAAGGTTTCTCCTGCTTGCAGATCTAAAACTAGGCAACATTAATTTGAAATTCAGTATCACTTTTTTTGCTAAACTTGTGCAATAACTAGTCACATTAATGTCATTATTATATTGCACATTAAATGCCTTATAACTGTACTTGTTGACTGATAACCATATAACCATATAACAATTACAGTATGGAAACAGGCCTTCTCGGCCCTTCCAGTCCGTGCCGACCATTTATTTTCCCCTAGTCCCATCTACCTGCACTCAGACCATACCCCTCCATTCCCTTCCCATCCATATATCTATCTTTACTTTTAAATGTTAAAATCAATCCTGCCACCACCACTTCTGCAGGAAGATCATTCCACACAGCCACCACTCTCTGAGTAAAGAAGTTCCCCCTCATGTTACCCCTAAACTTCTGTCCCTTAATTCTCATGTCATGCCCTCGTGTTTGAATCTTTCCTACCCTCAATGGGAAAAGCTTACCCACGTCACCTCTGTCTATCCCTTTCATCATTTTAAAGACCTCAATCAAGTCCTCCCTTAACCTCTGTGCTCCAAAGAATAAAGACAGAGCAATTTACTTCTGGGATCAATAAAGTCGTATCATAAACATACACTACTACACTTTGTGAGATACTTATGAAAATAATTTTCAATTATTTCAGATTACAAAGTCTTCCATTTATTTAGCGCTGTCACTGGGAAAGCCATCATCAGGATTCTCCTCAAATTCCTCCTTCCAGTGATCAATACGATGTTCCCAAATCACCATGTTATTCAGTCCACATAAAAGCACAGTGGGCAAACTCTTCATTCACCATTAAGTCCAAAGAGATAAAAGATAAGCAAGAACTTACCAACATCAAATACAGTACTATGTATGAATATGTTGACCTTACTAAAACCTTCGACTCCTTGAATTAGCAAAGGTTTTAGAGCATCCTTCTCACATTTAGCTAACAGCAAGAATTAATCTCCGTCCTTTATCTACAACATGGCAAACTCAAATTGTGATCTTAACCAATAAGTCCACAACAGGCCTAATCTCATTACAGTATGGTGTTAAGCAGTTACAGTATATCATCACATCAAAATGATTCTCAATCTATATCACTACAATTCAGCACCTCATCTCCAATTAATTCTTTGTAGAATAGAGCCAAACTGGCAGACAAATGGCAAACTGTTTTAATCTACATTGCCTAGGGCGGCACAGTGGAACAGTGGGGGAATTGGTGCCTTACAGCGCTAGCGACCAGGATTTGATCCTGAGGTGCTGCATGGAGTTTGTACATTCTCCCTGTGACCGCGTGGGTTTTTTCTGGGTCATCCGTTTCCTCCCACACTCATGTTCACGAGATTGATCCCTGGGATGGCGGGACTGTCATATGAGGAAAGATTGAAAAGACTAGGCTTGTATTCACTGGAGTTTAGAAGAATGAGGGGGGGGATCTTATAGAAACATATAAAATTATAAAAGGACTGGACAAGCTAGATGCAGGAAAAATGTTCCCAATGTTGGGTGAGTCCAAAACCAGGGCCAGCCATTTAAGACTGAGGTGAGAAAAAACTTTTTCACCCAGAGAGTTGTGACTTTGTGGAATTCCCTGCCTCAGAGGGCTGTGGAGGCCAAATCACTGGATGGATTTAAGAGAGAGTTAGATAGAGCTCCAGGGGCTAGTGGAATCAAGGGATATGGGGAGAAGGCAGGCACAGGTTATTGAATGGGTACAATCAGCCATGATCACAATAAATGGCGGTGCTGGGTCGAAGGGCCATATGGCCTCCTCCTGCACCTATTTTCTATGTTTCTATGTTTCATCGTACTAGTTTTACCGTCATCCTGTTGAGTTCCAATTTCTGTAATAACTTATCAAATATGCCACGGCCAAAAATGGACCATTGTGGGCTCTCTGCACATCGTTCATTCGCTTGTCCTAAGTATCGTCTATAACTCTCGTTCCCCTTTCCCCTTCTCTCAGTCTAAAGAAACGTCATCTATTCCTTTTCTCCAGATATGCTGCCTGACCTGCTGAGTTACTCCAGCTATTGTTTGTCTGTCTTCCATAAAACCACTGCTGCTTGGTTTCACATTTACACATCAAATTGTAACCACAATATTCCCAGCAATGACTAATGTTCACACCCTGCAGAACCACTTCAATCAAAGCTTATCTGAAAATGAAACTAACATCTACCAGGAATAGGTAACAGTCACCTAAACTACAGAGGAGTCAAGGGTATAGGAACAGTGCAGATAGACAGAATTGAGACCAAGATTGGATCTGCCAGGAATTTACTGAATTATAGTGCAAGCTTGAGGCACCTTTTAGTCTTGCTGTTCTTTCTTATATTCTTAAGACAGAGCTGCACATTTCACTTTCACTTGTGGGAGTTCACGAAAGTTGCTTGTTCAGACAATGGAAGAGAAATTTGGCAGAGTAATCCAAAGCTATCCATTTTGCATCCTCCCCAATCCACCCACTAACTAAACAATCTTTTAATTGTTACTTTAATAGATTACCATAGTTCAACCTATTTTTAACAGACTTTCATATGCTGCACGTAGAACAAATGCTTTCACATTACTACACTAACAAGTAGAGCAGTAGGTGGGGGGACTACGTTTATCAAATTGGAAATGTATGGATGAAGTTCTGAGGTTCAATGGTGCTTTATTGTTACATGTGCAAACGCACAATTAAATTATTTTCTTGCATACAGCTCAGCAATGTATTACCATACCCAAGTGCATTCCTCAATTAGCAAAGTGTACATAAATAGTCCACTGAGAACGCATGCAAGAGAGGCCAGGTTCAAAGTCCAGTCTACGCTCTAGGCCTTATGAGTGGCGTCCAATCCAGGCAAGCCCCAGGCTGCTTCAGGGCCTCAAACCAACACCTCTCTTGGACGTCTGGATTGACCAACAAACTGATATCCCTCTCTTCATCCTTCCACCTTTGTGTCCCGGGGCTGGTTCCGCAGCTGGCCTTGAGGGCCAGACCCTAGTTCCCTCTCCTACTGGCCTTGTTCCTCACGTCTTGGTGTCCATCGTTGCCAGCTCCATTCTCTCTGGTCTCTAGAGCACGAATAGGGACCGGCTTGGCAGCCCGCCGGCTTTGTGCTTTCAGCCTAGTGGCCAAGCTGGGTCTTTGTAAAAGGGAAGGAGAGCACAGGAGAGGTTACTGATATCTCCAGATAAAGTAATAGGAGAAAGTTTAAGAAGGGATAAGAGTCTAAGGTCAGGCAAAATGGGGACCAATTTGAGAAGGGGGTGGTGAATACTGAACTAAAGGTGGTATACTTGAATGCATGCAGGAACAAAGTGGATGAATGTATAGCAGAGTAGTTAGGAATTGGTAGGAATGACGCTGTGGGTATCACTGAGACGTGGCTGACTGAGGATCAGAATAGGATCCGAACATCAAAGGATACGCATCCTATCAAAAAGACAGGCAAGGGGCAGAGGGGCTCAGGTGCGTCTACTGCTAAGGGATGAAATTCAATCCTTAGCAAGGGATGACAGAGGATTGGATATAGATCTGAACGTCACCCATTCCTTCTCCCAGAGATGTTGCCTGTCCCGCTGAGTTACTCCAGCTTTTTGAGTCTACTTTCAATCAGATATAGAATCCTTATGGGTAAAGCTAAGAAACGCCAAGGGTAAAAATACTCCGATTAAACTGCTGGAGTCTTTCTACCGCTGTTCAGTAGAAAGCATACTGACTTAGTGCATAACTGGCTGGTTTGGGAACTGTTCAGCAGCTGACAGAGCAGCTCTCCAGAGGGTGATAAAAACTGCCCTGGGTATCATTGGACTCCTCCTGCCCCCTCTGGAGGACATTTACCACTCCAGATGCCTCAGCAGGACCTGTAATATCGTGAAAGACATTACACATCCTCGTCACCACCTTTTCACACTGCTGCCCTCAGGAAAAAGATACAGGTCATTAAAGTCACGCACTGCCAGACTCAAGAACAGCTTTTACCCATCAGCAATCTTGGAACTGAACTCTGTCTCGGGAGCGGGTTATCGGGAAGGAGGGGGGGGGGGGGGGTGGGAGACAGTGTTAATTTATGTAAATGTGAATCCATGGGTGGGTTTGGGGAGGGAGGGAGTGTAAAAAGTATGAGGGTTACACAAAAAGCTGGAGAAACTCAGACTAAAGGTCTGAAGAAGGGTCTCGACCCGAAACGTCGCCTATCTCCTTCGCTCCTTAGATGCTGCTGCACCCGCTGAGTTTCTCCAGCTTTTTGTGTAACCCTCGATTCTCCAGCATCTGCAGTTCCTTCTTTAACATCTTTAGTAAAAAGTATGAGTATGTGAATGTTTGAAGTTCTTTTAAATGGAGAGACACAGTAATCTCGTTGTATGTGACACATGCAATGACAATAAAGCATTCTAATCTAATCTAATCTAATCTAATTATGCATAGGTCTTGCGTAATGAACCGGATTTGATTCAAGAGCTTGTAAAGGAACCCCTTGGATGCAGTGGCCATGACATGTTAAAATTCAACTTGGGTTACACAAAAAGCTGGAGAAGCTCAGCGGGTGCAGCAGCATCTAAGGAGCGAAGGAGATAGGCGACATTTCGGGTCGAGGCCCTTCTTCAGACTTCTTCAGTTTTTGTGTAACCCTCGATTCTCCAGCATCTGCAGTTCCTTCTTTAAAACTCAACTTGCTGTTTGTGAGGAAGGAGATGAAATTAGATGTGTGTTTATCACTGTTTAAGAAGGAACTGCAGATGCTGGAAAATCGAAGGTAGACCAAAATGCTGGAGAAACTCAGCGGGTGTGGCAGCATCTATGGAGCGAAAGGAATAAGCAATGTTTCAGGCCGAAACCCTTCTTCAGTGTGTTTATCACTGTTGAGTAAAGGTAACTACAGAGGGAGGAGCAGGCTAGAATTGATTGGAAAGGGACCCTAGCTGGAATGATGGTGGAGCCACAATGGCAGAAGTTTCTGGGAGTAATTTAGAAGACACAGGATCTTTTCATCCCAAAGAAGAAAGATTCTAAGGGGAAAATGGGGCAAGCATGGCTGACAAAAGAAGTCAAAGGCAGCATAAAAATAAAAGAGACGGCATACAATATTCAAAGATTAGTGGGAAGCTAGTGGATCGGAAAGCTTTTAAAAACCAACAGAAGGCTCCTTAGTTGAGGAGGGATGTGCTGGCATTGGAGAGGGTCCAGAGGAGATTTTCGAGAATGATCCTGGTGATGATTGGGTTGATGCATGATGAGCGTTTGATGGAACTGGGCCTTTAGAAGGATGAGGTGGGGATCTCATTGAAACGTATTAAACAGTGAAAGGCCTGGATAGAGTAGATGTGGCAGGGATGTTTCCACTAGTGGGAGAGTCTAGGACCTGAGGGCACAGACTCAGAAAAAAGGACATACACCTTTCACCCATTGCCTCTTCATAAAAAGTAAACATAGGATGAACCCAGGATTATGTTCAGCTGTTCAAAAGATTAATGAACTAACACATTAACACTGGTTCACACTCCACAGATACTATTTGACCATTTGGTTGCTTTGCCATATTTCTGCTTTAATTTGGAAATTAGATCTGGTGTATTACTAACAAAAACCAAGTCTCTTATTGACACTTACCTTCTTGGTTAACTTAGGAAAATGGGACAATGAAGCTTACTTTACTCCCCCCCCCACTGTACTCACTCTATACTCATGACTCTGTAGCCGGACATAGTGCAAACTCCATCATCGACGATGCCACTGTTGTGGGACGAATCACTGATAGTGATGAGTCAGAGTATAGAAGTGAGATTGACTGATTGACCAAACGGTGCCAGCACAACAACCTAGCTCTCACCAGCAGCAAAACCAAGGAACTGATTGTGGACTTTGGAAAGGATAGGATAGGGACCCACAATCCCGTTTATATCAACAGGACGATGGTGGAAAAAGTCAAGAACTTCAAATTCCTGGGCATGCATATTTCCGAAGATCTTTCCTGGTCCCAGCATTCTGATGTAATTATAAAGAAAGCACTTCAGCACCTCTACTTCCTGAGAAGATTACGGAGAGTCGATATGTCAAAGAGGACTCTCTCGAACTTCTACAGGTGCACAGTTAAGAGCATGCTGACTGGTTGCATCGTGGCTTGGTTCGGCAACCTGAGCTTCCAGGAGGGGAAAAGAATGCAGAAAGTTGTGACCACTGCCCAGTCCATTATTGGCTCTGACCTCCCCACCAACGAAGGGATCGATCACAGTCGCTGCCTCAACATCATCACCCACACCATCCTGGCCACACACTCATCTCTCCGCTGCCATCAAGTAGAAGGTACAGGAGCTTGAAATCTGGTACATCCAGGTTCAGGAACAGCTTCTTCCCCAGAGCCATAAGGCTATTAAACATGCCAACAAACAAACTCTGAACTATAACAGCCTATTGCACTTTATCTGTTTATTTATGTGTGTATATATGGTCTATGGTATATAGACACACTGATCTGTTCTGTAGTTATGCTTACAATATTCTGTTGTGATGCAGCAAGCAAGAATTTCATTGTCCTATCTGGGACACATGACAATAAACTCTCTTGACTTGATATGACATGACTTGACGGTGAGGAGTAGGGGTCAAGAAATAGTGGGTGGTGTGTGGGGGGGAGGAGAGGAGAATTGATAGAAAATACTTTTTTTTTGAGAATTCACTATTTATTTCCAGGGGAAATGTATGTTAAATATCCCAGAGGCAATCTCGCCGTCGATAGAGAGTCATATATGTTCAGGGGGATTTTGTAATTCCGAAGAATCTCGTTTTTCCTTTTATTTTATTTTTTTTTAATTTTTATTTGTTTTAATATATTTTTATTAGAACCATAAATACTTGATAGCAACAATTTGTTAATCAATTACATTCATTGAAGCTTCAGTTCTTTTTATAAAACATTTTACGAGATAGAACTGAAAAGAAAAATCTATAAACTAATAGAAAGGAAGGGATAATGAAGAAAAACATTTTTTTTACCAATAACAGTTTTGGAGATAGGTGCGTAGATTATAAGGCGTAGTTATTCATCCAATCCTGAGCTCGGGTTTCAGTCTAGTCTCTGTGTTGAACCAATTTACCTCTTTAAAAAATCAATAAATGGAGACCACATTCTAACAAATAATTCTGGTTTGTCACTTAAGACAAATCTATTTATTTTCCAGATGTAAGGTCTCAGACATTTCTGTAATCCCCATTTTAATTGTGGGGGTTGTTGGGTTTTTCTAAAATCTTAGTATTAATTTTTTCCCAGTAATGATACTGTAATCAAGAAAATTTATTTGATTTGTTGTAAGTTTTATACTTTGTTCTGATATTCCCAATATTATTAATTATGGATCGGGATCCAATTGAATATTACCAACTTCAGAAATAATTTAAAAAATATCCATCCAAAATGTTTTAATTTTTATGCAATTTACCAAGGTATGAGTTGTTGGCTTCTAGGTATTCACATTTATCACAGATAGGTGAGATATTAGGAAAAATTATGTTTAATTTTGTTTTGAAGTAATATAATCTATGTAATACTTTAAATTGTATTAAAGAGCATCTGGCGTTTAACAAACAGTAATGTATATGTTGTAAGCTTTCATCCCACATTTTTTTTTTAAACTTATTTTATTGCTTATTTACTTCCTTGGAGAAATGACTCTTTACAAACATCATCTGATGCAACAGCAAAGGCACAAATCCTAACCAGGTGAGAGCAACTTAAAAAACTTACAACCCGTGATAGGCAGGTTCCAAACAAAATCTATGTTTTGACAACATAATTATGAGGGTGTGGGGAGTATGATTCCAAATAGAACAACTTGTTTGTTTTGTTTCCTTTCCAATTTGTCAGCCTCTATCTTTCAGCAGGTAGTTGTAAATTATAAAATATCATTGCTTGTTACCACAAACTTTTGGTAAAACATGTCAACTACTCTGCCAAAGGTTACTAAGTTTCATATTTCTTAAGTAATAATCCCATCTTCATATCCTCCATCATTTGGAGTGACATACATTGGGCTGCACGGGCTAGACTGATCTGGTATCCAAAAACTTGACATCCAAAAGGTACATTAGACCACTGGCAGCACCGAGAATGCAGGAAACTGCAATTTGCAACCTCACAGCAGAATAAATCTTTGTAACATTCCAGGTAATCGACCCTAGCTCAATACTGAGTGCAGAAAGGCATGTTGGGAGCAGTATCTGGACAATCTAAAATTGAGGAGCCCAACTGGTAATGATGCAACATAAGGCTGCCTGCATGGTATATAGCAAGACTACATGCAGTAGACAAAGCTAAGTAATCTATTGACTAACAGATGAGATGAAAGCTCTATGGTCCTGTCTCACCTAGTTGCAAATAGTAGTGGTCATCAAAATAGCTCCAGAATAGCTCCGTCCTCAATTCTGGCACAGCCCAGGTTTCCTCCTCAGAACCCCGCATTAAATAAGTTAGCCTTCAACGAATACATTTCACAAGAAAATTTAAGCAATGGTTGAGAGCACAGGTTACAGCAAAAGTTATCAAACAAGACAGCATTGCATAAAATAGTGCCCAATCTGAATGAAAAACAACAATGTGATGGAAAGTATCGCAAACATTGCTATGAATTCAGCAAATACTCATCAAAAATCTATTTACAGATGCTCAGTTTGCATTTCATCAGGACAACTTGGATTCAGGCCTCCTCGTAGTCTTGGTCAAAACATAGGCTAAAGAGCTGAATATCTGATGTGAGGTGAGAGATAATGCTGGGCAAAGGGAAGCATTTGTCTGAATGTAGCATCAATGAATCGTGGTAACATTGAGGTCAAAAGTGGAATACGCCAGTGGTTGACGTCATAAATGACACTGGGAAAGATGGTTGTGTAAACCAGCATTTGTAGTTCCTTATTTCCACAAGATGGTTGTGCTTGTTGGATACCAATAATCATAGCCTCAAGACATGACTGCAGGTGTTTTGCAGAGCAATGTCCCTGGCTCAACCATCTTCGGCTGCATCATCAAGTTTTCAAACGATCGGAAGGAGGAGTATTTGTTGAGCAATGCAATGTTCAATTTCAATTAGAAATCCTCAGAAAATGAAGAATCCACACCTGGTTGCAATAAACCCTTCACAACATTCAGACACAAGCTCATCGATGGAAAGTTGCAGATACACCACAAAAGAACGAGGCTTGGACTATCTTCTTCAAGGGGAATCTAATCTCCTGTCCCTGATGTTTAATTGTATTACCATCAAATACCCCACCAAAGCAGAATGTAAAATTGTACAGCACAGGAGGAGGCCCTCCTACACATTATGCATGTGTTGACCATGATGACAAATTAAACTAATCCGATCTACCTACACGATCCATGTCCCTATTTTCCCTGCGTATCCATGTGCCTATATAAATGCATCTTTAACAGTGCTATCATATTTGCCATGTCTAGCAACACATTCCAGGCATTTGCCTTAAAAATCTCCATCTCACCTTAAACCTGTACCTACTTGTATTTGGCATTTCCTCCCTTAGAAAAAGACTCCGACTATCTACCCAATGTATCTCACTTAATTTTACATACTTTTATCAGATCGCCTCTCAGCCTCTGACATTTCTGAGAAAACATGCCATGTTCGTCTAACCTCTCCTGCAGCTACTACTTTCTTATTCTTATGAAACGCTCTCCATAGCTTCCATATCCTTCCCATAACTCAGCGACCAAAACCACACATCAAAAGCAATATGGCGTCTCAACTTTCATTATCAAATGAAGGCAAGTATACTCTTCACCTTCTTTATCACCCTGTTCATTTGTGTTCCTCGAGATTCAAGCAAATTCCATGGGGCCCAACCTGACACTCAACCAAACAAACCACATTGCTAGAGCAGGCTAAAAGTTGGTAATCCTGCAGCAAGTGGCTCACATTCAGACTCCTCAGGACTTTCCACCATCTACAAGGCACAAGTTCAGAGTGCAATGGAATACTCTCCGCAGTAACTCACTTAGGCTTTTGAAGCAGCACCTCCCAAACCAACAACTTCAACCAAAAAAGGTATAAGAATACCACCCTCTTGTACATATCTTCAAAGACAAATGCCATTGTGACTGCAATGTATCACTAGTACTTCATTATCACCATCCAAATCCTGGATTTCCATGCATTATGGGATTAACTTTGCAAAAGGATTGCAGCATTCCAAATCCCAAGAGCAATTAGGGACAGATGGTAAATGTTGGTGATGCCCAGAAACTGAAACTGCAATAAATTAAGATTTTCATATTGGGAAAGCTTGACTTGTTTTAACTTCAATAACAAAGAACATTGGATGCCAAAATTAATAGCCCTGAGCAAAGACAGATGACATAAAACTTTGAGCTGACCTTTCAATTTACCTGGATGAATGCTTCTTGTCAATAAACATGCCCTTTTCTCAAAAGAAGAACTACATTGTTGTTGAAAAATTGAGTACAAATAAACATGCCAACATTAATTAAATGTTGCAACCTTAATTAAATTGCAATCTGCCTCATCTGATAGAACATGGTTCTATTTTTGGAGTGCTCGTGATGCCAGTTTTCTCAGCTCTGCTTTTCAAGGGGATCCTGTCAAAAAATTCAAAATAACTTTAAAAAAAAAAGATAATAGGCAAAAGTTTTGTTCTTAATCTTTTTTTCTAATGTTCTCCTATTAGCCTGGAATCAGTCCATTACATCTAGAGGACCCAGAAAAACGGATGTGATTTTCTTTCGCCTTGCACTACCTGAGCAAAAGCCAGGATAACCTCTCCCAAGTTTTATCATGGCTTAGGCACTTTCCTTTGTGTGGCAATGGCCTTAATGAGATATGCACCTAGAAGAAGAGTAATTAACAACTTTTTTTTTCTAATAATCAGAGTTTGGAACTTTGACTATTCAAAGTTTTATAATTAAACAATTCTTTTTCCAGCACCAATTCAATTTAAAAAAAACTTGCTTCCTTTAAACTAAATAGTTTTCCAGTAGGATTTTATATCTTCATTTCAGAATGTTTCTCAAAATGTTAGTGACATTTTGAAAATGGACATGTCCTTACTTGTATATCTAGCAAGGAAGAGGGCCAGATAAATCAAATGGAGGGGCAATGTCATTCTAGTTTTCTTGTTGACATGATATATGAATCTCATGTAACTCATGTAGGCTTTTGAAGCAGCATCTCCCTAGACCCTTAATACATCACCTTTCAAACTGGGAGACAACTACTTCAGAGTCACCGGCAAGCTGGAATCAAGAATATTGTATTACGCATGTGAGAGTCGTCAGTGTATCAGAATCACTTAATAAATCATTAGTTATAGCAGGACTATTCATATGGGGCTTACCAGGAATTGATTAGATTGGACCAATATGGACAGAGCGAGCAAGTAATGTCTGTGTTTTGTGTAATTCTTCATCACACATACTAATCAACACTAATACTGCATGATCAGAAAAGTACAGAGAGAAAATTTGAAAAAAGTTAATAACTCTTTAATTTTCTGACATCACAAATATAACCACTTGACAAGCTACCCTTAGCTTAATTTCTAACCAAATACCCATGAAAATCCCTACAAGTAGGGGAAAGAGTCTTCCTATTCCTCCATCTATGCCATATCGGCACCCAAGATGAGATGTTCCATACCAGGACATCCAAGATGTCCTCATTCTTTAATGAACTCATTCTTTAGGGAACGGGGGTTCACAGCATTGGGTTATAAGCTACCCAAGTGGAATACAAATTGTTGTTCCTCCAGTTTGTGCGTGGCCTCACTCTGGCAGTACAGCGTTGGAGAATCATAAGGTCAAAGACTGTGGCGATTAGATCATGAACAGTTTGGGAGATAATGGCCTGGCATTCGTCTATGGGGTCATGGTCAAGGTTTGGTTAGGAGGAGATGTCCTAGAGCTGTAGCCTGGCTTCAATTTGGTAGAGGTCAGCCTGCCTGCCCTCAAATTCACCTGGACTATATCTGAAAACATCTTTCCTCTTTCGTGATCTTTCTGTCTCCATCACAAGGACATATACTATAAACCTACAGACTCCCACAGTTACATCGACCACAATTCTTCACACCCTGCCTTTTGCAAAGATAATATCCCCTACTCTCAATTCCATCATCTCCACCGCGTCTGCGCCCAAGATGAGATTTTCCATTCTACGACATCTGAGATGTTCTCTTCCTTTACTAAACTTAGATTTCCCCCTTCTGACAATGATGGGCACGCATATCCTCTTGTGACCCATAGTTCTGCTCTTGCTACCCCTCCCCACAGAAGGAACAAGATAGATTTCCCCTTGTCCTCGCCCATTACCCCATCAGGGGAATGGCCCCAGGGTATCCTGCAGTTTCTGCCTACTCCCTTTCCTGGTGGCCCCTCATCTACTTCCTGCCTGTATCTTAGGTGTGACCTCCTCACTGTAACTCTTATCTATGACACTCTCACAACCCCAAATAATCCAGACGTCATTACCTTAACCTTCTACTACCCTTTTCGCAGCTCTCGCGCCAAGGCCGATTCAGAGTCACCAGCAAGCTGGAATTAGAAAGTTTTATTACGAATATGCATGTGTCAGTGCACTAAAATCTCTTATGTTATAAATCATGTTATTGAAGAACTATTCATACCAGGGTCTTACCAGGAATTAATTAGATTGGACAAATATGGACTTTTTGTTCACTTTACCATAATAGCAAAATTGGATCAGAATGTATATATTTTTAATTAATTTCCCTACATGAGCCCAGCTATATATGCACACTCTGTTTTATTATAACTTTGTAGCCATTACTCTATGTTGGTCTCAGCTTCCAAACTGAATTTTCCCCATTAGTTTAAGAAAGAACATTAGATGCTGGATAAACCTGCAGCTGGAAAAATCGAAGGTAGACAAAAAATGCTGGAGAAACTCTTGGGTGAGGCAGCATCTATGGCGAGATAGAATAGGCAACGTTTTGGGTTGAGACCCTTCTTCAAACTGATGTCGGGTGGGGGGGAAGGAAAAAGTATGGAAGAGGCGGAAACAATATGCTTTGTGGGAGAGCTGGGAAGTTGGAGGGGAAGGAGGGAGAAAGCAAAGGCTATCTAAAATTATAGATGTCAATGTTCATATTGCTGGGGTGTAAACTGCCTGAGCGAAATATGAGGTTCTGTTCCTCCAATTTGTGCTGGGCCTCACTATGGCAATGGAGGAGGCCCAGGACAGAAAGGTCAGATCAGGAATGGGAGGGGGAGTGCTGAGCGATCGGTTAGTTAATATGAACTGATCGAAGGTGTTGGGCAAAGCGATCGCCGAGCCTGCGCTTGGTCTCGCCGATGTAGAGAAGTTGCACCTGGAACAGCGGATGCAGTAGATGAGGTTGGAGGAGGTGCTGGTGAACCTCTGCCTCACCTGGAAAGATTGCTTTGGTCCTTGGATGGAGTCGAGGGGGGAGGTAAAGTGACAAGTGTAGCATTTCCTTCGGTTGCAAGGGAAAGTACCAGGGGAGGGGGTGGTTTGGGTAGGAAGGGATGAATTGACCAGGGATTTACGGAGGGAACGGTCTCTGTGGAAATAAGAAAGGGGAGGATAAAGGAAGATGTGTCCAGTAGTAGGATCCCGTTGGAGGTGATGAAAATGTCGGAGGATATGTTGTATACGACAGCTGATGGGGTGGAAGGTGAGGACAAGGGGGACTCCGTCCTTGTTATGAGTGGGGGGATGGGAAGTAAGAGCGGAGCTGCAGGATAAAGAGGAGACCCTGGTGAGAGCCTCATCTAAAATAGAAGAGGGGAACCTCCGTTCCCTAAAGAATGAGGACATCTCCGATGCCCTGGTATGGAACACCCCATCCTGGGTGCAGTTGCGTCGTAAACAGAAGGATTGGGAGTACGGGATGGAGTCCTTACAGGAAGCAGAGTGGGAAGAAGCGCAGTAAAGATAGCTATGGGAGTCAGTGGGTTTATTCTAGATATCGGTTTTTAGCCTGGCATGGAGATGGTGAGATCTAGAAACGGTAAGGAGATGTCGGAAATGGTCCAGGTAGATTTGAGTGCCGGATAGAAATTGGTGGTGAAATGGATGAAGTCAGTGAATTCTGCATGGGTGCAGGAGGTAGCACCAATGCAATCATCAATGTAGCGAAGGTAGTTCGGGGATAGGGCCATGGTACGCCTCGAACAGGGATTGTTCGACGTACCCTACAAAGAGGCAGGCAGAGCTTGCATTTGGAGGAAATGGAAGGAGTCAAAGGAAAAGTTGTTGAGCGAGTTTGTTTGTTCACTCTTAAGCAATCTTTATTTTCCCAGTATAGACACAAAAAGCTGGAGTAAAGGGCCTGTCCCACTTGCATACGATTGCATGTGTTTGACACGACCAAACGGAAGCGGAGTTCACGCGAAGTTCGCGCGTGATGTCATTTGCATCATACTCACCAAACAGCTGGGCAGGAGGCGAGCCGACTGAATTTGGGTGTCGCACGGTGTCGGGCGGTGACGTCATCACGCAACGCCACGCCGGGCTGTGACGTCATCGCGCAATGCCACACGCTAGGCGTACGCCGTCAAGACGCTGCGTACGAGTGCAATGCACCTGCATGCCGACAGGCCGTTGGCGAGGGAAGATTTCGGACACTGTCAGATATTTGGAGCCCCACGCAATGTCGGGACCAGCCCCGCACAACTCCGCGCTTCTAAGTGGGATTGGCTCCGCGTGGCCATACGTTACCCGTACGCCTCAAGCGACCACGTTTGGTCACGCCAAACATATGCAATCGCATGCAAGTGGGACAGGCCCTTAACTCAACGGGTCAGGCAGATCTCTGGAGAGAAGGGAGGAGGAACAATGTAACTCCGTTACATTGACGACTGCTTTGGTGTCACCTCCTGCACCCACGCAGAACTGACTGACTTTATCCATTTCACCACCAACTTCCATCCGGCACTCAAATATACTTGGACCATTTCCGACATTTCCCTACCATTCCTTGACCTCACCATCTCTATTGCAGGTGACACACTCCTGACTGACATCCACTACAAACCAACTGACTCCCACAGCTACCTGGACTACTCTTCCTCCCACCCTGCTTCCTGTAAGGACTCCATCCCCTATTCCCAATTCCTCCGACTATGCCGCATCTGCTCCCAGGATGACGTGTTCCACACCAGGTCATCGCAAATGTCCTCGTTCTTCAGAGAACGGGGTTTCCCCTCCCCCACTATCGATGAGGCTCGCACCAGGGTCTCCTCCATACCCCGCAACACTGCCCTCTCTCCCCATTCCCCCACTCACAACAAGGGCCGAGTCCCCCTGGTCCTCACCTTTCACCCCACCAGCCAGCGCATACAACAGATAGTCCTCCGCCAGTTTCGCCACCTCCAACGTGACCCCTCCACTCGCCACATCTTCCCATCTCCCCCCCTATCTGCCTTCCGCAAAGACCGCTCCCTCCGCAACTCCCTCGTCAATTCTTCCCTTCCCTCCTGCTCCACTCCTTCCCCGGGCACTTTCCCTTGCAACCGCAAGAGATGCTACACTTGTTCCTTCACCTCCCCCATCCACTCCTTTCAGGGACCCAAGCAGTCATTCCAAGTCCAACAGAGGTTCACCTGCACCTCCTCCAACCTCGTCTACTGCATCCGTTGCTCCAGATGCCAGCTAATCTACATCGGTGAGACCAAGCGGAGGCTAGGCGATCGTTTCGCCGAACACCTCCGCTCGGTCCGCAATAACCAACCCGACCTCCCGGTGGCTCAGCACTTCAACTCCCCCTCCCACTCCGTATCCGACCTCTCGGTCCTGGGCCTCCTCCATGGCCAGAGTGAACAACACCGCAAGTTTGAGGAACAACATCTCATATTCCGCTTGGGGAGTCTGCATCCTCTGGGCTTAAACATTGAATTTTCTCAATTCTGTTAACCCAGACTGCTCCTTTCCCCCCACCCCCCCACCTCTCCCTCAGCCCTCGGGCCCTGACATTCCTTCTCCATCTCCCCCCCCCCCCCCCCCCCAAGTCGCACTAGCTTCTCATTTTCACACCAGAAACAGCTTACAATGGCCTGCTTTCCTTATCACCAATACTTTTTTGCATATCTTTCACTCATTGTTCTTGCTTTATCTCTCCATATCACTGTTTATATCTCTCGTTTCCCTGATCCCTGACCAGTCTGAAGAAGGGTCTCGACCCGAAACGTCGCCTATCTCCTTCACTCCTTAGATGCTGCTGCACCCGCTGAGTTTCTCCAGCTTTTTGTGTAACCCTCTGGAGAGAAGGAATGGGTGACGTTCCAGGACGAGACCCTTCTTCAGACTGGTAAGGGACAAAGGGAAACAAGAAATATAGATTGTCTATCCTGCTGAGTTACTCCAGCTTTATGTGTCTGTCTTTGGTTTAAACCACCATTTGCAGTTCCGGCACACATATTTATTTTCCCAGTCCTGTTCTGAAAATGCATGTACCTAATTATTTAGGTTATTACGGACAATCTACCTCTGGGAGCAAGTCACCAATGGACAGATTCTCCAAGGGAACATTAATGGGTGTCTCATCAACTACCTGTAACATAAGCAGAAAGAGAGAAATAATATAAAAGAGCAAATTGAATGCTAGTTTTATATTCAAAGATCTGGAATAAAGGTAGCTGTAAGGTATATTATGTCTGTGTTGCTTCCTGGTTGAACCATATGTGACTTCCTGGTCCAGCAATGCTACAAATTTATATACTTGCCCTTGTTTCCAAATCTCTCCATGGTTTGCATGTCATAGAAACATAGAAACAGAAAATAGGTGCAGGAGTAGGCCATTCGGCCCTTCGAGCCTGCACTGCCATTCAATATGATCATGGCTGATCATCCAACTCAGTATCCCGTACCTGCCTTCTCTCCATACCCCCTGATCCCTCTAGCCACAAGGGCCACATCTAACTCCCTCTTAAATATAGCCATTGAACTGGCCTCAACTACCCTCTGTGGCAGAGATTTCCAGAGACTCACAACACTCTGTGTGAAAAATGTTTTTCTCATCTCGGTCCTAAAAGATTTCCCCCTTATCCTTAAACTGTGACCCCTTGTTCTGGACTTCCCAACGTCGGGAACAATCTTCCTGCATCTAGCCAGTCCAACCCCTTAAGAATTTTGTAATGAAGAAAGACTAGATAGACTCGGCGTGTACTCGCTGGAATTTAGAAGATTGAGGGGGGATCTTACAGAGACTTACAAAATTCTTAATGTTGAGTAAAAAGGCACTGCAAAGTATTGTTTGGGGGTTTTGGGTTGAAGTAAAAAGGCACTGCAAAGGGTTGTGTGGGGGTTTTGGGTTGAAGTGAAAAGGCACTGCAGATGGTTGTTTGGGGGGTTGGGTTGAACTGAAAAGGTACTGCAGATGGTTGCTTGGGGGTTTTGGGTTGAAATGAAAAGGCATTGCAGATGGTTGTTTGGTGGATTTGGGTTGAAGTGAAAAGGCACTGCAGATGGTTGCTTGGGGGGGTTTGGGTTGAAGTGAAAAGGCACTGCAGATGGTTGTTTGGGGGTTTTGGATTGAAGTGAAAAGGCACTGCAAATAGTTGTTTGTCTAAACTTGACAACTTCCTGTTTGCACTATATTCATTTTAGATAAAACGCCTCCACTTACGGCTGTGATTTTTGGCCATCTTACTCAGTCCCCCTCCGCTCATCAGGTGCAGAGGATTCTTCCCATCAATGAAAAATAAAAGTGTTATTAGTGTTTAAAAAATGTTGCGAACCTCTCTCCTGTCAATCACGGCATGAAGGCCACAACTTTTCTGGTGGGAGGGGGAGGGATTATAAAACCTGGAAATGTGGGTGTGGCTCAGTCTCTGCATGATGGGGGAGGGAAAGGTCACGACTCTGTCTGAGCTGTGAATCAACTGAACACACTGAATGTCTACTGAACTGTGAGTGTGGTGTTTTGTGTGGTTTTATGGTGGTTTCACCCTGCTTGAAATGGTATAAAACTGCATTTGAATGTGTATAGCTTTGCACCCTGCATGACATGGTATGAAACTGCATTTGAATGTGCTGTCGTTGCACCCTGCATGAAATGGTATGAATTTGAATTTGGTGGCCTTGCACCCTCCTTGAAATGGTATGAAACTGCACTTGAATTTGGTGGCCTTGCACCCTGCTTGAAGTGATATGAAACTGCACTTGAATTTGGTGGCCTTGCACCCTGCTTGAAGTGGTTGGAAACCCAGTTGTACAGGGTTTTGGTGAGGCCACACCTGGAGTACTGCGTACAGTTTTGGTCTCCAAATCTGAGGAGAGACATCCTTGCCATAGAGGGGGTACAGAGAAGATTCACCAGACTGATTCCTGGGATGTCAGGACTTTCATATGAGGAAAGATTGGATAGACTAGGTTTGTACTCGATGGAATTTAGAAGATTGAGGGGGGATCTTATAGAAACCTACAAAATTCTTAAGGGGTTGGACAAGCTAGATGCTGGAAGATTGTTCCCGATGTTGGGGGAGTCCAGAACAAGGGGTCACAGTCTAAGGATAAGGGGGAATTCCTTTAGGACCGAAATGAGGAAAACATTCTTTACACAGAGAGTGGTGAGTCTCTGGAATTCTCTGCCACAGAAGGTAGTTGAGGCCAGTTCATTGGCTATATTTAAGAGGGCGTTAGATGTGGCACTTGTGGCTAAAGGGATCAGGGGGTATGGAGAGAAGGCAGGTACGGGATACTGAGTTGGATGATCAGCCATGATCACATTGAATGGCGGTGCAGGCTCGAAGGGCCGAATGGCCTACTCCTGCACCTATTTTCTATGTTTCTATGTTTCTACACTTGAATTTGGTGGCCTTGTACCCTGCTTGAAGCGGTAGGAAACTGAACCTGAATTTGGTGGCCTTGCACCCTGCTCGAAGAGGTAAGAAGCTGCACTTGAATTTGGTGGCCTTGCACCATGCTTGAAATGGTGGGAAAATGTATTTGAATTTGGTGGCCTTGCACTCTGTTTGAAATGGAATTTCAAGGAATAGCTGTGAGTCCACTGCCAGCCCACCAGCCGTGAGTGAGCTGCCCGCACACCAGACTTGGGGGACTGAGCTGCCACGCCAAGAATCCATTTGGCCCACAATGTCCATACTAGCCCTCTGGAGACCAGTAGTCCCTGCAGCCAACAACACCCATACCAGCACTCCAGACAGCCACCCCCCACTGGCCACCAATATTGGAATTGGTGGAGAGGTGGAATATTGTGTCGGGGGACCAGTCCTCCCGTGTCAACATACGACCTAACGGGTCCCACTTAGTCTAGTACCTTATTATGATTTTGTTGTTCAGGAAATCTTTCTTTACCAATCATCAAAATAAAACCAGGCAAACACATGAATCTGACATCCAAGGAACAGCAGCTGCTGGAATATTGAGCGAAATACAAAATACTAGAGGAACTCAGCCGGTCAGGCAGCATTTGTGGAGGGAATGGGCAGGTGTTGTTTCGATTTGGAGCACCTTGTGAATTAAATGAGCAAAGTTATAGCATTTGTCTTAATAGGTGAGGTGCAGAGGAATGAAAGCTTCGCTGATTGATGGAAGAGCAATTATAACTTTTTTTAAAGCAAGCATCAAAATGTATATGTTGATTGATTGGGGAACAAAAAACTGACAAGCTGTAATTATCCTGCCAGTTCTAAATCAGAAATTATTTTTGTTCCAAATGTATTGATTTGGTTACACCTTACATTAAACTAAATAAACACGTGATTTCTGAGTACAGACGTTCGTTTGTTTCCAGTAAACAATGAAAGGAAGATTATAGAAACAAGAAACTGCAGATGCTGGTTTACACAAAAGGACACAAAGTGCTGGGGTAAGCTGGGGTAACTGCAGGACAGGCAGCATCTCTGGAGAACATATGGATAGGTGACATTTTGGGTCAGAAACGTTCTTCAGACAGATTGTGGGGGGAGAAACCTGGAAGAGAAGACAGGGACAAGCATAACAGATAATAGATGGCCCTTTGAGGGGTGGGGGTTCATAGACAGATGTTTGGGACAAAGGCCAGGGATAAAAGCAGGTGTGCGACAGGATTGCAGAGTTGAAAATTGTGAAACCAGAAAAAGGAATGTTGGAGGAGGGGAGAAATAGGTGAGAGTCCAGTGGTGGAGGGGGGACGGTGGGGGGGGGAAACGGAGGGACAGGGGGGTGGACGGGGGGCGAAGTTGTTAGAGGTTACCTAAAACAGGAGATTTCAATGTTCATACCGTTGGGTTGTAAGTTATCCAAGCAGAATATGAGATGCTGTTTCTCAAGTTTACATGTGATCTCACTCTGCCAATGGAGGAGGCCCAGGACAGAATTGTCAGTGTGGGAATGGGAAGAGGAGTTAAAATATTTACTGAGTCTATGCTTGGTCTCACATGCCACATCAGGAACACCAGATGCGGTAGATGAGGTTAAAGGAGATGCACATGAACCTCTGTCTTACCTGGAAGGATTGCTGGCTTGATGGAGATTTAGGGATATGTGTGGCATCTCCTCTGTTGCAGAGGAAAGTACCTGGAGAAGGGGTGGTTTGGATGGTAAGGGATGAAGCAACCAAGGATTTGCGGTGGGAATGGTTTCTGTGGAAGTTGGAAAGAGGTGGAAATGGGAAGATGTGACTGGTGATGGTATCAAGTTGGGGTTAGTAGGGAGAGATAGATCAGCCATGGTTGAATGGCGGAGTATACCTGATGGGCCAAATGGCTCAATTCTACTCCTAACACTTATGATCTCCAGAAACCACACCACGAAAAAACACAGAAAAAGGCCATTTGGCTACTCGGGTCAGGTCAAGTTTTTGAATACCTTTAAATGGCCACAGTCCCTCTCTCTTGCTGCTCCACAAATTGCTCATTTTTAATACACGTTTCAATTGTTTTTTTGAAAGATACTATTGATTCATGCTTCTGCCACCCTGTCACGGAGCGAATGCAGACAGTGCGTTGATAGGAGATATATTTTCTTTACGCATCCATTATGCCACCAGTTTGTGTCAAAGATCATAGAGCGGGTTGGTGTGTTCTTCCTCCTCTCGCCAGCACCGGCGTCCAGTGACTACTTTTTATCTGCTGTCAATCAAGCTCCGCTCCGGAAGGTGGAACGTGATCGATGTTTGTTTCGCCCGGGTCCCGTTCGAATTTGGAACGCAGGTGAGCAATGATCTTTGCAGGTGAGCGAGGGGTAGCGACCCGGACCGTGCAGTAAGTAACAAGATGCATCTGAACGCTGGCAGTCAGCGTGGAGGCGCCCCCTTAAGCTTTGGGTGTCTGGAAGCTTCCATTCGTCTGATGTGTAACCATAAATCAAAGTTGCAGCGAAACGTTGCGGCTTTGCGACGAGAGGGGTTTTTGGTGGGTCCATTTCCCACAAACAAAGAAAAAAAGGTGCTGGGGTGGGCCATTCGGCCCTTCAAGCAAGCACCGATAATTCAATAGCATCCTCATTGCAGCTCGCACTGCCACCCAGTTTTGTGACATCTGCAAACTTGGAGATGTCACATTTAATTTCCTCGTCTAAATCGTTAGTATTGTAAATAACTGGGGTCCCAGCACCGAGCCTTGCTTGAGTCAATGTCTGCCATTCTGAAAAGGACTGGTTAATTCCTACTCTTTCCTTCCTGTCCTCCAACCAGTTATCTATCCATGTCAATAACCTACCCCCAATACCACTCTAATTTTGCACACTAATGTCTTGTGTGGGACCTTGTCAAAGGCTTTTTGAAAATCCAGATACACCAAATCCAGTGGCTCTCCCTTATCCATGCTACTTGTTACATCCTCAAATATTTCCAGAAGATTAGTCTGTGATCCCGGCACATTACACACACTAGGGACATTGTTTTACATTTACCAAGCCAATTAACCTTCAAACCTGTACATCTTTGAAAGGTGGGATATTTGCACATATTATCTCGTGTGCTGCTCAATAAACAGAGGTGACTTGAGTACTTTAAGGAAAATATAATGCTTTTTTATGTTTCATTTTCTCTGAAACCTTTTAAGAAGTACCTGGAAAGGGCAGCTAGGATCTTAGAAACAAGGAACTGCAGATGTCTTTACAAACAAAAGACTAAAAGCTCACAATATATCAGGTGTGTATATTAATTTTATTTGTGTATATCATTGATTTAGATGAGGAATTGAAGAATTTATGGCCAAGTTTGTGGATGACAGTCTAATGTAGACCAACATATCATTTTTTGTCTCCGTTGCTTGCAGCACTTTCATGTTTGCTTCTAGTGATGCACAGTATACACAAAATACCCAGGTACATTTGTACATCAACATTTGTATCAGAGAAGGTTTAGAACAGCAACTGATCAGAATCAGATTTTATTCGCTAAGTATGTTTTGCAACATAAGCGGAATTTCACCAGCCAGGTCAGTCATACAATTAAAAGCAACAGACTCAAAAACACATTTTAACATGAACATCCACCACAGTGACCCCTACACATTCCTCACTGTGATGGAAGGCGAAATAAAGTTCAAGTCTCTTCCTTTTGTTCTTCCTTGGTCGGGGGCCTCCAGCCCTCCGTTGACGGGACGGTCTTGACTCCCGTAGCCGGCGGCATTCGGGCCTTCCGCGTCAAGACGTTCAGCTCCTGCATCGGGGGGTTGTCAGCTCCCCCGCGCCGGGCGATCAAACCTCGTGTCGGGGCTGGTTGAACCTTCTATGGCGTTGGAGCTCCCGACTAGCCTCTCCCGAGACTGCGAGCTCTTGATGGTAAGTCCGCAGGCCGCGGTGGAAGCGATCTCAGTCAAGGGATCCGCTCTGATGTTAAGTCCGCGCCCCGCGGTGGGGCTCACGACAGTCCGAGGCGGGTCCCAGCTCCAGCGATGGTCGGCCGCAGAGCCCAGAGAATGTGATCCAAAAATCAATCACATCTCCGGGAAGGTAAGATCGTGTAAAAAAGTTCACCCCGATTTCCCCCCCCCCCCCCCCCCCACATAAAACAAACCGAAGTACATTAAAACAAACTCTTAACAGACGCTAAAAAAACCAAAAAGATGAAAAAACGAACAGACTGCCGGCAGGGCAGGCCCTCCCCGGCGCCCCTGGTTTCATGTAGAATTAAAGTTTAGGCATAGCTGGGGCCCGAGGCAGTAGCTTTGACAGGAAATAAGAAGTATCAAAAGAGAAGTTTTAGTTTTAGAGATACAGCACGGAAACAGGCCCTTCGGCCCACCGAGTCCATGCCAACTTGGGATCCTCGCATGCTTAGCACTATCCACACACTAGGGGTAATTTACAATGATTCCAAGCCAATTAACTTACCAGTAGGTCTTTGGAGTGTGGGAGTAAACCGGAGATCCCGGTGAAAACCTACAGAATGGAGCGCTCTGCTTTTGGATGGGGTAAGGGAAGTGGGCAGATTGAGGCTTCTTCTTCCACTCTTTCATACAGTAGCCGCACGAGCTGATAATCCTGTACTTTCATCTTTTTCTTCCCTATCATCAAAGGATCCAAATCGTCTTTGGTCCATTGGTCCAATGGAGAGACCGAGTGGACAGCTATCTGCAGAGCCAAAAGAGATGGGGGAGATATTGAACAATTTCTTTTCTTCGGTATTCACCAAGGAGAAGGATATTGAATTATGTGAGGTAAGGGAAACTAGTAGAGTAGCTATGGATACTATGAGTTTCAAAGTAAAAGAAGTACTGGCACTTTTGAAAAATATAAAAGTGGATAAGTCTCCAGGTCCTGACAGGATATTCCCTAGGACATTGAGGGAAGTTAGTGTAGAAATAGCCGGGGCTATGACAGAAATATTTCAAATGTCATTAGAAACGGGAATAGTCCCCGAGGATTGGCGTACTGCGCATGTTGTTCCATTGTTTAAAAAGGGTTCTAAAAGTAAACCTAGCAATTATAGACCGGTTAGTTTGACTTCAGTGGTGGGCAAATTAATGGAAAAGATACTTAGAGATAATATATATAAGTATCTGGATAAAGAGGGTCTAATTAGGAACAGTCAACATGGATTTATGCCTAGAAGGTCATGTTTGACTAATCTTCTTGAATTTTTTGAAGAGGTTACTAGGGAAATTGACGAGGGTAAAGCAGTGGATGTTGTCTATATGGACTTCAGTAAGGCCTTTGACAAGGTTCCTCATGGAAGGTTGGTTAAGAAGGTTCAACTGTTGGGTATAAATGCAGGAATAGCAAGATGGATTCAACAGTGGCTGAATGGGAGAAGCCAGAGGGTAATGGTGGATGGCTGTTTGTCGGGTTGGAGGCAGGTGACTAGTGGGGTGCCTCAGGGATCTGTGTTGGGTCCTTTGTTGTTTGTCATGTACATCAATGATCTGGATGAAGGGGTGGTAAATTGGATTAGTAAGTATGCAGATGATACCAAGATAGGGGGTGTTGTGGATAATGAAGAGGATTTCCAAAGTCTACAGAGTGATTTAGGCCAGTTGGAAAAATGGGCTGAAAGATGGCAGATGGAGTTTAATGCTGATAAATGTGAGGTGCTACACCTTGGCAGGGCAAATCAAAATAGGACGTACATGGTAAACGGTAGGGAATTGAAGAACACAGTTGAACAGAGGGATCTGGGAATAACCGTGCATAGTTCCTTGAAGGTAGAATCTCATATAGATAGGGTGGTAAAGAAAGCTTTTGGTATGCTAGCCTTTATAAATCAGAGCATTGAGTATAGAAGCTGGGATGTAATGTTAAAATTGTACAAGGCGTTGGTGAGACCAAATCTGGAGTATGGTGTACAATTTTGGTCGCCCAATTATAGGAAGGATGTCAACAAAATAGAGAGGGTACAGAGGAGATTTACTAGAATGTTGCCTGGGTTTCAACAGCTAAGTTACAGAGATAGGTTGAATAAGTTAGGTCTTTATTCTCTGGAGCGCAGAAGGTTAAGGGGGGACTTGATAGAGGTCTTTAAAATGATGAGAGGGATAGACAGAGTTAATGTGGACAAGCTTTTCCCTTTGAGAATAGGGAAGATTCAAACAAGAGGACATGACTTTAGAATTAAGGGACAGAGGTTTAGGGGTAACATGAGGGGGAACTTCTTTACTCAGAGAGTGGTAGCGGTGTGGAATGAGCTTCCAGTGGAAGTGGTGGCGGCAGGTTCGTTGGTATCATTTAAAAATAAATAGGATAGGCATATGGATGAGAAGGGTATGGAGGGTTATGGTATGAGTGCAGGCAGGTGGGACTAAGGGAAAAAAGTTGTTCGGCACGGACTTGAAGGGCCGAGATGGCCTGTTTCCGTGCTGTAATTGTTATATGGTTATATGGTCTTTCTTCGTAAAACTGCATTTCTTTCAAACTAGTGTACAGCTTACCATGTGGTGTCCTCCGCTTTGGGAAACCAGATATAGCTGAGTGATTGCTTTGCAGAGCTTCTGTTCTTGACCTTCAGCGACCTTCCAATCCTCATTGCTTTAATTCATCATCTGTAACCTTCTGCACTGTTATAATGAGGCCCAATACAGGTTTTGGATAATATTTTTCAAATGGGAAAGGTTGCAGTATTCTGGTTTCAGTCCCAACTTTTACAAATTTAGTTAACTTGTTTTCTCTCTCTGTAACGGTACGCAGTTCTGATGTAAATCATTGGTCTGTGATGTAGACTTGGCTTTTCATTGGTACAGTCTGACCTGCTGAGTGTGTCCCACAGCCCTGCTATTACCAATACATAACACAAGTAATGTAAGTGCCCCCTAACTGCCCTCTTTAGCCCCCTTTAACATGGCCTTGCCCTATTAGAGATATTCCATGTGTCTAATTCGTCCCGTTTGCTCCTCCTCTGCTCTTAAAACAATTCTTTTTTTTTTGTTTATTTATTTTGCTAGTTCTGACAAGGGATCCCCGAAACCTTAACTCTGTTTATCTTTCCACAAATGATGCTTGTCCTGTGGTTTTTTTCCAATGTTTTATATCTAAAATTCCAGCACTCTAGCTGTTGCTCAAAAGAATAAAGTTCACCTTTATTTTTGCAGCTTAATGGATTTTCACCATCTTGCTGCTTTTACAACTATTCACTTATCTAAATCATAGAGCATTGTGTCAATTAGTGTCTAGCTTTGCTCAGTGGTAAAACAGTAAATATATGAACATTAGACCTTGAAATCCATAAACATGAGCAACGTAATAATTTTATTAGTCATTTCGTTGATCTAAATATTTACCAGCCTGCAAAATACTGCAGATAAGCATTGTGGCAGAAAAATGTGAAAGATTACTGGTAAATGATTGAAGAACACTTATTGGAGACACAAGAAACTGCAGGTGCTAAAATCTTGTTCAAAACACAAAATGCTGGAGGAACCCTACAGGTCAGGCGGGGTTTAGGGTGGGAATTGACAGACCACATTTTGGTTTGGGACCCCTCTTCAGACTCTTATATCAGTACATAATCTGCCCCTGTGATGGAGACGGGATATCAAGAAAGGGGAGAGAGGTATCCGAGATGATCCAAGTGAATTTGAGGGCAGGGTGACCGTTATTTGTAAAGTTGATGAAATCAAAGTGTTTCACATGGGTGCAGGAGGCAGCTCCAATGTTGTAGTTGAGATAGTGGATGAAAGAGTTAGGGAGTGGTGTCAGGGTACATTTGGAACGAGAAGTGTTCAAGGTAACCAACAAAGAGACAGGCACAGCTGAGGTCCATGTGACTTGAAGAAAGTGAGGAGTCAAAAGAGAAATTGTTAAGGGTGAGGACAACTTCCACCAGGTGGAGGATAGTGCTATTTGAGGGGAACTAGTTAGTTGAGAAGAACACATTGTTTGGCTTGCCAGAAACAATGACTGAATTCTTTAAGGTAAACATTGAGAATTTTAATGAAAGTTTATAAAGAGTGGCAGCATTTTAAATAATGTTATAACTTTATAAGGGAATTGTACTCTGACCCATTCTTTTTTCCTAGTGGCACAATTCTGATTCTCCATCCTCAATGAAGGGAGGAACCAGCATGTGATTCCCAAAGAATAGACTGAAGTATTTGTGACCATGTTCAGCAAGAGGTCGGGACTGGTAGTGGAGATGTCTTGAGGTCAATCCCTGTATTATTATCATGGAGGTGGTGGACATCCTAAGGCATACGAAGATAGATAAATCTCCTGGGCCTAATCAGGTATATCCAAGAACACTGGGAAGCTGGAAAAGAAATTGCAAGAGCCCTGTCTGAGATCTACAAATCATCATCATTGGAAATGGGCGAGGTGTGTAGGAAGGAACTGCAGATGCTGGTTTACACCGAAGACAGACACAAAATGCTGGAGTAACTCAGTGAGTTAGAGAGAATCTTTGATGAATCTGCCAGAGATGCTGCCTGACCTGTTGAGTTACTCCAGCTTTTGGCGATTGGTGATTGCTGTTTGTGGTGCATATTGGCAATTTGGGTGGGACTGTACAAGACATAATTAGTAAATCTACAGATGACACTAAAGTGGGTGGTGTCGTAAATAACGAAGATGGTTATCAAAAAATCAGCTGGATCTTGATCTGCTGGTCATGTGAGCTGCGAGCGCTCCAGCAAATGAATTGCAAAATTGCAACAAAAAAAATTGAAAGAGATTTTGTGTCTAGAAATGGAAACGGGTAACTAGCGAGAGAATAGGGTCCCTCAGAAACAAAAGTGGTCATCTATCCGTGGTGTTACAAGAGATGGGCAAGGTCCTAAATGTTTTTCTTCTATTTCTTTTACTGTGGAGAAAGACATAAAGACAAGGAAATGGGAAAGTTAATGGTGATGTCTTGAGGATCGTCCATACTTGAGGTACCAGATCTAAAAAGTGTGAATGTAGATGAACCTCCCAAGCCTAATCAGGAAAACCGATGGGGCATTGTGGAATTCTGGACACTAAATTGCAGGAGCCCTGAGAAATATGGGTGAGGTGCTGGGAGTCTGGAGGATGGTTAATGTTGCGGGTCTATATAAGAAGGGCTGCAAAGCAAAACCTAAGAGCTGTAGATCAGCACACCGAACATCTGCGCGGGAAGATTACATCCATTTGGAAAGACGGGGGCTGACCAGGGATCGTCAGCATGGCTTTGTGTGTGGGAGACTATCTTATAAATTTGATTGAGATTTTTGACGAAATAACCAAGAAGAATTACAATGGGATCTTGATCAGCTGGGCAAGAGGGCTGAAGAATGGGAAATTAAGTTTAATTCAGAAAATGTGAGATGTTGCATTTTATGAAGTCAAACCAGGGCAGGACCTTCAGTAAACAGTCGGGCCCTGGGCAGTGTGTTAGAGCAGAGAAATCTAGGAGGATTATTGCATAGTTCCTTGAAAATGGTGCTGCACATGGATGGGGCAGTGAAGAAGGCTTTTGGCAGATTAGCTTTCATCAGTCAGACTACTGAGTATAGAAGTTGGGATGTTATGTCGCCATTGTACAAGACGTAGATGGATTATTGTGTTCATTTCTGGTCACCCTAAGTGGCAAAGACAAAGGTACCCAAAGGCAAATAAGCCTATACGCTGGAAAGAGTGCAGAGAAGATTTACTAGGATGTTCCCAGAACTATACGGAGAGGTTGGGCATGTTAGGACATTATACCTTGGAGCACAGGAGGCTGATGGGTGTCCTTGTAGAAGTATAGAAAATAATGAGGGGAATGGATCGGGTGAAATAAGAAGGGTTTTTTTCACCCCCAGGATAGGGGAATCAAGAACGAGAGGGCATGGGCATAAGGTGAGAGTGAAAAGTTGGACGTTGGGTTGAGGGGACTATTTCCGTGATGTATAACTATGAGAACATTGTGATTTTTCTACTGATTTGCCTGTGGTCTGCTAAGGACTCAAACAGCTGCTCCAAATTTAACAAGCAAAGTCACTTACATATAGGTGGTTCCTGCAGCCAAGGTTATTCCCTGTCGTTTAGCCCCAGCTGCTTGTGCTTACCGTTGCATTGGCCTGGAAGGCTGTCAACATACCTTATCCAGTGTGTTTAGATGCTGATGCAGCTGTATTTGAAAAGTTGGCAGTGTGCAGAAACTATGAGCAGTAGTTGTGATTTATGCAATATTGCCAGGCATTGGATCAAAGTCCTGACTGCAGAGACTGGTAGTGGTAACCTTTGTACCATTTGAGTGGCTGACAATTAATAGACAATGAAGATAGACACAAAAGGCTGGAGTAACTCAATGGGTTGGGCAGCATCTCTGGAGGAAAAGAATACGCAGACAGCCTGAGGAAAGATCGCAACCTAAAGCTATTCCAGCTTTTTGTATCTACCTTTGTTGTAAACCAGCTTCTGCAGTTCCTTCCTACAGTTAATATACACTGCTGGGTACAGATGTGTGGTGAAACACATCAATTCTTATGTGGTTTATTGATGCTTCCGAAGCCTTTGATCGTGTTAATCAAAGAAAGTTGTTTGTTGAATTGAGTCAAAGAGGGGTGCCTAAATATTGTATATTGTAAGAATTCTGGCATAGACAATAGGTGCAGGAGTAGGCCAATCTGCCCTTCGAGCCAGCACCGCCATTCAATGTGATCATGGCTGATCATCCTCAATCAGTAATCCGGCATAAGGTCTCAGCACCATTTGGGGTTAGCAATGGTGTCAGACAAGGGGGGATTTTGTCCCCAGTTCTTTTTAATCTGTATATTGATGTATGCACAAGCAAACATTATCTTATGCAAGTTTAGTACGTGTACAGATGGAGTGAAGGTGTCTCTGTTCAGAGCATATTGTACACCACTCAATACAGCACACCTGTGGTCAAACTACAAAAAAACAAGCTTACAGAGACTTAATGTAGCGTGTAATGGTGCCATGAGAATATTACTTAAGAGACCTGCATTTTGTGTCTCTCCAGCATCTGCAGTTCCTCCCGACACAACAAAGGGGAGGTTATTTAAGACTGAGGTGAGAAAAACACTTTTTCACCCAGAGATTTGTGAATTTGTGGAATTCCCTGCCATAGAGGGCAGTGGAGGCCAAATCACTGGTTGGATTTAAGAGAGAGTTAGATAGAGCTCTAGGGGCTAGTGGAGTCAAGGGATATGGGGAGAAAGCAGGCATGGGTTATTCATAGGGGGATGATCAGCCATGATCACAATGACTGGCGGTGCTGGCTCGAAGGGCCGAATGGCCTCATCCTGCACCTGTTTTCTATGTTTCTAGATGGTGTAGTGCAAGTGAAATGTTTGTGGCTGCAGGAGTCAATACTTTACAAACTGTTTTAAGAAATCTCATGTATACATTTATTTGTCGGATTAATGACTGAAAATGAAATCATCTTGGCCTTGATGGGGGACGATCAGCCATGATCACAATGAATGGCGGTGCTGGCTCGAAGGACTTTCAAGCACCTGTTTTCTATGTTTCTATGTATCAGGTATAAGATTTAGCACTACACGCTACCAATCCCAGCTGTGGAGACATTGGTATATATCTCGTTGTACGACATTGATTTTTTTAAAATTCTTATATTAAACCGTGTATTGTGCTTTTGTAAGTAATTTACTGTGCTTTTGTATGTAATTTATTGTGCCTTTGTATGCCATTTATTCTATGTAATGTCGTCTTTTATCTGGACCTTGGGTCTGTAATAAAAAGTTAAGTTAATATCTGAACTTACTCTAACTGATTATTGGCTGCATTCCCCAAAGTTAACTGTGCATCGTCGTTGAACTTCATTGAATTACTGTATCTGGGTCATGGGGACGTCTGGGCTTTACAGCCACAAGTGTCTGCTACCACATCTTATAGACGCTCTTCCTCCCGTTCCTCCACCACCAGAAAATCGTGGACTTCCCTCTTGATTGATTGAATTGATTGATTGAAGGATACAGCATGGAAACAGGCCCTACAGAGTCCACGCTGACTATCGATGGCCCGTTCACACGAGTTCTATGTTATCTCACTAGTGTATCCATTCCCTGCACACTAGGTGCAATTTACAGAAGCCAAGTAACCTACAAACTCACATGCCTTCAAGATGCAAGGGGAAACCGGAGCACCCAGAGGATAGGGAACGTGCAAATTTGAACATACAGAACTGTGGTCAGGATTGAACCCGGGCCTCTGGTGCTGTGAGGCAGCAGCTCTACCAGCTGCACTACTGTGCCGCTTGTAGTTCTTGCTCTATTCTTAGCGTCTTCTAGATCAGACTGTCGTACAGCAACTGCTGACAGCTCTTGGCAATATCATTTCCAACTAACTGTGGCTTGTGGCTGCCTTACAGTGCTTGCAGCGTCAGAGATAAGTGTTCGATCTCAACTACGGATGCTCTCTGTACGGAATCCGTACGTTCTCCCCGTGACCTGCGTGGGTTTTCTCCGAGATCTTCGGTTTCATCCCACACTCCAAAGATGTACAGGTATGTAGGTTAATTGGCTTGTTGTATGTGTAAATTGTCCCTAGTGTGTGTAGGGCAGTGTTATTGTGTGGGGATCACTGGTAGGCATGAACCCGGTGGGCCGAAGGGCCTGTTTCCACGCTGTATCTCTAAAACTAAACTCCATGCGATATTAACCACTTTCTGTGTTGACAACCTAATAGTACCTTTAATGTTGGGAGTATATAGTAATCCTGCCTTTCAGCAGAAACCATAAAACTGGTGCCCTATCAAGATTAGAATGAATGAGGGCTGATTAATCACATGTTGCAATGTCTGCATTCGATTTTGGGGAGTATTGAGTCTAGCTTTCTCTGTTCTGATCTGATTTGAACCAGCACTAATTAAACCAAATAGATCAAAGTTGAGCTCTGCAGATTTTTTCCTTGCTTGAGAGTTATGATTTGTGTGGCTGTAGCTTGTGGCTGCAGTATATGATGGGTGGAGCTTCAGGATTTCCGGGCTTTTAAAACCAATCGAGTGGCAAAGTTCAATACATTACTCAGCATAACTCTTATTGCTTTCAGAAGCAGCACTGCAGTCGGCTCACCAGAGTGATGGCATTTCTACCGAAACTTTTCAAGTACATAGATGACAATCAAGAATTGTACATAAAGGTAAGTGCCTGGTATTTTTGCATTTTATAATTGTTAATCTGCTCACCACAAAGAGGTACATTTTGCTTTTTTTTAAACTACTCGAGGCAATATTTTTCCATGCTGAGAGTATATGCAAAGGGTTTGCTGTGCTAATCAATTGAACTTCCAGTATGGTTTAATGTTCGGAGCACCATTTTTATTTTGGAAAGCAGATTGCCTTAAATAGAGGCATAATGGCAGTAATCTATTTAAAAATATATTGGCACCCAGGCTCTATGCAACTTGCGCAACAAAGTTTTTTTTTAAATAGGGAGATCATCCATGACGTTCTCTGAATGTATCAGAGAAAATGGGTGTATGATACTTTTTAAAGAATTAGGTTTGTGAGAGGATTGACTATTGCTCAGTTCTGTTGATACGTTTAATGGGAAGGAATATAAAGCTAATCCTTAAAACAGTCTCTGTGCCTGAATCCATATGTTTGGATGTGATGAGTCAAACTCTTTAGGACTGAATTTGTGGAAATGTGTTACAATATAAATCGTGTAACAAGCATTTAAAAAACATATTTTCTAGCTACCTGTTGTGTGTCTACGGGCACATATAGAGTTTACCATTTGAGAAAAGATTATTTTGAAGTGGCAATGTCCCTGAAGTCCCTGATTTGGCATTATCTCTTTATTTGAATTCGGCTCTCCGAGCAGTGGAGTCAAGTCCAGCTTGATGCTTCAAACAAAATATTTCTACGTACCTAATAATAGCATAATTGGAAATCATTGTGTACATCTCTTCTACATATATGGTCCTCATTCCTTTTAATTATTTTCTTTCTGTACAACGTTGTATTTTGCTGACCATTCTACACTTATAGCAATCAATCACGTCAAGACTGTTTAAGGAAGCGTCTAAAGTATCGAATGAAGCTGCTGATGGCTTCCTGTTCCATTGAGCCCTTTTCTTTAAAACAAAACATATTGAGATCTCATTTGTTCCCAGCCCTGTTTCTGCAGGAAATGGCAAAACTATCGAGATGTTTCTAGTTCATTCTACAATCTACCACTTAGTTCTAAATTATCCATTACTTTCTCTCAAAACTTATATCTGGCTGGGGAAATTCCAATTAGAAAATGATCACAAGACTGAGTTGGATTTTTGTTTTGGTGGTTTCAGCTAGCAATTATATAACCAAGTGCTTTGAAACTCATTCTTAATGAATAAATATTTTTCAATCCTTACCCGGCTACTGTCTGTATAGAGTATTGTGGTGGCACCTGATAGCAACCCAAGGTCACGACGAACCATCGGCTCTAAAGGGCGTCTTGGTGGGGGAGGCGTGAGTCACGGGGTTGTTATTTAAGGCCGGGCAATGCCCTGTTCAGATGAGGAGTAGGGAGCTGAATGCAGAAGATTAAACGTGTCTAGAGCACACAACCTGTGTCCGACTATTTTTTGGCTGGACTCCTGTCAGTCCCCGTTACATTGGTGACCCCGACGTGATCCGAACACGCAGCCTTCTGATCTGGAGTCATCGGTGCTGATCCGCTTGCTGATCGGGAGAGGGTCGGCGCCCTATCCCCCATCCCCACCTCGCGTCATGGATTGGCCCCTTCCCATGTGCCACTGCCGCTGATGGGCTGCCCGTACGTTTTTCTTCGCCGTGACTCCCACAAGTCACCCTTGCAGCGCCCGTATGAAGGTCCCTTTCGCATGCTGTGGCACGGGCCAACTACATTTGATTTGGACATGGGAGGCCGGCGTGAAACAGTGTCTGTGGCTCGTTTGAAACCGGCCCACTTGGACCTGAGTGAGCCAGTACATGTGACTCAACCTCCCCATTGCGGGCGTCCGCCATCCAGGGCCCCAGGAGATTCTCCCAAACCGAGCAAGCCCTCGGGGCGCGGGATTGTATCTACACGTTCGGGCTGCCTCGTGCAACGTCCTGTGCGGTTCGGTGCTTCTGGTTCTGGGGGTGGGTCATGTGGCGGAACCTGATAGCAACCCAAGGTCACGACGAACCATCGGCTCTAGAGAGCGTCGTCTTGGTGGGGGAGGCGAGAGTCACGGGGTTGTTATCTGAGTTATTATTTAAGGCCGGGCAACGTGTCAGCTGAGGAGTAGGGAGCTGTATGCAGAAGATTAAACACGTCTAGAGCACACAACCTGTGTCCGACTAGTTTTTGGCTGGACTCCTGTCAGTCCCCGCCACAATAGACGTGTTTTTTCTGGCTATGTCAAGAGAATTTTATTGTCATGTGTCCCAGATAGGACAATGAAGTTTTCTGTAGGTACCTTGGTTTTGTCCCACATCCCAAATATGTCCAGTTATTTGGTGAATTGCCCACTGTAAATTGACTCTGATGTACAGGTAAGAATTGGGGGGGGGGGGGGGGAAGGGCGGAGGCATGTTGGTGGAAATGGGGGTAAATGGATTGCAGGGTTGGGAAATGAGGTGCGGTGATCCGTGCCCATATAGATCTATGTTGTAGGAAGTTTGTATAGATAAAAGATCAGCCATGCTGAATGGGAGAGTAGACGGAAAGAACCAAACAACCAATTCCTGCTTCTATTTTTTTATTCCAAAAGACTGAAAAGGCAAGGTAAGAACATAGGTTCTGGAGTCATCCTTGGTGATTGATGCATTCCATCTGTTGTGGTAATGTAGTGATTGGAGCAGGTCTCGGTAAACACAATTTAGTACTAGTTGAAAACTTTGTTGTTTTTCATTTCTGTAATTTATTTCACAAGTAGTAGCATCAATTTGTTATAATTTTGTTTGTTTTAATTGGTCTTGTCATCACGTGAACATTTCCTTTAAGTTAATATCTGGTAATTAGTCATGGAAACATAGAAAATAGGTGCAGGAGTAGGCCATTCGGCCCTTTGAGCCTGCATAGCCATTCAATATGATCATGGTTGATCAATGTATGTTGTACAGATTATCCATTTTAGGTGCTTTTGGTTTTATTAAAAAGCAGCTCTAATCTCTGCTATCCAGATTCATCCAGGCACGAGGTAAAATGTTACATAGACACAAATGCTGGAGTAACTCAGCGGGACAGGCAGCGTCTCTGGAGAGAAGGAATTGGTGATATTTCCGGTCAAGACCCTTGTGCAGAGACATCACCCATTCCTTCTCTCCAGAGATGCTACCTGTCCCAGAGAGTTACATCAGCATTTTGTGTCTATCTTTGGTTTAAACCAGCATCTGCAGTTCCTTCCTACACATGAGGTTTAATTTTGCCAGTAGAAAGAAATTAACTTGTTTCTCTAAGTTGTAGAGTAATTAACTTTTTCTTTAATTTGTGAAAGTAACTCTAACATGTATTTATTTCTTCAGCGCCTTGCAGAATGGGTGGCAATACAGAGCGTGTCCAGTTTGCCGGAGAAGAGAAGCGAAACCATAAAAATGGTAACATTCGTTGGCAAAGAAATAGAAAAACTGGGTGGTTCAGTCGAGCTGACTGACAATGGTCAGCAAAAGGTGAGAATAAATAGACCATGTGCTTTGCATTCTTCAGTTTTGTGAAGTTTCAGTTTTTTCAGTCTACAATCTTGTGAAGTTTCAGTTTTTCTTTAGTGTTGAATCTTGTGTTGTGGTGTCCCACATGCTGAGAGCCCTCTTGCACCTGTTGGTGGTTTAACAGTTTATTTCACGTAATCAATAGCTTGTATTAGTAATTGAGATGTTACAATTCTCTCCACAACAAGTTTCACAGTTGGTCATTGATATGCTTTGAATTAGCTGCCAGATGGAACAGAGATTCCCTATCCTCCAATCCTATTAGCCTCGCTCGGCAATGACGCAGCAAAGAAAACTTTGTGCATCTACGGACATCTGGATGTTCAGCCTGCTGAGATTGAGGATGGATGGGATACTGACCCCTTCACTTTGGTGGAAAAAGACGGTAAGGTTCTTTGTTAATAATATTTATTGGAATTCCATGTCTGGCATAAGCTGGAAAATCATTTCGTCAAAAACACTTTGTCATGTGTTTCCATCTCGTCTTTGGTCCAAAACCTTGATTGAGTAGTGAAAAAGTTTGAATATTTTGACAGATGAATGTCACATACAAATGAAGGACGTTTAATGGAAAGCACCATGGCCGCATTTTGATTCCAACAATGCTTTAAATATATATATGTTTTAATACAGTCAAGTTTGTCTTTGAATGCTTTGCTCAAAGGTGAAAGATAAATAGTACTTCAGTGATTATAGGTGAGCTGTGGGCCTTAAGGTTGTATGGGATAAGCTTGAGAAACAAACTAGCCCTTGGTGATATGAGGTTAGGTCTCATCTGGGATATAAAATCCCAATAATATGTGGAAGACAAATAGCTGCTGTTTTGGACAAAATTACAGTTTTTGTTTAAAAATGAATCATTTTTGCTTTTTGGAAAACATGTCAAGAAAATTCCTCGATTGAGCATTGAGAAGAAACCTGACTGTTCTTGGAAATGGACTGGCAGGACAGAAGGATTTGCTTTGTTTCTGCACTCTGACAAGATTTTCAATGATAGTCATTTTATGGAAAATAAATGCTACATGTTCATTTTTAAACCTGAGGTGCTTCTGGTTCTGAATCCATTTTAATCCATCATGATTCTGTCAATATTTTAACGGTGCCTCAGTGTAAATATGAAGCTGTGGTCTCATTTGACACTACAGATCCTGCTCCCCCCATACAGGAAGAGTTCTCCACAGTGTTGTTGCCAATAATTCTTTATCGTACGGCATTATTATCATCCATCTCATAGCTTTTTAGGGAACCGTGCTATGTCCAATTACTGTGCATTTGCCCTCAAAGCAGCAAGCTTTGGGAAATCCCAATTAAATATTTTTATTTATTCTGAGATTATGAATGCCGTTCTGACACTGTACTCGTACACTGAAACCAACTGTATTATGTTCATTATGGAGTTGCATAGTAAGCCTTTCTTTGAATCATTGGTGATTTTTGTGAAAACAAGATTGCATCTTTCACGAATCAGTCCACATTACATTTATAGTTGCTGTGTCATTTATACAGAAATATCCACTGCTTGCCTATTATCACTGAAGATCTTTGACCAAGGCATTCGAAGGCAAAGATTGATTTACCCTCCCCATTTCTAGCTTGTGATATCATTACTGTGACCACATTCCTTTGGAGCCCTTCTCCCCAAGATCAGCTTAGAATAAGAAGAGAACATATGCCATGATTGATCTTTTATCCAATCTTTACTGGTAAAGATTAAATCTGAACCCAAAGCTGTGGTGTTGTATTTATGACACAATTGCCTTATACCAGTGGTCTCCAAACTATGGCCCGCGGGCCACATCCGTCCCGCCACGAGATTTTATCAGGTCCTCAGCAACGCATTCTCAACACATTCCGTGCAGCGGGCTGTTTAGCGGGTTCTGTGGTAGCGCAGCTTTAGAAATACAGTACGGAAACAGACCCTTCGGCCAATCGAAACGATGCCCATACGCACCACTATCCTGCGCACACTCGGGACAAATTCAATTAACCTGCAAACGTGATGTGTGGGAGGAAACCAGAGCACCTGGAGAAAACCCACGCAGGTACAAACTCCGTACAAACAGCACGCGTAGTCAGGATGGAACCTGGGTCTCTGGTGCTGTGAGGCAGCGACTGCTCCTGTGTTGCAAAGGCAAGTTGTGTGGGGTGGGGAGTGGAGTGAGGGGGTGAGGCAGGTGTGTAGCGGTGTCCCGTGAACAGCACTCGCTCTCTCTCTTTCTCCCCCCCCCCCCCCCCCTCGGATGGGTGACCATTATTCATGCGTGGCTCTTTGTTAATATGCCTGAGGGGTCATCACAGTGTGTGTGTGAGAGGGAGAGAGATAGAGAGTGTTAGATATCCTGTGTGTGTCTGCTTGTGAGTCTGTATGTGTGTGTCGGTATGCGGGTCTATGTGTCTGTGTGTGTGTTTTGGTATCTGGGAGTCCACGTGTGCGTTTGTGTTGGAATGTGTGTGACATTTCTTTATTTTTACCTACGTCCTAAAAAATGTGCGAAATATATAATGTGGCCCTCATGCTGAAAAGTTTGGGGGCCCCTGCCTTAAACAGTTGTTTTGACATGCCTTTCCCAGAGAAAATGTAATTTAATGCTGAAACTTCCCTTGTAACATGATTCAGAGTAGTCATGTCCTGTTTTTTTTGTATTAGCAATCAAAACGCTAAGGAAAATGCAGTATATGCATTATGATATTAAGGGCCATGTGAGATGTTGTCATAGTGGATTGTGGTTAACTTAAAAAAAAAAAAAAAATAGCTGAGGGCGAGATTTAAGGAAATGAGTAAAAACGAGTAAGTCTGTAAACCTGGTAATCCAACTTTACCCTCATTCCATTTCACCATCTGAGCCTTCATTACTCATGCTTCTACTTTACTGCATACAGTCTTCTGATTGCATTACTACACACTTTTCTATTTTGAAGAAATGTTCATGCTTCAAATAGTGGGGAACATATGCTGGAGGAACCCAGCAAGTCAGGCAACGTCTTTGAAGGGAAGTGGACCGAAAATGTCTTTGGTCGGGAGCCTTCTTCAGACTGGTTGTTTAAGAAGGAACTGCGGATGCTGGAAAAATCGAAGGTAGACAAAAATGCTGGAGAAACTCAGCAGGTGAGGCAGCATCTATTGAGCGAAGGAATAGGTGACGTTTTCGGGTCGAGACGTCACCTATTCGGTGACGTATCGGTAGTCGTTTCCCATCTACCAATACTCTCCTCCGCCTAGCGGAGCTGGTCGTTGCCCTCAACAGCTTTTCGTTTGACTCCTCCCAATTCCCTCCAAATCCAAGGCATAGCTATGGACACACGCATGGGCCCCAGCTATGCTTGCCTCTTTGTAGGGTACGTCGAACAATCCTTGTTCGAGGCGTACTGTGGCCCTATCCCCAAACTCTACCTCCACTACATTGGAGACTTTATTGGTGCTACCTCCTGCATCCATGCAGAACTCACTGACTTCATCCATTTCACCACTAACTTCCATCCGGCACTCAAATACACCTGGACCATTTCCAACATCTCGCTACCGTTTCTTGACCTCACCAGCTCCATTGCAGGTAAAAGACAACTGACCGACATCCACTACAGACACACTGACTCCCATGGCTATCTGGAGTACACTTCTCCCACCCTGCTTCCTGTAAGGACTCCATCCCCGACTCCCAATTCCTCTGTCTGCGCCGCATCTGCACCCAGGATGAGGTGTTCCAAACCAGGGCATCGGAGATGTCCTGATTCTTTAGTGAACGGGGGTCCCCTCTTCGACTATAGATGAGGCTCTCACCAGGGTCTCCTCTATATCCCGTACCTCCGCTCTCACTTCCCATCCGCCCACTCGTGACGAGGACAGAGTCCCCCTTGTCCTCACCTTCCACCCTACCAGGTGTCACATACAACAGATAATCCTCCGATATTTTCGCCACCTCCAAAGGGATCTCACCACTGGCCACATCTTCCCATCTACCCAACTTTCACCTTTCCGCAGAGACCGCTCCCTCCGTAACTCCCTGGTCAATTCGTCCCTTCCCACCCAAACCACCCCATCCCCTGGTACTTTCCCTTGCAACCGCAGGAAATGCTACACTTGTCTCTTTACCTCCCCCCTTGAATCCATCCAAGGACCCAAGCAGTCTTTCCAGGTGCGGCAGAGGTTCACCTACACCTCCTGCAACCTCATCTATTGCATCCGCTGCTCAAGGTGTCAACTGCTCTACATCGGTGAGACCAAGCGCAGGCTTGGCGATCGCTTCACCCTCTGCAAAGTTTGCATTAACCAACCCAATCTCCCGGTGGCTTAGCACATCAACTCCCCCTCCAATTCCGTATCCGACCTTACTGTCCTGGGCCTCCTTCATGGCCAGAGTGAGTCCCACCGCAAATTGGAGGAGCAACATCTCATATTTTGCTTGAGTAGTTGACACCCCAGTGGTATGAACATTGACCTCCAATTTCAGGTAGTCCTTGCTTTCTCCCTCCTTCCCCTCCCATTCGCAGGTCTCCCACAGCCCACTGTCTCCGCCTCTTCCTTTCTTCTTCCTGCCCCCCCCCCCACCCCCACATCTGTCTGAAGAAGGGTTTCGACCTGAAACGTCACCTATTCCTTTGCTCCATAGATGCTGCTTCACCCACTGAGTTTAGCCAGCATTTTTGTCTACCTTCTTCAGGCTGGTAGTGAGTTTGGGTGAGAAAATGATGTTGTCTGGCACATTTGAGTTCCTCCAGCGGTTTTTCTTTTTTTGCCCAAGATTCCAGCATCTGCAGTCTCTTGTATCTCCATCCTTAGTTTTTCCTTTCCCCACAAATGCTTCCTGACTGCTTAGTGTTTCCAGGAATTTCAGTTTTGTTTACATTTTAAGGATCATCTCCAATCTTTTTAGATTCTACCAATATTTGACCCAACAGGACAAGCATTCACCAATGAACTCCTAGCTGACTTCCATTGTGAAATGTTTGCACTCTCTACTTGGACAAGTTAAAAAAAAAATGTTTAGGAAACCATTAGCATACAGAATTCAATTTAAGCAATGATATGCATAACAAGTCATCGAGAATAATTTTGGGAGGTTTGTACTGTCTCAGCATTCCTGAAGTTGGAGGCACACTCTTAATTACATTGATCCAGGCAGGGTACAGCTTCAGTGTCAGTGAGAATTAACCCTGCAATATTTGTTGCAGGTCAAGGTGAAAGGAAACATCACAATAGAGGATTATCAGAATGGTTTGCTGACTTGGGTGAATTGCTGTGCCCTTTCTGTGTAGGAAGTAGTTTTATGTTTGGACGAGCAATCAAAAAGGAATAGTTAAGATCTTATTTTTTACTAAATCAAGCAATTGCCTTTCTGTCACTTTATCTTGAGTGACTCTTGGAGGGAAAGAGTTGCTGAGCTGGACATTGAGTTAAAAATTACCTTTTTAAAAGGTTTCGAGTCACTGCTCCAGCATGCAGTGCAATTAAATCAATTATTTTGGCTTGATATCTGAGACTATCAATAGTGCGATAATGTCATTGCACAACATAGTGTAAGAATTAATGATTGCTTTTTCCCTCTTTATTGTGTTTGTTTCTAACCCTGTTTTGTCTCCGCTGAATTAATACCAAGAAATAATTTGCCGTGCAACAATCACGATGCAATAATTTTGTACATTGCCCAAATTTAAAGGGCCAGTGGACAACTTGAACTGCCTTTTGTGTATTATTTAACAGAGGGGGTGGAACAAGGGTGCTTTCATTTAAAAGTATGTACTTTCTTGCCTGCCCACTACACACCTTTTCCCAATCTTGGCCAGTGTTCCTCTGGCTAGCTTTACAAGGATACCAGTTCTCAAAGGTTAACCTGACCTGATGGTGGAAGTGAATTTTCAACTGGTGTAATGTCCGTGTTTTTTTAATGAGGATGTGACTGCACCTAGTATTCGACTCTCAACAAATTCCTAATCTAAATTACCTGCTTAAAGCTGTCTCAATTCTGTTAAACACTGGAATTCTTTGTCGGTTTTTTTGCATGAGCGAATTAAGTAACTGTTGCAGAATGTACTGTGCTCCTTAAAAAAATCTCCCGAGACGTGTTCTCTTGATATATTGTCATTACCGATGCAAAAGATCACCCCACCTTTCAATCCGTCTGAACCATGGGGGAGGTGGTGAAGTAAAACCTCTGTTCAGCCAACAGGGGCTGTCCATCATACCTACATTTAATTTAGATTAGAGATACAGCACGGAAACAGGCCCTTTGGCCCACCGAATCTGTGCCGGCAGCGATCTCCGCACACCAACATTCCATCTTTGATGTTGCAATATTTTGTCGTCCAATCAGATCAACAGGTCTAAACTTTATGGCCACTTCCATATTTTGACAGGAAAGGATGAAGGTTCTATTTATTTGTCTAATGAACTGGCTTAGCATCTGTTTAAATATATCTATATCTCCTTCCTTTTTCATGTTTCTATAATTGAGCACTAGTTTTCATTGAATGTACTTGTTTGATTCTTAAGTCCATCTTTTACTCTTGCCTATTTGTTTCTACACGCGATTTGAACTACTCTCTGATTACGCCGACCAATGATTGTACACTAGTACTATCCTATACACTAGGGACAATGTACAATATTACCAAAGTCAATTAACCTACAAACCTGTACGTCTTCGGAGTATGGGAGGAAACATGCGCACTGGAGAAAACCCACACAGACACAGGGAGAACTTAAAGCTCCGTAACAACAGCACCCATGGTAGGGAACGAACTCTGGTCACTGTCGCTGTAAGTCTGAAACTCTACTGCTATGCCACTGTGCTCCCCTTGAGTTTGTATTGCTACTTGCTTGTAATGCATATAAATGACTTGGATGGGAACATGGATGGTATAATTTAGGATGTCCACAAACTATTGTAGATAGTGAAGTAGGATATAGCAGGATATAAATCGGGAGGGAGGTTGGGTGCAGTTGTGGCAATTATACAAAATATTAACCATATAACTATATAACAATTACAGCACGGAAACAGGCCATCTCGGCCCTTCAAGTCCGTGCCGAACAACTTTTTTCTCTTAGTCCCACCTGCCTGCACTCATACCATAACCCTCCATACCCTTCTCATCCATATGCCTATCCAATTTATTTTTAAATGATACCAACGAACCTGCCGCCACCACTTCCACTGGAAGCTCATTCCACACCGCTACCACTCTCTGAGTAAAGAAGTTCCCCCTCATGTTACCCCTAAACCTCTGTCCCTTAATTCTAAAGTCATGTCCTCGTGTTTGAATCTTCCTTATTCTCAAAGGGAAAAGCTTGTCCACATTAACTCTGTCTATCCCTCTCATCATTTTAAAGACCTCTATCAAGTCCCCCCTTAACCTTCTGCGCTCCAGAGAATAAAGACCTAACTTATTTAACCTATCTCTGTAACTTAGCTGTTGAAACCCAGGCAACATTCTAGTAAATCTCCTCTGTACCCTCTCTATTTTGTTGACATCCTTCATATAATTGGGTGACCAAAACTGCACACCATACTCCAGATTTGGTCTCACCAACGCCTTGTACAATTTTAACATTACATCCCAGCTTCTATACTCAATGCTCTGATTTATAAAGGCTAGCATACCAAAAGCTTTCTTTACCACCCTATCTATATGAGATTCCACCTTCAAGGAACTATGCACGGTTATTCCCAGATCCCTCTGTTCAACTGTATTCTTCAATTCCCTACCGTTTACCATGTACGTCCTATTTTGATTTGTCCTGCCAAGGTGTAGCACCTCACATTTATCAGCATTAAACTCCATCTGCCATCTTTCAGCCCATTTTTCCAACCTTTCAGCCCATTTTTCCAACCTTTCAGCCCATTTTTCCAACAATATTGCTTGGGCAACGTGTGTAACATTGGGTACAGTTTTGGCTGAAAGACTACAGGAAGGATGTAGCAGCAGTAGAGAACGAAGAAGCTGTTAGAGAAAGATTGGATAGGCTGGGTTTATTCTCACTGAAATGTCAGAGGTTGAGGGGTGAAATTTGTGAGGGGCAAAGATGGGCGAGAAGATGATCAGGATCTTTCTCCGGGCAGGGGAGTCTAGAACTAATGAGCTTGTGTTTAGATGAGAGGGGTGATACTTAAAGGAAATCTGAGAGGTATGAGTTTCACATAGATGGTGGAAGATATCTGGAACGAGCTACTAAAAGAGGAGGGGGAGGCAGATATAATTACAATCTTTAAAATGTGTTTGAATAGAAACATAGAAAATAGGTGCTGGAGGAGACCATTCAGCCCTTCGAGCCAGCACCGCCATTCATTGTGATCATGGCTGATCGTCCCCTATCAATAATCCGTGCCTGCCTTCTCCCCATATCCCTTGATTCCACTAGCTCCACAAGCTCTATCTAACTCTCTCTTAAATCCATCCAGTGATTTGGCCTCCACTGCCCTTTGTGGCAGGGAATTCCATAAATTCACAACTCTCTGGGTGAAAAAGTTTTTTCTCACCTCAGTCTCAAATGATCTCCCCTTTATTCTAAGACTGTGGCCCAAAACTGTACGTAATACTCCAGATGTGGTCTCACCAGAGCCGTATACAACTGCAGAAGAACCTCTTTACTCCTATACTGAAATCCTCTTGTTATGAAGGCCAACATTCCATTAGCTTTCTTCACTGCCTGCTGTACCTGCACGCCAACTTTCAAGCACAAGGACACCCAGGTCAGCAGTACCTCCCCCTTACCTAACCTAACCCCACTGAGATAATTGCCCCCTTGTTTTTGCCACCAAAGTGGATAACCTCGCATTTATCAATATTATACTGCATCTAACACGCATCTGCCCACTCACTCAACTTGTCCAGGTCACCCTGCAACCTCCTAACATACTCTTCACAGTTCACACTGCCACCCAGCTTTGTGTCATCCGCAAACTTGCTAGTGTTGCTCCAAATTCCCTCTTCCAAATCATTAATATATATGGTAAACACTTGCGGCACTCCACTCGCCACTGCCTTCCATTCTGAAAAGGGCCTGTTCACTCCTACTCTTTGCTTCCGGTCTGCCAACCAATTTTCTATCCATGTCAACACCCTACCCCCAATACCATGTGCTCCAATTTTAGTCACCAGTCTCCCATGCAGGACCTTATCAAAGGCTTTCTGAAAGTCTAGATACACTACATCCACTGGCATCCCTTCATCCATTTTACTTGTCACATAGAATCATAGAAAATAGGTGCAGGAGTAGGCCATTCGGCCCTTCGAGCCTGCACCGCCGTTCAATATGATCATGGCTGATCATCCAACTCGGTATCCTGTACCTGCCTTCTCTCCATAGCCCCTGATCCCTTTAGTCACAAGGGCCACATCTAACTCCCTCTTAAATATAGCCAATGAACTGGCCTCAACTACCTTCTGTGGCAGAGAATTCCACTGATTCACCACTTTCTGTGTGAAAAACATCCTAAATAAATTCCAGAAGATTAATCAAGCATGATTTCCCTTTCATAAATCCATGCTGACTTGGACTAATCCTTTTACTGCTATCCAAATACCCCATTATTACCTCTATAATAATTGACTCCAGCATCTTTCCCACCACTGTCAGGCTAACTGGTCTGTAATTCCCCGTTTTCTTTCTCGCTCCTTTCTTGAAAAGTGGGATAACATTAGGCTATCCTCCAATCTACAGGAACTCATCGTGAATCTATTGAACATTGGAAAATGATCACCAATGCATCCACTATTTCTAGAGCCACCTCCCTGAGGACTGTGGGATGCAGACCATCAGGCCCAGGGGATTTATCATCCTTCAGTCCCATTAGCCTACCCAATACAATTTTGATTCTATTGTGGGGGAACGTTTGTGTTGAACTCTATAATGTGTGTCAATCTTTCTTTTTTTAATCTTTTTCTATGGATGTATGGAAATGTATTATTTATTTTATGTAAAACACTTTGGTTCCAATGCGTTGATTTAAAACGTGCTATATAAATGAAACTTACTTGCTTACTAATACTATTTCTTGCCTAATGAAAATTTATTTCAGTTCCTCTACCCCCTTAGATCCTCTGTCCTCCAGTACATCTGGGAGATTGTTTGTGTCTTCCTTAGTGAAGACAGATCCGAAGTACCTATTCAACTCTTCTGCCATTTCCTTGTTGGCCACAAAAAATTTCACCTGTGTCTGCCTTCAAGGGACCCACATTTGACTTTGCTACTCTTTTTCCTTAACATATCTAAAGAAGCTTTTACTGTCGGTTACACAAAAAGCTGGAGAAACTCAGCGGGTGCAGCAGCATCTAAGGAGCGAAGGAGATGGGCGACGTTTCGGGTCGAGACCCTTCTTCAGACTCCTTCGCTCCTTAGATGCTGCTGCACCCGCTGAGTTTCTCCAGCTTTTTGTGTAACCCTCGATTCTCCAGCATCTGCAGTTCCTTCTTTAAAGTTTTTACTGTCCTTCTTTATATTCCTGGCCAGCTTCCCCTCGTACTTCACATTTTCAGCCCGTATTGCCTGTTTTGTTTCCTTCTGTTGTCCTATGAAAGTTTCCCAATACTCTGGCTTCCGGCTACTCTTTGCTGTGTCATACATCTTTTCTTTTAGTTTTACTCTATCCCTGACTTCTCTTGTCAGCCACATTCTACTCCCCTTAGAATCTTTGCTTCCTTTTTGGAATGAAATGATCCTGCGTCTTCCGCATTATGCCCAGAAATTCCTGCCATTGCTGTTCCACCGTCTTTCCTGCTAGGATCCCTTTCCAGTCTACCTTGGCCAGCTCCCCTCTCATGCCTTCATAGTCCCCTTTGTTCAACTGCATCACTGCCACTTCCGATTTAACATTCTCCTTCTCAATAAGGAAGGCATAGAGGGATAAGGACCTATTAGAGTATACCATGAGAACAATTTTACTTGAATGAGTGAAAACGAAATTCAAAACACTGTATTGTCATTGTGAGGTGAGCCTAGATGTTTTAATTGTGTTAAACTTCAGAAGTGTTAAAAAAATGTGGCTTCAGAATCGACAGTGGGTCTGGGGAGGAATAGCAGTTGTTGCCATGATCCTGCTTTAGGGTTGGAGGGGTTGATATTCCGAAAGAGGTAGATGAGGTTTGGAATTGCTAGTGTAGGGATTGGAGGATTGAAGATCTGTGGCCTTTGTTCAACTGGAAGACCAGGAGTAGTTGGGTATGGAGTGCAGCATGAAGGATAAACATTTGGACATTGGGGTTCTAGCCAGACACTGGACTTCAAGGACCTTATCTCAGGATTGTCCCTAGACGGTCTCTTGGTGAATGTGGCCTAATTTAGTTTTAGATTAGAGATGCAGCATGGAAACGAGCCCTTGGGTCTGGTGGGCCACCAAATCCACACCAACCAGCGATTGCCGATACACTACTTCTATTCCACACACTAGTGATAATTTACGGCAGCCAATTAACCTACAATTCTGCACTTTCAGTTTAGTTTAAAGATACAGCGTGGAAACATGCCCTTCGGCCCACGAAGTCCGCACCAATTAGCGATCCCTGCACAGTAACACTATCATACACACGCTAGAGACAATTTACACATGCACCAAGTCAATTAACCTACATACCTACATAACCTACATGTAAAGCAGCAACTCTACCGTTGCGCCACAGTGGCCGCCCACGTCTTTGGAATGTGGGAAGAAACCGGAGAAACCCCGGGCAGGTACAGGGAAAACATACAAACTCTGTGCAGACGGCACCTGTAATCAGGATTGAACCCGGGTCTCTTGTGCTATAAGGCAGCAACTCTACCACTGCTGCTCTAATTTCTTTATCATAATGTTCCAAATGGCATGTTGAATAGCTATTCAAGAACGTTGTTTGGAGTCTGAAGAAGGTTTAGCAAGCCAATTAAAAAGTGATCACAAATCCAGTTCTCTTTTTGGTCAGTACATGTATTTGGCCATGTAACAATGAAATAATGCCTATGAATCTAGACTTTGGCTTCTAGACCATCATATGTTGCTCTTTTAAATAACTTTTATTGACGGCTCGAGAGGAGAGGCATTTTTATATTTTGCAAGGTTCCATGGTCACCTATGTTTATAGGTGGGCACACATTGTATGTCCTGTTTCTCTTAACGTTCCATTCTTCATTCTAACCTTTACACATTGTTTACAGTTTGCATCTACTAATTTATTGTAACGGTTGTGTAAGTATTGAGATTTTATCAGACCCATTAATAGTATTTATGGCTATTTCATTATAATATATTGATGTCTTAGTAAGGACTCAAATATGTAGCAATTTCATTACCCGCATCTTCTCACTTTTATTTTGTAACAATGAAAAGTTCTTGTTTAAGAAAAACTGGTGTAGGATGTAATTTTAATGTAATTAAATATAAATATTCAAAAATGTGTCATAATGATAGTCTCTTCTTTCATTCCCAATTCGATAAAGAATTCTAAAATGTTGGACTTTTTGTAGGAAAGCTATATGGAAGAGGCTCCACTGATGACAAAGGACCAGTGTTGGCATGGCTAAACTGTATTGAAGCTCTTCAAAAATTAAAGCAGGTAATAAGGTCTATAGTGTTTGACTCTGGATGTGCTGTCATACTTTATCTCTGCAAGGCAAAGAACAATTAAAAGATTTATGCTTACAGCAGCCATTCCTTGCAATTGCTGAATGAGTAATTTCAGCTGATGCATGCATCTGACTTTGACCTTCCTGCAGGACATTCCAGTTAATATCAAGTTCTGCTTGGAAGGAATGGAGGAGTCTGGGTCAGAAGGTCTTGATGACTTGGTCAATGGCCGCAAAGACACATTCTTCAAGGGAGTGGATTTCGTCTGTATTTCCGATAACTACTGGCTTGGCAAGAAGAAACCCTGTATAACATATGGCCTCCGTGGGATCAGCTACTTCTTACTGGAGGTACATCTTCTAATTTTTCTTTTTGCTTCACGTATATTCTGCATGTTCAAGTGGTTTTATTTAATTTATCAGCTGTTCAGGGTTAACTATGCTGCTTGGAGTCAAAGTTGCTTTAAAAAGATCACTACAACATTTAAATTCCATGTGCAGTATATGATAGAACATTAAGTGTAAAACCTTATGAGAATAATCCCAGGGATGATTGGGTTAACGTGTGATGAGCATTTGACAGCTCGGGGCCTGTACTCGCTGGAGTTGAAAAGGATACGGGGGGGGGGGGGGGAGAATCTCTGAGAAACATACGGTACAATGAAAGACCTGGATAGAGTGGGTAGATAACATATTTTTACCAGTGGGAGATTCTAGGACTAGAGGACTCAGCCTCTGAATAAAAGGATGTACCTTTAGAAAAGGGGTAAAGAGATATTTCTTTAGTCAGAGGGCGGTAAATCTGTGGAATTCATTGCCACAGGCTGCTGTGGAGGCCAAATCATTGGATATTTTTAAAGTGGATATTAGCAGGTTTTTGATGGGTTAGGGTGTCAATGGGGTTGAGAAGGAATGATAGATCAGCCATGATTTGATGGCAGAGTAGACTCCATGGGCCAAATAGTCTAATTCTGCACCTTTGAGTTCCACCTGAAAATGTTGGAAATCCTTGGATCAGGCAGGATTTGCGAAAAGAGAGAGTGAAAGATAGTATTTCAAATTGACGAACAGATTTTGAAACTGCAGATTTGCATTTCTGAGAAAATACACAGGAGAAAGAAGCAGGTGGGGAAAAGAAGGAACCACCTGGGTCAGTGGTTGGACAAAGGCCAAAATGATTTGATTCAAGCACAAGATCCCAAGGAATCATTGCACAATTAATATGGAGGGAATGATTCTTGTGGAAAAATCTGGAGCTAGTGTCTCTCTCTCTCTCTAGTTGGCAATACACTTAAGTGGAGAGAGATTATTGTCAGACAGATGGGAATGTCACAAATAGAACGCTCATCATCTCACTGAATTTCAGACTCGAGGGGCTAAATGGCCTCCCCTTTGTTCCTGTGGATATCTTGTACGAAAGTAAAGTGTTAACATGTCATGATTCCAACATCTAGGTTGAATGCTCAGATAAGGATCTGCACTCTGGTGTGTTTGGTGGTACAGTGCATGAAGCAATGACTGATCTGATTTATTTGCTGGGTAAGAACTTATTGCACACTCCTAGATTATTATGAATGAGATGGGGTGAGGTAAATCAATTTAATTTTGTTATTAATGGGGCAAATCTTGTAAAAGGCTCAAAGTAAATTAAGCCAGCTAAGAGCCTATTTCCTGTAATGCACTTTAATAATGTATACATAACTAAAGCTCTGTTCTTGTGCTCTTCCGGTTCGCGCGATTTTTCCACTTTGTGCAAAAATGGTATGTGATAGCGCTATGATTTTTCGCCTGATCACGCGACGTTCTCCTGTGCTGCGAGTGCGCCAAGTTTGTTCCGATCGGTGCTCTATTGTAAAAGTTAGCGAGGTTTAAAAATCGTAAAAACCGCACGTGTGCAGATCGATCTCCTCTCCTGCCAGTCAGCGCCACGTGGATTGGTCGCTTCTCCTGTTACTCCCCGGGACGGTCATCCCCTTCCTGGCGGAGGAGAGTGTCGAGCGCCCGCTGTGTCTCAAATGCACCGCCACGCAATGCCGCGCAGATCCAGCCCTTCTTTCCCTCTGGTCCCCTTCCCTGGCTCCTGCCCCCCTCCCCCATGATACCCCGCTCTCACCCATGTCTCATCCCCGTCTTCCCTCTGAGCTCTCCCCCCAACCCCACACACACCCCGGCCTTACACGCCGGCGTGGTAGTAACTGCTGGTGCTTCCGGGCCGATCCGATGCCTGGCTCTGAGGGCGCTGATGGCTGATGCTCCTCTAGGGAGAGGAGCGGCAATCTCGAGATCATGGGGAGGGAGAGTGGGAGAGGAGAGGGGATAGAGGGAGAGGAGTGGAGTAGGGAGGGGAGAGAAGTTAGGGAGGGACTGACTGACTGAGGCTAGGGGAAAGGTGAGGGAGGGACTTGGGGAGGGTAGGCGGAGAGAGAGGAGGTGAGGCGGGGGAGTAGGTGGAATAGCGGGAGAGGAAGGGGGGGGGAGTAGAGAAGTTTGGGAGGTAGGTAGTGGGGAATAGAGGTAGATGAGGGCAGTGGGGGAGGTGAGGAGGGATAGTGGGGGGATAGGTGGAGGTGAGGAGTAGGGGATAGGAGGGGGGTAGGGAGGTGAGAGGAGTTATGGAGGGAGGGAGTGACAGGATAGCTGAAAGGAGAGGGATAGAAATGTGAGGGAGGGATTCAGGGAGAGGGGAAAGAAGAGGGAGGGTGAAGAGGAGGGGGAGAGTGCTGGGGATGAGGGGAAATGAGGTGCACCTGTGCAGTTGGGGGCTATGGGTGAGTGGTGGAATATTGTGTTGGGGACCAAGCCTCCTGTGTGACAGGGACCCAACGGGTCCCACTTAGCCTAGTGTGCTTTATTTACAAAACAATCTTCCATTTTATTTCCACGTACAAAGAGGATGTTTTCAATAGTCAGTCACACAGCAGGAAAGAGGCCCTTCAGCCCAACTCATCCATGCTGACCAAGATGCTCATATGGGCTTGTCCCATTTGCCAGCATTTGACTCCTATCCCTGAGGTCATAGGGATAGAGGTATAGCAGGTGATGCTTTTATATCCATGAAGTTGAGGGGAAGCCCTTGCCATCCTCTTGGGAGAGATGTTTAAGTTGAAACATTGTCAATAATAGAACTGAAATGTGCAAATTATAATGTGCGTGCCTACACACTTATCTGAATCACTTCAATGAGGGAAAGTTATATTTGCACCTGTGACTTTCTCTATAAACATTTTGCTTGCATTCATGAATTTATAGTACTGAGTTCAAAGAAGGGAATATTTCCTGTACGTAAACCTGCATGTGCAATCTAGATTATCAACGTTATCATTTTATGATTATCACTGTTTGAAACGGTGTAAATCAGCTATGTTATAGATTCCAAAGAATCTTCAAATTCAATATTGGAACCTGTTTATTTGGTTCTTTTTACTAATTGTACAAATATTACAACTTAAAATCTTTTTTCAATCAGGCAAGTTGGTGGACAGAAAGGGAAAGATCCTTATTCCTGGTATTGATAAATCAGTGGCACCACTTACGGAAGAGGAGAAGAAATTGTATGAGAAAATAGACTTTGATATTGAAGACTACTGTAAGGATGTGGGTGCCAATCAGCTGTTGCACACCACAAAGGTACGTTTATAATGTAACCAAACTCTTGATTCAGTGGATTGTTCTGTGTTGTGTTTATAATGTAAATGGAATGCCCCCATTATTGACAATTTTTCAGAATTGCATCTTTGTTCCCTTTGGGTCAATTTGCTGCACAAGAATTTGACGGCAACTGAAATTACAGTTGTGTCCATAATTATACGGCTTAAATGTGTTTATATTGGCGTGGATTTGATGGTGGTGAGCAACATAACATTCATTACTCTGGCACTTGTTAGTTCTGCTAGAGGAAGATATTCCATTTATGTTTGTAATTATCAGTGACTCACTTCTGTGCAGAATATTTATGCACGAACTGGGAAAACATGATGCTTTTGATGAACTGGGAAGACAGTATGCTTTTGCATAACCAATCCAGATGAAGGATCTGTACTGAGAAATTTACTGGTTCAGATTCTTTGTCTGAATTTAGATGCATTTCCAACTCTAATTACTTTGCTAGAGCCAAATACGGAGAAGAAAATAAACAGCCCAGGAGATTAGTGCAAACGGAAATGTAAATTCAAGTTTTTAAATGTATTTATGGAATAGGCTTTTCCCATTGGAGCAGATTATTCCAGATTCCAATGCTGCTGTGAGAATGGTTGGAACAGAACTTCTTGTCTTGCCTTTGAGCATTTGCTGGTGGTTTTAAATTGGGTTTTATATGCACTGATAGGTTAATCTTTTTTGTTTACTCTATTAAAATTGTTACTTGTCCCACATTGGATGACATTTAAATAAAAGCGCATCTTGAGTTTAAACTGTGCAATGGAACAAAAATCGAAAATGAACACTGTCAGTAGGGGCAGCACAGAGTTAGAGTTGTTGCCTTATAGCACCAGACACATGGGTTCGATCCTGACTACCAGTGCTTGTCTGGATGGAATTTGTACAGTCGCCCTGTGACCTGTGTGGTTTTTCACTGGGATCTCTCTGTTTGTATGCAATCCATTACAAAGTCAAGAGTGAACCATCAGTCTTTTATTAAGATATAAAGGAGAGAGACAACCATACACAGCCGTGCATTTCAAAATCAGCTATGTTCTGACCTCAGCAAATGTCTCTTGCAAATTAATTGGCATGTTGACGCTAAATCAAATTATGATGAAAGACTGAACAAGTTGTGTCTAATGATAGAAACATGAATTTTGGTGAACTTTTGCAATTCTTCCATGCATTGGTTTTCACTTTATTTAAGCTGTTTTTATTCAAAACATATTTTGCTTCCAGGAACAAATTCTGATGCACCGATGGAGATATCCATCCTTGTCATTGCATGGAATTGAAGGGGCTTTTGCTGGTACAGGAGCTAAAACTGTCATTCCCAGGAAAGTTATTGGCAAGTTTTCTATTCGATTGGTGCCCAACATGGATCCAGAAGCGGTTCAGAAGCAGGTATTGAGCACTTGTTGGAAAGGCAGTAGATAATGGGGCAATAAGGGCAGTATGTCCCACCACCTTGGACTTTGATACATTTGTGCATCTACTTGGATCCTGTACACCCTCAAGCAATCAAGTTGATTTTGTATTCTTCACCTAATTATCTATACTACTTAATTCCTGCTATATTGTAGAGACCCAATAAAATGTCACAATAAATATTCAGTAAAAGTTCACAATCGCTAAATACGCTGCAGGCCACTGATGTTAACGTTGGGCATTAATCGTTAATTTTGGGGCTGTGATCAAGATGATAAAAATTGTTTGAGTCGCAGACCTTTACATTCACTGCCAAGTAACTATGAAAAACAAAAAACCAATTGCATCAAGACTTTTAGCTCTTAAAATGTATTCCTAAGAATAATGGACTAATCGGTTAAACCCAACACTGGATGGTTGTTAGGAAAGTAATTCCTATTATTTTCAATGTATTATTACATACCTACAAAACGCCTAACATTCAGATACAACTGTTCTAGCTAAAATACAGATATAACTAACGATGCACAACAGCAACAATGGATTGTTCACTTCCTTTCTCCTAAAAAGCTAACTCGGTCACTCTATCAGATTTTAAAACTGATATCCATATCAAATTTACAGTACCATTACAGCTGAAATTTGTAAAGACTTAAATTGGGTAATTCTGATTGCTTAATGCTTTGAAAGAATGAGCAATTTGTAATTAAGTTGTTTGGCTCTCACAAAACACATCCGAGCTAATAAATTACTTTGGAAGTATAGTCACTTGATGGACTATTGGGTCACACTATCAGCAATCAAGTGAATGTTTTTTATTGCTTAATGATAAATTGCATTTGGAAATATTTTGGCAGTGATGATATGAAATAATTGTATGCTTTCCTCCGTTTCTCTTGTTAACTTTCACTGGGTAACAATGTGAACCAGCTTAGTGCAAATATTCTATCAATAAGTCGCAAAGGGAATGTATTTCTTTTGTACATATGAAATTCCACTTCTCTGGCTCCTATCAATTGTTTTAAAATCTCTCTTCATTTGACAATTGGTCTTTTTAGGTTGTGGATTACGTCCAAAAGGTGTTTTCTGAGTATGGAAGCCCAAACAAAATGAAGGTGTACATGAGTCATGGTTGCAAGGCCTGGCTAGCAGACTGCAACCACCCACACTACACAGCTGGCAGGAATGCAATGAAAAGAGGTTAGTGGTAGGAATTGCAATAAAATACTGAATTCCATTGTTACAGCCACCATAAAAATATTGATACTTTCCTGCAATTAAAGTTTTATGAACTTCCCTGTTTCTCTTCTCCCCCCCCCCCCCCAACTTGATTTTTGTACATTGTAGTTATACTTTTGAAATTCTTCACCAAGATTTGCCTGCAAAACCCATTAAAGTTCCAGCTAACTGTTCAGCTCTGTTCAGCTCTCAATCGGTGTGGATTGTTAATTTGTGCAAATGGACAAAGGAGTCGGGCAGAATTGGTCACTTAGTCATTCAAACCTGCTCTACCAGCACTACGGTTGTGGCTAATCTGACAGTAACCTAGACTCCACACTTCTGTCCTGCTGTGATTTTTCACCTCTTCATTTGGAATCGATCTCTCTCTTAAAAATATTCAATGACTCGTCTTCTGCAGCCCTTTTGAAAGATCCACAAACCTTCAATAGACAATAGGTGCAGGAGTACAATTCTCCCGCTGATTTTCTCCAGCCTTTTGTGTACCCTCGATTCTCCAGCATCTGCAGTTCCTTCTTTAACACAGATGCAGGAGTACGCTATTTGGCCCTTCGAGCCAGCACCACCATTCAAGGTGATCATGGCTGATCATCCACAATCCGTACCCCGTTCCTGCCTTCTCCCCATATCCCCTGATTCCGCTATCTTTAAGAGCCCTATCTAGCTCTCTCTTGAAAGTATCCAGAGAACCAGCCTCCACCGCCCTCTGAGGCAGAGAATTCCTCAGACTCACAACACTCTGTGAGAAAAAGTGTTTCCGCGACACTTTCTCTGTTTCACTGACACTTTATCTGTTTTGGTCCTGTAAATGAATGAAAGGGAAGTCTGAGGTCATTGAATTGAGAGAACTTTGTGAAGAGTATATTTCCAATAAATAAGAACTCTATTCCGTACAAGATATTGACTGCATTCCCAGGATAATTGTTGGATGTCGCTAGATGTTCATAATGATATAGCTATCCTTTGGGCTAGTTATATTAATAGTTTAGCAATTTAAGGGTTTTACAAAAATAATCTGCTGGGTTTCCTGGATTTCAAGTGCGGATCTTGAGGAGCCTCCAGTAAGTGATGTTCTGTGCCAAAGGTTTTCCCAGCTATTGATCAAACAAATAATTGGAAATGTGCAGGTGAGGTTATAAGGAAGCGGGCAATCCTCATTCATATAATGAAGCTGTTGAAACTGAGTAGCAAACAGATTATCAAGAATTGGTATTCATTTATTATTAGGTGCTGAGATACAGTGGAAAAGCATTGTTTTACATAGAAACATGGAAACATAGAAAAATAGGTGCAGGAGTAGGCCATTCGGCCCTTCGAGCATGCACCTCCATTCAATATGATCATGGCTGATCATCCAACTCAGTATCCCGTACCTTCTTTCCATACCCCCTGATCCCTTTAGCCACAAGAGGACCATCCAACTCCCTCTTGAATATTGCCAATGAACTGGCCTCAACTACCTTCTGTGGCAGGGAATTCCAGAGACTCACCACTCTCTGTGTAAAGAATGTTTTCCTCATCTCGGTCCTAAAGGAATTCCCCCTTATCCTTAGACTGTGACCCCTTGTTCAGGACTCCCCCAACATCGGGAACAATCTTCCTGCATCTAGCTTGTCCAACCCCTTAAGAATTGTGTAAGTTTCTATAAGATCCCCCCTCAATCTTCTAAATTCCAGTGAGTACAAGCCGAGTCTATCCAGTCTTTCTTCATATGAAAGTCCCAACATCCCAGGAATCAGTCTGGTGAACCTTCTCTGAACCCCCTCTATGGCAAGAATGTCTTTCCTCAGATTTGGAGACCAAAATTGTACGCAGTACTCCAGGTGTGGTCTCACCAAAACCCTGTACAACTGCAGTAGAACCTCCCTGCTCCTATACTCAAATCCTTTCGCTATGAATGATAACATACCATTTGCTTTCTTCACTGCCTGCTGCACCTGCATGCCTACTTTCAATGACTGGTGTACCATGACACCCAGGTCTCGTTGCATCTCCCCTTTTCCTAATCTGCCACCATTCAAGTAATAGTCTACCCTTATGTTTTTGCCACCAAAGTGGATAACCTCAAATTTATCCACATTATACTGCATCTGCCCATTCACTCAGCCTATCCAAATCACCCTGTAGCCTCCTAGCATCCTCCTCACACCTAACTATACCCCCCAGCTTGGTGTCATCTGCAAATTTGGAGATGTTGCATTCAATTCCCTCATCCAAATCATCAATGTATATTGTAAATAGCTGGGGTCCCAGCACTGAGCATTGCGGTACCCCACTACTCACTGCCTGCCATTCTGAAAAGGACCCTACTCCTACCCTTTGCTTCCTGTCTGCCAGCCAGTTCTCTATCCACATCAATATTGAACCACCAATACCGTGTGCTTTAAGTTTATATACTAATCTCTTATGTGGGACCTTGTCGAAAGCCTTCTGAAAGTCCAGATATAACACATCTACTGGTTCTCCCTTATCCACTCTACTAATTACATCCTCGTAAAATTGTATAAGATTCGTCAGACATGCTTTACCTTTTGTAAATCCATGCTGACTTTGTGCAATGATTTCACTACTTTCCAAATGCGCTGCTATCCCATCTTTAATAACTGACTAGCAGTTTCCCCACTACCGACGTTAGACTAACTGGTCTGTAATTCCCCGCTTTCTCTCTCTCTCCTTTTTTAAAAAGTGGGGTTACATTAGCTATCCTCCAACCCTCAGGAACTACTCCAGAATCTAAGGAGTTTTGAAAATTTATCAATAATGCATTCACTATTTCCGTGGCTACCTCCTTTAGCACTCTGGGATGCAGACCATCTGGCCCTGGGGATTTATCAGCCTTTAATCCGTGCAATTTGCCCAACAGCACTTCCCGGCTAACCTGGATTTCACTCAGTTCCGCCACCTTATTTGACCTCCGGTCCACTGCTATTTCCGGCAGATTATTTATGTCTTCCTTAGTGAAGGCAGAACCAAAGTTGTTATTCAATTGGTCTGCCATGTCTTTGTTCCCCATGATCAATTCACCTGCTTCTGACTGCAAGCAACCAACATTTGTTCTAACTAGTCTCTTTCTCTTCACATATCTATAAAAACTTTTGCAGTCAGATTTTATGTTCCCTGCCAGTTTCCTTTTGTAATCTATTTTCCCTTTCCTAATTAAGCCCTTTGTCCTCCTCTGCTGGATTCTGAATTTCTCCCAGTCCTGTGGTAGGCTGCTTTTTTTGGCCAATTTGTATGCCTCATCTTTAGTTTTTATACTATCCCTGATTTCCCTCGTTATCCACGGATGCACCACCTACCCTGATTTATTCTTTTGCAATACTGGTATGAACGATTTTTGTACTTTATCCATGCAGTCTTTAAATACCTTTCATTGCACATCCAATGTCAACCCTTTAAGACTCACCTGCCAGTCTATCTTGGCCAATTCACGGCTCATACCTTCAAAGTTACCTTTGTTTAAGTTCAGAACCCTTGTTTCTAACTTAATTATGTCACACTCCATCCTAATGAAGAACTCAATCATGTTTTGTGTTTGTCCAAGTAAATTCTACCATACACTTATCAGAGCAAAAAAAGTAAACTTAGTACAGAAAATAGTGTTCCAGCTACAGAGTGAGTGCAGTTTAAAATGTGAGTGCCACAACGAGGTTTGTTATAAGAGCAGGGATACATCCTTGGCATATGAAAGATCTGTTCAAGCATCTGATCGCAGCGGGGAAGAAGCTGTTCTTGAATCTGGTGGTATGTGCTTTCAAAAATGTATCTTCTGCCCAAAGTAAGAGGGAAGAAGAATGGCCAGGGTATGAGTGGTTCTTTCTGTTGGTTGCTTTCCTGAGGCAGCATGAAGTATAGATGGCATGGGGAGAAGGCTGGTTTGTACAATGGACTGAGCTGCGTTCGCAATCCCCACAATGCTTGCATTCCTAAGCAGAACGGTTATAACACCAAGCTATGGTGCGTTTCAATAGGATGTGTCTGTAGAATCCTATACTTGTATACTACAAAAATATGGGAATGAAGTCAGTCAAAGTCAGACCGACTGACACTGATCTTCCTTCTGTAAAGTTGATGACATTGCTCTTGGCAGTGAGATGACATTTTATGAAAAGCCTCGAGAATATAAGTAAAAACTTTGGAGCATTGTTTTGGACTTTGAAATTTGTTTGATTTAGTGTTTTAATTGCACAAAATGCAAATCATTTTGTTTTAGTATTTGGAGTTGAACCTGATATGACCAGAGAAGGTGGCAGCATTCCAGTTACCTTGACATTCCAGGAAGCCACAGGAAAGACTGTTATGTTGCTGCCTATTGGAGCTTCAGATGACGGTGCTCACTCCCAGAATGAGAAGATCAACCGGTAAGGAAACGATTGCTTTTTAAGCATTGTCCTTGTAAAAAAATTAAGCTGACTTGCATGTTTTTAATTTGGTTGCTTAAATCAATTTAAAGAGGATAAATTAATTTGTGGTGAAGAATTGGCTGAACTACAAGGAAGAAGAGTTATTTCCAGTGTGTATTTAATTAGAAGGGACACGGACAAGATTTGGATGGAGGCTAACAGAGTTTGTGTGGTGCGTCAAGACCAGCACAGATCATTTGGGCTGAATTTTTCTTTTTATATAAACCCTTTATTTCATTACCACATTGCTCCATCTATAAACCACAGCATGGACATTCAGAGAATAACAGTTTCAATCACTTATCCAAATGCTATCATTTAGTTCCTCAAGGGTATTTTGGTGGTATTACATCCTATGAAAAGTTTAAACGCATGTTCAATAAAATTAGTATTATTTGCCTCAAAAGTGAAGTTGTGTGTAGTCTCTCGCAAGCCAATTTTTAATGCGGGTTAGACACAATGCTGGAGTAACTCAGCAGGACAGGCAGAGTCTCTGTAGAGAAGGAATAGAAACATAGAAATTAGGTGCAGGAGTAGGCCATTCGGCCCTTCGAGCCTGCACCGCCATTCAATATGATCATGGCTGATCTTCCAACTCCGTATCCTGTACCTGCCTTCTCTCCATACCCTCTGATCCCCTTAGCCACAAGGGCCACATCTAACTCCCTCTTAAATATAGCCAATGAACTGGCCTCAACTACCCTCTGTGGCAGAGCGTTCCAGAGCGTTTCACTCTCTGTGTGAAAAAAGTCCTTCTCATCTCGGTCCTAAAGGATTTCCCCCTTATCCTTAAGCCGTGACCCCTTGTCCTGGAATGGGTGACGTTTCGAGTAGAGACCCTTCTTCATATGGGTTCATCAATATCAAAGGTGGCAAGAAGAATTGGCAGCATTATGAATGTCGCAAGGGTACATTTATAGGGAATAGAAACCTAAGATGACTGTAATGAAAAACCTACAATTGGTCTCTGTGATTTGAGCCTGAACTTAGGAATGGAACAGGATAGGTTGGAAAATGGGAGATAATTACAAAAAATGAGGCAAGATGCTTTTCTTTGCACTCTCCTTCCAACAGAGGGCAGCAAAAGCATGCTTCAATGCCCTGTCATTTCAAGAGGAATGGAAAGGATGAAAGGAACTTAAAACTATTGCATGAGAATGTATCAGAATTTTAAAGTGAATGTTTTTGAATCTTGCATTGCTTTACTCTGGAAATTAGTATGTTTTAACCTGATCCAGGACTTGCGCCAACATAGAAGCATGGAAACATGAAAAAAATAGGTGCAGGAGTAGGCCAATCGAGCCAGCGCATTCAATATGATCATGGCTGATCATCTCGAATCATTACCCCTTTCCTGCTTTTTCCCCCCATATCCCTTGATTCCTTTAGCCCTAAGAGCTAAATCTAACTCTTGAAAGCATTTTTCAAGACAGTTTGAAAATAATTTGCATTTATTGTGTCATAGAGTGTGGAAACAGGCCCTTCGGCCCAAATTGCCCACACCGGCCAACATGTCCCGCTACACTAGTCCCACCTGCCTGCGCTTGGTCCACATCCTTCCAATTTGTCCTATCCATGTACCTGTCTAACTGTTTCTTAACGATTGGATAGGCCCAGCCTCAACTACCTCCTCTGGCAGCTTGTTCCATACACCCGCCACCCTTTATGTGAAAAAGTTACCCCTCAGATTCGTATTCAATCTTTTCCCGGTCACCTAGAACCTATGTCCTCTGCTCGTCGATTTCCCCCATTCTGGGCAAGACATCTATTCCTCTCATAATCTTATACACCTCTGTAAGATCACCCCTCATCCTCTTGTGCCCCAAGAAATAGAGACAGAGCCTACTCAACCTCTCCCTATAGCTCAGACCCTCTAATCCTCGCAACATTCTCGTAAATCTTCTCTGGACCCTTTCAACCTTGACAATATATTTCGTATAACATGGTGCTCAGAACTGAACTGGTGCTTCTTCTATAATAGAAACATAGAAAATAGGTACAGGAGTAGGCCATTCGGCCCTTCGAGCCTGCACCGCCATTCAATATGATCATGGCTGATCATCCAACTCAGTATCCCATAACTGCCTTCTCTCCATACCCACTGATCCCTTTCGCCACAAGGGTCACATCTAACTCCCTCTTAAATATAGCCAATGAACTGGCCTCAACTACCTTCTGTGGCAGAGAATTCCAGAGATTCACCACTCTGTGAAAAATGTTTTTCTCATCTCGGTCCGAAAAGACTTCCCCCTTATCCTTAAGCTGTGACCCCTTGTTCTGGACTTCCCCAACATTGGAAACAATCTTCCTGCATCTAGCCTGTCCAAAACCTTAAGAACTTTGTACGTTTCTATAAGATCCCCCCTCAATCTTCTAAGTTTTAGCGAGTGCAAGCCGAGTCTATCCAGTCTTTCTTCATATGAAAGTCCTGACATCCCAGGAATCAGTGGTGAACCTTCTCTGTACTCCCTCCATGGCAAGAATGTCTTTCCTCAGCTTAGGAATGTCTTTCCTCAGATTAATAATGTTTTTATTTTTAAAAAACTCCAAGCAGTTGGCTGAGTAGTAATCAAGTGATCACTTGAGGGGACACAGAGGGCCGATTTCATAGAATTCCTGTTTGAAACCCGGATGACTGAAGTTCAGGTTTTGGGTTGAATGTAAAAGGAAAAGCATAAGTGATAGACTGTTAGCTGGAGGGTTAGAAAAGAGAAGAAGGAAGCAATGTAAGTCTATTGTGGCATTTATTATGTTATGTTTTATTATTCCAACAGAAGCAACTATATTCAAGGCATCAAGGTGCTGGGCGCTTACTTCCATGAACTTTCCTCTTTGAAGTGACAACAGTCTGGATTAATAGAATTGCTGAAGTGCTTTCCAAAACTGCATCCAACAAGATTCCCTTTATCATAGTGTGCAGAGACATAGTGGGGAACAGTGGTGTATTGATAAAGTTAGATAGTTGTGTAATTAAAATGTAAATAATAAAGATCAGCTTTATTTCTTGATTGCAATGTTAATTTTTTATTTACTGTACAACCAATCCTTGTGGAGCATAAAACAATGTGATGACTTCTGCCTGGAAAGTTGGTGGGAGCAGATTCTACACTATCTTCCATAGAGCAATTGTATAAGTACTTAAAGCTAAAAAAAATGAAGGCCAGTGGGACTAATTAGGCAGCTCCCATCAAAAATTGGCTGAATGCCCTCTTCCTAAACTTTTCATTCTCTGCTTCAATAAAAATATAATTGAATCCAATAAGTGTGGCGATTAAATTTGTGTGTTAATTAAAATCGGTAAATTTCACAGCCTTTCATCAAAAACAAAATGAAGCTTATAACATTGTAAGTTAATAAAGTCTCCTCTGGCAAAGAGAATTTACCACTTCAATCCAGGCTGATCTGGAGGTGATTTTATTGGCAATGCTGATCTTTTAATTCCTATGGAAAGCTAAATGACGACTTGCAAGTATGGCCATATCTTGAAAATAAGAATGTATGCGCAAGTCAAATAGCTTACCAACAAATGCCCATGAGGAATGCTTCTACAGACAGCACATGAGGAATGCTTGTAAAGTTCGAACATGAGGAATGCCTGCACAGACAGCACATGGTACAGCTGTTGGTGATCTTTAAAGCATAGCCCTTTAGTTTTCAACACTGAGGAGGAGGATTTCCTTGAGTGTGTACGGGATGGTTTTTTAAGCCAATATGTAGAGAAACCAACTAGACGACAGGCCATCCTAGACTGGGTATTGTGTAATGAGGAAGGATTAGTTAGCAATCTTGTTGTCAAAGCCCCTTGGACAAAGGTGACCATAATATGGTAGAATTCTGCATTAAGATGGAGAGTGACACAGTTAATTCAGAGACGAGGATCCTGAACTTAAAGAAAGGAAACTTTGATGGTATGAGACTTGAATTGGCTAGGATAGACTGGCAAATTATACTTAAAGGGTTGATGGTGGAGATGCAATGGCAAAGATTTAAAGACCACAAGGATGAACTTCAAAAATTGTTCATCCCTGTCTGGCGAAAAAAATAGAACGGGGAAGGTGGCTCAACCGTGGCTAACGAGGAAAATCAAGCGTAGTGTTAAATCCAAGGGAAAGGCAGATACATTGGCCAGAGGAAGCAGCAAACCGCAGGACTGGGAGAAATTTAGAACTCAACAGAGGACAAATGGGTTAATTATGAGAGGGGGGGGGGGGGGTGAAGAGGATGGAAAAAAAGCTTTCGGGGAATATAAAAACTGACTCTTTGGTTGGCAGACAGGAAACATTTTCTTTAGATATGTAAAAAGGAAAAGATTAGTGAAGACAAATGTAAGTCCCTTACAATCAGAGACAGGTGAATTTATAATGGGAAACAAAGAAATGGCAGAACAGCTAAACAAGTACTTTGCTTCTGTTTTCATGAAGGAAGACACAATCTCCCAGAAATACTAGGGGACTGAGGATCTAGCGGGAGGGGGAAACTAAAGGGAATCCACATTAGACAGAAAATAGTGTTCGGTAAATTGTTAGAAACATAGAAATTAGGTGCAGGAGTAGGCCATTCGGCCCTTCGAGCCTGCACCGCCATTCAATATGATCATGGCTGATCATCCAACTCAGTATCCCGTACCTGCCTTCTCTCCATACCATCTGATCCGCTTAGCCACAAGGGCCACATCTAACTCCCTCTTAAATATAGCCAATGAACTGGCCTCAACTACCCTCTGTGGCAGAGAGTTCCAGAGACCCACCACTCTCTGTGTGAAAAAATTCCTTCTCATCTCGGTCCTAAAGGATTTCCCCCTTATCCTTAAGCTGTGACCCCTTGTCCTGGACCTCCCCAACATCGGGAACAATCTTCCTGCATCTAGCCTGTCCAACCCCTTAAGAATCTTGTAAGTTTCTATAAGATCCCCTCTCAATCTCCTAAATTCTAGAGAGTATAAACCGAGTCTATGCAGTCTTTGTTCATAAGACAGTCCTGACATCCCAGGAATCAGTCTGGTGAACCTTCGTTGCACTCCCTCTATGGCAATAATGTCCTTCCTCAGATTTGGAGACCAGAACTGTACGCAATACTCCAGGTGTGGCCTCACCAAGACCCTATACAACTGAAGTAGAACCTCCCTGCTCCTATACTCAAATCCTTTTAACCATATAACCATATAACAATTACAGCACGGAAACAGGCCATCTCGGCCCTTCAAGTCCGTGCCGAACAACTTTTTTTCCCTTAGTCCCACCTGCCTGCACTCATACCATAACCCTCCATACCCTTCTTATCCATATGCCTATCCAATTTATTTTTAAATGATACCAACGAACCTGCCGCCACCACTTCCACTGGAAGCTCATTCCACAACGCTACCACTCTCTGAGTAAAGAAGTTCCCCCTCATGTTACCCCAAACCTCTGTCCCTTAATTCTAAAGTCATGTCCTGTTGTTTGAATCTTCCCTATTCTCAAAGGGAAAAGCTTGTCCACATCAACTCTGTCTATCCCTCTCATCATTTTAAAGACCTCTATCAAGTCCCCCCTTAACCTTCTGCACTCCAGAGAATAAAGACCTAACTTATTCAACCTATCTCTGTAACTTAGCTGTTGAATCCCAGGCAACATTCTCGTAAATCTCCTCTGTACCCTCTCTATTTTGTTGACATCCTTCCTATAATTGGGCGACCAAAATTGTACAACATACTCCAGATTTGGTCTCACCAATGCCTTGTACAATTTTAACATTACATCCCAGCTTCTATACTCAATGCTCTGATTTATAAAGGCTAGCATACCAAAAGCTTTCTTTACCACCCTATCTATATGAGATTCCACCTTCAAGGAACTATGCACGGTTATTCCCAGATCCCTCTGTTCAACTGTATTCTTCAATTCCCTACCGTATACTATGTACGTCCTATTTTGATTTGTCCTGCCAAGGTGTAGCACCTCACATTTATCAGCCCATTTTTCCAACTGGCCTAAATCACTCTGTAGACTTTGGAAATCCTCTTCATTATCCACAACACCCCCTATCTTGGAATCATCTGCATACTTACTAATCCAATTTACCACCCCTTCATCCAGATCATTGATGTACATGACAAACAACAAAGGACCCAACACAGATCCCTGAGGCACCCCACTAGTCACCTGCCTCCAACCCGACAAACAGCCATCCACCATTACTCTCTGGCTTCTCCCATTCAGCCACTGTTGAATCCATCTTGCTATTGCTGCATTTATACCCAACAGTTGAACCTTCTTAACCAACCTTCCATGAGGAACCTTGTCAAAGGCCTTACTGAAGTCCATATAGACAACATCCACTGCTTTACACTCGTCAATTTTCCTAGTAACCTCTTCAAAAAATTCAAGAAGATTAGTCCAACATGACCTTCCAGGCATAAATCCATGTTGACTGTTCCTAATTAGACCCTCTTTATCCAGACACATATATATATTATCTCTAAGTATCTTTTCCATTAATTTGCCCACCACTGAAGTCAAACTAACCGGTCTATAATTGCTAGGTTTACTTTTAAAACCCTTTTTAAACAATGGAACAACATGCGCAGTACACCAATCCTCGGGGACTATTCCCATTTCTAATGACATTTGAAATATTTCTGTCATAGCCCCGGCTATTTCTACACTAACTTCCCTCAATGTCCTAGGGAATATCCTGTCAGGACCTGGAGACTTATCCACTTTTATATTTTTCAAAAGTGCCAGTACTTCTTTTACTTTGAAACTCATAGTATCCATAGCTACTCTACTAGTTTCCCTTACCTCACATAATTCAATATCCTTCTCCTTGGTGAATACCAAAGAAAAGAAATTGTTCAATATCTCCCCCATCTCTTTTGGCTCTGCAGATAGCTGTCCACTCGGTCTCTCCAATGGACAAATTTTATCCCTTGTTATCCTTTTGCTATTAATATAGCTGTAGAAACCCTTTGGATTTACTTTCACCTTACTTGCCAAAGCAACCTCATATCTTCTTTTAGCTTTTCTAATTTCTTTCTTAAGATTCTTTTTACATTCCTTATACTCCTCAAGCACCTCATTTACTTCATGCTGCCTATAATTATTGTAGATCTCCCTCTTTTTCCGAACAAGATGTCCAATTTCCCTTGAAAACCAGGGCTCTTTCCAATTTTTACTGGTTCCTTTCAACCGAACAGGAACATAAAGATTTTGTACTCTTAAAATTTCCTCTTTAAATGTCCTCCATTTCTCCTCTACATCTTTCCCATAAAACAAAATGTCCCAGTTCACTCCTTTTAAATCATCTCGCATCTCGTTAAAGTTAGCCTTTCTCCAATCAAAAATCTCAACCCTAGGCCCAGTTCTGTCCTTCTCCATAATTATATTGAAACTAATGGTATTGTGATCACTGGACTCGAAGTGCTCCCCTACGCATACCTCCGCCACCTGTCCCGTCTCATTTCCTAACAGGAGGTCCAGCACTGCCCCTCCTCTAGTAGGCACCTCTATGTATTGCTGCAAAAAACTATTGTGCACACATTTTACAAACTCCAAACCATCCAGCCCATTTACAGAATGTGTTTCCCAGTCTATGTGTGGAAAGTTGAAATCTCCCACAATCACTACCTTGTGCTTACTACTATTATCTGCTATCTCTTTACATATTTGCTCTTCCAATTCTCGTTCCCCATTTGGCGGTCTATAATATACCCCTATAAGTGTTGCTACACCTTTCCCACTTCTAAGTTCCACCCAAATAGCCTCCCTAGATGAGCCCTCCAATCTATCCTGCCAAAGCACTGCTGTAATATCTTCCCTGACTAGCAATGCAACACCTCCACCTCTTGCCCCTCCAATTCTATCACACCTGAAGCAACAAAATCCTGGAATATTTAGTTTCCAATCACAGCCCTCCTGCAACCATGTTTCACTGATCGCCACAACATCATACTTCCAGGTGTCTATCCAGACTCTAAGCTCATCCACCTTTCTTACAATGCTCCTAGCATTAAAATATGCACATTTAAGAAACCCCCCCATCTCTTATTCTCTGTTTATTTCCTTTTTTTTCTTTCTCCTCTTGTGTCCGAGTGCTTCCCTTTTCTGCTTCCTGCCTCCCATTCTGTCTACTAGCTTTTGCTATTTGCATCCCTCGCCCCAACCATTCTAGTTTAAAGTCTCCCCAGTGGCCTTTGCAAATTTCCCCGCCAGGATATTGGTCCCCCTCGGGTTCAAGTGCAACCCATCCTTTCTGTACAGGTCCCACCTACCCCAAAAGAAGTCCCAATGATCCAGAAACTTGAATCCCTGCCCTCTGCACCAGTCTTTCAGCCAAGCATTTATCCTCCACCTTGCTCCATTTCTACTCTCACTGTCACGTGGCACAGGCAGTAATCCTGAGATTGTTACCTTTTTGGTCCTTTTCCTCAACTCTCCTCCCAAGTCCTTAAATCCTCCCTTCAGGACCTCTTCCCTTTTTTTACCTATGTCATTGGTACCTAATTGTACCACGACCTCAGACTCCTCTCCCTCTGATTTGAGGATATCTTGGACACGTTTAGACACGTCCAAGACCTTGGCACCAGGGAGGCAGACCACCATCCTGGTCTCCCGACTGCGTCCACAGAATCGCCTATCCGACCCCCTAACAATAGAGTCCCCAATTACTATTGCCCTCCTCTTTTTTTCCCTACCTTTCGGAGCAACAGGGCCGGCCTCTGTGCTGAAGGCCCGTCCGCTGTCGCTAAATCCGGGTAGGCTGTCACCCCCATCCGTACTCAAACAGGAGTACTTATTTGCCAGGTGTACTGACATTGGAGTACTCACTCTTTCATGCCTCTGCCCCTTGCCCTTCCTTAGCGTGACCCACATGTCTCTCTCCTGTGGTTTTGGAGTGACCACCTCCCTATAACTCTCCTCTATCACCTTTTCACTCTCCCTGACCAGGCAGAGGTCATTGAGCTGCTGCTCCAGGATCCTAATACGGTCCCTTCGGAGCCCCATCTCTCTGCACCTGATGCAGATGTGGACGTCAAGAGGGCCATCCGACACCATGACCTCCCACATCTGACATGCAGTACAGTACACTGCTCTGGCTGACATTCTCTCGCCTTACCCTGGATCCGATACCAGTATAATATAATGGAAACTGCTGTGAGAAATCAGCAGGTATCTGACTCAAAAAGCTGCTCCCTCTTGACCTTTAACCTACACCTTTATTATAAAAACCAAAAGCACTGTACCTTTACTCACCCACTGTACCTTTACTCACCCACTGTACCTTTACTCACCCACTGTACCTTTACTCACCCACTGTACCTTTACTCACCCCCTGTACCTTTACTAACCCACTGTACCTTTACTCACCCCCTGTACCTTTACTCACCCACTGTACCTTTACTCACCCCCTGTACCTTTACTAACCCACTGTACCTTTACTCACCCACTGTAACTTTAACCAGAAAGCAGAAATACTAACCAGAGGTTCCATCCAATCAGCTGCTTCCTCTAGTCTGCTTCCACCAATCAGCGGCTTCCACCAGAAACCTCCCTATTCAGAATGGAATGTTCCGGATTTTGGGTAAAAACACCTGACCCTCCTCCACTCGCTACAACGGTCCCGGGCCTCTGCCTGAACAAGCCCCACGCTGGGTTTATGTACTCACCGCTCCTGACCCTCCTCCACTCGCTCCAACGGTCCCGGGCCTCTGCCTGAACAAGCCCGGCGCTGGGTTTATGTACTCACCGCCCCTGACCCTCCTCCACTCGCTCCAACGGTCCCGGGCCTCTGCCTGAACAAGCCCCGCGCTGGGTTTATGTACTCACCGCTCCTGACCCTCCTCCACTCGCTCCAACGGTCCCGGGCCTCTGCCTGAACAAGCCCCGCGCTGGGTTTATGTACTCACCGCTCCTGACCCTCCTCCACTCGCTCCAACGGTCCCGGGCCTCTGCCTGAACAAGCCCCGCGCTGGATTTATGTACTCACCGCTCCTGACCCTCCTCCACTCACTCCAACGGTCCCGGGCCTCTGCCTGAACAAGCCCCGCGCTGGATTTATCTACTCACCGCTCCTGAACCTCCTCCACTCACTCCAATGGTCCCGGGCCTCTGCCTGAACAAGCCCCGCGCTGGGTTTATCTACTCACCGCTCTTGACCCTCCTCCACTCGCTCCAACGGTCCCGGGCCTCTGCCTGAACAAGCCCCGCGCTGGATTTATCTACTCACCGCTCCTGACCCTCCTCCACTCGCTCCAACGGTCCCGGGCCTCTCTTGCTATGAAAGCTAACATACCATTGGCTTTCTTCACTGCCTGCTGTATCTGCATGCCTACTTTCAATGACTGGTGTACCATGACACCCAGGTCGCGCTGCATCTCCCCTTTTCCTAATCGGCCACCATTTAGATAGTAGTCGGTTTTCCACAGCTAACACTGCCCCCCAGCATAGTGTCATCCGCAAACTTGGAGATATTGCCTTCAATTCCCTCATCCAGATCATTTATGTATATTGTAAATAGCTGGGGTCCCAGCACTGAGCCTTGCGGTACCCCACAAGTCACTGCCTGCCATTGTGAAAACGACCCGTTTACTCCTACTCTTTGCTTCCTGTTTGCCAGCCAGTTCTCTATCCACATCAATACTGAACCCCCAATGCCATATGCTTTAAGTTTATATACTAATCGCTTATGTGGGACCTTGTCGAAAGCCTTCTGGAAGTCCAGATACACCACATCCACTGGTTCTCCCCCATCCACGCTACTAGTTACATCCTCGAAAAATTCCACAAGATTCGTCAGACATGATTTACCTTTCGTAAATCCATGCTGACTTTGTCCAATGATTTCACCACTTTCCAAATGTGCTGCTATCCCATCTTTAATAACTGACTCTAGCAGTTTCCCCACTACCAATGTTAGACTAACTGGTCTGTAATTCCCCGTTTTCTCTCTCCCCCCCTTCTTAAAAAGAGGGGTTACGTTTGCTACCCGCCAATCCTCAGGAACTACTCCAGAATCTAAAGAGTTTTGAAAGATTATCACTAATGCATCCACTATTTCCGGAGCTACTTCCTTAAGTACTCTGGGATGCAGCCTATCTGGCCCTGGGGATTTATCGGCCTTTAATCCATTCAATTTATCCAACACCACTTCCCAACTAACCTGGATTTCACTCAAGTACTCCTTTGACCTGCGGTCCCCTGCTATTTCCGGCAGATTATTTATGTCTTCCTTAGTGAAGACGGAACCAAAGTAGTTATTCAATTGGTCCGCCATATCCTTGTTCCCCATGATCAACTCACCTGTTTCTGACTGCAAGGGACCTACATTTGTTTTAACTAATCTATTTCTCTTCACATATCTATAAAAACTTTTGCAGTCAGTTTTTATGTTCCCTGCCAGTTTTCTTTCATAATCTATTTTTCCTTTCCTAATCAAGCCCTTTGTCCTTCTCTGCTGGTCTCTGAATTTCTCCCAGTCCTCTGGTACGCTGCTTTTTCTGGCTACTTTGTACGCATCATCCTTTGCTTTGATACTATCCCTGATTTCCCTTGTTATCCACGGATGCACTACCTTCCCTGATCTATTCTTTTGCCAAATTGGGATGAACATTTTTTATAGTTCATCCATGCAGTCTTTAAATGTCTTCCATTTGGGACTCAAGGCAGATAAATTCCCAGGGCCTGATGGTCTGCATCCCAGAGTACTCAAGGAAATGGAGCTAGAAATCATGGATGCATTGGTGTTCATTTTCCAATGTTCTCTCGACTCTGGGTCAGTTCCTGTGGACTGGAGGGTAGCCAATGTAACCCCACTTTTTAAGAAAGGAGGGAGAGGGAAAATGAGGAAGTTAAAGATGTTATACCAGCATACTTGGAAAGCAGTGACGGGATCGGTCAAAGTCAGCATTGATTTATGATGGGGAAATCATGCTTGACTAATCTGGAATTTTTTGAGAATGTACCAAGTAGAATGTATAAGGGAGAGCCAGAAGATGTGGTGTATCTGGACTTTCAAAAAGCCATATACCCATATTACAATGACAGCACGGAAACAGGCCCTCTCGGCCCTTCCAGTCCGTGCCAAACATTTATTTTCCCCTAGTCCCATCTACCTGCACTCAGACCATACCCCTCCATTCCCTTCCCGTCCATATACCTATCCATTTTACTTTTAAATGTTAAAATTGATCCTGCCTCCACCACTTCTGCTGGAAGCTCATTCCACACAGCCGCCACTCGCTGAGTAAAGAAGTTCCCCCTCATGTTACCCCAAAACTTCTGTCCCTTAATTCTCATGTCATGCCCTCTTGTTTGAATCTTCCCTACCCTCAATGGGAAAAGCTTATCCACGTCAACTCTGTCTATCCCTTTCATCATTTTAAAGACCTCAATCAAGTCCCCCCCTTAACCTTCTGCGCTCCAAAGAATAAAGACCTAATTTGTTCAACCTTTCTCTGTAACTTAGTTGCTGGAATCCAGGCAACAATCTAGTAAATCTCCTCTGTACTCTCTCTATTTTGTTGACATCCTTCCTATAATTAGGTGACCAAAATTGTACACCATACTCCAGGATTGGTCCTACCAATGCCTTGTACAATTTTAACATTACTTCCCTATTCCTATATTCAATGCTCTGATTTATAAAGGCCAGCACAACAAAAGCTTTCTTTACCACCCTATCTACATGTGATTCCACCTTCAGGGAACTATGCGCAGTTATTCCCAGATCCCTCTGTTCCACAGCATTCCCCAATTCCCTACCATTTACGATGTATGTCCTATTTTGATTTGTCCTGCCAAGATGCAGCACCTCACACTTATCAGCATTAAACTCCATCTGCCATCTTTCAGCCCACTCTTCCAAATGGCCCAAATCTCTCTGTAGACTTTGAAAATCTACTTCATTATCCACAATACCACCTATCTTAGTATCATCTGCATACTTACTTATCCAATTGTCCACCCCATCATCTAAATCAATGATGTACATGACAAACACCAGTGGACCCAACACAGATCCCTGAGGCACCCCACTGGTCACCGGCTTCCAACCTGACAAACAGCCATCCACCATTACTCTCTGGCATCTCCCATTCAGCCACTGTTGAATCCATCTTGCAACTCCGCCATTAACACCCAAAGATTGAACCTTCTTAACCAACCTTCCATGGGGAACCTTGTCAAAGGCCTTACTGAAATTCATATAGACAACATCCACTGCTTTACCCTCATCAATTTCCCTAGTAACCTCTTCAAAAAATTCACAAAGGTTTGTCAAACATGACCTTCTAGGCACAAATCCATGTTGACTGTTCCTGATCAGACCCTGTTTATCCAGATGCTTATATATATAATCTCTAAGTATTCTTTCCATTAATTTGCCCAACACTGACGTCAAACTAACAGGTCTATAATTGCTAGGTTTATTCTTTGAACCCTTTTTAAACAATGGAACAACATGCGCAGTACGCCAATCCTCTGGCACTATTCCCGTTTCTAATGACATTTGAAATATTTCCGTCATAGCCCCTGCTATTTCTACACTAACTTCCCTCAATGTCCTAGGGAATATCCTGTCAGGACCTGGAGACTTATCCACTTTTATATTTTTCAAAAGTGTCAGTACTTCCTCCTCTTTGAATCTCATAGTTTCCATAGCTACTCTACTTTTTTCTCTTACCTCACAGAGTTCAATATCCTTCTCCTTGGTGAATACCGAAGAAAATAAATTGTTCAATATCTCCCCCATCTCTTTTGGCTCTGCAGTTAGCTGTTCATTCTGGCTCTCTGATGGTCCAATTTTATCCCTCGTTATCCTTTTGCTATTAATACAACTGTAGAAACCCTTTGGATTCACTTTCACCTTTCTTGCCAAAGCAACCTCATATCTTCTTTTAGCTTTTCTAATTCCTTTCTTAAGATTCTTTTTACACTCTTTATACTCCTCTACCACCTCATTTACTCCATGCCTCCTATAATTATTGTACATATCTCTCTTTTATCGAAACGTGTCCAATTTCCTTTGAAAACCAAGGCTCTTTCCAATTTTTACTATTTCCTTTCAACCGAACAGGGACATAAAGATTCTGTACTCTTACAATTTCCCCTTTATATGTCCTCCATTTCTCTTCTACATCCTTCCCATAAAACAACATGTCCTAATTCACTCCCTGTAAATCCTTACGCATTCCCTCAAAGTTAGCCTTTCTCCAATCAAAAATCTCAACCCTAGGTCCAGTTCTGACTCTCTCCATAATTATATTGAAACTAATGGTTTTGTGATCACTGGTCCCAAAGTGCTCACCAACGCATACCTCCGTCACCTGACCTGCCTCATTTCCATGTTAAAGAAGAAACTGCAGATGCTGGAGAATCGAGGATTACACAAAAAGCTGGAGAAACTCAGCGGGTGCAGCAGCATCTAAGGAGCGAAGGAGATAGGCGACGTTTTGGGTCGAGACCCTTCTTCAGACTGGTCAGGGATCAGGGCAACGAGAGATATAGACGGTGATGTGGAGAGATAAAGAACAATCAATGAAAGATATGCAAAAAAGTATCGATGATAAAGGAAACAGGCCATTGTAAGCTGTTTGAAGTGTGAAAATGAGAAGCTAGTGCGACTTGGGTGGGGGAGAGATAGAGAGAGAAGGAATGCCAGGGCCCGAGGGCTGAGGGAGAGGTGGGAAGGGGAGGAGGCAGCCTGGGTTAACAGAATTGAGAAAATTCAATGTTTAAGCCCAGAGGATGCAGATTCCCCAAGCGGAATATGAGGTGCTGTTCCTCCAACTTGCGGTGTTGCTCACTCTGGCCGTGGAGGAGGCCCAGGACCGAGAGGTCGGATACGGAATGGGAGGGGAAGTTGAAGTGCTGAGCCACCGGGAGGTCGGGTTGGTTATTGCGGACCGAGCGGAGTTGTTCGGCGAAACGATCGCCCAGCCTCCGCTTGGTCTCACCGATGTAGATCAGCTGGCATCTGGAGCAACGGATGCAGTAGATGAGGTTGGAGGAGGTGCAGGTGAACCTCTGTCGGACTTGGAAGGACTGCTTGGGTCCCTGAAAGGAGTGGATGGGGGAGGTGAAGGGACAAGTGTAGCATCTCTTGCGGTTGCAAGGGAAAGTGCCCGGGGAAGGGGTGGAGCGGGAGGGAAGGGAAGAATTGACAAGGGAGTTGCGGAGGGAACGGTCTTTGCGGAAGGCAGACAGGGGGGGGAGATGGGAAGATGTGGTGAGTGGAGGGGTCACGTTGGAGGTGGCGAAACTGGCGGAGGACTATCTGTTGTATGCGCCGGCTGGTGGGGTGAAAGGTGAGGACCAGGGGGACTCTGCCCTTGTGAGTGGGGGAATGGGGAGAGAGGGCAGTGTTGCGGGATATGGAGGAGACCCTGGTGCGAGCCTCATCTATAGTGGGGGAGGGGAATCCCCGTTCTCTGAAGAACGAGGACATTTGTGATGACCTGGTGTGGAACACCTCATCCTGGGAGCAGATGCGGCGTAGACGGAGGGCCTCATTTCCTAACAGGAGGTCCAGCACTGCCCCGTCTCTGGTCGATACCTCTATGTATTGCTGCAAAAAACTATCCTGCAAACTCCAAACCATCCAGCCCATTTACAGAATGTTTCCCAGTCTATTTTTGGAAAATTGAAATCTCCCACAATCACTACCTTGTGCTTACTACTAATATCTGCTATCTCCTTCATATTTGCTCTTCCAATTCTCGCTCCCCATTTGGCGGTCTATAATACACCCCTAAAAGTGTTGCTACACCGTTCCCACTTCTCAGTTCCACCCAAATAGCCCCCCTAGACGAGCCCTCTAATCTATCCTGCCAAAGCACTGCTGTAATATCTTCTCTGACAAGCAATGCAACACCTCCACCTCTGGTCCCTCCAATTCTATCACACCTGAAGCAACGAAATCCTGGAATATTTAGTTTCCAATCACAAGACAATCATCCTTTGATAAGGTCCCACACACGAGTGCAAAATTAGAGCACATGGTATTAGGGGTAGAGTATTGACATGGATGGAGAACTGGTTGACAGACAGGAAACAAAGAGTAAGAATTAACTGGCCCTTTCCAGAATGGCAGGCAGTGACTAGTAGGGTGCCTCAAGGCTCAGTGCTGGGACAATATATACAATATATATTTACAATATATATTAACGATTTAGACAAGGGAATTAAATGTGACATTCCAAGTTTGCAGATAACACAAAGCAGGGTGGCAATATGAGCTGCGATGAGGCTGCAGGGTGACTTGGATAGGTTGGGTGAGTGGGCAGATGCAGTATAAATGTAAGGTTATAAATGTAAGGTTATCCACTTTGGTGGCAAGAACAGCAAGACAGATTATTATCTGAATGGTGTCAGATTAGGAAAAGGGAAGGAGACCTGGGTGTGCTTGTTCATCAGTCACTGAAAGTAAGCATGCAGGTACAGCAAGCAGTGAAGAAATCTAATGGCATGTTGGCCTTCATTGTGAGAGGATTTGAGTTTAGGAGCAAGGAGGTCCTACTGCAGTTGTACAGGTCTCTGGTGAGACCACACCTGGAATATTGCATGCAATTTTGATTTCCTAATTTGAGGAAGGACATTATTGCTGTTGAGAGAGTGCAGCGTAGGTTCACCAGGTTAATTCCTGGGATGGCGGGACTGATATATGATGAGAGAATGGGTCGACTGGGTTTGTATTCACTGGAATTCAGAAGGATGAGAGGGGATCTTATAGAAACATATAAAATTCTTAAAGGATTGGACAGACAAGATGCAGGAAAAATTTTCCCGATCGTCACATTTGGAGTAGTCCAAATTCGGATAATCTCTGCGAATGCCATCTAAATCAGTCTCTTCTGCTGGGTATTTGGATTGACAATTTTGCATTTCTTCTTCGGAGACATCTGTTTAAAATGTAAAGGAAAAGAAACACTGAACAGCATTAACAGAAACAAGTTATTATTTGCAGTTTTAGAAAAAAGGTAGAAATAATAGTTAAACGCTAAAACAAAAAGTAAATACCCAACAAAAAATTCATTTTCAACAGTTTCATCAAATCGATTAAATTCATCTAATCAATTGAATTCATCTAAATTAAATTACTAGATCTAAACATCTATCCATTTCTTAAAAGGCTAAATATTTTAAATAGCCTAAGTATCCAAATAACAAACTAATCCCATTCACACAAGAATTGATAATATAACATGATTTTTAAATCTCACTGTCATGAATTTATATGTCAAATGGAAGGAATCTTTAATTCCCATAAATTAATCTAGAAACATGCACTCTCAATATAATCAACATTCTTATTTTTTGCACAATACATGTGACTAAAACTGTTGTGGAAATTTAGTATACAAATATTGAGTATGGATAGACAATTACACAAAATATAGCCGATTTAGAGGCTCTTATGACATGATTATCCAAAAAAAAGAGAATTTTAATCATCTTGCGAGTGGGTGTTTCTGGAATGTGATCAATTGGAAAGATGCCATGAATTTTAACCCCATATCGGCAGTCAAGACATGGCCGAATCGTTGGGGCACTAAATAACATTTTTGCATCGTAAAATTAGACTAAAGCCACCCCAAGAAGCAAGATTATATGTGAAATAAATGACTTACCCGTTGTTTTGTCCTGATATCACGATCCGTCACGTTGAAGGCGTTCGAAGTCGCGTTTTACTTTAATCAAATTAAATTGTCCAGCGATTTTTTTTAAAAAACGGGAACGGAAGTCCGATCGATTTTTCGTCAACGACTAGCAGCGCACGTAAATCCCTCTCCGACTAGCGATACAAACCAGCATATTAATCCCGTCCATCCCCGCCCCCTCAAAGGCGCCGGAATCACACACGCAGCCCATGACAGATCTGCAGCGCCGCTGAAAGTAGGTTTTGTAACATCGCTACATAATTATGAACAAAATACGTCCATTGTGGTGCAAGGTGGGCCTTAGTTTTCCATTTTCAAGGTAAGATTAGGTTGTGTCGGTTGGTTTAAGAATCTAATAGTCGTGGGAAGGGAGATGCTCCTGAATGAGGTGGTGGGGGAACTTCAGGTTTCTGTAACTCTTGCTCAATGGTGAGAATGGGAAGAGGATATGGCCCAGATGGAGGGGATCCTTGATAGATGCTCCCTTCTTGAGGTATTAATTCATGTAGATGCTTTTGAGGAAGAGAGCTGTCTTCTTGATTGACTGAACTGAGTCCACACTTCCTGCAACCTCATGCAATCCTGTGCGTTGGAATAGCCATACCAGGCCATGAAGCAACTGGTCAGGATATTTTCTTCTGTACATCTATAAAAAGTTAGAGTTTCCATCAAGAGCATCTTTGTGTACCTTACCCAGAAGCCTTGGATGAACCAGGAGGTTTATAACCAATCAGATCTTATTCTTTCAAATCAGGCGAGGCAGGGTCCTGTAGGAAGTCCAAGTACCACCTCGGTGAGGCCATCAGAAAAACAAAGAGATACTTTCAGTGTAAACTGGAGGATGAGATGAATGTTTGGCAGCTGTGCTAGGACTTTCATGCCATCACTTCTTGCAAGGCAAAACCAAGTGGTAGCTTGAGCTAAACAAGCAATCACTCCCAGATACGTTCAATGTTCTGCTCTCATTTCATGAGGGAGAACAGAGATTACAGATGCAGCGAAAGTTGGTTCTACAAAGTATTTACTCAGGGGGGCTGAATACTTTTGCATGCCACATTTTTCAGTTTTTTATTTGTAATAAACTTTGGAAACCATGTATCATTTTCTTTCCACTTCCCAATTATGCACCACTTTGTGTTGGTCTATCACATAAAATCCCAATAAAATACATTTACGTTTGTGGTTGTAACTTGACAAAATGTGGTAAAGTTCAAAGGGTATGAATACTTTTGCAAGCCACTGTATCTGAGGACGGTGAAAAATAGCGGAGGGCCGGCCGATCGTGGCTTCCGTGAGGGGAAGTGCACCCACTAGCGTAACAGATGATTGGGCGGGGGAGACGGAGAGGTGGTCATCCCCCGTGATGGCCACCATGGCCACTTTTCCACTGCGCTTGTCCGCGGCAGCGCATGCGATAATGACTGCCACCGCCATGTTGTAGAACTTGAAGGAGCCCAGCGGAGCGCGCTGCCTGACTTGATCACGTGTTCAACAGCTTCAATCCAGAGCTGGGGGGGGTGGAGGGCAGCTGGGCTACGTAACTTGCAGCTCATGGCTGCACGCTGAAAACTGCACGCTGAAAACTCTGCTGCGAGAAGCAAAGACATTGTGACGTCAGCAGCTTGCTTCAGCACGTTAGATTTAAAAAAAGATGTCAGATTGTCGTAAAAAACGTTCGTTAAAAACTCGGGAAATAATTAATCTAATTTTCAGATGAGGAGATTTTTGAAATCATGAGGTAAATCTCTACCAGAACATGTAAAAATGTCACAGTTACCTCGACGGGTTTCCGAGGAGATGTGAATCACATATGAAAACACATATGAAAACACACACACACACACGTCCACATCCCAGATCAGAGTTTATAAGTTATATGATATATTATCTGTTCGTTATTGTGTTTACGGGCCTGTTAAGTTCTGGCAAGTAGAGATTCCATTGTTCAATTGTCAGTATACATGACAAAGAAACACTTGTGCCTCTTGATACTCTTGAGACAGATCAAATCTTTTTATACCTCTAAGAAAGTGAAGGTGCTGGTGCACTTGCTTTATGGTTGACACAGAAGGCGGTGAGTACATAGAATGAGCTGCTAGAGGCAGTGGTAGGGGTGGGTGCAATTATGACATCTTAAAAGACACTTTGACATACTTGGATAGTAAAGATTTGGAGAGATGCAGTATGTGTCAAGCATAGACATGTGGAACTAGCTTGGTTAGGCAATTGGGTTGGCAGGGAGGAGTTAAGCTGGGGCTTGTTTTCCTGCTGTATAGCTCTATGACTCTATGACTCAAATGATTCACCATAAACAAAAGGACAAAACAACATGGGTTGATAAAGTTTTTAAAATGCAGATTTATAATGATATGTTAACTAAAATACATCATAGTTTATCCCTTAAATACAGACCATTCTAAAATTAGCTATAGGTTGTAGTGAAATTGTTTTCTTTAGTAACTCTTTGAGAAGTCTTAAATAAGATGCAAGCCTGCACAATATTAATGTCAAGAAACATCCATGCATTGGAAATGAAACATTCTGATCCCGATTTAATTTGTTCTATCACTTGTGCATTGGTTCGTGATTTATGAGGCTTAATAAAACAGTGAAACGGCATCTCATCTCTTCCAAACACGTTGTTCCCTTTGTCCCATACTTTAGTGACAAAGCAAATCTAAATAATGTCATTATCACTGAGCTACATGGAAATGCAAAGGTAGATTGCAGAAAATAAACATTCACAAGGTTATTAAAATAACCAATCCATGATATAAATCATCCAACAATTTAATTACAAGCAACTTCTCATCCATTCATCCAATTTGTTAATTTGCCAGCGTTATTGCTGGTATAATATTATGAATGTCATTCCTATAAGGCAGCTACCTTCTACGCTGCATCTGAGTGAAAATTAGCCTTTAAAACTCATTTGAAGACATTTAAGCCCCTGTCTCACAATGCGAGTCCTCCCATGAGTGACTTCGAGTGAAAGAAAAAATCAGACTCGTGGTTGTGTACGAGAGTCCAAGTTTATGTTCAAGAGCTTAACCGAGTTCCCACGGGTATGTCTAAGTTTGCCGTTTACTTCTCATTTCTGCAATGTTCCAAGTTCATCTCCCGAGTTACCAAGTTCCTCTCCCGAGTTACTTTTGAGCCAACAACGTCTACCGACGTGTGGAAAAATCATCACATGGTAAAAGTGATGTCATAGGGTTTTTTTTCACTATAAAAAGACCCAGCCTGAAGAACGATCTCAACCCGAAACATCACCTATTTCTTTTCCCCAGAGATGCTGCCTGACCAGCTGAGTTAGTCCATCATTTTGTGTCTATCTTTGGTTTAAACTAGTATCTGCAATTCCTTCCTTCAAACTTTTAGAGCAGAGCCCTATACAACTGCAGAAGAACCTCATTACTCCTACACTGAAATCCTCTTGTTATGAAGGCCAACATTCCATTAGCTTTCCTCACTGCCTGCTGTACCTGCATGCCAACTTTCAAGGACAAGGACACCCAGGTCTCGCAGTACCTCCCCCTTACCTAACCTAACCTCATTGAGATAATTGCCCCCTTGTTTTTGCCACCAAAGTGGATAACCTCACATTTATCGATATTATACTGCATCTAACACGCATCTGCCCACTCACTCAACTTGTCCAGGTCACCCTGCAACCTCCTAACATACTCTTCACAGTTCACACTGCCACCAAGCTTTGTGTCATCTGCAAACTTGCTAGTGTTGCTCCGAATTCCCTCTTCCAAATCTTTAATATATATGGTAAACAATTGCGGCCCCAACACCGAGCCTTGCGGCACTCCACTTGCCACTGCCTGCCATTCTGAAAAGGACCTGTTCACTCCTGCTCTTTGCTTCCGGTCTGCCAACCAATTTTCTATCCATGTCAACACCCTACCCCCAATACCATGTGCTCTAATTTTACAGGTAGTGGAAGGTAAGACGTCCCTGGTGGAATAAAACTGGGTGAAAAAAAGGTCTTACTTTCCACTACCTGCAACCTCCGGCAACCACCTTCAACTAACATCGCAACCGGCTTCGACTAAAAAATTACCGATTTTTAAAACGGCAACCTATTTTTAGTCGCGGCCTGTTTTGAATTTTTTAAAATAATCGCCGGAACATAGAAGAAGCGGAAACCACTTTGGCCATTAGGGAGACTGACAAAAACTTCCGGGAACCTCCAGGAGCCGCTCGGAAACCATGGTTGGGGTGCAAAGTCGCCAGAGGTTTCCGTTCAGGTTTTAGGTGGGATAGGGGCATTACCCATCTTTGGTATTTGCATAACGAGGTGTGGAAGGAACAGCTCTGACCTTTAGTCATTCTTGTTATGCACTCAACATGCAGGACTATTTGGTTATTTTTTAATCTTTATCCTGAGATAGGAGAAATAAACAAAAAGATCGCTATTGACATCCTCTGAGTCGTCATCTATCCATGCAGAAAATTCGACGCGGTTAATATAATTGTTAGCGGCTGCTTTTTAAATCCTTCTTCCCCATTTCGTCACAATAACCATTTTAACTTTGCACATTGTTATTCTTGGATAAAAGATTTTTATCCCATAAATAAGAACCAATAGTAATGAGGTGCTTGCTTCAGATTCTTCTGTTCCTCTGATTCTCTCTGTTTTGCTCTCCTGTGCTCCTCTCTCTCTCCCTTCTCCCCCTCCCTCTCTCCCCCTCCCTCTCTCCCCCTCCCTCTCTCCCCAGGGGCACTCACTCCAAAGTGCCTGCCCACAGTCAGTACACCTATCATACACTTCTCTTCCATACTAAGTTACACCAACTCCCCCCACTCCCCCTCCCCCTCCCCCCCTCCCCCCCCCCCCCCCCTTTCCCTCCCAACTCCAGTCCCGTCCAGACCCCCTGGGAAACTGAAGGGAGCGACAATCATTTGCCATGGATACAAATAATGCCATACACAAGAAAGGGCAGATGCTGGCTGACAAAAAGTGAATACAGTGCTGGAGTAACACAAAGACGCAGCAGAATTTTGGAAACGTCATCCCATCACCCATTCCTTCTCTCCAGGGCTGCTGCCTGTCCCGCTGAGTTAAAGAGTGCCCACGGTAGACTCACAAGTCACTAAGGTAAACTCACGGGCTACTACATTCTTACAACAAGTTTAAAAGTTTAAAAGTTTAACTTCAAGAGTAAATTTGACTCGTGGAAATCTTTAATCATGTTTAAAGTTTTTCAAGAGTTAACAAGTTTCCCGGGTACCTGCCGTTAGCGCCATGAGTCGCTAAGTTCCGTCCACGAGTTCTGACGTTCCCGCTACGTTAATTGTACGTGATTACCACAAGTTTAATTTGTTTTAAACTCAGGGTCACTCGTGGGTCGACTCGCACCATGAGACATGGGTTTACAAGGTGATGGCATTGCCAAGGTACAGCATTTTTTCCATGCCCTATCCCCATCATGATTTTATACACCTAGAAAATCATTCCTCAACCTCCTCTCCTCCAAGGAATAAAGTCCCGGCCTGCTCAACCTCTACCTCGGGCCCTCGAGCAGGGTTGGCTCAACAGCATGATAGGCCCGCGGGCAAAGCAGTGCACTGGGGCCCCTACACTTCCAGTTTCTTTATGCCAAGTCAAATATGCCATCATGCACTTGCGATGTTCTTCTCCATTTTCATGTTCTACAATAAAATTCTACAAACATAGATTAGGATGGGCCCCTATGCTCGTGGGGACCCAGGCAACTGCACAGCGTGCTCATGCGTTAAGACAGCACTGCCCTCGAGTACTGCCTTCATCCTTGTAAATCTTCTCCTCACTCTTTCCAGGTTAATGGCCTCTTTTCGAGAGTAGGGTGCCAAAACTGAACACAATACTCCAAATGCAGCCTCAAGAGCATCTTGTAGAACTGTAACATTATGTCTTGATAAGGTGCTGCACGTGAGGCTGCTAAAGAAGATGAGAGCCAATGGTATTAGAGGGAGGATACAAGAATGGATAGAAGGTTGGCTGAATGGTAGAAAGTAAAGTGGGAATAAAGGGGGCTTTTTCTGGTTGGCTGCCAGTAACTAGCGGTGTCCCACAAGGGTTTGGTACTGGGGCCACTACTCTTCACATTGTATCTCAATGATTTGGATCAGGGAATTGAAGGCTTTGTGGCATTTGCAGATGATATGAAGTAGGTGGAACGGCAGTAGTATAGCAAGGGACTTTAACAGATTGGGAGACTGGCAGAAGGAATACAGTGTAGCAAAGTGTGCAGTCATGCATTTTTTTAAATTAGGAATAAAGATGTAGGCTATTTTTTTTAAATGGGAGAGGATCCAGAAATCGGAGGTGCAAAGGGATTTGGAAGTGCTGGTGCAGGATTCCCAAAAGGTTAATTTGCAAGTTAAGGAGAGTTAAAGTTTAAGAGAATTAATGGGTGACGTCTAACATCGGTAGTGGGGAAACTGCTAGAGTCAGTTATTAGAGATGGGATAGCAGCGCATTTGGAAAGTGGTGAAATCATTGGACAAAGTCAGCATGGATTTACGAAAGGTAAATCATGTCTGACGAATCTTGTGGAATTTTTCGAGGATGTAACTAGTAGCGTGGATAGGGGAGAACCAGTGGATGTGGTGCATCTGGACTTCCAGAAGGTTTTCGCTAAGGTCCCACATAAGAGACTAGTATATAAACTTAAAGCATACGGCATTGGGGGTTCAGTATTGATGTGGATAGAGAACTGGCTGGCAAACATTAAGCAAAGAGTAGGAGTAAACGGGTCGTTTTCACAATGGCAGGCAGTGCCTAGTGGGGTACCGCAAGGCTCAGTGCTGGGACCCCAGCTATTTACAATATACATTAATGATCTGGATGAGGGTATTGAAGGCAATATCTCCAAGTTTGCGGATGACACTAAGCTGGGGCGCAGTGTTAGCTGTGAGGAGGATGCTAGGAGACTGCAAGGTGACTTGGATAGGCTGGGTGAGTGGGCAAATGTTTGGCAGATGCAGTATAATGTGGATAAATGTGAGGTTATCCACTTTGGTGGCAAAAATAGGAAAGCAGACTATTATCTAAATGGTGGCTGATTAGGAAAAGGGGAGATGCAGCGCGACCTGGGTGTCATGGTACACCAGTCATTGAAAGTAGGCATGCAGGTGCAGCAGGCAGTGAAGAAAGCGAATGGTATGTTAGCTTTCATAGCAAAAGGATTTGAGTATAGGAACAGGGAGGTTCTACTTCAGTTGTATAGGGTCTTGGTGAGACCACACCTGGAGTATTGCGTACAGTTCTGGTCTCCATATCTGAGGAAGGACATTATTGCCATAGAGGGAGTGAAGAGAAGGTTCACCAGACTGATTCCTGGGATGTCAAGACAGTCTTATGAACAAAGACTGCATAGACTCGGTTTATACTCTCTAGAATTTAGGAGATTGAGAGGGGATCTTATAGAAACTTACAAAATTCTTAAGGGGTTGGACAGGCTAGATGCAGGAAGATTGTTCCCGATGTTGGGGAGGTCCAGAACAAGAGGTCACAGCTTAAGGATAAGGGGGAAATCCTTTAGGACCGAGATGAGAAGGACATTTTTCACACAGAGAGTGGTGGGTCTCTGGAACTCTCTGCCACAAAGGGTAGTTGAGGCCAGTTCATTGGCTATATTTAAGAGGGAGTTAGATGTGGCCCTTGTGGCTAAGGTGATGAGAGGGTATGGAGAGAAGGCAGGTACGGGATACTGAGTTGGATGATCAGCCATGATCATATTGAATGGCGGTGCAGGCTCGAAGGGCCGAATGGCCTACTCCTGCACCAAATTTCTATGTTTCTATGTTTCGATCGAGACCCTTCTTCAGACTGAGAGTCAGGGGAAATGGATGATCAAGGAAATGTACAATAGTTGATGGCTGAGGGGAAGTTGACAATGAGACATACAGTACGAACAGTAAAATTAATCAGGAGGACAGTGAAACTAGTCGGAGAAATAGGGTTTGTTTCTCATTGTTTACAACCCCCTCTCCCCTCTCCGATTAGGTCTCACATTTTTCTTTTTTCATTCCTGTATCAATAGACAATAGACAATAGGTGCAGGAGTAGGCCATTCGGCCCTTCGAGCCAGCACCGCCATTCAATGTGATCATGGCTCATCATCCCCAATCAGTACCCCGTTCCTGCCTTCTCCTCATATCTCCTGCCAACGCTATTTTTAAGAGCCCTATCTAGCTCTCTCTTGAAACCATCCAGAGAACCTGCCTCCACCGCCCTCTGAGGCAGAGAATTCCACAGACTCCGATCATGACTTTTCAATTTTTCCTTTTTCTCTTTTTGTACATACTCGTGAATAATCCTGCATAACTTTACTATGCTCAAGGTACTAAACTTCACTGCAAATGTTTTCTATTAAAACCTATTCACAAATTTTGATTTGTTTGATTTATAGGTATTTTTCGAAACAGACATATTGGAAGATTGACAGCCTCCATGTGGGTGGCCTGGATGTCCATATATGGCAGGATCAGAAACACAAAAGATGAGAAAGAGAGACAGATTTTACTCTGGTAAGAGATGTATATGGTGCAAGTGGCAAAACAAACCTGTTTCCTTCTGAGAGATGGTTTTTGTGAAAGTGGCTGCAATCAAGAAGGATGCTCAGTTCAAATTGTGGATGATGTTATTTCTGAATAGCAGACAAGATACTGTTAATACAAGCTGATTGCTCTTGCTGCAAGTCATATGCAAGTCAAAACTGGCATCTCATAGCACATCAATGGGTAAATGGCTGATATGATACTTCAGCTAACGTTACAATTGCAGATAGAAGTTCCTTGTCTTCCCTCTCATAATTATATAGTCTATTTAGGTGCTGTAAAATTGATCAAGGCTATAAAGCAGTACAGTTCAATCTCCCCTTATAGTTTATTCTTCTTAAAAACACTAAACTGCCATTCCCGTATCTCATTGCAGGTCTAGGTACAGACTGGGTACAGTCTGGCACACTGTAGATCAGTCTGAAGAAGGGTCTCGACCCGAAACATCACCCTATCCTTATATGGAAACAGGCACACACGCACGCATGCGTACGTACAAGATGAGATTTTAATGAGTACTAGACCAAGTGGGACCAGTTGGGTCCTGTCCCCTCAATGTGCAGTTGCTAGGGGGTGGCAGCCTGCGGCGTCACACGCACACTAACCACCATCACCCCCCCCCACACACACACTAACCACCCCCCCCCTTGATATTATATTAATATTATTAATTTGCTCATTTTACCTCATCCCCACCTTTTCCACTCACGCATAGCCCCAACTCAGTCTAGAGAGGAAGAGGGAGGTAGAGAGAGGGCAGAGAGAGGGGAGGGGCAGAGTCAGAGAGAGGCAGAGACAGAGAGAGAAGAGCAAAGACAGAGAGAGGGGCAGAGACAGAGGATCAGAGAGAGAGAGAGAGAGAGAGAGAGAGAGAGAGAGAGAGAGAGAGAGAGAGAGAGAGAGACAGGAGGGGGAACGATGGGGGGAGAGAGGTGGGAGATAAAGGGAGGAGAGGGGAGGGGGGAGGGTGGAGAGGGGAGGGGGGAGAGGGGAGGGGGGAGAGGGGAGGGGGGAGAGAGGAGGGGGGAGAGAGGAGGGGGGAGAGAGGAGGGGGGAGAGAGGAGGGGGGAGAGAGGAGGGGGGAGAGAGGAGGGGGGAGAGAGGAGGGGGGAGAGAAAGGAGGGGGAGAGAAAGGAGGGGGAGAGAAAGGAGGGGGAGAGAAAGGAGGGGGAGAGAAAGGAGGGGGAGAGAGGATAGGGGAGAGAGGGGGATGAGAGAGGAGGGGAGATAGGGGGAGAGAGGGGAGCGGGGTGGGCAGCTCGTGGCTGGGCAGCTCGTGGGGGGTCACTCGCAGCGCAGACGCATCACTCAGAGCCATTGTGCCATCATCAGCCAAAGGCGCTTGGTTTTATTTTCAAAGTTACTTCACATTCTTGAGCATTTTGATTAATAACTCGAGAAATAATGCAAGAAATATTCAGATAAGGCGATTTATGACTTCACAGCATAAATCTCTACTGGAATATGTGAAAATGTTACCGTTAACTCGTCATTTTTTTGAGAAGATATGATAACACACACACACATATACACACAGAGAGAGTTTTATAGTTATAAAGGATATAGATAACACACATATGTTTAATAGACATCAGACATTTATCACACATATTTAACAGACTACTGACCGACATCTACTATAAACCCACTGACTCCCATTGCTATCTGGACTTCACTTCTTCCCACTCTGCTTCCTGTAAGGATTCTATCCCCTACTCCCAATTCCTCCGTCTACGCCGCATCTGCATCCAGGATGAGGTGTTCCAAACCAGGGCATCGGAGATGTGCTCATTCTTTAGGGAATGGGGGTTTCTCTCTTCGAATATAGATGAGGCTCTCACCAGAATCTCCTTTATATCCCGTAGCTCCGCTCTCACTTCCCATCCGCCCACTCGCAACAAGGACAGAGTCCCCCTTGTCCTCACCTTCCACCCTACCAGCCGTCACATACAACAGATAATCCTCCAACGGTTTTGCCACCTCCAGCGGGATCTCACCACTGGCCACATCTTCCCATCTCCTCCCCTTTCGGCTTTCCGCAGAGACCATCCCTCCATAACTCCCTGGTCAATTTGTCCCTTCCCACCCAAACCACCCCCTCCTCTGGTAATTTTTCTTCCAAGCGCAGGAAATGCTGCACTTGTCGCTTTACCTCCCCCCTTGACTCCATCCAAGGACCTAAGCTGTCTTTCCAGGTGTGGCAGAGGTTCTCCTGCACCTCCTCCAACCTCATCTATTGCATCCGCTGCTCTAGGTGTCAACTGCTCTACATCGGTGAGACCAAGCGTAGGCTTGGTGATCGCTTCGCCCAACACCTCCGCTCAGTTCGCAATAACCAACCTGATCTCCAGGTGGCTCATCACGTCAACTGCCTCTCCCATTCAGAATCCGACCTTTCTGTCCCGGGCCTCCTCCATGCCCAGAGTAAGTCCCACCCTAAATTGGAGGAGCAGCACCTCATGATTTGCTTGGGTAGTTTACACCCCAGCGGTATGAACATTGACTTCCCCAATTTCAGGTCGTCCTTGCTTTCTCCCTCTTTCCCCTCCCCTTCCCAGCTCTTCCACAGCCCACTGCCTCCGCCTCTTCCTTTCTTTTTCCCGCCCCCACCACCCCCACATCAGTATGAAGAAGGGTCTAGACCCGAAACGTCACCAATTCCTTCACTCCATAGATGTTGCCTCACCTGCTGAGTTTCTCCAGCATTTTTATCTACCTTCAATTTTTCCAGCATCTACAGTTCCTTATGTTCCAGCATCAGCACATGTGTTCAGTTCTCTTTAACTTTAAATTATTTTCAATACAACTTACCCTAACCTGGCTTAGTAATCACTTGCATAAACTGTTAAGAGCACAGGGTGATCAGCCATGTCTGCAGTTACCTTGCAAGTTCTTAAACACACCTTTGTAGTTCAAAATTACACCTGCGACATTTTGACTAACATAAAGTGCCCCCTAATCACTGCTCTGCATTTGTTTTTATTCTTGTCTGTTTGCTTTACATTTATGAAATCATCTTCCTTCACTCCTCTCTGACTATATTAGTTCAGAGTTCTCTCAAGCAAATGTTACTCTGTTTGATGTTTGACCATTATCATGCATTGTTGCTTGGATACAAGAACATTTTTGCTGCATCAGCATTCTGAAAGGCCTGATCGCTCTTTTTATTTCCTTAGGTTGGTGCGTTGTCCATCTTGTTTGTACCTTTCTATGAATAGCTTCTCCAACATTTCCTTCAGCTCACAACCTGTTTTTAAAAAAATGATTTAAAAAAAATCCCTTTGATTCTTCACAACATAGGTAACTTTATCAGTTTTTATGTATGAAGACCACAAAGTTGCATTTACAGTCCCAACACCTGATCCCTTTTATGCTGGTTTATTTTGCATTATACTGTACATGTTCTTGTTGTGATCCTGGCCGCAGTAGTATGCTACACTAGACTTAGTAGAAATCAGAGGTACTAGTGGCACAATGTGAATTACATCCAATGACTCGGCCATCATTGGTATTTATCATAAAGGGCCTGTCCTACCAGCATCCGACTCTATGCGATGAGCGCGATCAAACTAGAAGCGGGGGCCGCGCGGAGGTCGGGTGATCCCCTGTACAGGGCCGTTCCCACCAGCATGCGCCTGCATGCGGCAAGCGCGACCAAACCGGCAGCGAGGGCCGCGCGGAGGTCGGGTGAGTGGCGCAACGCGGCGCAAAGTGAGGCGAACTTGGAGCGAAGTCTTAAGGTAAGTTCGCCAGGACAGAGAGGGGCACACAGAGAGCGGCGCAGAGGCACACACAGAGGGCCACGGAGCCACACACATAGAGGGTCCCGGAGGCACCTACAGATAGGTTCACGGAGGCACGATATCGAGGAGGTGTGCAATGCGTCGAGGCGTCTGTGAGCCGACAAGCCGTTGCCGTGCGGAATTTTTGAACATAGTCAGTTTTTCGGAGCCCCGCGCTATGTCGGGACGAACTCCGTACAATTCCGCACGGCTCCGGCGATCGAAGTGGGACCGGCCCCGCGACGCCGGACAGCTCAAGCGACCACGTTAGGTCGTGCTCATCGCATGGAGTTGCATGCTTGTAGGACAGGCCCTTAACTTATGATAGCAGTTACCCCTGTGAAGGCTGATGCATATTTTAGAATTCTTATCAGAAGGCACAAGATCAATCCAAGGAAACATTGACATAAATTTCTAAACAATAGCTGTGCTGATACATGTTGTTGGATGCTCCATAAAAATTGTCTTTAAGCAGCAATGGGAGCTCCTTCTATGATTAAATTTGATTGGCTTTCCACCATTCTGGTCCGTAGCTGGACTTTCCCTCCCATCTCTGTGAAAACTGAAGAAAGATGGGGCATTATAAACTTTCAAGAGAGAGCTAGATAGGGCTCTTAAAGATAGCGGAGTCAGGGGATATGGGGAGAAGGCAGGAATGGAGTACTGATTGGCGATGATCAGCCATGATCACATTGAATGACGGTGCTGGCTCGAAGGGCCGAATGGCCTACTCCTGCACCTATTGCCTATTGTCTAAACAATGATCAGGAGAAAAGGAATGTGATTTCAAACTCTAAATATCACAGAATGTATCAAACCCAGATCATCAAAAATAAATCAATAAAGTGTACATAATATTGCAATCCATTTCAAAATACTTTGTATTATATCTCGATAATTGTGGTTTCACTGTGCTCCTGTAAAATTCACTCCATATGCCCAGCGATACTAAATTTAGATGTTCTTTTCATTTAAGAAAATTATCTCCTTATATGAAACTGTTTGCAAGTTCCTAATATTATCTAGATTATCTTCAGCTTGGTCATCAAAGATCCAATTTAAAAAACTGACCGCTGCGGTATAAGAGCAAAATCGCATTTCTAATCAATTGTTATTGTTAATTAAAGGCAATAATATGCGAAGAGGCCCATTTATTCAAAATAACAGCATATTAAATATTTCAGATCTTTCAACTGTTAACAGCTTTGTAGGTCATTAATAAATTATTCCTCAAATAAGATTTATTTTTTACAACAACAGAAAATCCTGGATAAAAAGACTAGTCGTCCAGTCAGCATTGGTTGAAAGAGAAAGTCAAAATGTTGTGTCCGTGACAATTTCTCTTTCCACAGATGCTGCCTAACATGCTGAGCTTTTTATGTTTTGGTTTAAGATTTCCATCATTTGCAGTTTATTAGATTTTCATTATTATTTAATTAACTCGAAAGCCAATGTGCCCACTCGACTTCCCGCTTGAGTCAAGGTTTTCGTGTATGACATAGGAGCAAATTTTTCAAAGGCTCGTGAATCTTTGGAATAGCATACCTCAACAGATGGTTTCAGTCTTTGTGTTATTTCAAGGACAATGGACTTTTTTAATAGAATAAGAGAATCAAATGCCCAAATCATAGAGATGATCTCTAGGAAACATTAAATTCAGAGTAGGGTTGACAGGTAGATGCTATCAAGACATTTCCCCTGATGGGGGAGTCAATAACATTGATTCAATTAAGAGTTTGATCACTAAAGCCTGGAATGAATAGTTGTTTATTTCTCTCAGAATGTTGCTTAATATTTCAAATGTTCTCCCTCAGGGAGGCGTGCATACAGAGTCTGTAAATAAATTCATGGCTCTGGTAAATTTTGGATGGCAAGGAATCCATATGGATCAGGCAGGAATCAGATCAAGAATCAGATCACCCATGAATTATTCAATGCGGCTCATGCCTGAACATCTGCACAACCAACGTCTGCTCTTATTTCTTATACTTTCATGATGTAGGAATTCTGCAGGGAAGATGATCATCTCTGGTCTTTCTGGATATCAAGGGGCCATATAGGTCAACCCTGCTATTTCTTATATCTACATGTTTAACTATAGGATCAAGTTTCTTCATGTGTCTGTCAAAAACAAAGCACTTTTATATTCGGGGCATTGACCTTCGAGTGCATACATGCTGCAGTAATAACAATTAACATTTCATGTGTTGCAGCAACAACTCTGCAGGAGTAGATAGATAGGGGGAATTTGCTCAATTTTCTTTCCCAAATCTTTGAGGTAAGTATCCAGTGTCAAGTAATGCTAGAACTCGACTTTAATTCTTATAGAAAATGTGCCAACAAATGAATTGCACAGAAATTCATAGAACAGGAATAAGGAACAAATTAAGTAAATCAGTGACCCTTTAATTAAAAGAGATTCAATCTTATAAAGTGCAGGCCAACACTGATTTTCTGGCAATTGGTGGTCTGGCTTTTGATCTGGACAAAATTGCAAATGTGCATTTGAATTCCTCCTCCCCCCCCCCCCCCCCCCCCTTCCCGGAAGCCCCCCTGAAATCGTGATACCCAGACCCTGTAAGACAGTTGATCTCAACATTTGAGGCTCCCAGAGCCAACTTCTGCATTCAATCGGTGGGTTGAATTTGCTCTCTCCCACTTTTCTGGAACTCCGGCCTGGCTGGAGCCAGCAGATATGTTCCCATGGCTGACTTCTGAGGCTGACTTTGAGGGCCGATATCTCAAACTGTTGTGGTACTGTTGGACTCCTCACAGAGAGCATGACTTCTGTTGGTTCGACAAAACAGATAATCCAGAAAGGCTCTGGAACCAAAGGTGCCGGAAAATCGAGGGTGGAACTGTAAATAGGTTTCAGGTGATTTAGGTGTCTGCTTCCTCATTTCACCATTATGCAAATAAAATTGATTTTTATCAAGAGCGATAAATTATAATGTCTATTTTAAGTCACTAGAAATTTGACCAGGTATTTTCAGGCATGAGCCACAATTACAATTTGACATAACATCCGAGTCAAGGATGAATGAACAATGCCAGTCTCATGCAGCGCTTATTTTCGAACAGTGGCTTGCTTTAAAATCCAACCAGGTTTGGAGGGGATATAGACCAAATGCAGGCAGGTCGGACTGCTATAGCTGGGCCATGTTGGCCGGTGTGGACAAATTGGGCTGAAGGGCCTGTTTCCACACTGTAGCACTCTATGACTATGACAAAGATAGTCTGAGGATCTCCAATGAGGTAGATAGCAGTTCAGAACTGCTCTCTGTTTGTGGTAGGATGATTCAGTTGCCTGATAACAGTAGGGAAGAATCTGTCTCTGAATCTGGAGGTCATAAGTGATAGGAATAGAATTAGGCTATTTGGCCCATCGAGTCTACTCCGCCATTCAATCAAGGCTGATCTATCTCTCCCTCCTAACCCCATTCTTCTGCCTTCTCCCCATAACCTCTGACACCCGTACTAATCAAGAATCTATCTATCTCTGCCTTAAAAATATCCACTGACTTGGCCTCCGCAGCCTTCTTTGGCAAAGAATTATGCATATTCACCACCCTCTGACTAAAGAAATTTCTACTCATCTCCTTCCTAAAAGAACAATCATTAATTCTGAGGCTATGGCCTCTAGCCCTCGACTCTCCCACTAGTGGAAACATCCTCCCCACATCCACTCTATCCAAGCCTGTATGCTTCAGTGAGGTCCCCCCTCATTCATCTAAACTCCGGCGAGTACAGGCCCAGTGCCAACAAACGCTCATCATAGGTTTATTTACACATTCCTGGGATAATGCTTGTAAACCTCCTCTGGATCCTCTTCAGAGCCAGCACATCCTTCCTCAGATATGGTGCCCAAAACTAAAGGGACATTGAGCAAAGAGTGAGCATATGTTGCAAAACTCCATACCTAAAAAGTTTGACATGCACCATAAAACACAGGGTAAAACAAAAATGTAGACACATTAAAATTATAGTGAAGGTCATTTTGGAGCTGATTTTCCCATGTAATAGCATTTAACATTTCATATGCTGTAACAACAACTCTCCACAGGAGTAGATAGGTAGGTGGATTTATCAATTTTTTTCTCCCAAATAACAGGTAAGGGTCCAGTATCAAGTCAGCAGGTCAGGCAGCAATAGTGGAGGAAATGAACAGACAACCTTTCAGATCAGGCCCTTCTTCATTCCTGACCCAAAATGTTACTTATGCATTTTCTTCCACACATGCTTCCTGAGCCGCTGAGTTCCTCCAGCACTTTATCTTTTGCCCAACTTTTAAGCAAAGGCAATCTCTTATTTATTTTTTAATTAAAGAGTAACTGGGTTTCAGGTATTCCGGGGATCATTGCAAGAGCCTTCAGATGACTGCTTCGTCACTTCACCATTATGCGAATATTTTTTTTTTTCCAGAATGATATGATTATTCTGTGTCTGGAAATGTGACCAGGCACTTGCAGGCATGAGTCCCGATTGCAATCTGACATCATGTCTGAGTCAATGATCAATGGATGATGTGATTCTCAAGAAGCATTGCAGTAGAATTTGGGCTATTTTGGCCCAAGAGTGATTGAAGCTGTGCACTCACTGGACAGTCTGGTCTTCCCAATGCAATCCCCAAGCGTTGCTCTTCATTGTTCAGCCCTCAACTACACACTACACCAAATATACCTGTACCTCACCTTGTCTATTCAGACTCGAGGACCCCAGCCTCAATTTCCTGCATTTCAAACCTACAATCATCCAAGACTTGGGCTCTAAGCCTCCTGATCTGACAAGTTGATGGTAGAGAACTCAGAGCTCTTATTGAAAGCATTAAATTGATTGACTTTGTTTGTAATCTGAATAGGTAGTGTTTCAGAAACGAAAGTTATAATCTAAGTCATATTGTGTATTCTGTTTGTAAAAAATGCTGGAGAAACTCAGCGGGTAAGGCAGCATCTATGGAGCGAAGGAAATAGGTGATGTTTCGGGTTGAGACCCTTCTTCAGACTTTGCTTCAGCTTCCTCAGAAATCTAAGGATGTTTAAAGGCCTCTAATAATTCTAACCAACATCAACAGATGAAGAAACTGCAGAGAGTTGTAGATTCAGCCCATGTCCAACAGAACACCCTTCCCACCATCAACACCATCTACACTTCATGCTGCCTCAGGAAAACAGCCAACATAATCAAGGATGTTTTCATTCCTAGTCATTCCCTCTTCTCCCCTCTCCTGTTGGGCAGAAGATACAAAAGCTTGAATGCATGCACAACCAGCTGCAGGAACAGTTTCTTCCCCCTTCTTATCAGGCTACTGAATGGTCCTTTTTCCAACCTACCACGTTGCAGTCCTTGGAATTTGTCTCTGTAAATGTAAAGCTGTAATGCTATAACACTTTATTCTGCATTCTGGTGCTTTTCTCTTTGCACTACTTGTTGCATTAGCGTACGCTTGATTGTACTAAATGATTAACTGGATAGCATGCAAACAAAGCTTTTCACTGTATCTCAGTACATCTGACAATAATAAACCAATATTAATATCAATGCCGATAATCATAGGATTAAGCAAATACCCAATGTAAAGAAAAACACACATACCTGGAAGCCAATATGTAATGTGTGTAACTATCCTATCCTGAATTTGTGCAATGTACTATGCTTGTATTTTAATCTGCATCACCTCTCCCTTCTGTGGAAGAGTCTATGGTTCTCAATGTTCTTATCAGTCACCTCAGAACCCGTAAAACTGGAAAACTATCAAATTATCTTGAAACTATCTAAGAAAAAAATGATTGTAATTCTATTCCAGGCTACAAATTTATACATGTAAATATCCTGCAATTACACTTGGTCATTTAAAAAAAAATGATATTCTGCTTTTATGTCTTGCATGGAAATACGCATATTAGCCCTACTTGTCTATGCCAAGCCAGGTGCCCAAATATTCTAGTCCATTTGCCCATGTTTCACCCATATCCCTCCAAACCTTCTCTATACTGTTAAAAAGTATTTCAAATATTGTTATTGTACCTGCCTCAACCACATCCTTTGGCAGTTCATTTATGTTTTAATGTGCCTTCCTGATTTATCCTTGCGCAGACCTGCACTTAATTTCTGTTCATTGAATTACATTTTCATGCATGAGTCACACTGAAAACTGAAAAGTTGGCATGATCACATATAGTTAAAACAAGAATGCTAAGATTATTTAAAGTTTATTTTCAGCATTCAAGAAGGAATATTGTTGTAATTTTGATAATTTTGTTGAACTCTAATTCTAATTCTGTTGATTTCCACTCGACAGCCAAATTTTACATTTCAGTTGCTGTATTTTCATGGGATAGGCATGATGTGAAAACATAAGGCCTAACAGATTCGGCGCACGATGGAAAGTATAACAGGTGAGTCTTCCCATTCATTGTGGATGATCAGCCATGGTCACATTGAATGGCAGTGCTGGCTCGACGGGCCGAAGAGCCGAATGGCCTATTGTCTAAGGATAAGGGGGAATTCCTTTAGGGAATTCCTTTAGGACCGAAATGAGGAAAACATTCTTTACACAGAGAGTGGTGAGTCTCTGGAATTCTCTGCCACAGAAGGTAGTTGAGGCCAGTTCATTGGCTATATTTAAGAGGGCGTTAGATGTGGCACTTGTGGCTAAAGGGATCAGGGGGTATGGAGAGAAGGCAGGTACGGGATACTGAGTTGGATGATCAGCCATGATCACATTGAATGGCGGTGCAGGCTCGAAGGGCCGAATGGCCTACTCCTGCACCTATTTTCTATGTTTCTATGTTTCTATGTCTATTTCCCCCACAGAAATTCCATTCCAAAAAGACAGCTTAGCAAATGCTCTGTGCGAAGAGTACTTGTGTATATTTACCTTTGTGACTTCCAGTTGATGGTAGTTCAGATCTCTAAAACCTCAAGATTCTCTTTCCAGAGGAATAGTATGGCTGGGGAGGTTTGGGAGGGAATGATATGGGTGAAAAGGGACAGGGAGAAGAAGATAGAAGCGTGAATAAGAGACAAATATGGAACTCCAGGATGGGTGATAAGAGGATGGAGAAGGGAAAATGCAGAGTGAATAGGGCAATGATGAGACAAATGTGTGCACACTGGGGGTGGCGAGAATGGAAAGTGCGTGGGTTATTTCTCAAAGTTAGAGAATTAAATGTTCATACTATTGGATTATAAGATACCGAAGGGATTATGAACTGCTGACCATCTGAGTATTTCCAGCGTTTTAGACAATAATAGACAATAGACAATAGATGCAGGAGTAGGCCATTTGGCCCTTCGAGCCAGCGCTGCCATTCAATGTGATCATGGCCGATCATTCCCAATCAGTACCCCGTTCCTGCCTTCTCCCCATATCCCCTGATTGTGCTATTTTTAAGAGCCCTATCTAAGCCCTATCTTGAAAGCATCCAGAGAACCTGCCTCCACTGCCCTCTGAGGCAGAGAATTCCACAGACTAACCACTCTCTGATAGAAAAGGTGTTTCCTCGTCTCCGTTCTAAAGGACTTACTCCTTATTCTTAAACTGTGGGCCCTGGTTCTGGACTCCCCCAACATCGGGAACATATTTCCTGCCTCTAGCGTGCCCAAGCCCTTAACAATCTTATATGTTTCAATGAGATCCCCTCTCATTCTTCTAAACTCCAGAATGTACAAGCCCAGCTGCTCCAGCATATGACAGTCCCGCCGTCACGGGAATTAACCTTGTAAACCTACTCTGCGCTCCCTGAATAGCAAGAATTAGGGGACCAAAATTAGGGGACCAAAACTGCACACAATACTCCAGGTGCGGTCTCACTAGGGCTCTGTACAACTGCAGAAGGACCTCTTTGCTCCTATATTCGATTCCTCTTGTTATAAAGACCAACATACCATTCGCTTTCTTCACTGCCTGCTGTACCTGCATGCTTACTTTCATAGACTGATGTACAAGGACCCCCAGATCCCGCTGTACTTCCCTTTTTTCCAACTTGATGCCATTTAGATAGTACTCTGCCTTCCTGTTTTTGCTACCAAAGTGGATAACCTCACATTTATCTGCATTAAACTTCATCTGCCATGCATCTGCCCACTCCCCCAACCTGTCCAAGTCACCCTGCATTCTCATAGCATCCTCCTCACAGTTCACACTGCCACCCAGCTTTGTGTCATCTGCAAATTTGCTAATGTTACTTTGAATCCCTTCATCCAAAGCATTGATGTATATTGTAAATAGCTGCGGTCCCAGAACCGAGCCTTGCGATACCCCACTAGTCACTGCCTGCCATTCTGAAAGGGACCCGTTAATCCCTACTCCTTGTTTCCTGTCTGCCAACCACTTCTCTATCCATGTCAGCACTCTACCCAAATATGTGCCCTAATTTTGCCCACTAATCTCCTATGTGGAACTTTATCAAATGCTTTCTGAAAGTCCAGGTACACTACATCCACTGGCTCTCTCTTGTCCATTTTCCTAGTTACACTTGGACCGATCCTGTTACTGCTATCCAAATGTGCGGCTATCTCATCTTTTATGATTGACTCCAGCATTTTCCCCACCACCGATGTCAGGCTAACTGGTCTATAATTCCCTGTTTTCTCTCTCTTGCCTTTCTTAAAAAGCGGGATAACATTTTATTTTGATTCAGATTTCCAGCATCTGCGGTATTTATTCTTTGGTATTCATGCCAAGGTTTCTAAACTTTACAGAGCCCAAATACACTCAATTTTGTAAATCTAAATTCAAAAATACAAGCCTCATTACTATTACCAAATATGTTCTTTAACCAGAGAGTGATAGGCTGTGTAGATGAGGACATCAGAGACCCAATGGTCTTGCAGTGATTTTGCCATGCACTAGTTTGGATTATTTGAGGCATCAAAACACTTTAAATAATTAAAAGCATGTTGTTCGGCACAGCGGTAGAGTTGCTGCCTTACAGCAAATACAGCACCAGACACTCGGGTTCGATCCCTACTACGGGTGCTGTCCGTAAGGAGTTTGTGCGTTCTCCCCATGACCTGCGTGGATGTTCGCCGAGATCTCCCATCACCAGCCTAAACGATTACCGTCCCGTGGCCCTCACTCCGGTAATCATGAAGTGCTTCGAGAGATTGGTCCTCCAGCACATCAAGGACTATCTCCCTCCAGACTTCGACCACCATCAGTTCGCCTATTGCCCAAACAAGTCCACAGAAGACGCCATCACCGTAGCTCTCCACTCTGTGCTGAGCCACCTGGAGCAGGGGCAGAGCTACGTTCGGATGCTCTTTGTGGATTACAGCTCAGCTTTCAATACTATCATTCTGGACATTCTCATCAACAAACTGGTCACTCTCGGCCTCCCCACTCTCACATGTGCCTGGATAAAGGACTTCCTCACCAACCGGCCCCAGACTGTGAGACTCGGCCCCCACCTCTACTCTACTCGCATGTTGAGTACCAGCTCCCTCAGGGCTGTGTGCTAAGCCCCCTCCTATACTGTCTCTACACCCACGACTGTAGTCCGGCCCACAACAACAACCGAATCGTCAAGTTTGCTGACGACACTACAGTAGTCGGACTCGTCTCAAGGGGAGATGAGGCAGCCTACAGAGAGGAAGTCCTGAAGTTGACAGCCTGGTGCTCAGAAAACAACCTGGCTCTGAACACCAAGAAAACCAAAGAGCTCATTGTCCACTTCAGGAAGCACAGCACCGACTTAGCCCCCTTATACATCAACGGCGAGTGTGTGGAGAGGGTTCACACCTTCCGGTTTCTCGGTGTCCTCATCTCCGCTGACATCTCCTGGACAGACAACATCACAGCGGTCATCAAGAAGGCTCAGCAGCGGCTGCACTACCTGAGGGTCCTCAGGAAGCACAACCTGGACTCCAACCTGCTGCTGACCTTCTAACGCTCGTCCATTGAGAGCCTGTTGACATACTGCATTACAGCATCTGCACCATGGCAGACAGGGAGAGGCTTCAGAGGGTAGTTAGGGCAGCACAGAAGATAATCGGCTGCCCTCTCCCCTCTCTGATGGACATTTACACCTCCCGCTGCCTCAGCAGGGCGAAGAACATTATCAAGGACAGCTCCCATCCTGCATTTGGCCTGTTCAACCTGCTACCCTCAGGGAGGCGCTATAGGTGCATCCGCACAAGGACAAATAGACTCAAGAACAGTTTCTTTCCAAAATCCATTATCTCCCTGAACTCACACATGCATTGACTTCACAGCCTAACCCCTGGACTTTCATCTACCCACCTACTGTAATTTGTACTGTAACTGTAATTTCCAATGTGTGCAATAACCCATACTGGATATAGGAATCCTATTATCCATTCTATTTATCCATTGTCTTTTTATAGATATGTATATAGCGCTGCAGAAACTGTGCACCTTATTCCCCCCCCCCCCCCCCTTTTTGTTTTGTTTTGCACTGAGTAGGAGCAGTTTTTAATCTCATTGTACATGTGTATAGTGACAATAAAAGGCATTCTGATTCTGATCTTCGGTTTCCTCCCACACTCCATAGGTTAATTGGCTTCGTAAATGAAAAAATTGTCCCTAGTGGGTGCAGAATGGTGTTAATGTGTGGGGATCGCTGGTCAGCAAGGACCCAGTGGGCCGACGGGCCTGTTTCCTCGCTGTATCTCTAAACTAAACTAAACTAATGGCACACACCAGGATTGGATTGCATTCTGCAAATGCTGGTTTATTTTTAAAAAAGACACAAAGTGATAGAATAACTGAATCAGGCTGCCTCTCTGGAGAACAAGGATGACGTTTTGGGTCAGACACTGGACAAACCGTTTTGACATATAAGCCAAGTCAGAGGTAACAAAGGACAGCTTCCTGGTTGCATTCCTCCTGGAAATAGATATCACCACTTGCCCATGACATCAGGAAATACATTTTCCATTTTCAGCTGCCGTTTAAAAAAAGTGTAGACACAAGGAACTGCAGATGCTGGAATCATGCAAAGACCAAGCACTGGATTAACTCAGGGTGTCAGGCAGCATCTCCAGGGGACATGGATAAGCTCCATGTCGGGTTGGCTGCAGAAGGATCTAGACTTGAAGCATCACCTACACGTGTCCTCCAGAAATGTTGCCTGATGTGCTGTTAATCCAGCACCATGTGTTCTTCTGCTAAACATGTCTACTGAAAAACTTTGCCATGCCTTTGGCAATATTGAACATCAGTCTGCCGTGGAATATGGAATCGCAGATTGACATTCAGTACACAAAAGGAGTGTAATTTTATTTGTGCATAATGCTGAAACACACCTTAAATAAAAGATGAGATTCAGGCCAAGGACTTCATAAAACACGAGGATTTTTAACCGAACACTGATTACTAACCGCGGGAGGATGTGGAGTTTCATAAAACACTGGAAATTAACGGATACTGACATCTCACTTGATTGGCAGACATAAAATACTATTCCTTTGGACCCCTCTACACATAATTGAAGATGAAAACTTATGATCAGATACGGAAAGGGCAGAAATATCTATCTATCTATCTATCTATCTATACTATTACTAAAACTCTAATCTTGATCACTTCCGGTCTGCGTTGTATTTAAATTTGCACAAAAACGCTACCCGATATCGTTAGGATTTTTAAGCCACTTGACTCACCATTCTTCTCTGCTCCTAGCCCACCAAGTTTTGTTCCGATCAGTGAAATATTAGAAAGGTTATTTGTCTGTTATTCGCCAGGACGACGACGCCCCTTCCAGTCACTCAAGCCTGTGCTGGCAGCTCTCTCGTGGCTGGTGGACTGGCAGCTCTCTCATGGCTGGTGGACTCACGGCTATTCCCTGAAATTCCATTTCAAGCAGGGTGCAAGGCCACCAAATTCAAGTGCCATTTCCAACCACTTCAAGCAAGGTGCAAGGCCATCAAATTCAAGTGCAGTTTCATGCCACTTCAAGCAGGGTGCAAGGCCACCAAATTCAAGTGCAGTTTCATGCCATTTCAAGCAGGGTGCAAGGCCACCAAATTCAAGTGCAGTTCCATGCCTCTTCAAGCAGGGTGCAAGGCCACCAAATGCAAGCAGTTTCATGCCACTTCAAGCAGGGTGCAAGGCCACCAAATTCAAGTGCAATTTCATGCCACGTTAAGCAGGGTGCAAGGCCACCAAATTCAAGTGCAGTTTTCATACCATTTCAAGCAGGGTGCAAGGCCACCACATTCAAATGCAGTTTCATACCATTTCAAGCAGGGTGAAACCCCGTAATACCACCATAAAACCACACAAAACACCACACTCACAGTTCAGTAGACATTCACTGTGTTCAGTTGATTCACAGCTCAGACAGAGTGGTGACCTCTCCCTCCCCCATCTTGCAGAGACTGAGCCTCACCCACACTCCCACCGGAAGGGGCGTGGCCTTTATGGCATAATTGACAGGAGAGAGATTCTCAAAAAATGTTAAACACTAATAACTCTTTTATTTTTCATTGATGGGACGAATCCTCTGCACCTGATGAGCAGAGGGGGACTGATTAAGATGGCCAAAAATCACAGCCATAAGTGGTAGCGTTTTATCTAAAATCAATATACAGTGCAACCAGGAGGTTGTCAAGTTTAGACTTTTAATCATTTGCCATTTCAAACTAACCACCAACAACCATTTGCTATGCTTTATTTCAAACCAACCACCACCAACCATTTGTAGACAAAAGAGCTGGAGAAACGCAGCGGGTGCAGCAGCATCTATGGAGCAAAGGAAATATGCAACGTTTCGGGCCAAAACCATTCTTCAGACACCAAAAATCACCTAAAATCAATATACAGTGCAAACAGGAAGTTGTCAAGTTTGCCATTTCAAACCAACCACCACCAGCCACCATTTGCTGTGCTATATTTCAAACCAACCACCACTAGCTGTGCTTTATTTCAAACCAACCACCACTAATTACCAGTTGCTGTGCTTTATTTCAAACCAACCACCATTTGCTCTGATTTATTTCAAACCAACCACCACCATTTGCAGTGCTTTATTTCAAACCAACCACCATTTGCTGTGCTTCATTTCAAACCAACTGTAGATTGGCTATTGCATGTTAGCCAATCAGAATGCTTAGTAATTATAACTCTGCCTAATGCATGCTTTATAGTGTAAGAACTTGCCTACTGTCTTCAGTAGCTGCAGTAGACTGAATGTATGGTGTATTGCCTATGTGATGATGAGCTGAACATTAAAGATGCTTAAGCCCTAACCAGTGTGAGAGTGAGGTACTTACACGGTGTCAGAGAACAGGGCCAAAGCCTCAGCCGTTAACTGCAATTTATTTTCTTTATCAGTTTTTATTTGTGATTGATTTTGATGACATGCTTAACTCCTGCCGAAAGCCAAGTCCCCTCGTGTTTGATTCTGACATAGCCGAGTGCTGGCGAATGTTTGAGTGCGACTATGCTCATTATATCCTCATCGTTCACCGAACGACCCTGACGATCTGAAGGCATCGCTACTACTCAACCTAGCGAGTCCGGAAGCAATGATCCGTGCAGACAACTTTGAATTCACCCCAGCATACCTCAACGCGAATGGTCAGGTCCTGGTGAAGCAGAAACTATCGACAACCCTACAGTCCTACTGAGAAAGTTTAGAGAATTATGCGACCTGCCCTCAAACCGCATCCATTCGCCCGACAGCAGCAGGTTGATGAACTTGTCGAACAATTTATCAGCGATTTATGACACATGGCTACACAGTGCCGCTTCGGTGAGTTGACTAACATAGAAACATAGAAAATAGGTGCAGGAGTAGGCCATTCGGCCCTTCCAGCCAGCACCACCATTCAATATGATCATGGCTGATCATCCAACCCAGTATCCTGCACCTGCCTTCTCTCAATACCCCCTGATCCCTTTAGCCACAAGGGCCACATCTAACTCCCTCTAAATATAGCCACCGAACTGGCCTCAACTACCTTCTGTGGCAGAGAATTCCATATATTCACCACTCTCTGTGTGAAAAATGATTTTCTCATCTCAGTACTAAAAGACTTCCCCCTTATCCTTAAACTGTGACCCCTTGTTCTGGAGTTGCCCAACATCGGGAACAATCTTCCTGCATCTAGCCTGTCCAACCCCTTACGAATTTTGTAAGTCTCTATAAGATCCCCCCTCAATCTTCTAAATTCCAGCGAGCACAAGCCGAGTCTATCCAGTCTTTCTTCATATGAAAGTCCTGCCATCCCAGGAATCAGTCTGGTGAACCTTCTCTGTACTCCCTCTATGGCAAGAATGTCTTTCCTCAGATTAGGAGACCAAAACTGTACGCAATACTCCAGGTGTGGCCTCACCAAGACCCTGTACAACTGCAATATAACCTCCCTGCTCTTGTACTCAAATCCATTTGCTATGAATGCCAACATACCATTCGCTTTCTTCACAACCTGCTGCACCTGCATGCCTACTTTCAATGACTGGTGTACCATGACGCCCAGGTCTCATTGCATCTCCCCTTTTCCTAATCGTCCACCATTCAGATAATAGTCTACCCTCCTGTTTTTGCCACCAAAGTGGATAACCTCACATTTATCCACATTATACTGCATCTGCCATGCATTTGCCCACTCACCCAACCTATCCAAGTCACCTTGCAGCCTCCTAGCATCCTCCTCACAGCTAACACTGCCCCCCAGCTTCGTGTCATCCGCAAACTTGGAGATGTTGCAGTCATTTCCCTCATCCAGATTATTAATATATATTGTAAATAGCTGGGGTCCCAGCACTGAGCCTTGTGGTACCCCACTAGTCACTGCCTGCCATTCTGAAAATGACCTGTTTACTCCTACTCTTTGCTTCCTGTCTGCCAGCCAGTTCTCTATCCACATCAATACTGAACCCCCAATACCATGTGCTTTAAGTTTGTATACTAATCTCTTATGTGGGACCTTGTCGAAAGCCTTCTGAAAGTCGAGCTGGTACATGATAAAATTGTGCTGGTACAGCTGGTAACGAGCTGGTAGCGATAAAATTGTGGGAGGAATGAGCTACCGCAAGCTAAGAGCTGAACTGCTTCGGAAAGCTGAACTGACTTTAGGACAAGCCATTCATTAATGTCGAATGGCAGAGACCGGGGCCACACTAGCAGATTTTGACCCTACCAGCCCTCAACAGCAACATCACGTAAACCTAACTAACTACTCTCCACAGATATTCTTAAACACGTCTCGCAAAGATCCCAATATGCCTGCCACGAGGTGCCCCAACTGCAATTATTTCCATTCTAGGGGGTGCCAGTTTTGTGTCACCCATGGGAAAGTTTGTCACAACTGCAAGAAGCTTAATCATTTTGCCACATGTTGTTGATCTCGTGGGAACATTGCTTCAAGGACAATCTGCACCTGCTTCAACAAGAGCCGTCTGACTCTGATTCCCAAGAGCAAGACGATGTTTCCCAAGGGAATGATTCCGATAACACAGACAACGACTCAGCCGTGCTGCCCCTCGTGCGCTCCTCAGGCAAGCTGCTGGGTCCTGCGGTGACCTTGGTAATATACAACAAGTCTATGACCGCCAAGGTCGACACTAGTGCAAAGGTGAATGTAATGTCACTCAAGGAGTTCAACAAGATAAGGTCCACTGAACTAATGAAAAAGAACTCTTTAGCCGTTGGGTAAGGCTGATTTAAAATGCACTGTCAATGAGCTATCTAAAAACCTGATGTTTTACATTGTCCAACCTAACTCAGAAACCCTGCTTGGCATCACCGCATGCCATGACCTGGGGCTGGTTTATTTCGGGCATGCTGCCCGCAAACTCTGATTGATAGAGGAACCAACACAGCAGATGCTGACCCAGTACAAAGACCTGTTCGATTACAAACTTGGCAAGCTGCCTACGATATACAAGATCACTGTAGATAATGCTGTCACACCAATAGTTTGCGCACCCTCAAGTTTGGGAAATGGGTGAGTGGTGGAATATTGCCTTGGGGAACAGGTTGTGTTGATGGACCAGTCCTCCCGTGGGGGCTATGAGTGAGTAGTCCAATATTACCTTGGGGGACTAGGCCACCCGTGTGACAGGGACCCAATGGATCCCAGTTGGTCTAGTATCTATACTATTACTAAAACTCTAATCTTGACCACTGCATTTGCGTTTTAATTACATTTGCACAAAAACGACCCCACATAATGCTGCGATTTTTCGCCACCTTACTCGCCATTCTCCTCTGCTGCAAGTCACATGTGTTTTGTTCCGAGCGGTGAAATAGTACAAAAGTTAAAAATGGTTTAAAAATCGTAAAAACCGCCCCTTCACACAGCCCCATCCCCCACACACACTCCCTACCCCACACACTCCCCTTCCCCCACACACACTTCCCCACCCACGCCCCCTCCTCGCACACACATCATCCCCCACACCCCCCACACCCCCCACACCCCCCACACCCCCCTCCCCACCCCCCTCCCCCACACACCCCCTCCCCTGAGTGGTGGAATATTGCTTTGGGGGCGACGGGTTGCATTGGGGGAACAGGTCAGTGGTGGAATATTGCATTGGGGAATGGGTTGTGTTGGGGGGGACCAGGCCTCCCATGTGACTGGGACCCAACAGGTCCCAATTAGTCTAGTATACTATTAAAAGGCTCGACGTCTGTCTGTCTGTCTGTCTGTCTGTCTGTCTGTCTGTCTGTCTGTCTGTCTGTGATCTCAGGATCGAGGCCAAAACGGTACATATAAGCACCAAAACAATCTGCAGAATCTTACTCAGCTGAAAGAATCAGATCAGAACCCGAAATATATGGGTACAACACTGACATAACAAATAATAAGATATCTTTATATGCAGATGATATTCTGATTTATATTACTAAGCCGGAACGTAGTATTCCAAAGCTATTCAATGTTATAAATGAATTTAGTGTATTTTCAGGATATAGGATTAATTGGAGTAAAAGTGACATAATGCCTATAACTGGTATAAATGTAAATATATTACAAAAATACCCATTAAAAATAGTTACAGATAAATTTAAATATTTAGGAATTAATGTGTCTAAATCCTATAAATTATTAATTAAAGCTAATTATTATCAATTATTAGAGAAACTTAAAAAAAACATTTTATATTGGAAAACACTTCCTATATCTATGATCGGTAGAATTAATGCTATAAAGATGATTTTTTTACCACAACTGTTATATTTATTTCAGGCAATTCCTTTTTTTCTTCCAAAAAGTTTTCTAAAAAAAATTGATACCATAGTTAATAATTTTGTCTGGGATTACAAAAGCCATAGAATAGGTAAAAAACACTTATGTAAGTCGAAGATAAATGGAGGGCTGGCACTTCCAAATTTTTTATATTACTATTGGGCAGTCCAGATCAAGAATATGAATTTTTGGTGGGTAAATATGGATGTTGAACCAATGTGGCTAAAAATGGAAAAGGAAGACTGTTTACCCTTCACTATAGAGTCGATTATTTTCGCACCAAAGGAAGTACAAAAAAAGACTTATAGGGACAACATTATCATTCATAATATTAGGCGTATTTGGAAACAGATAGTTAAGACCCTACATCTGGATAATCTTTCTTTTAGGTTATCAATTAGGAATAATCCACTGTTTAAGCCCTCAATCTTAGATGCGGGGTTTAGACTGTGGGAGGATTTAGGAATTAAAAGAATAGAACACCTTTATAGAAATGGAAAATTATTATTATTTGAAGAGTTACAAGATATTTTTGGATTACCTTCACAACATCATTTTAGGTATTTACAAATTAGAGATTTTATTAAATGTAACACATACGACTATAAAAATAAAGGACCAGGCTTATTAGATGAAGTGTTTAATTTACATCCAAATACGGATAAGCTTATAGCTTATATACAATATTATTTTAGATAAAGAGAACCCAACAACTGAAACATATCGTCAAGCATGGGAAAATGAAATTGGATTACCTATAACGAAAGAAACTTGGGAAGAAAGCTTACAAAGAATACATTGGTGTTCTTTGAATGCCAGACATACATTGATACAATTTAAAGTTATATATAGATTACACTACTCGAAAACCAAATTAAAAAGTATTTTTCCTAACCTTTCCTCTATTTGTGATAAATGTAAGAATTTTGAAGCAAATTTAATACATAGTTTTGTAACATGTCCACGGTTGAATTTTTATTGGATTGAAATTTTTAAAGTTATTTCGGAAGTCCTTAAGGTTAAACTTGACCCAGACCCAAAATTAATAATATTTGGAATCCCGGAGCCAAATTTGGTACTCACAATTAATCAAAGAAATTTTTTTGATTATTGTTTAATAATTGGGAAAAAAATGATACTTAAATTTTGGAAGGGAACATTATCCCCAACAATTAAAATGTGGAAAGCAGAGATGTTGGAGACGTTGAATTTGGAAAGAATTAGATTTGTCCTTTTGGACAAGTATAATTCTTTTGAATTGATATGGTCTCCATATATACAGTATTTAGAGAAGTAGCTATTCTTGGAATCACGGCTTCGACGGGCACCCTATGGATCCGATGCGAATAACTTACCTATAATTGATAATATTGTGTATTTATTAGAGATATTTCTGAATGAAATAGTATCTCGTACAATGTCTTTAGTTTTTGTTTATATATATATATATATATATATGTAATATTATTGTTTTTCAAATTATCTTTTTAATTTTTAATTGATATATGTGCGAAAAAAATTTTTTTTATTCCCTTTTATTTTTCCTTTTTTCTTTATTCTTTTATATATCTTTTTCTTTATTTCCATAAAAATAGAAGATATTATGTATTGATATGCTATTTGTAGTAATACTGAATTAAGGTGTTAGTTTATAAAGTAAGCTATATATTGTAAACTATTTACTTCAAATAAAAAAAATATTACACAGAATCTTACTCAGCTTTTTCTCGTGGTCGTTCGTATCAAGTTTTTTTCACATTTGATGTTGTATTTCACAAGTTATTGATATTTAAGTTTGAAAAATCTGACTGTGACAGATAAGCTTTTCTAGCAGCTTCCACTGATGATGTCACAATGGCATCTCACACTCCTTCAATCACATTGGAATATCATTTACACATGCTGCCGTGAACATTCCGACAACCGAAAATGACATCATAATAGGAACTCAGCTGCCGGAGTTGACGGAGTGGGGGATGAGAAGAGAAGAAATATTATTTTAAAATCATCTTTAGTGGGGGAGTGCGAAATGTGAGAGGTGAGGGAGAGACAATGGGATCAGCAGCTTCAAGGGGAGTAAGGAGAGAGTGAGATTTTTGTCCCCTCCCCATGTGGGAAGGATTGATTGAGCGCCGATGCCGACACAAAAGTCAAGTCCATTCATTGGCTCAGAGTATCCCCGACTGTCCCTCGCCACCCTTGGGAAGGATTGATTGGCTCAAGGGAGCGCCAACGCCAGCCCAAAGTCGAGTCCATTCATTGGCTCTGGAAGGCGTCGGCTGCCCCTCCCCCCCCCCTTCCCCATGTGGGAAGGATTGATTGTGTTGGGTGAACGGGTTGCATTGGGGGAACAGGTGAGTGGTGGAAACGGGTTGCGTTGGGGAAACAGGTAAGTGGTGGAATATTGCGTTGGGGGAAACGGGGCCCAATGGATCAGGGGCGTAGGGAGGGGAGATGGGCTATGGTGGGTGGGAGGGAGTGACTGAGGGTAGGGAAAGGAGACGGAGGGAGAGGTGAAGGAGGGAATGGAGAAGGGGAGGAAGTGAGGGGAGAGAAGAGGGAGGGCGAAGAGGGAGGGGGGGAGGGAGTGTTGGGGGGTGAGGGGAAATGACCCGTGCCTACGCAGTTGGGGGCTATGGGTGAGTGGCGGGATATTGCGTTGGGCGAACGGGTTACATGGGGGGGAACGGGTGATGGGGGTGTTTAGCTCCGGGGGCGCCTGTCTCTGGGATGAGCGCCAACGCAATCATGAGTTCGGGGACCAGCCCTCTCGTGTGACCCCCCCCCCCCCCCTCCCCCTGGCATTGGGGGACGGGACCCAACGGGTCCCCCTTGGTCTAGTTTGTATTAAAATGCTGATGCATCATGTATAAATCAGGCACCTGCTTTCTTAGAATAATTGTCAATTACAACAATCTTCCGATTTTTATAAGATTCTTCAGTGGGACAAGTAACAAAATTATTTGTAGGATTGCTGCGGATATTCTGAGCAATCATGCAGAAAACGAGTTAGAAAAGAAAGAAAATCCATGCTATCGCTCAGCACTTTGAAATATAATGTTGTTACTGGTTCCATGAAGACATCTTATCACGTCGGCTTGCTCTTTTTGCCAATCCCTCTAAGATTGCAGGTGTCTGATCACAATATCCTGAGCTTTCAGATGACCCTCTGCTTCGCCTGAAGAGCACGCAATTCCTGACGTCAGGCTGCTGACATTGGCAAGCAGCAGTAGCGTGTTTGAAGCCTCCGACTGCTTCTCTCAGCCACTCTCCTGCAACATAACATTTCCTCCAACTATGGGGGGGGGGGACGATGAACCCCTTTCGATTTTCAGCGGGTGGGTTTTAGCCGCCCGGTAGTTCGCCACCTTGTTCCATTCGCCCACGGAGAACAAGAAGGCACGGGCGGCTGCTTTTTTTTTCTCCTAGTGATCTGCAAATTGGACCGACCAGCAAGGTTTGAGAAGGAGAAGAAAAAAAATACAAAGGATGGGTTGTGGTGGAAGTCGGGCTGATACGATCGAGCCCAGGTACTACGAAAGCTGGACCAGAGAAACTGAATCAACGTGGCTGACCAACACCGACACGGATGTGCCTTTGCCAGTCGAATCCAATGCATTGGACAAGGCTCCCGTGCATGTGTACTCCAGTAAGCAGTGCTGCTTTACGGGCTGGGATTGTCGACAAGCATGTCTCATTGCGTTATATTGTATATGCGTTATGCTTCAACGATTTTAAACCAGTATGTCGAGGGCAGCGAGAACACGAGGGGCATCAAAAATGCATCTGGGGTTGGCTTTGTATGAGGTTTAGTGTTGTGTGTTTAGTTTCTTCCTTTAGGGGCAGTGTGGGTTTACACTGACCTCAACGTTACATTTAGTTTTATTGTTAAGGATGGCTTTAGTCTAGTTTGGCGGGGGCGGCGGGTTTCTTGGTTTCTTGGTCCTCCAAAATTTACCAAATGGAATTTAAACTGTAGGTGGGTGGTTTCACGGCTTCCTTTAAAGAGCGTAGGGCATGTTTTTGGGTTGAGTTTGGTGTTGGCAGCGAAGCCCTGTTTATGTTTACGGGTGTTGGCACCGAAGCCCTGTTTATGTTCACGGCCACTGCCTTTTCAAATCTCCATCCAAGTCCAGTTTCCAGTTTCATGATTTACAATCTAGCAGTTCATTCGAGTATTGTTTGTATTTCCATTGGATGGCCGGTGGTTGTCAGATTAATATTAAACAAGCACAGATCTCGTTCATAATGTCTTTGGCTAAGTATATTCTGAAACGCATTGCAATCCAAGTCACCATCGGGAGACGATTTTTTGCAACAAAAGATTAAAGAAAAACAGATAAATGAGCTTGTTTGAAGTCCTGGTCTCTATAGCAACACTCCCAGACTTGTTTATTACCCGCCTTTCGCATGTATAATCTTCAGGGTCCGAAACTGACAAGAGAAAAAGTTTTAAGGCGCCGCTGCGTGGGTGGTGCTGATTATTTGTGCTATCGGCAGAGATTCCTTTTTCTGCAATAATGCTCCAGATATGACTGTGGTCGAGTCACAACCGCCGCCGCCGCTACCAAATCTATTCCACAGTAGATCATACTTGGAAGTAGGCAAAAACTTGTAGTCTGACAAGTCCCTTCCATCATATTGAAAAATTGATCGTTCTCTAGGCTCTAAACGTTCTAGTTTTTCAAATAGACATTGACGACTAACTTGACACATATGTAAGTAATATAGTGCGAACATCTAGGTTGCAGATCGCATATTTATGTTTCAATCGTTTGTTGTACTTTAGGCTCGTTTTTAAGCTCTTTACAGCGTATTTAAAATGCCGTTCTTCAATTGATCATTGTTTTATAACATACGCGATAGTTAGAAGATCTCTAACTACATATATCTCAGGTTTATCTTTTAAATACGTTTAGTAATTTAGACCTTGTAAAAGCTCTCATCGGCGCATATCAATCGGGCACATGTAATCATTGCTAGTTGATCGGCAAAGATTGTTTTATACCTGAAAAGCAAATTACCAAATTTATCCCCAATATTTCCTACATGCCAGCATGAAAATAAAGAGAAGCTTTTGCAATATGTAAAGGAAGTCGATTGTTAATGTTCAGGGCTCTAGGTATATAATAACATTCAGGACAAACATTTCAGAAATAAACAATCTGAGTTTTACTAACATAAGAATGCTCTGTGGTTAATATCAAACATATATTTCCATGAGATGGATCAAACTACAAATGGAAAGAGAAAATGCGAGAAAAAAAATCAGCATTTATGGGGAGACTTAACATTTCCGAACATATTTCAGGCAAATATAGAAATGTGGAAAGGAAGGATGGTAGAGCAAGAACAATGGTGCAAATAGAATAGAAGGCAAGGGTAAATACATACTGTGGTGCAGAGCAAGCAAGAAGAAATAGGACAAATAGAAAAATAAAAGATGCAATTGAAAAAGTGAAGCCCCTCCAGTCTAGGAGACTACTGGATACTTTTTTAAAAATGTTCTAATATTTTTAGGTGCCTCATCAAAAGGATGGTTCCTCAACTTAACTTTGATCTTCACAGGGATAGTGTAGAAGGGCAATATCAGTGAAGTCAGGGTGAATGTGAGATGCAGAATTAAAAAAGGGTAAGCCATCAAAGTCCCAGGATTCCTTGATGCTCACCAAAGCAATCATACTTTGGAAAATGATGAAATGAAAATAGTTTTAATAGAAAATGAAAAGGCAATCTTTATTATTTGTGACGTTATTCCATTGGGCAAAGTAAAATTAATTGCGTGGGATGTTAAAAGTTGAAACGTCACCTGCCTATGGGTACATCATATTGATACTGCATTTTCACGATGTAATTGAATTTTTTTAAACTTTTATTAACGTGGGTGCTTTGAGTAAATTCAGGATTATATCAATTGGAGATGAGTGATATAACATCTCGTTACCAATGAAGCCCATGTTATTTGCGTATAGATAAAACAGAAATAAAAATCCCATTTGACTCCTGTTTCCATCTTCATTTCTTTCTGCTGCAGATCAGGGTTTCTTCCATAGAATCAAGATTTCTTTCACAGATTCTTCCAAACCCATATCATCAGCCTGCTCAAATGATCAACATGAAGCACTGTGAAACATCACTACATGCATGCTCGCATCGAACTGCCATATTCCTTAACACAGATTTGTTTACTATTCCTTCATCAGAGTTAGCTGTAAATCTCAGAACTCCCACACAACACCATTGGGCAACACAGCTGGTAGAGCTGCTGCCTCACAGTGCCAGAGACGCAGCTTTAATCCTGACCTTGGGTGCAGTCTGTGTGGAGTTTGCACGTTCTCACTGTAACAGTGTGGGTTTCCTCTGGGTGTTTCGGTTTCCTCCCACATCCCAAAGACATGCAGCTTTGTAGGTTAATTGGCCTCTGCAAATTGCCCAGAGTGTGTAGAGAGTGGATGAGAAAGTGGAACAACATAGAACTAGTGTGATGGTGATCGATGGTCAGCGTTGCCTCAGTGGGTCAATGTGCCTGCAACCATGCAGTATCTGTAAACTCTAAACTAAACCTTCTGCAGCAATTTCAGAATGTAGTTTGCTTCTCAAGTGCAATTTGGGATTGCCAATAAATGCAGGTACTGCCATCAATGTCAATATTCAGTCAAAACAATTAATGTAAAATAATATATTTTACTACAGTCAATGAATTCGACTAAAAATCAATATTCCAAACCATATTATATCTTGAACCTTGACAAAAGCCAAGGAAACATTTTAATCATCCCATTTGCTATTCTCTTGTGCCTCTGTTTTACTCTTATGATGCTATGCTATCTTACTCTGATCGCCAGATAGATGCGTTTGGCTGTGTTAATTACTAACTAGAAATTCATCTCTCCTTATATTGTGCCACACACCAGTAAAACTCTCAAGCTCACCACAACCGATTTTTATTGACAAAACTAATTCAAATAACTGGTTGCATTAGACTGTCAATACAGAACAATTTGCAAATCCTCACCACAGTCTCTAGGAATCTTTAGGTGTTGAGCCATGGTTATCTGCATATAACATATAACTGATATAATTGATCATGTATCCTATGCATCTACAGTAACAAAAGCACTCGATTTTACCTCGTCCAGCAACAAAGCTAGAAGAAATCATTTCTTCTAGTGGGAGAAATTATAATTGCCATTTTGGAGAATTGAAATGGTTTAAGAAAATTATTTTAACTTGCAGAGTTATTGGCATATTCTAAAAATTCCTACATGAAGTGTTTGAGGCAGAAACCATTGTGTATGTGACAGTACAAATGAGGTGGCAATGTGTCAGCAATGAGCTTGTACGCTTTTACTGCATTGACATCAGTGGAAAGAAACTGGTAAATTTAAAGCAGGCTGCTGATTCACCATCACACATTTTGCATTGCCTTGCAGATTATATGTCAACTTCTTTTAAAAATATATGAATATTTGCAGTAGAGTTGGTTGCAAAGAATGGAACCGAGGATTACTCGCCCAAAGATCCAGTGAATCTGTTGATCAAATTCTGACCTCCAAACATCTAAGGATTTAAAATGCCTTTCCATGTCAAAAATGTTCTTATTTATAACATAGTGACGGTCAGTATGCAACGTATGTCATCTGAAATTGTGGAGGTTGCTTTTTATAGAAACATAGAAAATAGGTGCAGGAGTAGGCCATTCGGCCCTTCGAGCCTGCACCGCCATTCAATATGATCATGGCTGATCATCCAACTCAGTATCCTGTACCTGCCTTCTCTCCATATCCCCTGATCCCTTTAAACACAAGGGCCACATCTAACTCCCTCTTAAATATAGCCAATGAACTGGCCTCAACTACCTTCTGTGGCCGAGAATCCCAGAGACTCACCACTCTCCGTGTGAAAAATGTTTTCCTCATCTCGGTCCTAAAGGAATTCCTCCTTATCCTTAAACTGTGACCCCTTGTTCTCGACCTCCCCAACATCGGGAACAATCTTCCAGCATCTAGCCTGTCCAAACCCTTAAAATTTTTATAAGTTTCTATAAGATCCCCCCTCAATCTTCTAAATTTTAGCGAGTACAAGCCGAGTCTATCAAGTCTTTCCTCATATGAAAGTCCCGACATCCCAATTTATTGTTTTGTTATTCTGGCACTTTCAGAAAAAAAAAAACAGGTAAGAAGAAATCTGGGATAAGCCAAACAATTCTTCATAGCCTAATTATTAATGCATTTCTTCTAACTCTAATTCAACTATTCAAACTTTGACATTAATAGAATGGTTTTAAACAATGATTTTGGTCACCAGTCAAAAAGAAATACAAGCCTGAGGTTTGAGCAAAGCATGAAGTTATTCAAATTAATAGATTTTAAATGAATACCAATACCAATAACAGTTTTTATATAACCATATAACAATTACAGCACGGAAACAGGCCTTCTCGGCCCTTCCAGTCCGTGCCGACCATTTATTTTCCCCTAGTCCCATCTACCTGCACTCAGACCATGCCCCTCCATTTCCTTCCCATCCATATACCTATCCACTTTACTTTTAAATGTTAAAATATAACCATATATTTGTGTCATCTTTGCATTTAATTCATTCTCAAAGTATAACTATTCTTGGCTAACTTTGCTTCATTGTTTAATGACTGTAACGTGAAAATGAAAAACACCCTCAACATTTTGTAATGTAGAATTGAATTTAAATGTTTTAAAAAAGGCATAGTTCACGAGTTTAGTTAAAGGGCTTGTGAGAATTGAAGTCAAATTCTTGAACAGAAAACTATATAACACAACCATATATTCTTACATTTCTGGGTGACCTTCTGGTGCTTTATTTGTATATGTTTTTATTCTTGTGTGAGAAACCCAATCATCCATAATGGCATATTACTGCTTTGTGTCTGAAACTGAAGGATAACATGAAATTGAGCTAAGATTGCTAGGTCCTCGTTTCATAAATTATTTTATGTAACTTTAAGTGCATAACATTGCTGTCATTTAGATGAAATAGTAGTGTGAAATAATATTTATGTTATTAATGTCATCGTTTATTAATGTTCACTGTAACATTTTGGTGTTAATGTTAGGCTAATTTCATATTCCATGATACAATTCTGTTCAGGATTAAATGGTATTTGTTTTGAATAGGGTAGCCTTTACCAAAATTACAAGACGGTCATATTCAACGTTTCCATCTTCTGATTTCATTGAGTGATGTGTAGGCTTATGACACTTTACTGGAAATATACTTATGCGGCACTGAACAAAAAATGTGACACAAGTCCTTCTTCTCATTGGGGAGGTTCTTTTGTTTGAAATGATATCAAAGCATAGAAAAATAACAAAAGGTCTGAATAAGATTAAAGCTATTGATTCTTTCATGCCATTTATTAATCTCAGGATAGCTTTTTAATTTCAGAATTGCAATCTATGAACTGCAAGGGTATTTTCAGAACAAAGTGTACCATGTAGTGTAGTTCTGATACATTGACTTAGCAGACAATGCTATTTAGCTGAGAGTTGTTACCTCAGTAAGGATGCCTTTATACCTCTGCCTGACAGAGGTATAAAGGCATTAAGGTGTTTAAGCTTGCACCAGCATGAAGAAATCTGTACTGATGTAGGGTTTTGGATATAATTGGAGGAGAGTGAGCTAGTCCAGATAAAATAAAGAATAGGTTACTTCTCTATGAATGACAGTCAGTGGATATGTTGAATATATGGTGAAACCAATTGTTCTGTAAATAGAATGAGTAGAAAGAAATTCTGGGATAAGCAATATTATCTAGGCTCCAGAAAGGACCCAGAACAGCAAAATGTACCAATAGGCAAGTAGAGGAAAGCAATATTCTTGTCAGTATTGGGATTGGATATGAATCTACTGGTACCATGAACTATGGACATGGATCCACATAACGACAGAGTAAAATCTTCAATGGCCATTTTGATGGAATACCACTGAAGATTTTCAAGTGCTGTAAGTTTACCACGTGGAATCAGGGACCAGAGGAAGTGCCAAATGCATGGCCAGCTTAATGGCATCGGCCACAGGATGTTTTAGCACACAGTCTGGCCGCTGAGATAATTTAGTCACGATGTATTTGGATTTAATAGTTGGTGGGAGCATGTGGGATGACCACTAGTAAGGAAATTATGATTAAGACAGTGTAACTCCAACATGATTCTGCCAGGAATACAAAAAAGGATGATAATAGATATTTTTGCCCACAATATTCATTACAGGCATTGGCCTTAGCAGGAACATTTGGTCACAGGGCCTCAAAATGCAGGAAAAAGATGTACGGCTCTGATGGAAAAAGTCACAGAGGAACACTCTATAGACTAGCTCCTAGAATTATTAGTGCATTGCTGTTCTCAATATGGGCCAACAGTGTTTTATAGTTTACATTAAATGATTCTCTACCAAAGATAGCAAGTGATACCTTTGAGGATCCCCCATTATTGGATTATGACGGGTTATGAAGGATTATTCAGGGTATTTCCAATGGCAAATTATATTGTAAATTCCACATGGTAAGCTACAATAATATTCCATAGGTGTACTCTAAGGAGGTATCACAAACTATTGGGAAATTGTTATGCACAGTCCAGGACAGAGGCATGGGGTAAAAGTGGCAAATGGCTGTGTCCAATTGCACAAGATGACCAGTACTAATGGGCATAGGCTGTTGAGGCACATGTGAGCCTATACAAGTTCCAATAAAATATCACACCAATGATTAGTAGAGAGGCATTGTTGGGTACAAAGCTCATATTTGCATTAATTGTGGAGCCAAACCCATTAATCATAATTCGGAATCTGTTTTAATGCCTTTAAACTACAGGTGGAGGAAAAGGTGCATGAATTAGAACAAAATGTAATGTTGGTGAAGGTCCAACACTGTGAGTGGGCAACCCAGCGGTGGTTCTTCAGGCAGATAGAACTGTGCAATTGCATAGGTCCCACAGAATAATACTAAACAGAACCCAGAAAAATGAGCAGAGTCCACCTCAGAAGATTCATTCATGGAATTAGCAACCTCATGATGCCTGAACCATTCTGCATGCAATGGAATGGGGGCTCAATAACAAACGTGTACAGAGGTTGTAGTTTATGTGTCATTGACACAGAGAGAGAGAACAGCAACCGTTGAAGGTGCCAGAGAGGATTAAGCAGAAGACAGAAACACAAACTATACCTGGAATGTATGTGAGGTTCACCAGACTGATTCCTGGGATGTCAGGACTTTCATATGAAGAAAGACTGGATAGACTCAGCTTGTACTCGCTAGAATTTAGAAGATTGAGGGGGGGGATCTTATAGAAACTTACAAAATTCTTAAGGGGTTGGACTGGCTAGATGCAGGAAGATTGTTCCCGATGTTGGGGAAGTCCAGGACAAGGGGTCACAGTTTAAGGATAAGGGGGAAATCTTTTAGGACCAAGATGAGAAAAACATTTTTCACACAGAGAGTGGTGAATCTGTGGAATTCTCTGCCACAGAAGGTAGTTGAGGCCAGTTCATTGGCTATATTTAAGAGGGAGTTCGATGTGGCCCTTGTGGCTAAAGGGATCAGGGGGTATGGAGAGAAGATAGGTAGGGGATACTGAGTTGGATGATCAGCCATGATCATATTGAATGGCGATGCAGGCTTGAAGGGCCAAATGGTCTACTCCTGCACCTTTTTTCTATGTTTCTATGATTTTATGAAATCCAAAGTTGTCCGGCTGAGACTCAGATAGGATAAAAATGGGCAGACTTCATTCTGGGTAAAGGTGGTAGATGTGTATGATACAAGAGAGCTGACTAATGTTAATGAGCATCACTCATCCATTGGAAAGATCAATACCACTCTCTTTACTCCAGGTGTGCACATAACCGTTAAAAACCCTTTGTAATTTATTGATAAAAGGGATTCCCGGCTCGCAGTTAAAAAAACAGCAGAGGTCATAGAAACTTAGAAACATAGAAAATAGGTGCAGGAGTAGGCCATTCGGCCCTTCGAGCCTGCACTGCCATTCAATATGATCATGGCCGATGATCCAACTCAGTATCCCGTACCTGCCTTCTCTCCATACCCACTGATCCCTTTAGCCACAAGGGCCACATCTAACTCCCTCTTAAATATAGCCAATGAACTGGCCTCAACTACCTTCTGTAGCAGAGAATTCCAGAGATTCACCACTCTCTGTGTGAGAAAATGTTTTTCTCATCTCGGAACTAAAAGATTTCCCCCTTATCCTTAGACTGTGACCCCCTTGTCCTGGACTTCCCCAACATCGGGAACAATCTTCCTGCATCTAGCCTGCCCAACTCCTTAAGAATTTTGTGAGTTTATATAAGATCTCTCCTCAATCTTCTAAATTCTAACGAGTAGAAGCCGAGTCTATCCAGTCTTTCTTCATATGAAAGTTCTGACATCCCAGGAATCAGTCTGGTGAACCTTCTCTGTACCTCCTCTATGGCAAGAATGTATTTCCTCAGATTTGGAGACCAAAACTGTACGCAATACTGCAGGTGTGGTCTCACCAAGACCTTGTACAACTGCAGTAGAACCTCCCTGCTCCCATACTCAAATCCTTTTGCTATGGTCATATGCGCTATATACAGCAAAACATATTAATGAGTCTTCACTTCGTCCATATGACATGGAAAAATAATTCTGATTGTCATATGGGGCGAATGCATCCATTACCCAATTAATAGACTCACCCCATAAGTATGCTTCTGGCACACTCAATTCCAGTGGAAATATGTTGCAAAGTTCAAATAGAAAATCTATGTACTCTTCTTTGGAGTTTACTTGACTTCAAACGTTTAACTCTAATTATGGACCATGAAAATCTGATGGTATCTCTTGGACTAAAGTCAGTCATTCCTGTGATGGAAGCTGTATCAGAGTTACAATGGGCTATAGAGTTTTGCACTGGACTGCTGCAGACATCAAAGCAGAATGCTGTAACTGATGCATTCTCCGATCTGCCTTATGTGGGAGCAGTGACTAATCTGGAACAGAGCACTCTACCTTTGCAAGTTGTTGACAGTGATTTTCTCAAGCTACTTCAAGAGAGAGTGACACAGTGGTAGCCCAGTTAGCGATGTTGCTCCACAATCCAGGGCTTGAGTTTAATCCTGATCTCAAGTATAGCCTGTATGCAGCTAGGAAGTTGTCTCCATGACCGCATGGGTTTCCTCTGTGTGCATCAGCTTCCTCTGAATTCCAAAGATGTGCTAGTAGAGTAATTAACTATTAAACATTATCCTTTTGCCTAAGTTGGTGAATAATTAAATCAAGGATGAGTTGATGGGCTAGAGAAAGAATAAGTTGTAGGGATACAGGGTAGGCTGTAGGGAGAGGGCAATGGGCCAAATGGAGTGTTCTCTTGGGAGTGGGTCTGGACAAGGTTGTCAGGCTCACTCATAAAAATGGTACTTTGGAGCAGTTGTACAAAAATACCTTAGATAGACACAAAATACATCTGCAGCTCCTTCCTGTACAAAAAAAATATTTTGTTGGGTTGGAATGAATCAGAAATGAAGATGAGAAGATCAGGCCCTTCTGGAGAAAGCAGTGTGAACTGCTGGTGAATCCAGCTTTCCCAAAGTGGCATCACAGCATGGGGTTTCTGAAGGTAACACCAAAGAATGCCAATGTTAAATATTTAGGAGCTGGTGTGATTGTTGTGCAGCATTTGGCCAGATTGTCTCTGCCTGAGGTAACACATTGAATTTTTTTTTCCAGTCGGAACCAAAGCTTTTTGGCTGGTTGGTCGCCAATTTAGGTTTTTGGAAGTGTTGATGTTTAGATCATGCCTCTGTACAGAACTGACAATAAAGGCTGAAGTTTGTGATCACATAGGCTCTCTGAAGAACTAGTTTCTAACAGTGGTTGAAATCAATGCAGTTTGGCTGATCCCTCCACTCCAATAAATTTACGCATGGTTTAACACTAGTGACATCCAATTTTTGCTAGAGTGGTAGAACAGAATTGGTCTGCCCAGAAAGGGAAGCTATTAAGTACCATTTACACAGAAACCCACTATTCAATCTACAACAGATATTTCCCTGACTGTGATTCAGACAGTTTGGTGTTTACAGGCAAGGATGAATTTGGTGCTGCCTAATTCTAAGGGAGAGGTGGAGGGAAAGAAGAGAAGTCTGAAGTGGTAGCACAAATTACAGGGTTGGAAGTGATGGTTTCAAGTGGGAGATACCGTGAGGATCCTCTGGTCACCAGACAGTGCCGGATCATTAACACAATGCTGTTTGGACATTATGGAAGTACTGGGATCAGGAACTACAAATGTGAAATTCATGGTGAGATGCAGTCCTGATGACAGGTCTCAAACCAAAATGTTGACTATCCCTCTGCCGTCACAGATGCTGCCTGATCCACTGAGTTCCTCCAGCGGTTTGATTTTGTACTAAAACGTGAAGAATGGCAATGGAAGTTAGACCAATCAATATATGCACATGAAATTCAAGAGGATCGTGACTAAGAAAGTGGGATTGCAGATGAGTATGTATTTGTGTTATTAGATGGAGCCATTGCCGAGCAGCATGTGGGTGAGGAGACAGATTTGGAATGAAATAAACAACATGCAACCTGCAGCAAAAGTCATCTGCTAGAAATGTGGGCATTTGGAGTGGACTCTTCAGTATTAACTAGTTCACCTTTGCTGTTCAAGCGATTTGTTGCTCAGTTTAATTTTTAATTGTTTCAATTCATAATTATGCATAATTATGCATGTACATACTTCTTCAATAACACATCGTGTTATGTGTAAATATTTGTATGGGTTTATTACTTTTTTTAAGGGAAAATAATGTATCTATGTGAAAGGATGCCATTAAAGAACTGAGAACACAACGTAACATGACCTTCCATTTTGGATCAACCACTGTTGTTTTGTTAAGAGTTATTGCTTTCAATACATATTATTCTGTTTACATATCTACTTCTGTTGAATTATCTACACTTGCTGCAACACAAAAGGATTGCACAGGCCATGACTAGAACTGCAGCTATTATGTGTCTTTATTCATTGTCTGCTTCTTGACACTTTAACTGTAATAACAAGCACTCACTGCAATTGTTAATGTTTTCATTAAGCAAATAGTACTGCAGTGACAGTAAATTCCGCTAATCAATGTCTTCCTGGAATATCTGCTTAACAAGCTCAATAGATCCTCTGAATCTTACTGATTCTACAAAGTATGATTGTTCATTTCATTGCACAGAAAGGGGATAATTAAGAATGAAAGTCAACAAATCTCAAAGATTGGTTGCAGTGCACCATTTCAAGATATACTTAATGGCATACTTAATGGTGTGAGAGACAAATCCAATACAACATAAAGAGTGGGCATTTGTGGCTTCAATCAGGGATTCTGAACAAGTACTTTCATAACCTGGATTTGTTTCAGTGCTGGATTTCTCCTGTGACTCACTGAAGTCTGGACAGTTAATGGCTTGTTTCCATTGGATACCTTTTTTTCTCATATTAACTGCCTTCTTGATGCTTGCCCACACATCAACTCAATGGGAAAAGTGTAACAAGCATATATATAAGGCACACATCACAGAGGTTCCCATCTATGATATAGCGTATAGCTATTTCCAATACACAACCAACAATGCAAAAATGGTTGCAAATTTCACACAGGTATTTGGAGCACTGTAAAATAAAGCGCAGAATGCCAGCACCCAAACACTAAAATATACACCTCTATATGATCAAGTTGAGTATGGCTGCCCTGCCTGTAGCTGTTCGTCCTTTCACCTTTTAAACATTTTTTAACATGTTAAAAAGTTTTGTTTTGGAGGTCTAGTCTTTTTATGTGGGGGGTGGCGGGAGGAGGAGGAAACAGTTTTTTATCAGTCCCTACCTGGTCGGAAATGCGTCTTTCCTCCGAGCCACATGTTAGCCCCCTCCTTACGGCCTACCACCTGGACAGGAGCGGCGTTTCCTGCCGGGACCGGCCAGAATCTTCAGCTTCGGCGGCAGGGCAGCGCTGAAGCACCATCGCGGAGCGGGCGATACCTTACCGAGGGCCGCCGTGTGGTAAGCTCCGGAGTGCTGAGACCGCCAACTCCAACATCGCGGAGCTGTGGGGTCTGCGGAGCGTCCAGCCGCGGCGGCGCTGACTTTAAACACCGCGGACCATGGGATCGTTCGCCGACATCGGCAGTGTTGGGGCTCCGACCAACGCAGGCTGTGGACTTTGGGAGCTGCGATTTCCAGTAGCAAGCTGCCATTCCAGACACTCCAAGCCGCTGAAGAGTGTTCTTCCGACACCGGAGCTCCATCATCCGGCGAGAGGGCCTGAAACATTGGACTGCCGTTGCGGCGACTGCGGAGGCCTCAAATAGGCCCCGACCATGGGTGAACAAGAGGAAGAGGACTGGACTTTGCTGCCTTCCCTCACAATGGGAACCATTGTGGGGGAGGTTTTTATGTTTAATGTTAAATTCTTCTTTAATGTTGTTTTATTTTTATTGGTGTGATGCAATGGCAATTCAAATTTCACTACACCAATTGGTGTATGTGACAATAAATAAATGTCCTTTGTCCTTTAATTTGTAGGGACCAATTTTTTTGCATCAATATAACTAGTCCTATAATTGTTAGTTTGAACTTGAAGGGCTGGAGGTTTGTTATTCTATAAGTAGCTGTTGGAGATCTACATAAACTTGTATCACCATTTTCGTTCCATCTCAAAGGTTGATGCATTTGGTGTCCACTCTATTCCTCTGCAGAGTCTGAAACCATTTTTACCAGAATGCTGCCTGGATGAGAAGATATTAGCTATTAGGAGAGATTGGACAACATTGAATTGTTTTCGCTGAACCATTGGAGCTTCAGGGGAGACCTGATAGAAGTTTGTAAAATTACGAGTGGCATAGATAGGATAAATAGATAGTCTTTTTCCCAGGGTAGAAATGTCAAATACTAGAGGGCATATTTCTATGTGAGAGAAGGTAATTTAAAAAGAGATATGGATTTAGACACAATTATTGCTTTTAAAAGCCATTACAACATGTGAGGAGGGGAAGATGGATCATGTGCAGGCAGGTAGGGGTTAGTTTCACTTGGCATCAGGTGAACATAGGAATTGTGATCCTGATTGTTCTATGGTTCTCTTTGGATTCTCTACGGTTCTCTTTGTGTGTATTGTTCTATGTTCTCTTTATGTTCTTCCATACTGGTGGTGGTATAATTCCACTTCCAGTGGTTGAAGGCCTGTGAGCTGGCACCCGTATTTACCAGATGATTCAAATTTTCTTATCCATGTGGCAGCCTTCTGGATCTATTTTATCGTTGGCATACAAACCTTGAGACCGGCGAAACAGTGCTGGACTTAAGATTAGTTACAGGACCCAACTAATGAGTTGCCTGCTTCCAGAATCCCAATTTAATTGCACTAATAAACATGTTTACTTTTAACAAGTATGGTTTGAAATCAGCAGGATTATTCTCAATTTATAAACAATTACAGTGGCTTGCAAAAATATTCATACCCCTTGAACTTTACCACATTTTGTCATGTTACAACCACAAATGTAAATGTATTTTATTGGGATTTTATGTGATAGACCAACACAAAGTGGCACACAATTGTGAAGTGGAACAAAAATGATACATGATTTTCAAATTGTTTTAGAAATAAAAAACTGAAACATGTGGTGTGCAAAAGTATTCAGCCCCCTTTACTCTGATACCCCTAAATAAAATCCAGTGCAACCAATTGCCTTCAGAAGTCACCTAATTAGTAAATAGAGTCCACTTGTGTGTAATCTAATCTCAGTATAAATACAGCTGTTCTGTGAAGGCCTCAGAGGTTTGTTAGAGAACATTAGTGAGCAAACAGCATCATGAAGCCCAAGGAACACACCAGACAGGCCAGGGATAAAGTTGTGGAGAAGTTTAAAGCAGGGTTAGGTTATAAAAACAATCCCAAGCTTTGAACATCTCACGGAGCACTGTTCAATCCATCATCCAAAAATGGAAAGAGTATGGCTCAACTGCAAACCTACCAAGACATGGTTGTCCACCTAAACTGACAGGCCGGGCAAGGAGAGCATTGATCAGAGAAGGAGCCAAGAGGCCCATGGTAACTCTTGAGGAGCTGCAGAGATCCACAGCTCAGGTGGGAGGATCTGTCCACAGGACAACTATTAGTCATGCAATCCACAAATCGGGCCTTTATGGAAGAGTGGCAAGAAGAAAGCCATTGTTGAAACAAAGCCATAAGAAGTCCCATTTGCAGTTTGCCACAAGCCATGTGGGGGACACAGCAAATATGTGGAGGATCAGGTGGAATGGTTATATTTATTTAATATAATGGAAAAGTTTCAATTGGGGGATCGATTTTGTAAATGGGTAAGAATCCTATACTCGGATCCTACTGCAAGAATTCTAACTAATCAAATACTATCAGCTAAATTTAAACTCTTTAGGGGATGCAGACAGGGATGTCCGTTATCGCCTTTATTATTTGCCTTGGCGATAGAGCCTTTGGCTGAAAGAATTAGATCTAAACCTGAAATATATGGTTATAAGACTGATACAACAATTAACAAAATATCCTTATATGCAGATGATGTTTTGATTTATATCACAAAACCTGAAATTAGTATTCCAACGTTGTTTGATGTTATAAATAAATTTAGTACATTTTCTGGATATAGGATTAATTGGAATAAAAGTGATATTACGCCTATAACTAAAATAAATTTAAACATATTACAACAATACCCATTAAAAATAGTTACAGACAAATTTAAATATTTAGGAATTAATGTATCTAAATCCCATAATTCATTAATTAGATCTAATTATCCTCAATTATTAGATAAACTTAGAAAAAATATTTTATATTGGAAAACACTTCCTATATCTTTGATTGGTAGAATAAATGCTATAAAGATGGTTTTTCTACCACAATTGTTATATCTGTTTCAAGCTATCCCTTTTTTCCTTCCGAAAACCTTTTTTTTTTAAATTGATAATATTGTTAATAGTTTTATCTGGGATTATAAAAATCATAGAATAAGTAAAAAACATTTATGTAAGTCAAAGATAAATGGAGGGTTAGCACTTCCAAATTTTCTATACTATTTCTGGGCAGTACAGATTAAGAATATGAATTTTTGGTGGGTAAATACGGACCTGGAACCAACGTGGTTAAAGATAGAAAAGGAAGATTGTTTGCCTTTTAAAGTAGACTCAATTATTTTTGCCCCAAAGGAAGTGCAAAAAAAAATTTATAGGGACAATCCTATCATTTACAATAATAGACGTATTTGGAAACAAATAGTCAAGACTTTACATTTAGATAATCTCTCATTTAGACTACCAATTATGAATAACCCATTATTTAAGCCCTCCACACTGGATGGGGGGTTTAGACATTGGGATAATTTAGGAATTACAAGGGTAGAGCACCTTTATAGAAATGGAAAATTTCTTTCATTTCAGGAGTTACAAGATATCTACGGATTGTCTTCACAACATTTGTTTAGGTATTTTCAAATTAGAGATTATATTAAATCTAATACACAGGATTTTAAAAATAAAGAACCAGGATTATTAGATGAATTGTTTAACTTGCATCCAACCACAGAAAAATTAATAGCTTATATATATAACATCATTATGGATAAGGAGAATCCAATAACTGAAACATATCGTCAAGCATGGGAAAATGAAATTGGATCACCTATAACCAAAGAAAATTGGGAAGAAAGTTTACAACGAATACATCGGTGCTCGTTAAATGCTAGACATACATTAATACAATTTAAAGTATTATACAGATTACATTATTCGAAAACTAAATTAAATAGTATATTTCCTAATCTCTCCTCTATTTGTGATAAATGTAAGAATTTAGAAGCAAATTTAACACACAGTTTTGTTACATGTCCTAAATTGAATTATTATTGGACAGAAATTTTTAAAGTTATTTCTGAAGTTCTTAAAGTTCAACTAGACCCTGACCCAAAGTTAATAATATTGGGAATTCCTGAGTCTAATTTGATATTTGCATTGGATCAAAGAAATTTCCTTGATTACTGTTTGATATTAAGGAAAAAAATAATATTGAAATTTTGGAAGGGAACATTATCCCCAACAATTAAAATGTGGGCATCAGAGATGTTGGAGACGTTATACTTGGAAAGAATTAGATTTGTCCTTCTGGACAAGTATAATTCTTTTGAACAGATATGGTCTCCATATATACAGTATTTAGAGAAGTAGCTGTTCTTGACATCACAGCTCGACGGGCACCCTGCGGGATTTGATGAAAATAATTCATTTGTATACTAGGATATATGCATGTCTTTATTGATATTATTATTTGTAGTTGTTTTATTTACAATATATAGTGTGGTTTTTCATTTATATATACATATAATATTTTTTCTTTTTTTTTCTCACTTTTTTTGTCTTTTTTCTTTTTCTTCATTTTCTTTTTTCTCTTATACCAACTAATTATTACGGAATTATAATTTTATTGATTAATAATGGTATTTTTCTTTACTCACTTTTATTTTCAAAAAATATATAAGATAATAATCATTAGTGTGTTATGTACAAACATTGAATTAAGTTGATGTTTATAACTCAGTTTTAAACATTGAAAATCGGTTATCGCTAATAAAAAAATTATTTAAAAAAACAAATATGTGGAGGAAGGTGCTCTGGTCTGATTGGACCAAAATTGAAGTTTTTGGCCTAAATGCAAAACGCTATGTGTGGCGGAAAACTAACACTGCACATCACCCTGAACACACCATCCCCACTGTGAAACATGGTGGTGGCAGCATCATGCTGTGGGGATGCTTTTCTTCAGCAGGGACAGGGAAGCTGGTCAGAGTTGATGGGAGGATGGATGGAGCCAAATACAGGGCAATCTTGGAAGAAAAACTGTTAGAGTCTGCAAAAGACTTGAGACTGGGGCAGAGGTTCACCTTCCAGCAGGACAATTACCTTAAACATACAGCCAGAGCTACAATGGAATGGTTTAGATCAAAGCATATTCATGTGTTAGAATGGCCCAGTCAAAGTCCAGACCTAAATCCAATTGATAATCTCTGGCAAGACTTGAAAATTGGTGTTCACAGACGCTCTCGATCCAATCTGACTGAGCTTGAGCTATTTTGCAAAGAAGAATGGGCAAAAATTTCAGTCTCTAGATGTGCAAAGCTGGTAGAGACATACCCCAAAAGACTTGCAGCTGTAATTGCAGCGAAAGGTGGTTCTACAAAGTATTAACTCAGGGGGGCTGAATACTTTTGCACGACACACTTTTCAGTTTTTTATTTGTAATAAAATTTGGAAACCATGTATCATTTTCCTTCCACTTCACAATTATGCACCACTTTGTGTTGGTCTATCACATAAAATCCCAATAAAATACATTTACGTTTGTGGTTGTAACGTGACAAAATGTGGAAAAGTTCAAGGGGTATGAATACTTTTGCAAGCCACTGTAAATCCATCCGTATAGAATATCAGATATCTGAGTTGGATTGGGATTCAGTCTATGGTGAGGTTTGCAGTTCAAATATAAGAACATAAATAAAGAATGGAACAATAGGCCATACAGCCCCTCAAACCTACTGCCCCATTTAATCAGATTAGATTAGATTTTTTTCTATTTAACACTTCTGAACCTGTTCCCCATAGACCTAAAAATAATCAGTCTTGATTATATTCAATCATTTAGCCTTAACAGTTATTTTTTTATATCCTTCTCAATGATAATGGGTTGACTGGGCTTGTATTCACTGGAATTTAGAAGGATGAGAGGGTATCTTACAAAAAACATATACAATTCTTTTAAAACAAACGTTTTAAAAGACACCTACACCTGCACCTATTTTCTAATTTTTTAAATATTATTATCTTAATCATTCTTCATAAGACAATCTCTTCACCCCAGAAATCGATCTAGTGAATCTTCTTTGAATTGCCCTCATCAAAAAAGGAGACCATAAAAATACACGCTACATTTGTGGTCTCATCACTGGCTTGTACTAAGTAGGCATATTGGCTTGTTCTCATATAACAAGATTAAAACACATTTATTTGGTTTCTAAATAAGTAACTTCATGCCAGGGATGACCCACTGAACTGGCTCTTTAGGTGAAATTGGTTGTTTTACAGCAGTGTTCTTAATTTTTATTTACTGAATGCTCGTTTAATAATCTAAAATAATCCTCTTTTCAACAGACACTTCGGAAGGAAGCACTCAAACTCATACCCATGTCACTGTGTCTTCTAATGCACAGGAAAAAGTGAGCATCCACAAAAGGACAACTACTGTTGGAACAAACACACACAATGGAAAACAACAGTTAACGCATGTCCCAGGAACTTCAGTTCAGAAAAGGCGTATACTTAGAACAGATGAGGTAGGTTCATGTTATCCAAACAAGATTGCAAACTCTGACATTATTATTTTCTAGCTCAAGTTGCAATATCTCAAAGGATATTTGAGCTCAAATAGCTTTCCTTCAATTTTTCCAATATATTTTATCAACATCCAATTTAAATGCTTTAAGTATGTTTCCTTATAGTGTTCTACGGAACAACTGTAATGTTCTTTAGGATGAGTGACATTTCTACAGGGGTGAGTCGGTAATTCTGAACTGTACCCTGGGCAGCACCTGGTTTACTTGGAAAAGAATTTGAGCATTGCACCGGTTGAAATTACATTTTTCTCAGGAAGGTCCACGCATCACTCTTGGAAAGGTCTGAGGATTATACTCAGAAGCAAGGGCGGGGGTGGGATGTCAATCTGGCTGCTTTTGGAAGGCTGTTTTAAAAATATACATATGGATGTATCCCCAACAGATTCAAACTGGGGGGATCCCCCCCCCCTCCCCCCCCCCACCTCTGCCCTCTCCTGGTCCCTGTGCACACCACTGCTCTGCAAAGATAAGATGAGAAATTGGGCTCACCGGCCCCTGTTTTCTGGGTGGTACCTTTGCCCTTTCGGCTCCTGAAATGGATATATGATGCAGGCTAACATTTCAAATGTTAAAAATACATTCTCATTGAAGGGAGGGCACCTGTGCATGAATGATGACGTTCTGACACAGAATGCTAGAGTAATTCAGCGGGGCAGGCAGCATCTCTGGAGAGAAGGAATGGGTGTACATCAGGAATGGAAAATGAGTACATGGAGCAAATTGAAATACATGATGCGTTAGAATGTTCACTACAATTCTTTATTCAAGAGAGCAAAATAGATTTAGTTAATTTTGGCCAGAAGTCAGAAGATGAACTAAGAAATGGACAATGCCTGGCTTGAGACATGCCCATCATGCCATGTATTTGTGCCATCACTGTGGAATCTGAATGTCAACAATGTCCTTTATCAAAAGTAAAATGAATTTCATTTCTTCAACATCCAGCTAAAGAGCTCCCAAATGCAGCAAAGCACACAGATGTATACACAGTATGCCTTCTTCAAAGCAGGTTCAGCAAATCGAAGAGTTACTACTGGATGACAAGGATTGTCGTTGGATGACGTAGACAAATACTTTCATGCATTTTGCAGTCATAAATGTGCAAAATACATTAAATTAATTTACAGCATGTAAGGATACTTTAAATGATTTTTTAAACATAAAAATTATTTGTCTATTTAAAGTCTTATGTATTTGATCTTCAAACACAGTCTAGGGATGGGTCCTCAAAATCTAAGTCCTCGTCGAATGTTGAGTCCTCAACAACATTCACAGACCCCTCTACTTCTTGGAATGGCTGCAATAGCAACACCTCAAACTTGACGGACTCCTTGAAACACAATGGGGAGCGAATGTGAGCATTGGGCCAGATCAAGCACAATCTGCCCAATTGCACAGAAGTGATGAAAAGGCACTTAACAAACAAGCATAGACGGAATAAACATTGTTTATGAGAGGGAAACTATGTTCGATTGTTTTTTTGAGGATGTGTCCAGTAGGAAAAAGGCAAAGTAGTGAATGACATACTTAAATTTTCAAATAAAATTCGATAAAGTGCCGAATTAAAGATTGGTGGATACGTGGGATCATGGAAATGATAAGATTGTTCATTGTACACGCTGAAAATGATGCCAAGCTGTATTATTAAATCCCATTAACGCACACAGGCACAGTTTTCTTTAATCAATGGATTAGTAATTTTCAAAATTATTTGTTGTTATGGCATTGGGTTGGTGAATCATTTTCAACAAAGGGCTAATATTAGTTCAGCAGTTATTCATAATCAAAAATGAATTAAAATGAGTTCATACTTTTCTACCATTATTACAAAAACATCCACGTAATTCAGTCACCAAATTAATGATGAGCTATATCATCTGTTAGTTGCAAAGTTGTAGTTCCATGTCAGTGGAATATGCCATAAATTGGATTCAATGCTGTAACTGTGCTCCAGGGTTTAGCTGCTGATTTTCAAACAGCATGTGTTTGCTCTCTTGAATACCAATTTTTACTTGACTAGCTTGTAGTTCAACTAATTGTGGTCAGGCACACTGACCTACCCCTGTTTCAGCATCAGATGTACTGGGGCTGGTTACTGAATCTGGTGGAGCCCATATATTATAGGGAAACTGGGGCCTTGAACTGTCAATTTTGAGAGAAAACTGAGCTCAGAGTGAGCCTTGCAGACACAACCTTGCTACTACAAAAATGTAGCCAAATACAAATGTTACTCATTATTTGCACAGGGCTGGACAATGCATTGGAGTTTGTACAAGAATAATATGTAACACTGTCAAGCAGACTTATTCATCCCCACCTCCACGACCATATCCCCCACTTGTGCAATGTCCCTACGTATGGGGCTGCGATTTATACTGGCCGATATTAGTCCTGTAGTTGTAAGGCACAATGAATGTCCATTCACATTAATAAGGCCCACTGCACAAAATGGCTCAGGAATTTGATTGGAGCAATTTACTTTTTCATCTGTAGGCTATCTATTCCATGCCTTGTGTGAAACACAATCCTCTGATTCCAAAGATATTGCAACTCCTTAAACTAGATCAAAGTGTAACCTAGTCAGATATACTTTATTTTCAATGTATCAATATAATGTCAAATCTATCAATATTAGACAAAAGCTTTCCGTAACATCCAGCAATCATTTTTAACATATCTGTCCTGTTATTTATTGTAATCTGATTGTCTTCTTTCTTTTTGAACCTGATGTGTTTTCTGCTTACGTAGAAGAAAAAAAGTGATGGGAACAATATATTAGCAAAAGAAGTCAACATTCATGTCACAAAAAATAAATCTTCAATTGATTCAGAAGGAAGACAAATGGAAAGCTGCGTGAAGTAAAAAATCAATTAATTTTATTGAAAAGAATCTTACAGAAAAATCAATGCTCTTTGCACTTTATGAAAGTTCAAATACGACAAGAAGACGAAGAATTGAAATGCTTAGAAATCTTCAAAGCTGAACTGTGCCTTCATATCCAATATCTGAAGATTCATTCAATGATTAGATTGTCAAAAAAGAATAGAGCTGTAATCAATATACCAAAACATATGTATCATTTAACGAATTCTGAATACACGTAACATCAAAAGAACCTGAAATATGCATGCAGGTTTTCTTATAAATCTATTGCACACAGAGTCAAAAGAAACATTTTATGCTAATTATAAATAAACTAAAATTCTCGGTAACCTGGATAAGCTCTCCTTAAACATTGTTAAAATACATTTGCTTATTCTTCACTTCTTTCTGTTGCCCAGGCACATTACGTTTTGGTAGATAGAACCAATTTCAACAGAATCCACTCCCAGAGAGTTAAGTATTGTCTAACAGAACTTAATAAAAATTATGCCACTGTGTCTTCTGCTCCATCTCGTTAATCTTCTAAATTTTGTATTTAAAGATAATAACATTTTGATCATTTAATTCTCCATTGAGAATTGTCATCTCCTTAAATTCTCCAAGTTTAGGCAACCTCCTACTAAACTCCCCTACATCATCTCGCCCTTTCTCCCCCCCCCCCCCCCCCCCCCCCCCCGGCTCTCGCTTAAACTCTCACTTTTTTTAAATTATAAATTTAAATCATAAATGCTATTTTTAGGGATACTACTCGTTTTGGCCACTTGTTGTGTTTAATGGGGAATCTTGAAGTTATTTTTGTTTACATTCAAGAATACTCATTGGCACCACTTAAAAGCTTGAAGCTATTTAAATTATTGATAAGGAGATGACTTATCTCAGAGGTGATTCTGTCGTAAACATTTACTTTATCAGCTGTATTAAGAAATGTGTACTGTTACCACTTCAAGATCCATGAGAAAAAATATTATCAATTATGTTGCAAAAAGATTTATTTTAAAATGTATGTAAGCTAATTCACGCATTTGAACCATAAACTTGCAATTTTGATTTAATTATAAATTAGCATAGATCAATGACATAATTCCCCATTATTGTCATCAATTATATTCACAATCTGTACAAATGTGGAGCCCATGTTTACAGAAGGGTTTTGAAAATGCATTGCACGTATTTTAGTATGATATTCAATATATTAATAAATTTACCCTGGTTCTTTATACATTATTTGAGCACTATACACTTGAAGGTTATTTTTGAAACATAATTTGGAAATTGATGTGAAAAAAATTAAATCATCAATATACATACAGTAGTAACATAGAAACAAGGTGCAGGAGGAGGCCATTTGGTCCAAGCCAGCACCGCCATTCATTGTGATCATGGCTCATAATCCACAATCAGTAACCTGTGCCTTGCTTACTCCCCATATCCCTTGATTCCGCTAGACACTAGAGCTCTATCTAACTCTCTTTTAAATTCATCCAGTGAATTGGCCTCTACTGCCTTCTGTGGCAGAGAATTCCACAAATTCAGAACTCTGGGTGAAAACGTTTTTTCTCATCTCAGTTTTAAATAGCCTCCCCTTTATGCTTAGATTGTGGCCCCTGGTTCTGGACACCCCAACATTGGGAACATTTTTCCTGAATCTAGCTTGTCCTGTCCTTTTATAATTTTATATGTTTCTATCAGATCCACTCTCATCCTTCTAAATTCCAGTGAATACTAGCCCAGTCTTTCCAATCTTTCCTCATTAGACAGTCCTGCTATCCCTAGGATTAACCTTGTGAACCTCCGCTGCACTGCCTCAATAGCAAGGATGTCCTACCTCAAACTAGGAGACCAAAATTGCACACAATGATCATGATGTGGTCTCACCAGGGCCCTGTACAACTGCAGAAGGACCTCTTTACTCCTATACTCAAATCTTCTCATTATGAAGGACAACATGCCATTAGCTTTCTTCACTGCCTGCTGTGCCTGCATGTTTACTTTCAGTGACTGGTGTACAAGGACGCCCAGGTCTCATTGCACTTCCCTTTTTCCTAATCTGACACCATTGCGATAATAATCTGCCTCCATGTTCGTGCCCCCAAAGTGGATAACCTCACACTTATCTACATTATACTGCATCTGCCCACTCACTCAACCTGTCCAAGTCACCCTGCAATCTCCGAGCATCCTCTTCGCAATTTACACTGCCACCCAGCTTTGTGTCATCTGGAAATTTGCTAGTTACTTTTAATCCCATCATCTAAATCATTAATATATATTTTAAACAGTTGCGGCTCCAGCACCGAGCCTTGCGGCATTCCACTCGCCACTGCCTGCCATTTTGACAGGGACCCGTTTGTGTCCTGTCTGCCAACCAATTCTTATTCCATGTCAATACCCTGCCTCCAATAACATGTGCTCTAATTTTGCCCACAAATCTCCTGTGTGGGACGATATCAAAGGCTTTCTGGAAGTCCAGATACACTACATCCACTGCGTCTCCGATTTCTAGAGCCACCTCCTTGAGTACCCTGGGATGCAGACCATCAGGCCCTGTGGATTTATCAGCCTTCAGTCCCATCAGTCTACCCAATACTATTCCTCGCCTAATTCATATTTCTTTCAGTTGCTTTGTCTCCCTAGATCCTCTGTCCTCTAATACATCTGGGAGATTGTGTCTTCCTTAGTCAAAACAGATCCAAAGTACCTATTCAATTCTTCTGCCATTTACTTGTTCCCAATAATAATGTCACCTGTTTCTGCCTTCAAGGGACCCACAATTGTCTTCACTAATCTTTTTCTCTTAACATACCAAAAGAAGCTTTTACTATCCTTCTTTATAATATTGGCCAGCTTACCCTCGTACTTCATCTTTTCACCCCGTATTGCCCTTTGTTACCCTCTGTTGTCCTTTGAAAGTTTCCCAATCCTCTGGCTTCCCGCTACTCCTTGCTATGTTATACACATTTTCTTTTAGCTTTATTCCATCCCTAACTTCCCTTGCCAGCCACGGTTGCCTCTTACTCCCCTTTGAATCTTTCTTCCTCTTTGGAATGAAAAGATCCTGCATCTTCTGGATTATGCCCAGAAATTCCTGCCATTGCTGTTCCACCGTCATTCTTGCTAGGATCCTTTTCTAGTCGACCTTGACCAGCTTCTCTGTCATGCCTTTATAGTCGTCTTTGCTCAACTGCAATACTGACAATTCCAATTTACCTTCTCCCTCTCAAATTGCAGATTAAAACTTATCATATTATGGCCACTACCTCCTAGCAGTTTCTTTACCTTGAGTTCCCTTATTAAATCTTGTTCATTAGACAACACTCAATCCAGAATTCCCTTCCCTCTGGTAGGCTCCAGTACAAGCTGCTCTAAGAATCCATCTCGGAGGTACTCTACAAACTTCCCTTCTTGGGGTCCAGAACCAACCTGATTTTCCCAGTCTTCCAGCATATTGAAATCTCCCATAACCACAGTGGCATTACCTTTGTTACATGCCAATTTCAACTCCTGCGGCAACTTGCACCCTATATTCAGCTACTGTTTGGGGGCATGTAGATAACTCACATTAGTGTCTTCTTACCTTTACAATTCCTCAGTTATATCCACAGCGACTCTACATCGTCAGTCCCTATGTCACCCCTCGCAAGGGACTGAATTTCATCCCTCACCATCAGAGCTACCCCACCTCCTCAGCCCACCTGCCTGTCCTTTCTACAGGATGTAAAAAACCCTGAATATTCAGTTCCCAGTCCCGATCCTCCTGCAGCCATGTCTCTGTTATCCCCACAATGTCATATCTACCAATCTCGAACTGAGCTTCAAGCTCATCCACTTTACTTCAGTCGTGCATTCATTCATAATACTTTTAATCCATTACTCACCTCACCTTTCACATCGATTCCTATTTCACTTGGCCATATTCTCCTATCCCTTTGTGAGCTTTCTGTCCCGTTCTGTCTTTTTTTATTAAGATGCTGGAAATTTTAATTAAAGAAGAAATTCTGTCATAAAGCATCCAGCTATATCAGGTGGCCAACTGAATCGTAACATAACAACTGGAAAATAGCAACTTGCATAAAAACGTCTGTGTTAGGGAAAACAATTGCTGACCAGAGGTAGACACAAAATGCTGGAGCAACTCAGCGAATCAGGCAGCATCTCTGGAGAAAAGGAACGGCCGATGGTTTGGGTCGAGAGCCTTCTTCAGACTGATCATGGGCGACGTTACGGGTCGAGACCTTTCTTCAGACCGGATATGGCCCAGTGTGCATTCAATGTGAATTTATTTCAAGAGGCTTGAAAATTTATTGTTTACCTCCCAGTGCCTGATAAATGTTACGCAACTTTGTATTAAGACATGTACATAAATGCTAAATATGAAAATATATCTCTTTGCTAAATTTTAGGCTGTTAAAAAATATTGCATCTACATTTCTAAAATTATTTTGACAATAGCTATTGTGGTTGTGATTTATTCTCATTTTTGTTGCTTCAACTGTATTAAAATTATTAGGACTTCTTGAAAATAGTAGAAAAAGTATAGACAATAGACAAAAGGCGCAGGAGTAGGACATTCGGCCCTTCAAGCCAGCACTGCCATTCAATGTGATCATGGCTGATCATCCCTAATCAGTACCCCGTTCCTGCTTTCTGCCCATATCCCCTGACTTCACTATATTTAAGAACCCTATCTATCTCTCTTGAAAGTATAGAAAGAACCGGCCTCCACCGCCCTCTGAGGCAGAGAATTCCACAGACTCACAACTCTTTGTGTGAAAAAAGTGTTTATTCGTCTCTGATCTAAATGGCTTACCCCTTATTCTTAAACTGTGGCCTCTGGTTCTGGACTGCCCCAACATCGGGAACATTTTTCCTGCCTCTAACATGTCCAAACCCTTAATAATCATATGTTTCAATAAGATCCCTTCTCATCCTTTTAACTCCAGAGTATACAAGCCCACCTGCTCCATTCTCTCAGCATCAGACAGTCCCTCCATCTCGAGAACTAACCTTGTAAACCTACACTGCACTCCCTCAATAGCAAGAATGGCCTTCCTCAAATTAGGGGATCAAAACTGCACACGACACTCCAGGTGTGGTCTCACTAAGGCCCTATACAACTGCAGAAGGACCTCGTTGCTCAATTACTCAACTCCTCTTGTTATGAAGGCCAACGTGCCATTCACTTTCTGCACTGCCTAGTGTACCTGCATGCTTACTTTCTTTGACTGATGAACAAGGGCCCCCAGATCCCATTGTACTTCCCCTTTGCCCAACTTGACACCATTTAGACAGTAATCTATAGTTCACACTGTGTATATATAATCAGGTTTGATTACATTTCCTTCAGTGGGACGATTCAAATATTTCTAAGTACCTTCTATCTCCTTACTCACATGTTGTATTGCTAAATAAAATGTTTTATTTCTTCCATATGAAGCTCCATGTCTTTCAATTGTATCAATCAAGATATCTATGCTGCAAAGGGGATTCAAATCAGCTGAACCAACTACACTTAATATATAAAAATTTGCTTGTCAGAGAGTTAAGTTCTTACAATTTAGCTAAATAATCTTCTAACCGCATATCAATTGCTTACATTGGGGGTAGGGTGTTGACGTTGATAGTAAATTGGTTGGCAGACAGGAAGCAAAGAGTAGGAGTGAACGGGTCCTTTTCAGAATGGCAGGCAGTGGCAAGTGGAGTGCCGCAACGCTCGGTGTTGGGGCCGCAACTGTTTACCATATATATTAATGAATTGGAAGAGGGAATTAGGAGCAACACTAGCAAGTTTGCGGATGACGCAAAGCTGGGTGGCAGTGTGAACTGTGAAGAGGATGTTAGGAGGTGGCAGGGTGACCTGGACAGGTTGCATGAGTGGGCAGATGCGTGGCAGATGCAATATAATATAGATAAATGTGAGGCTATCCACTTTGGCGGCAAAAACAAGGGGGCAGATTATTATCTCAATGGGGTTAGGTTAGGTAAGGGGGGGGGGGAGGGGGTACAGCGTGACCTGGGTGCCTTGTACACAAGTCACTGAAAGTTGGCGTGCAGGTACAGCAGGCAGTGAAGAAAGCCAATGGAATGTTGGACTCCATAACAAGAGGATTTCAGTATAGGAGTGAAGAGGTTCTTCTGCAGTTGTATAGGGCTCTGGTAAGACCACATCTGGAGTATTGTGTACAGTTTTGGTCTTGTATTCACTGGAGTTTAGAAGGATGAGGGGGTATCTTATAGAAACATATAAAATTATAAAAGGACTGGACAAGCTAGATGCAAGAAAAATGTTCCCAATGTTGGGTGAGTCCAGAACCAGGGGCCACAGTCTTAGAATAAAGGGGAGGCCATTTAAGACTGAGGTGAGAAAAAACATTTTCACCCAGAGAGTTGTTAATTTGTGGAATTCCCTTCCACAGAGTGCATTGGAGGCCAAATCACTGGATGGATTTAAGAGAGAGTTAGATAGAGCTCTAGGGGCTAGTGGAATCAAGGGATATGGGGAGAAGGCAGGCACTGGTTATTGATTGGGGACGATCAGCCATGATCACAATGAATGGCGGTGCTGGCTCGAAGAGCCGAATGGCCTCCTCCTGCACCTATTTTCTATGTTTTTATGTTTCTAAAGCTGCTATCAGCAAGGAACTGAAAATGTCTGTGATGCTGTTTGGTGGTGTCAAAACGAAAATGGGATACAAATTTGTTGTGGACATTTTGCAAGCTTTATTTCACACGAATCTAAAAGTCATGGTTTTCAAATAGTGTTACAACTTTGTAGATAAACCGATTGACAAAAATGAAAAGAAAATAGAACAAATGCAGGTCCGTACGAAGCTTTTCAAAAAGGGGGTGGCATGACAGGATTACAAAAATTTTAACGTGCAATAATGTGCGTGCTGCGTACATCACGACGCGAAGCGTGAAGTCCCTTTTTGCCGGGGCCCAAGGCCCGCTTAAGGGCCCTGGAAGCTCTGGGGTTTTAAATGCTCTCTGATGCATTCTGAGCCTTATTTTGGAGCATTATTCAGAAATTAACAGGAATCCGAGAGGTAGCTTTTTCACACAAAGGGTGGTGGGTGTATGGAACGAGCTGCCAGAGGAGGTAGTTAAGGCTGCGACTATCCTAATGTTTAAAAGACATTTGGGCACATACATGGATAGGACAGGTTTAGATGGATATGGGCCAAACGCGTGTGAGTGGGACCAGTGTAGATGGGACATGTTGGTCAGTGTGTGCAAGTTGGGCTGAAGGGCATGTTTCCACACTGCCACTCTATGACTAAAAAGTTAAGAAGATAAATGCATGTTGATAAGTAGAGCAGATTTGAAAGAGGAGTGAAATGTAAAGATAGAGAGAGGTTTATGGGTGGAAAGGAACATAGGAAAGGAGGGGGGAGGGTGGGCTTGGGCAGATTGGTGAAGGGAAAACAAACACAAAGTGCTGGAATGACTCAGTGGGTCAGGCAGCATCTGTGGAGAACATGGATTGGTAATGTTTCACAGAGTGCTGGAGTAACTCAGTGGGTCAGGCAGCATCTCTGGAGAATATGAATAGGTGGCATTTCACAGTGCTGGAGTATCTCAGCGGGTCAGGCAGCATCTGGAGACAAAGTAGAGATTATATTTTGGGTCAAGACCCTTCTTGAGTAATATTCATGATGTGACATGTATAGACATTCCTGTAACCCAAACCATCGTGAGCTACTTAATGACAGTCCTTGCCCTCTCCTATAACATCTCTGCTGCCTTGGGTGATGCAGGACAGGACATGAGCTTTGGGACATGGTGTGAAGCTGTTGCAGTCTGTCCCAGCATGGTAAATGCCTGGATGGAGTGGATGTGGAGAGGATGTTACCACTAGTGAGAGAGTTTAGGACCAGTGACCACAGCCTCAGAATTAAAAGACGTTCCTTTAGGAAGGAGAGGAGCAGGAATTTCTTAAGTCAGAGGGTGGTGAACTGTGGAATTCATTGCCACAGTCAGCTGTGGAGGCCAAGTCAATGGACATTTTTCAGGAGGAGACTGATAGATTCTTGATTGATAAGGGTGTCAGAGGTAATGGGGAGAAGGCAGGAGAATGGGTTTGAGATGGAAAGATATATAGAGTCATAGAGTGATACAGTGTGGAAACAGGCCCTTCGGCCCAGCATGTCCCATCTACACTAGACCCACCTGCCCATGTTTGATCCATATCCCTCCAAACCTGTCCTATCCATGTACCTGTCTAACTGTTTCTTAAATGTTGCGATAGTTCCTACCTCAACTACCTCCTCTAGCAGCTTGTTCCATTCACCTACCATCCTTTTTTTTTAAATATACCCACCAAATTCCTATTAAATCTTTTCCCCTTCACCTTAAACTTATGTCCTCTGCTCCTCGATTCACCTACTCTGGGCAAAAGACAACCTGATCTATTCATATCATGATTTTATACACCTCCATTAGATCACCCCTCATCCTCCTGTGCATCATGAAAGAGTCCCAGCCGACTTAACCTCTCCCTATAGTTCTGGCCCTCTAGTCCTGGCAACATCCTCGTAAATCTTCACTGTACCCTTTCCAGTTTGATGACATCTTTCCTGTAACATGGTGCCCAGAACTGAACACAATACTCGAAATGCGGCCTCACCAACTTCTTATGCAACTGCAACATGACTTCCCAACTTCTATACTCAGCCTGACCCACTGAGTTACTCCAGCACTCTGTGAAACATCACAGAACAGGGCAAGATTAGCAAGTTTGCTGATGATACAAAAATGAGTGGTTTTGCAGATAGTGAAGATGGTTGTGAAAGATTGCAGCAGGTTCTGGATCAATTGGCCAGGTGGGCAGAGGTTGATGGTTGCATGGTTCCATGAAGGTCGAGTCGCAGGTACATCAGGTGGTCAAAAAGTATTTTGGCACTTTGTCCTTCATCAGTCATAGTATTGAGTATAGAAGTTGGGAGGTCATGTTCTTGCAGATACACCACTCTCTGTGTGAAAAATGTTTTTCTCATCTCAGTCCTATAAGATTTCCCCCTTATCCTTAAACCGAGACCCCTTGTCCTGGACTTCCCTAACATCGGGAACAATCTTCCAGCATCTAGCCTGTCCAACCCCTTAAGAATTTTGTAAGTTTCTATAAGATCCCCCCTCAACCTACTAAATTATAGCGAGTACTATCCAGTCTTTCTTCATATGAAAGCCCTGGCATCCCAGGAATCAGTCTGGTGAACCATCTGTTCTCCCGCTATGGCAAGAATGTCTTTCCTCAGATTTGGAGAACAAAACTGTACGCAATACTCCAGGTATGGTCTCACCAAAACTCTGTACAACTGCAGTAGAACCTCCCTGCTCCTATACTCAAATCCTTTTGCTATGAATGCTAACATACCATTCGCTTACTTCACTGCCTGCTGCACCTGCATGCCTACTTTCAATGACTGGTGTACCATGACACCCAGGTCTTGTTGCATCTCCCCTTTTCCTAATCAGCCACCATTCAAATAATAGCCTACTTTCCTGCTTTTGCCACCAAAGTGGATAACCTCACATTTATCCACATTATACTGCATCTGCCATACATTTGCCCACTTACCCAGTCAATCCAAGTCACCTTGTAGCCTCCTAGCATCCTCCTCACAGCTAACACTGCCCCCCAGCTTCGTGTCATCCGCAAACTTGGAGATGTTGCATTCAATTCCCTCGTCCAAATCATTAATATATGTTGTAAATGGCTGGGGTCCCAGCACTGAGCCTTGCGGCACTCCACTAGTCATTGCCTGCCATCCGGAAAAGGACACTCCTACCCTTTGCCAGCCAGTTCTCTATCCACATCAATACTGAACCACCAATACCGTGTGCTTTAAGTTTGTATATTAATCTCTTGTGTGGGACCTTGTCGAAAGCCTTCTGAAAGTCCTGATATAGCACATTCAATGGTTCTCCCTTATCCACTGTACTAGTTACATCCTCAAAAAATACTATAAAATTCGGCAGACATGATTTACCTTTTGTAAATCCATTCTGACTTTGTCCAATGATTTCACCACTTTCCAAATGTGCTGCTATCCCATATTTAATAACTAGCAGTTTCCCCACTACTGATGTTAGACTAACTGGTCTGTAATTCCTTGTTTTCTCTCTGCCTCCCTTTTTAAAAAGTGGGGTTACATTAGCTACCCACCAATCCTCCGGAACTACTCCAGAATCTAAAGAGTTTTGAACAATTATCACTAAGGCATCCACTATTTCTGGGGCTACTTCCTTAAGTACTCTGGGATGCAGCCTATCTGGCCCTGGGGAGTTATCGGCCTTTAATCCATTCAATTTGCCTAACACCACTTCCCGGCTAACCTGGATTTCACTCAGTTCCTGCATTTGCCCTGCGATCCCCTGCTATTTCCGGTAGATTATTTATGTCTTCCTTAGTGAAGACAGAACCAAAGTAGTTATTCAATTGGCCATGTCCTTGTTCCCCATGATCAATTCACCTGTTTCTGACTGCAAGGGACCTACATTTGTTTTAACTAATCTTTTTCTCTTCACATATCTATAAAAACATTTGCAGTCAGTTTTTATGTTTCCTGCCAGTTTTCTTTCATAATTTATTTTCCCTTTCCTAATTAAGCCCTTTGTCCTCCTCTAAATTTCTCACAGTCCTCTGGTAGGCTGCTTTCTCTGGCTAATTTAACCATATAATATAACCATATAACAATTACAGCATGGAAACAGGCCTTCTCGGCCCTTCCAGTCCGTGCCGACCATTTATTTTCCCCTAGTCCCATCTACCTGCACTCAGACCATACCCCTCCATTCCCTTCCCGTCCATATACCTATCCACTTTACTTTTAAATGTTAAAATCGATCCTGCCTCCACCACTTCTGCAGGAAGATCATTCCACACAGCCACCACTCTCTGAGTAAAGAAGTCCCCCCTCATGTTACCCCTAAACTTCTGTCCCTTAATTCTCATGTCATGCCCTCTTGTTTGAATCTTTCCTACCCTCAATGGGAAAAGCTTATCCATGTCAACTCTGTCTATCCCTTTCATCATTTTAAAGACCTCAATCAAGTCCCCCCTTAACCTTCTGCGCTCCAAAGAATAAATACCTAACTTGTTCAACCTTTCTTTGTAACTTAGTTGCTGGAACCCAGGCAACATTCTAGTAAATCTCCTCTGTACTCTCTCTATTTTGTTGACATCCTTCCTATAATTAGGTGACCGAAATTGTACACCATACTCCACAATTGGTCTTACCAATGCCTTGTACAATTTTAACATTTCTTCCCTACTCCTATATTCAATGCTCTGATTTATAAAGGCCAGCACACCAAAAGCTTTCTTTACCACCCTATCTACATGCGATTTCACCTTCAGGGAACTATGCACAGTTATTCCTAGATCCCTCTGTTCCACAGCATTCCTCAATTCCCTACCATTTACCATGTACGTCCTATTTTGATTTGTCCTGCCAAGATGTAGCACCTCACACTTATCAGCATTAAACTCCATCTGCCATCTTTCAACCATTTGTATGCTTCATCTTTTGTTTTGATGTTTTGTTTTGTTTTATCCCTGATTTCCCTTGTTATCTACGGATGCACTACCTTCCCTGATTTATTCTTTTGCCAAACTGTGATGAACAATTGCTGTAGTTCATCCATGCAGTCTTTAAATGCTTTCCATTGCATATCCACCGTCAACCCTTTAAGAATTAATTGCCAGTCTATCTTGGCCAATTCATGTCTCATACCCTCAAAGTTACCTTTCTTTAAGTTCAGGTTCCATGTTTCTGAATTAACAATGTCACTCTCCATCCTAGTGAAGAACTCAACCATATTATGGTCACTCTTGCCCAAGGGGCCACGCACAACAACGCTGCTAACTAACCCTTCCTCATTACTCAATACCCAGTCTAGAATAACCTGCTCTCTCGTTGGTTCCTCTACATGTTGGTTTAGAAAACTATCCCGCATACATTCCAAGAAATCCTCTTCCTCAGCACCCCTGCCAATTTGATTCACCCAATCTATATGTAGTTTGAAGTCATTCATTTTAACTGTTTTACCTTTGTTGCACGCATTTCTAATTTCCTGTTTGATGCCATCCCCAACTCCACTACTACTGTTAGGTGGCCTGCACACAACTCCCACTAGCGTTTTCTGTCCCTTAGTGTTTCCCAGCTCTACCCATATCGATTCAATGTCCTTCCTTTCTATTGCATTAATCTCCTCTCTAACCAGCAATGTCACCTCACCTCCTTTTTCTTTCTGTCTATCCCTCCTGAATGTTGAATATCCCTGGATGTTCAGCTCCCAGCCTTGGTCATCCTGGAGCCATGTCTCTGTGATCCCAACTATATCATAATCATTAATAGCTATCTGCACATTCAACTCATCCACCTTATTAGGAATGCTCCTCGCATTGAGACACAAAGCCTTCAGGCTTGTTTTTACAATGCTACTACGCCTTATACAATGATGTTGAAAATGGCCCTTTTTGATTTTTGCCCTGGATTTGACTGCCTGCCACTTACACTTTTCACCTTGCTACCAATTCCTTCTACCCTCATTTTACACCCTCTGCCTCTGCTCACACATTTAAGAAACCCACCACCTCTTATTCTCTGTTTATTATTTTTTTTCTTCTTTCACCCCTACATGTTGGGTCTGAGTGCTTCCCTTCTCTGCCTCCCGCCTCACACACTGTCTACTAGCTTTCTTTATTTGAGTCCCTCCCCCCAACCAATCTAGTTTAAAGTCTCCCCAGTAGTCTTTGCAAATCTCCCCGCCAGGATACTGGTTCCCCTGGAGTGGCGTGCAGTGGGCATCACGGTGTAGGAAAACGTAGGGGCAGTCCCGGAGGGCCGATGGCACATGCGGGTAAAATGGCCAATGGCGGGACGTCGGCATGGGCACGAGCCTGCCAACTCGCTCACGATGGCGCTGTAGAGTGGATGTGGGCGTTCCCTGCTGCCCCGGCGCTGACAGCATGAACTCCCCGGGCACCGTGAGTGGCAACCCGTGAACGAGCTCCACTGAGGATGAGGCCAAGTCCTCCTTAGGAGCAGTTCGGATGCCCAGCAAGACCCACGGCAGTTCGTCCATCCAGCCTTCAGTCTGGCCTTCAGCGCTGCCTTGAGCTGCCAGTGGAACCTTTCCACCAGGCCATTTGCCTGCGGGTGATAGGCCGTGGTGTGGTGCAGCCACACCCCCAACAAGTGAGCCATGGCCGACCACAGCTCGGGGGTGAACTGGTCCGAGGAGTTGTCCACAGGCACCCAAAATCGAGCAATCCAGTGTGCGGGCAACGCACCAGCGCATGTAGCCGTTGAAGTATCAGCCAGCGGTATGGCCTCCGCCCACCGCATGAAGCGGTCCACCATCGTGAGGAGGTAGGTGATGCCCCGGGATGACGTGAGACGCCCCACAATGTCCACGTGGAGATGGTCGAAACGCCGGCGTGGTAGACCGAACTCCTGGGGGGGTGCCCGGACATGGCGCTGGAATGCAGGTGCGGGCCCACTGGCCAACCTGCTTGCTCAGACCGTGCCACATGAACCGAGCAGCCACTAGTGCCATCGTGGCCCGAATGGATGAGTGAGCCAGCCCATGGATCACATCGAAAACACTCCGGCGCCAGGCGGCAGAGACGATGGGGTGTGGCTGACCGGACGACACATCGCATAGGATCGTTGCTCCTCCAGGGCCGAGAGGAACATCCTCGAGGCGAAGGCCGGAGATGGCAGTCCGGTAGGCGGGCATCTCACCGTCCATAGCGCTACAACATTGTTTAATGATTTATAAATTCTATATTATAGACAATAGACAACAGGTGCAGGAGTAGGCCATTAGGCCCTTCAAGCCAGCACCGCCATTCAATGTGATCATGGCTGATCATCCACAATCAGTACCCTGTTCCTGCCTTCTCCCCATATCCCCTGACTCCACTATCTTTAAGAGCCCTATCTAGCCCTCTCTTGAAAGTATCCAGAGAAACGGCCTCCACCGCCCTCTGAGGCAGAGAATTCCACAGACTCACAACTCTCCGTGTGAAAAAGTGTCTCCTCATCTCCGTTCTAAATGCCTTACCCCTTATTCTAAAACTGTTGCCCCTGGTTTTGGACAACCCCAACATTGGGATCATGTTTCCTGCCTCTAGCGTGTCTAAACCCTTAATAATCTCGTATGTTTCAATAAGATAGCCTCTCATCCTTCTAAATTCCAGAGTGTACAAGTCCAGCTGCTCCATTCTCTCAGCATATGACAGTCCTGCCACCCCGGGAATTAACCTTGTGAACCTACGCTGCACTCTCTCAAGCAAGAATGCCCTTCCTCAAATTAGGGGACCAAAACGGAACACAATACTCCAGGTGTGGTCTCAGTAGGGCACTGTACAACTGCATTATATTGTGATTAATTTTATGACCACAAATGCAATTTTGACTGAGAGTATAAAAATAAATAAAATTACATTTGTAAATAAAAATGAAATGACCAAATATTTGTTCCCATAATTTCCTTATCTGTAACAGTTGTTGCTTATTAAAGATTGTTGCTACAGTATGTAACAAAATAGATTTCAAATCATTTATCTCAATGTCCTTCATCATTTGCAGAATAGCTTTGCCTATATTCAGCACACATACTCCAGTAAAAGATGGTTTCATCACCTCCTAAAATTTAGTGTTTTTTTCAGAATGAAATGCCTAATTTTGTGATGTTACCATTTTTTTGTTAATTATATTAAATTGAAGAGTGTTATCAAGATATTGTGTGGGCAGCCAATTAGAACATTTATCAAAAATATAAATACATAATTCATTTGCTGACATAAGCATCTGAAAGGTAACTTCTCACCTGTGTTTTACAATTCATTATTAAAAGTTCAAATTCAAATTTAGAGATTAGTATTGTTGAAAGTAGCTGGCCATCTCATTTATTTAAATGATTTCAAAAATTATGTTTCATGATTTTCCCTTGATGATCAGCATCCTTATCTTCTCAGTATTTGAAAATATTTCTTTTCTCCATAATATCTTTGAACATCGTTACCCTTTGGCTTGGTGCACCATGCAAACCTCTGATGCTTCTCCTACGCTGGAAATATGAAATGAAATCTGCAAATGCTGGAAACCCTCAGCTGATCAGAAAGAGAAACAGAGTTAACATTTCAGATCAAAGATACTTTTCAGGACATAGGTCTCCATTTCCCATGTTATCAGATTGCTTGTCTGACATTGTTTGAATGAGTTGCAATTCCTCCACTGCATAGATAAAACCCATCATCTACAAGTCAATTTTGGCACTGATGTCATCTCTCTCCTATGGACCATTTTAGATGGCCCTTATGCGATCTTAGCATTTTATTCATCCCTGGACCATGTTCGAAACTCAAAGTTTTTCAAACATGAAAATGCCTGTTTCCACTGTAGGAGGAGTCTTGGGAATGATCTTAACAAATGGATACAGTGCAGGTTGGCATCAGGACTTGGTCCGGAGTTCAAGGAGTTGAAGTTTGAGGTCTGGTAAGTGACTGGCTACTAGGACTGGTTGGGGAGGCCTGTGATTGGTGTTACATTGAGTCTACATCAAAGAAACAGGCCATTTGATACAACTCATCTCTGCCACAATTTGTGTTTGTCCTGACCCTCCCTCTCCACTTCATCTGATGCTGGCAGCTGGAGTGTGGCGGCGCCTAATGGCAGCGGCTCAACTGCAGTCTGTCTGTCTTTTTTAAAAATTTTGTCACATTAGATGTATGTTTTTGGTTCTAATTTTTATTATTTTTTAGCTGTGTATATGTGGGAGGGAACCGTTTAATCTCTTCCCTGTACGGGGACCCGACTTTTTCTCTGTCGGGTCTCCGCTGTCGTTGGGGCTAACATCGTGGAGCCGGCGGTGGCCTCCAACCAGAACCAACCTGAGGGCTCCAGTCGTGGAGCCTGTGGACTCGCCATCGTGGAGCTGGCCGACTTTGGAGCGGGGAGAACTGTGGTGGTGCGCGGCTGCAACCCCACTGCGGAGCTTTGGAGGCTCCGGCCGCAGGCCCGGTGGACAGGAACATCGGGAGCTCGCAGATCTCTGGTGGGAGACCGCTTTTCGGAGCTCCCATAACGGCAACTTCTCCCGCCAGAATCGCAGGGTTTAAATGACTCAGAGCAGGGCCTAACATCACCCAGCGTGGCTTAAACGGCCGCGGGACTTGGACTGCTGGCCAGCAGGAGGAGAACAAAGGGAAGAGATAAGACTTTTGCCTTCCATCACAGTGAGGAGGTGTTGGAGATTCACTGTGATGGATGTTTGTGTAAATTGTGTTAAGTGCGTGTCTTGGATTATTATTTTGTAATGTCATGACTGCAGGAATGAAATTTCGCTCAAACCTTGTCAGTTTGAACGACAATAAAAGGCATTCTATTCTATTCTATTCTATTCTATTGTATATCGTTCTCTCTCATGAGATTGCCTAGATTTCTTGTTAATGCTTTCGAGTTCTTTGCCACATACTACTATTACAACATCACATTTTCACATTTCCAGCAAACAGATTTCGGGTTTGTTTAATGCTTCATTGTAAAGTAATTTTTCAGAATTCTCTTTCATGACCGTCTTATCTGCGGTGATTTAAAAGGAATAAAAAGAGAAAAATACAGGGAATGTACGGCAAATCAGACAGCATGGAAAGAGAAATAGAGGTAATATTTGAACTCTGAGACTGTTTTGCGTAACACACAATGGGAGCCCCTCTGAGCAGGCCCCAGACTCGCAGTGGGAGAGCAATTGATTTATGTCAATATCAGTCATACTTACATTTAGAAGAATTATATTAGATTAATATCCAGAGTCTGGACTATTGATCCAGAAGATAGACACATATGCTGGAGTAACTCAGCGGGACAGGCAGCATCTCTGGATAGAAGGAATGGGTGAAGTTTTGAGTCAAGACCCTTCTACACATACAGGTACAAATTGAAACGTCACCATTTCCTTCTATCCAGAGATGCTGCCTGTCCCGCTGAGTTACTCCAGCATTTTGTGTTTATCTTCAGTATAAACCAGCATCTGCAATTCTTTCCAACATTATTGATCCAGAAGCATGAATTTCACGAGTCAAGAGTGTTTAATTATCACATGTATGAGGTCTAGCACAGTGAAATATTTACTTGATTCACTAAAGACTTTCAGGGAAGAAATCTGCTAACTTTAAACCTAGCACCAAGTCTGACTCTTTACTGATCTCTGAAAACCCCCAGCAAGCCACAAGATATAAGGATCAATCAGGAGAGAGGAATAAATGCGAACATTGCTAGCAACATCCACATTCCATGAACAAATGCACTTAAAAGTGTCGGCCTCCATCCTGAGTACACTGATGGCCTTTTTACTACTTGTTGCTATCAGCAGCCTTTGATCAGTTCTGGTGTCAAGATGATGAGAACTCTATCATTGTGCCCAAAGATCATAGAGCGGATCTACGGTTGTGTCTGGGAAGAGAGAGAGTGAGAGTGCGATACGATGATGCAGCGGTTGAGTTGCTGCCTTGTAGTGCCTGAAGACCTGGATTCGATACCGACTGCGGGTGCTGTCTGTACGGAGTTTGTATGTTCTCCCCGTGACCGTATGGGTTTTCACTGAGATCTACGGTTTCCTCCCACATTCCAAAAACGTACAGGTTTGTAGGTTAATTGGCTTTGTAAATTGTCCTTGGTGTATGTAGGATAGTGTTAGTTGTGGGGATCGCTGGTCAGTGCGGTCTTGGTGAGCTGAAGGGCCTGTTTCCACGCGGTACCTCCAAAACTAAAAACTAAGTAGAACTCCAGGTCACACAAGAGACGCGGGTGAGGGATCCATCTATGAATGCTGGGGGGGGGGACCATGTTTGCATCTATGACAACCAGGGACATCCGCTAAATCTTCCCTTCCTTTTATTTGCTGTCATGGGTCTTCCTAAGCCAACTAAACACCAACTTTCTCTTGAGAAAACCATTCCAATTAAAAAACATCTCTTTCAACTCTCATATTAATTTTTCAATAGATAAATAATAGTTTTAAACAATCGTTTCAATTCATTTTATTAATAATCCATGGGGTCCAATGTGGGTTGAAGGGGATTTCAATAGACTAAGTAAGGGAAAGGTGGAGTTTGCCGCAATATTAAATGGGAGATGATACAAACCTATTTCCCCTTTTAGAAAGAAATTTGAATGTTATGTGTATCTGTTACACTCGCTTATACCTCTGAACGACTTTTCAACCTTTCAGTCTTAATTAGCTCTTATTTATGCCAGGAAAATCAAAAATCATTCGAACATGTTGTATAGTATACTCAGTTATTAATCATTAATTACAACTGGTCCGTACATACTTGCATATATTACAAACAGGAACAGAGACAGACACAGGACAAGGCTGATCCATGATGGTGAGCTGGGTATGGCATCAACATAGTGAAGTGGTTCAATATTTGCAGTCCGTTAGGTGAAAAGCTTTCAACTAGGCAACCAAATATAAAATCCTCTTGTTTATATTTTCCAACTTGGTAACTTGGTGTAGATAGCATGTTGTTTATAGACAGGCTTAAATAACACATTAGTCAAATTCTGGCACAAAATGCAATTGTTTAATGACGTTGGTAAATATGTGACAGCTGTATCTGGACAAACAGATACGTAGATCCTATGAATTTCTAGATGTAAGCTGCATTTTTTTTAACTATCTGTAAAATATAATGAGCTTATGTCAAATACCTACCAGCTGTTACTATGTAACAGAGCATTCAGATTATAGTACATATTTCCAACATTAACATTTGGATTTATAGAAAATTAAATTTGAGATACAATCCAGATCTTGAAAAGCGTAATCCGAATTCAGGATTAATATCCGTTGATAAATGTTGCATTTATTACATTGCATTTTAAGACCTCCAGTACCCCCTCTTGTAATTTTAGCTCTTTTCAAAACAACACAATTAACTTCCCTGAGTTCCCCCAGCATTCATGTCTTTCCCCACAGTGAATGAGAATTATTCATTTAACATCTGGGCTGCACAGTGCCGCAGCGGTGGAGTTGATGCCTAACAGCGCTAGAGACCCAGGTATGATCCTGACCAAGGGTGCTGTCTGTACAGAGTTTGTAGGTTTCCCCTTTGACCCCGTGGGTTTTTTCCAGGTGCTCCAGTTTACTCCCACTTTCCAAAGACGTACTGGTTTGTAGATTATTTGGTTTCTATAGAATGTGTAGTATAGAACTAGTGCATGGGTGATCATTGGTCGGCGCAAACTCGGTGGGCCGAGTGGCCTGTTTCCACGCTGTCTCTATACTAAACTAAACACATATACATTGGAAGAGCAACTCCATAAAAGGTGATGAGATATCAAAAGGTTACCTGGGTTTTTAAATCAAGTAGATGAATAAACCAAGAGATCGTATTGTGAATATATAAATTGCTCGATAGAAATCATGAAGACAGCTACCATAGTGCCGGTGCCGAAAAAGTCTAAAGTCACCAACCTGAATGACTACCGCCCGGTTGCCCTAACTCCAATACCAATGAAGTGCTTTGAAAGGCTGGTCCTCTCCCACATCAAATCCAGCATCCCTGCATCATTGGACTCTCATCAATTTGCATACAGGGCAAATAGATCCACAGAGGATGCCATCTCTGTGGCTCTTCACACTGTCCTGACCCACCTGGAAAGACAGGGCACCTACGTGAGGATGCTCTTCATTGACTATAGCTCTGCCTTCAATACGGTTATCCCCACCAAGCTCACCTCCAAACTCCACCAGCTAGGCCTCAGCTCACTGATATGCGATTGGATCCTGATTTTTCTGATGGAGCGACCTCAGGCACCTGTCCTCCACTATCACCCTGAGCACTGGCACACCACAGGGCGGTGTACTGAGCCCCATGCTCTACTCCCTCTTCACCCACGACTGTGTCCCTGCATTTGACAACAACACCATTGTCAAGTTTGCAGACGACACAATGGTGATCGGGTTGATCACCAACGGTGATCAAACAAACTATAGAGCGGAGGTGCAGAACCTGGCGGACTGGTGCTCACGGAACAACTTGTCGCTAAACACCTCCAAGACCAAGGACCTGATTATCGACTTCAGGAGATCACTTTAAATTAGAACGGTTGGGGGGGGGGGACTCAAATAGGGAAAGCCAGTAGACAGGGTCTGAGGCAGGAGGCAGAGAAGGGAAGCACTCAGACCCAACATGTAGGGAGAGAAGAAGAACAAATAAATAAACAGAGAATAAGAGGTAATAGGTTTCCAGGGCAAAAATCAAAAGGGACCACTTGTCAACATAATTGTATAAGGAGTAAGAGTGTTGTAAAAACAAGCCTGAAGGCTTTGTGTCTCAATGCAAGGAGCATTCGTAATAAGGTGGACGAGTTGCATGTGCAGATAGCTATTAATGACTATGATATAGTTGGGATCACGGAGACATGGCTCCAGGGGGACCAAGGCTGGGAACTGAACATCCAGGAATATTCAATATTCAGGAGGGATAGACAGAAAGGAAAGCGAGGTGGGGTAGCGTTGCTGGTGAGAGAGGAGATTCATGCAATAGAAAGGAAGGACATTAGCTTGGAGGATGTGGAATCGATATGGGTAGAGCAGCAAAACTCTATGGGGCAGAAAACGCTAGTGGGAGTTGTGTACAGGCCACCTAACAGTAGTAGTGGAGTTGGGGATGGCATCAAACAGGAAATTAGAAATGCGTGCGACAAGGGTAAAACAGTTATAATGGGTGACTTCAATCTACATATAGGTTGGGTGAATCAAATGGGCAGGGGTGCTGAGGAAGAGGATTTCTTGGAATGTATGCGTGATAGTTTTCTAAACCAACATGTAGAGGAACCAACGAGAGAGCAGGCTATTCTAGACTGGGTATTGAGTAATGAGGAAGGGTTAGTTAGCAGTCTTGTTGTGTGGGGCCCCTTGGGCAAGAGTGACCATAATATGGTTGAGTTCTTCATTAGGATGGAGAGTGACATAATTAAGTCAGAAACAAAGGTTCTGAACTTAAACAAAGATAACTTTGAAGGTATGAGAAGTGAATTGGCCAAGATAGACTGGCAAGTGATTCGTAAAGGGTTGACAGTGGATGTGCAATGGAAGGTATTTAAAGACTGCATGGATGAACTACAACAATTGTTCTTCCCAGTTTGGCAAAAGAATAAATCAGGGCAGGTAGTGCATCCATGGATAACAAGGGAAATCAGGGATACTATAAAAACAAAAGATGAAGCATACAAATTAGCCAGAAAAAGCAGTCTACCAGAGGACTGGGAGAATTTCAGTGTTCAGCAGAGGAGGACAAAGGGCTTAATTAGGAAAGGGAAAATAGATTATGAAAGAAAACTGGCAGGGAACATAAAAACTGACTACAAATGTTTTTATAGATATGTGAAGAGAAAGAGATTAGTTAAAACAAATGTAGGTCCCTTGCAGTCAGAAACAGGTGAATTGATCATGGGGAACAAGGACATGGCAGACCAATTGAATAATTACTTTGGTTCTGTCTTCACTAAGGAAGACAGAAATAATCTGCCAGAAATAGCAGGGGACCGGCGGTCAAATAAGGTGGAAGAACTGAGTGAAATCCAGGTTAGCCGAGAAGTGGTGTTGGGTAAATTGAATGGATTAAAAGCCGATAAATCCCCAGGGCAAGATAGTCTGCATCCCAGAGTACTCAAGGAAGTAGCCACAGAAATAGTGGATGCATTAGTGATATTTTTTCAAAACTCCTTAGATTCTGGAGTAGTTCCTGAGGATTGGAGGGTAGCTAATGTAACCCCACTTTTTAAAAAAGGAGAGAGAGAGAAAACGGGGAATTACAGACCAGTTAGTCTAACATCGGTAGTGGGGAAACTGCTAGAGTCAGTTCTTAAAGATGGGATAGCAGTACATTTGGAAAGTGGTGAAATCATTAGACAAACTCAGCATGGATTTACGAAATGTAAATCATGTCTGACGTATCTTATAGAATTCTTATAGAATCTTATAGAGGATGTAACTAGCAGAGTTGATAAGAGAGAACCAGTGGATGTGTTATATCTAGACTTTCAGAAGGCTTTTGACAATGTCCCAGTATACAAACTTAAAGCACACGGTATTGGGGATTCAGTATTGATGTGGGTAGAGAACTGGCTGGCAGACATGAAGCAAAGGTTGGGAGTAAACGGGTCCTTTTCAGAATGGCACGCAGGGACTAGTGGGGTACCACAAGGCTGGGACCCCAGCTGTTCACAATATATATTAATAATCTGGATGAGGGAAATGACTGCAACATCTCCAAGTTTGCGGATGACATGAAGCTGGGGGGCAGTGTTAGCTGTGAGGAGGATACTAGGAGGCTGCAGGTGACTTGGATAGGCTGGGTGAGTGGGCAAATGCATGACAGATGCAGTATAATGTGGATAAATGTGAGGTTATCCACTTTGGTGGCAAAACCAGGAGGGCAGATTATTATCTTAATGGTGGCAAATTAGGAAAAGGGGAGATGCAACAAGACCTGGGTGTCATGGTACACCAGTCATTGAAAGTAGGCATGCAGGTGCAGCAGGCAGTGAAGAAAGCAAATGGTATGTTAGCTTTCATAGCAAAAGGATTTGAGTATAGGAGCAGGGAGGTTCTACTGCAGTTGTACAGGGTTTTGGTGAGACCACACCTGGAGTATTGTGTACAGTTTTGGTCTCCAAATCTGAGAAAATACATTCTTGCCATAGATGGGGTACAGAGAAGGTTCACCAGACTGATTCCTGGGATGTCAGGACTTTCATATGAGGAAAGACTGGATAGACTTGGCTTGTATTCGCTAGAATTTAGAAGACTGAGGGGGGAACTTATAGAAACTTACAATATTCTTAAGGGGTTGGCTAGGCTAGATGCAGGAAGATTGTTCCCGATGTTGGGGAGGTCCAGAACAAGGGGTCACAGTCTAAGGATAAGGGGGAATTCCTTTACGACCAAGATGAGGAAAACATTTTTCACACAGTGGTGAGTCTCTGGAATTATCTGCCGCAGAAGGTAGTCGAGGCCAGTTCATTGGCTATATTTAAGAGGGAGTTAGATATGGCCCTTGTGGCTAAAGTGATCAGGGGGTATGGAGAGAAGATAGGTACAGGATACTGGGTTGAATGCTCAACCATGATCATATTGAATGGCGGAGCTGGCTCGAAGGGCCGAATGGCCTACTCCTGCACCTATTTTCTATGTTTCTATGTCACAGAATGGGGAATACGCCCCAATCTCCATCTACGGAGACAGTGTGGGGAGAGTGTCCAGCTTCAAGTTTCTGGGTACTCACATCTCAGAGGACCTCACATGGTCCACCAACACCGCTGCGCTGGTCAAAAAGGCGCAGCAACGACTGTTCTTCCTAAGAACATTGAAACGGACTGGTCTGCCCCAACAGCTGCTGACAACCTTCTACCGCTGCACCACAGAGAGCATACTAACGTATGGCATCTCTGTGTGGTATCTCAGCTGCACGGAGGCGGAGAGGAGAGCTCTTCAACGCGTTGTCCACAGAGCGCAACAGATTAATGGGACACCGCTACCAGCCTTGGAGGGCATGTACCACACACGGTGCCTCAGGAAGGCCATCAGCATACATGAATACTCCTCTCACCCTTGTAATGGGCTGTTCGAACTACTCCCTTCCGGCAGACGTTACAAGGCCTACTACGCCCGCACTACCAGACTCAGGAACAGCTTCATTCCCAGAGCTATAATGGCTCTGAACCGGCCCTGCTGAGTACCCCTCCACCTCCATGGACTGTCTCCCCGGCCTCGCACTTTAGTCTGTGTTGATGTTACTGGTCAAATGTTCGTTTTTACAAATCTTGTTCTCGGGGGTTGCAAACCGAAATCTCGAAGTTGCAAACCAAATCTCGTTGCACTTATCTATAATGACAATAAAATATATTATTATTATTATTATTATTATTATTATTATTATTAGTATTATTATTATGAACAGTACAATTCAGTAAAGATAGGTGGGGTGGAGAAGCTTTATCAGAATATTATCAGGAATATGGAATTACAGTTATGAGAAGCCATTGAGCAGTTCAGCTCCTAAAAGAGATTGACAGGTCATCTCATCTAGGTTTTTCAAAATTATATGAAGTAGTATAAGGATTAAACTGACAATTTCAGCTAAAATGTGAAATGGAAATACCAGCTAAGTTAGCAGCCCTACATTCGATAGCCTCCCGAAAACAAGTTTATGGGAACGCAACCTTTCCCAGGACATTCTATCAATATCAATCAATATCAATAACAGTTTTATTTGTCACTTGCACATAAAGTGCAAGTGAAATTAATTTGCCAGCAGCGGTACAATGAAAAAAGAACACACAAAAACACAATAAAAATTTAACACAAACATCCACCACAGCATTCACCAATTACCTGGACCTCAACCCTCCGCAGGTGCCGCTGCGGGCGTCCAGATGAGTAGACAAGGTAAAGTCCAGGTATGTCCTGAACTGGTGCCTCCCCACCGGAGACCGGGGCTTCAGGTTGGTGTAGGCCGCAGGCCGGTGGTCGTAGATCTAAAGACCCTGCCGCGCCGCAGCCGGAAGCACCGCAGACCGCAGGACCGGCAGTCGGAGCTCCTCTCCAGGGATCCCCGGCGAAGGACCCCGCTCCTGATGGTATGTCCCCACCGCGCCCACGGTAGAAGTAGGCCGCGGGCCGGCGGTCGGAGCTCTTCTCCTCCGGGGGAATCTCCAACGAGGGACGCCAGGCTGCGGATGCTGAGCTTCATGCTGCAGTTTCAAGCTGCCGCGGGCCAGCGAACGGAGTGCTCCCCTCCGGCGACCCCCGGCGAGGGCTCGCCCAGTCCGCGACGAGAGTCCAAGCTGTGCCCGCCACTGATGCCCCGGGCACGTCTCTGGGAAGGGCCGCACCGATCCTCGATGTTAGGCCGCGGGGGAGGCGACATGGAAAAAGTCGCCTCTCCATGGTGGAGGCGGCCAAAATGATTTCCCCCTTACCCCCCACACCACCCCCCACACAAGACACACAACGAAACATTAAAACAATAAAACACAACATTAATACAATAAAACACTAAAAAAACAAAAAAAGGTGAAAAAAACGAACACGATGCTGGCAGGGCTGCTGGCTTCCAGCACCCCCACCGACCCATTCTATGGGGGAAAGATTGCATTGGTGAACAAAACACAACAGCAATAGTTGGGTCAACCACCACCACCCCCTGCAGCTAGTAGCGCAGAAACGTTACAGACAAGGGTGGCTTATGATTGGCTTGGGGACGGGGCAGTGGCGCGGTCTCTACTGATATAAAATGCCATATAGATTGGTGTTGGGCACCCATTCGAAGAGGGAACCTCAGCCTTGTGTGTCTTGTGCCAAGTGTTCTTGAACATATCATCCTGCGACATGCTCTGCCGTGTACTCGAGGTTTGCGAGTGTATTCGGGTATATTCGAGGATATGTGAGTGTATGTGCCTTATTTAGTAGTGTAATAAATTACTGAGTGAACCAAAACTGTTATCTATTTATCGAACACAACATATGATTTTATTTTGGAGTCACGTGAGTGACTACGTGAAGAAGGCCGTCTCCAAGCATGCGAGTCCTTATGTCTGACGCATTGCGCACGGACTGACTGGTGGGCGGCGGCTCCTGCCAGCGGTAAGTTTTTGAACCTAGAAGGTAAGGTTTAACTTATTTCTAGGGCTGTTTTTTGTTTTGCCGGATTGCCTGCTGAATTTGGGGCGAAGTTGGACGGGCCGCGGGAAACTGGTTATGGACCGTGGGGAAATACCGATTCGGACCGCGGTATTGCGGTATTGCGGGTAGCCGGCGGCCATCGGGTTCTCTCCCTAGTCGCTGACAAGGAGGTCAGCGACACCCAGGAGGGGAATGCGAGTGGGGGTTCTCCCAGTATGGTACCCCAGAGAACGGAGTTAGACTGGCAGTTAGCCGGTCTTAGTATCCCAGTCACTGTTAATGGGGTCAGCAGCTCCCACATCGCATGGTTCCCCCAGAGTAGGGGTTAGACTGCACTATGGGGTCTGCAGCTCCTACACTGTTATGGTTCCCCAGGAAAAGGGGTTAGACTGGCAGCAAGCCGGTCTAGCTCCCCCAGTCTCGGACAATGGGGTCAGCAACCCCCAGACCGCTTAGGTCTTCCGAGATAAAGCAGTTAGGCTGGCAGTAAGCCGGTCTAGCTACCCCAGTCTCGGACAATGGGGTCAGCAACCCCCAGACCGCTTAGGTCTTCCTAGAGAAAGCAGTCAGACTGGCAATAAGCTGGTCACGCTACTGCAGTCGCTGACAACTGGGTCAGCAGCTCCCAGACTGATTAGGTCTTCCTAAATAAGGGGAAAACTGGCAGTAAACCGGTCTCGAGACCCAGTCACTCACTCTGGGGTCAGCAACTCCCAGAATGCTATGGTTCCCCAGGAAAGGGGTTAAACCACGAGGAAGCCAGTCAGACCTTGGGACTCGGTCGAGTCGGGCCAGGAGGTTCCCCCCTCCTTCTATGGGTAGCGTCTGTGAATGCCTAAAACCCACCTGGAGCACCTGATGGAAGTTGCTCCAGAGAGATATGCTCCAGAAGAGAGCGATCTGAGCCCAGGTATTATGAAAAACCCACTGGCAGCGGCACCTGTTAGGGCTGCACAATGTCTCCCTCTCTGAGGAGGGGAGCATCTGGGGTCAGTTTCGCTCTGGCCCAGAGTCATATTCTGATAAGGGTCCGAGGGGCCATGTCAGCGCAGGTATCCTCAGGGGCCTGCAGCAGCACCTGTCTCAGGGCTGTCTACGAGTCTCCCTCTCGGTGGAGGGGAGTGCGAGGACATACTCGCAAACGAAGAGGCAAAAAACCCGGCAGGGGCCAGATTCCCTCATGCTACATGTGCCGGCAGTGCATAGAGCTATCAAATGAAACCATCGTATCGGTGATGACACCCCCATGCCTCAACGGCAGCAAGCAGTTCACTGAAGTTGATGGGCGCTTGAAAGCTGGGCCAAGCTGGTCTCAGGAATATGGAAATCAAGGATGGGAATGGAACCCACATCAGGGGCCTTTGGGCTTACCTTAAGACCACCGGTAACCATGAAGGTAGGTGGCTCTGGTTTGTTCGAAACGTGGGGTAAGTGGACCATTTACAAGTTTGTAATATTTACACTTGTTTTGTACAAATGAAAATGATAACATGTGATGGGTAATTATTACACAGTATACAAGGGTACCAAGCATGGCTTGGAATTGTGGCCAGAGTTGTCTTTCGAGGCAGACTCAGTATTACGGCTGGAGCAGTTTAAGGCAAGCCAGTAGTATGGCCAGAGTTGCATTCAAGGCAGGCACGGAACGATGGCAGACGTGGCCTGCTCCTTGTGAAAGATGGAGAGATGTCGGTTCATATTTCATTTACTCCCATGTGCAACATAGATTTTCAGTATATGGAATTTATCTACTGTCTAATTACTTATTTCCTTACGATCTTTATGGCATGCATCAAAATCATAGATGCATACTGTTTAGGACTCATTTGCAGGAGATCACCAGAGACATTTCAAATTGATCAGGAGGATATTTCATATGCTATATTTCAGCCATCCAGTCAAATTTAAGTTGATACCATCTGGAAGTTGTTGTTTATTGGCTTTACCTTTAACTATTAATTACCTGTGATTCCGCCTTGGGGCAACAGATTGGAATCAATTGAAGCCTGTAACAACCTTGTTATCAAGCAGTCTTCTATTTATCAAGAATAATTGGCTATAGCAGCTGTGTTTCATCTGTGCAATTCGGACTTGCATTATTAGAACTTTCAACGTGCAAGTTCATTGTTAACAGACCTATGCTATTATCAGCTGAAACTGCCAAAGTCACAATGGTGGTCGAACTACATTCAGCATTGCTCCAGTAGCTTTGGTCATATTATCTTCAGTTATATTACTTACATGTGCTAGAACTATGATGGAAAATCACGAATGCCATCTCTAGTAATGAAGGCGGATGGAATTTGCATGAATCGCCAATTCTTCAGTTATTGGTATTAACTACCTATAGACACTAGGTGTATACAATGGGTTAAAGGGTTATTGTGCGAATATGCAAAACCTGCTTGCTTAGTTCCAAGTTGATACACTGTGTTGGTGGCATATGTTAGTCACATGGATGCAATAAAGTCAAAGTATCCTGCCATAATTTACCCAACCTTTTTTGGTGCTGGTGTATCATCCTGCAAAGTCAATGACAACACAGTTTGGATGTTGGTTCCCAGAGCATTTTAGGGTCTATGGCTTGATGGCACCCAATATCGATATGTTTGCATGCAGACTCATTCTTGCTACACGTGGGAGGAATGTTCTTTTATGTGGTTCTCCATTTTGCCCTGTCAGTCGGGGCTTGCAATATTCAGCACAATCATGCATTCAGGTTTCTCGTACTGCCTGACTGGCCTACAATGGTTCCCACAAATGTTGGGAATAATATAGAACCTTATATGGGGTTCTATACATAAAGCTTTGCTGGTTCAGCCTGGGATTTGGGGAACCAGCCTCCATATGATTAATCAATTCATTGCTTTACAGAATCTGAGAAGACTGCTCCTGTGGCTCGGGGTGTCAGACTGATCCAGGTATGTCTCACTGCAGAATGCAGGGATAGCAACAAAAAAGCAGTACTTTGCCTCTTCAGGAGGTGGGAAGTGTTTTTCTGTTAAATGTCATGTTACACATAATACAGCATGGACACTGACGTCTTAGAGTTAATTTCTATGGGTCTTTGACAATAACTTAAGTTATAGTCCCATTAACTGTACCCAACGTGCTTCTCCTCATAGTTGCTGCAGCAAGTGGGACCCGCTCTCTCGGGTTTCATCCTCTGGTGTCCAATATTTAGGGTATCATTAACACAAGTTCTTCCAGACCCAAGTACACAGACGTATGGGATATTGACATTGTGTTAACATTTATTCACCATGGGGCTCCAGCTATATCTCGATCTTTGGTTCGGCTCTCATAGGTAGATTATTCCCTGGCACTGCCCTCCACGCACGGGTCCAGTCATTACATAAATTGCGAATGGACAGGATCATTACACCTGCAATATCATAATTCATGTTTACATACCCCATCCACCTTCGGTTACATGTGGTCACACGGTTACATCATTACGTCAAGATCATCTAGAGCCTTAGAGGCTCTGATACTAGTTCAGATCATCTCCAGGTGGTTATGCGAGGTTTGGCTTATACAGGAGTAGATACTGATTTCTAATCTCACTCCACCAGGGCTGCTACAACACCAGCAGCAAGGGTTATGTGTGGTCCTCTGGACCACATCCTGACAACTGCAGGATGGTCTAACAAACGAGGTATCCAACATTTATTTTAACCCATTACCAGACCAGGGGTATTTGCCAACTATATTTAGGTTCAATTTATAGTTCCCCTCGGTTGAGAGGGGTTACTGTTATTATTGTTTGTTCCTTCATCAGCATCAGCATGTTTTTAAATCTATATCATGTATGTATGCATTATGATCTTTCCTTCATCTATGGTCAACTGATTGTACTTGTGTGGACTATTTTTTCCACGGCATGAAATCACAGACCTTCAAAGTCTTCATGTAGTCACTCACGTGACTCCGAAGTAAAATAGTAAGATTAAACGAGAACTTACCAGTTTGAAATTTGATCGTTATTTTATGAGGAGTTACGATGAGGGATTACGTGCCCTCCACTCCCTACCTTCGTAACTGCTTTATTAAAGGGGATGGCAGGCTGAATAGCTTCTGTCTATGCTAATAGTTTCCATAGTATTAGACTTTGTTAATTTGTTTAACTTTTTGCAGAATTTCTCAGAAAATAGCAGAAAAATAACCTATCCAAATGGACTGCGAAAGGCATGTGATGTAAACAATAGCAATTAGCTATTACAGTACAAATAACATGAATCATTAAGTGAAGGTATATTTACAAAATAACTTACCTCCAGACATCTCTATTACTGGTGATGGCCAGCAGCACCATGTGAATGTCCCAACTTAAGATGCTTGCTTGGTTCTGAAATTATTGTGTTTAGCACTGTGAAGGCAGAACTTTGTCTCCATGATCCCCGCCATCCATCTGTCATAAATACACTAGCAAGGACAAGGATAGTAGATTTTGGCTCCTATTGGATCTCTCACCTCTGGCTCACCCAGTATGTCTCACCACAGGGATCTTTCACCCCTGGCACAGAGACACACTGTCTCATACCATTATTTTAAGTATGCACGATATGGTAATCAGTTGGATTTTTTTGGTTTCACTTCACTTTAGTATGCCATGGGCCCAGGGCCACTGTCGCATAAAGGAAGATGAAGAATTAGATGGAAGGGGGTGAAAGGAAGAGTGTAAGAAAGGTGTAAGGAAGAGGGCAGAGGGAGGGGGAGGGGGATGCAGAGAAGAGAAGAAGAAAGGGGTTTGGAGGCAGGAAGCGAAGAAGAAGAAGAATCGTCATTTCCCAACAGAGGAGAAATTGAGTCCTGGAGTAGATTCATCATGATCATATTGAATAATGGGGCAGGGTTGAGGAAGCACATGGCCAACTCCTATTCTTTTGTGTACTTGTGAGTGAGAGGGAGGGAGAAGGTTTGTAGAGCAGAGGGACAGAAGAGAAGAGAGAGGAGAGGGAGGGATAGATGGAGAGAGAAGGTGGAGAAGGCAGGAGTATAGGGAAGAAGGGCAGAGTTCTTTCATTGTCATATCTGAAACCTGGAACCCTCTACCCAACAACATTGTGGGACTGTTTTCACTAGAAAGACTGCAGTGACTATTCACTACCCTACATCAGGAAAATAAATGCTGGTGATTCTGGGGGGGGCCCACATTCTAAAAGGTGAATAAATAAATTGACGGTTCTCAGCAAAAGCAAAAGCCTCCAGAGTCTGTAACACCCGAAAGACCCTCAGTCAATTCTAAACAAAAATTCTCAAACAACCAATGCAAAAGCCTTCAGTCCCTTAAACAGATCAGTGCAGACTTCCTGAATCCCTCCCTTCTATTTTCAAGACATAGGGCCAGATCATTAGCTAGTGGTAATGTAGAGAAAGGCTGAATAACTCTGTTCCACAGGTCAGCCTGTTTCTGATTCCATGCTGAGCCTGTTGTTGCAATATGAATTGGACCACCCTTGAATAAGGAAATAAGTTCAAGTAAGTGGTATTTTTTACTTTATCTTAATAATTTTAATTCCTTTTTATACCTGCATACTTTTAGTTTTTTTAATATATTTTTATTTAACTTTCCCGATGTGGGCTACTGTACCAGTGATCATTTTGCTGAACATGTACGCTCGGTCCACCAAGGCCTACTGGATCTCCTGGTTGCAAACCACAGTCCCCTCCCACCTCCAATCCTGTCAAAAGCGATAATTGGAGGAGGGATGGTAGAGAAAAATGCTGGGGAAACTCAGCGGGTAGATTAGATTCGATTAGATTAGATTCTTTATTTGTCATTCAGACCTTTTGGTCTGAACGAAATTTTGTTTCCCTGCAGTCATACATATGATTTTTTTTTTAAATGACAGAACACACAATAAACACAAATTTAACATCCACTACAGTGAGTTCACCAAACACCTCCTCACTGTGATGGAAGGCAAAGTCTTAAAGTCTCTGTCTCTTCCTCTGTTTCCCTCTGCGCCGAGGCGATCCAGGCTTCAGATGTTGTGACCCCACCGGGTGATGGTAAGTAAATCAGTCCTGCGGTTCAACCGAGCTCCGCGAATGGGCCGGTTCAACTCCGCGGCCTGGGGTGGTCGAAGTTGCCGCCCTCCATACCAGCGGACGAAGCTGTTGTTGCGGGAGCTCGTAAAAACAGGTCACAAACCTGTGAGCTGCGGGCTCCCAACGATGTCGTCCACTGGGCCCGTGGCCTATTCCACTGGGCCCGTGGTCGCGGTCGGGCCGCAGCCACTGCCATCGCCACCGCTCTGGGACCGAGTTGGGTCGCCGCTGCTGCTGCCGCCGCCGCCGCTGCTGCTGGAAGCGCTCCGGGCCGAGCCGGGCCGCTGCTGCTGCTGCTGCCGCCGCCGCTGCTGGAACCGCTCCGGGACCGAGTCGGGTCGCTGCCGCCGCCGCTGCTTAAACCGCTCCGGGACCGAGTCAGATCGCTGCCGCCGCCGCTGGAACAGCCCCGGGGCCCGAGGCCGCCAGCTCCACAATTAGGCCTCGGCGCAGACGGAGACGAAGACGGGGAATACGACAGAAAAGTCGCACCCACCCCCCCCCCCCCAGAAGGAAGAGACCCAGACATGTTACTCCCCCCCACCCACATACACACACAATCTAATAAAATGAAACCAACTAAAAACAGGACAAAAAAAAAAAAATTACAGACAGGCTGCAGGCGGGCCGCAGCTGTTAAGCCAGTGCCGCCATCTTGGCAGCATCTAAGGAATGAAGGAATACATGACGTTTCAGGTCGAGAGAAGAGATTGGAAGAGAGACTATTGTTGGGGTCAGTGAAGGATTTAGTTTATAGTTTAATTTAGATGGTTAAAATTCCCATTTTTAGTTAAATATTTTCTGCACCGTGCCAAAGTTTTTTCATTTATAAACCTTATCTGTAATAAAACTGAAATTGCTCGATGTACGCAATACGTCAATAAAATGTGTTCACACAATTTAAAAGAAAGCATGTTGCACTTTTGAAAATTGGCTTTATCTGGAATAGAGACCTTATGTGCACATTTCTGAATATCGGTATCAGCCAGGACAAGGTTCAGAATTAACTTAATTCTAGAAATGAGAGGGTGGTGATGGAAGATCATTCTCCCACTGGAGAACTGTGACTAGTGTTGTTCCTCATGGATCAGTGCTGGGCCCATTGCTGTTTGACATCTAAATTAACAATTGAATGAGAATGTACAAAGCATGATTAGTAAATTTGCAGATGACAATAATATAGATGGTATCGTAAACTGTGAAGTTCATTATCAAAATGGTTACAGAGTGATCTTGATCAGCTGGACAAATGGGCTAAGGAATGGCAAATGGAGTTTAATTCAGATAACGAGATGTGTTACATTTTGGAAACCCAAACCAGGGCAGGACCTTCACAGAGGGATGCTCTGACACTAGCATAACAAATAGATAGGGTGGCGGAGTCTTTTGGTTCTCTGATCTTCATCAGTCAGGGAATTGAATATAGAAGTTAGGACATTATGTTAAAGTAATGCAAAATGGTTGTGAGGCCACACGCGGGCGGCATGAGGGTGTTGCGGTAAAGTTGCTGCTTTACAGTGCCAGGGACCTGGGTTCCATCCCGGCTATGGTTGGTGTCTGTACGGAGTTCGTACGTTTTCACCTTGATCGTGTGGGTTTTCCCTGGGTGCGCCGGTTTCTTCCCACACTCCAAAGACATTCAGGTTTGTAGGGTATTTGACTTCGGTAAAGATTGTAAATTGCCCCTAGTGTGTATCCTTGTACATCGTCTTTGCACTCTTTCCAGCTAAATGGTATCTTTCCTATAGTAGAGTGACCAAGACTGATTACAATACTCCAAGTTTAGTTTTAGTTTACGTATACAGTGCGGAAACAGGTCCTTTGACCCATCAAGTCCGCGCCGACCAACGATCCCAATATACTAGCACTATCCTACACACTAGGGGCAATTTACAATCTTTACCGAAGTCAAATACCCTACAAACCTGAATGTCTTTGGAGTGTGGGAAGAAACCGGTGAGAACCTTAATTAAGAACCTTCACTTCTGTACAGAAATAATTAAAATCAGATCCCACGTAGTATTTAACATTCTACTGCTGAGTTACATCCTCAGTGTTAACCTTGTCTGGATAAAACTATTGCGTGACTCATCCATTGGGCTGTTATGGTGAAAATGAATTCATAAAGCAAGTTTTCAGTTGAAAAAGTTGTTATCATCCTGTGAGAATAGTTTACAGTTGGATTGATATCTCCTTCAATGTTTCATCATACTTTGGTTTCTGTTTATGCAGGGTCAATGTTGCTTCATGAGGATTTATGAAATGTTAGTATTTCCTGCTAAAATTGAAACTGCAACCTAGAGAACAGACATAATTTATGGATGCACAATTTATATATGAAGGGTAACCTCATGAGAGATGCTAAGATTCAAAATGTGATGATACTTTTGTTTCAATTTATGGGGAACACAGTGATACTCACTGCTACCTCACAGCTAAGCAACATGGATTTAATCCTGACCTCTGGTCTTGTGTGGTGTGTGGAGTTTGCATGTTCTATCTGTGACCCCATAGGTTTACTCCCAGTTTCCTCCCACATTCCATAAATGTGTGGGTTGATAGGTTACTTGGTCATTGTAAATTGCCTCTAGTGTGTAGATGAGTAATAGAAACTGAGCATATGGTTAGAATGAAATAGGGGAGGGTAGAATTAGTATAGGGATGCATGTGTGATGGTCAGCCTAAACTCGGTGGGCTGGAGGGCCACACTGTCCTTATCAATATATTTTGTTACTTCTTCAAAAAACTCAAATTAATCACATTAGTTCCACCAACTAAGCTACACTGATTAACTTTGATCATCTCTTGCTCTTCCAAGTGTAGATTAATCCTGCTCCCTCTGAAGTTTACTAATAACATCCCAAATAAACCTTTCCAATAGCTTCTCCAACCAAGTTCATGGGTGTAAATATCATCAACAATATGAGTTGGTCTAACCACATTTGGCATGTCCCCATTGAGTCTTGCTCATTTCTACAGATGCAATGTATGTGGTGACGTAGCGGTAGGAATTAATAGGAACCTGAGGGTCAACTTTTTCACACCGAGGGTGGTGGGTATATGAGACGAGCTGCCAGAGGAGGTAATTGAGGCAGTTACTATATTCAAGACAACATTCAAATTATATTTAGAAAGGTAAATGGACAGTAATGATTTAGAGGGATGGATCCCAAACATCGGGAGATGGGACTAGCATTGATGGGGCATCTTGGTCAAGTTGGGCGGAAGGGCCTGTTTCCGTCCCAAATGACTCCATGATGAAATTGAAACTGGTGGAGGAAGTGATCAAATTTCTGACTAATCAAACACAAATCTAGAAATTATTGCAAACATACAGAATATTCCGACCAAGCATTTGATTTGTACCCATGGTAAATGGCTCAAACAAAAATAATACAGAGTTCTCACCTTGTGAATCAAGTGCGAAAAATGAACAAACCTTCTGATTACAAATGGGAGATTGCACATTTCAGTTTGTCAGTGAAGTGTTGACCTTTGACTCCGTTATCAAATGTAAAGCTCTGGAAGGAAAAAGGATGTGAAAAATGTTTATTTTTGCATGAAAGTGTGGGATGTGCTGGGTGAGTCATTACTTGCAAGATTGTTGCAAGAAGCTCAGGCAATGGCAGTGACCGAGCATCAGTGCGGTCACGGGAGCATGTATCAGGGAAAGGGACTAAGGAGTCAAGAGTCAAGAGAATGTTATTGTCATGTGTCCCAGATAGGACAATGAAATTATTACTTGCTGCAGTACCAGAGAATATGTAATCATAATACAAAGGGGAGATAGTTCAGTGTGTCTATAGACCATAGACCATATATACATAATAAATAAACAGGATGGAGGATGGATCGATAAGGAGGATGGAGTTAGCAATAGCATTTGTGCCTGAGCTCACCTACGCACCTGTGCATGTGTTGTGGATGTGGGAGTGTGCATGGACTACCATTGGTATGTATCTCCATGTGTGTGTATGTATTAATGTCCACACAGCAAAGCCTGTTCTTCAATCATCTTGACCCTCTTGTCACTGGACCAAGTTGGTGTGAAAGCTGAGTGCACTAACAATCCCACTTTCAAAGAATTCATGCACAGCCATGCTTCAAAATACCATATTTCAAGTGAAAAACAAAAGTTCCTCAGAAGCAGAGAGTATCTCTGTTGAAGTCTTAACGCTTGATGGAGGGGAACTTCGGACATGATTTTACAATTTCTGCCCCAGCATCTAGGAAGAAGGGAGATACTAGAGAACCTCAGAGATGCCATAATCATGGTAATCGTTTACGTGGCAGAATAGCGCCTCATTCCACAGGATGAATAGGAAAATGTTCAAGCACTATTGTCTTCATTCCAGCCTCCATCATCAAGTTGTGGAGGGCAGAGGCCACATTCCAAACCAACTCTTATCTGCCTGCACATAATTCGTATCTCTCCAAGCATATCCCCATGCCTATCCAAAAGTCTCTTAAATGCCACTATCATATCTGCCTCAGGTATCTACCGCCCCTGGCAGCATGTTCCAGGCACTCTACCCTCTGTGCAAAAAAAAAAACTTGCTCCATATATTTCCTTTAAACTTTGCCCCTCGCCTTAAAGCTATGCCCTGTAATATTTGATTTTTCAATCCTGGGAGAAAGATTTTGACTGTCTACCCTATCTATGCCTCTCATAATTTTAGATACTCCAACCAGATCTCCCCACAACTTCCAACCTTGCAGAGAAAACAATCTAAGCTTGTCCAACCACTCCCAGTAGTTGATACTCCCTAATCCAGGCATCATTCTGGTAAAACTCCTCTGCACTCTATCCAAAGCCTCTACATCCTTCCTGTAATGGTGCAACCAGAACTGTACACGATACTCTGTATGTGGCCTAACCAAAGTACTATAAAGCTGCATCATGACTTCCTGACTCCCAGTGCCTCTACCTGTGAAGGCAAGCATACCACTCTATCTACTTGTGGTGCCACTTTCAGGGTGTTATGGATTTAGACCCCAAGATCCTCTTAGGAAAATAATGTTAGAAAGTCAGAATCTTAAACCCTGCACTAAGCTTATGATCTGTCAAGCAACAGTGATATCTGTCCTTCTGTACACTTTGGCAAAATAAACTAATTACATTCGCCACTTCAAAGCACTGGAGCAAAGCCATCGGTGTAGTCTCTGCAACATCTTCCATATCTATTGGCAGGATAAGAAAATCAATGCCACCATCTATTCCCAGGCTAACAGTCTAATTAGATGCAACTAATTTCAATGGAAGGTTACATTCCCATCACTAGACTTGGTGGCAAAAAAAACATTCTACACAGAGCTCCAGGAGGAGATTACCAGGAAGCAGTTGTTGGAATCTTGAGCAAAACATAAAGTGATGGAGCAACTCAATGGGTCAGAAAACATCTGTGAAGGAAATGGACAAATGACATTGAGGTCCAGACTGATTGGAATAGGGGAGAGAAAGCTGGAAAATAGATGTTGAGGCAGGAAAAGCTTGGCAAGTGACAACTCGAGATACCGTAGGGGTGGTAGTGGGAGGGTATGTGGTTGGTGGTTGGCGAATGGGTGGAGTAAGTGGCAAAGTATAGTTGATTTTTAGACTTTGAGGTGAAAAAGATAGAAAAGAGTGTCAGAAACAGAGACAATGGGAAGAGTATAGTATGGCTGTCGGGAGGGAAATAGGAGGAAAGGGGCAGGGGGAGAGGAAATAGAGGGACCAAGTGGGAAGTATGGACTCGGGGATGGGAAATGAGAGGGAGAAACGAGCAGGGTAGATAGGATGATGGGAAGTGATGGGAAAAATGGTGGGAGAGAAAAGAGGGAAATCGGGAAATAAGTGGCGAAGGAGTAGAAAAGAGCAGGAATGACTGGAAGGATGAGAGATGGTATAAGAAATGTGTGCGCACCAGGGTGGGAGTTGTATGGGAAAGAGAGGGTGTCGTGGTGGGGAGGGGGTGGGATTCCTTGAAATTGGATAATTCAATGGCCAAACTGTTGGTTTCAAAGCTATCAAAGTGGAATGTGAGCAGTGTTTTACCAATTTGTGTGTGACTTCACTCTGGCAATGAAAGTGGCCAAGGACAAATAGATTGCTATGGGAGAGGGAGTTAAAATAGTAAACAGCCGAGAGCTCAATATGCCACTAGGGGCGCCGCATTGACGGCAGCCTCTGCCAACAGCCTGTTTGTCTTTCAATCTTTTTTAAAATTTTGTTAGTTTAAAGTCTGTTTTGGGGGGAATCTTTTGACTTTTCTATGTGGGGGAGGGGGACAGGGTAAGGGGGAAACTGTTTCCCAGTCGCTTCCTGGCGGGGACGCGACTATTTCTCCGGGTCGCGTCCTCGCCCCCCTCCTCGTGGCCTACCACCTGGATCGGAGCAGCCTTTCCTGCCGGGGACCGGGAACCGGACCAGAGCGACAACAGCGGAGCGGGCGATACCTACCTGGATCGTCGTTTGGAGCTCCGGAGCGTTGGGCCGCTGCTCCAACATCGTGGTGCTGCGGTGTGGGAGAACTTCCAATGCGGGCGGCACTGACCGTCATCGCGGAGTCCTGGGGCTCATTGCCGAGGGCCGCCAGCGTTGCATCTCCACTCGGCACGGCCAGCGGACTTTGGGAGCCGCGGGCTCCGGTAGGAGGGGGCCGACTCGGGGTCCAGGCTGCTGAGGAGGTCCCCCAGCCCCGACGTCGGACTTACATCCCCCCGGCGAGCGGGCCTGAACATCGGGCCACCCGTAGCGGCGACTGCGGAGGGCTCGGGGAGGCCCTGACCATGGGTGAACATTGGGGAACATTAGAGGAAGATGATTGACTTTGGTGCCTTCCCTCACAGTGGGAAACTTTGATTCTGCTATGTGGGGATGTTTTTATGTTGAATTCTATCGTGTGTTGTTTTCTTTATTTTTATTGTATGGCTGTATGGTGATCACATTTTACTGTGCCAACTGGCACATGTGACAAATAAATGTATCTCGTATCTTGTATCTTGTATATCTTGCTTTAACAGGCCTTGTTCTATCTGGACAAACATGGATAAAGTTTGCCTGGTACTCACCTTAACCATCACCAGCCTCCGCATCCAACACATCATTCTCCGACATTTCCGCCACCTTCAATGTGATCCACCACCAATTATATCTTCCTACTCCCACTCATTTCCACTTTTTATAGAGACCAGACCTTCTGCAAATCCTTGGTTCACTCAACCCTTCACATTCAACCCATCCCTAGGTACTTTGCCTTGTGCCATACAATGATCATCTTGTGGAGGTCCCTGGATATTAGGCCACTCCTTGGGTCATCCCCCTCGGCACTTGAGGGACAAGGATAATGGGCTGCCAACAGGCTTCCAGTTTCTGCTCAGGGATTTTCTGGGAGTTTGTTTTTTCCCTTCGGTGGAACTTGGTGTGAGTGGATGCTCACAACCATCATTAAAGAACCTTAGAACCTGCCTGGCGTCTAACCTTTTTCTGACCGCGTCCAGGCCACTACATTGGTGAACCCGACATTCATCATGCGTCGTGATGGACCAGAACGATGTACAACCCAGTCCCGCCGACCTCCACGCCGTCGTGCTGAAGCTCCCGACTTTGTGAACCGAAGAGCCTGATGTCTGGTTCCAGCAGGCAGAGGCACAGTTTGCTCTGTGGGGTGTGAGGTGGATGAAACCAAATACTATGACAGCATCAGAGCCCTTTACCAGGCGACTGCGAGGCGAGTAAAACCTTACCTCCGCGCCCCCCCGGCAGATAACAAATATGCGGGTCTCAAGGCCCTGCTCATCAGGAAGTTTGGCCTTAGGGAGTCCAAGCAGGCAACTCGGAATCTGCGCATGGACGGACTCGGTGACCGCCGGCCATCGGCCCTCCTGGAGGACATGCTCACCCTTATGGTTGACATCGAGTCCTGTTTTTTGTTTAAGCATGCCTGCCTTCAGCAGCTCCCGCCCGACAACCGCATGCAGCTTGCCAGTGACCCCTTCACAGACACACAGTGTAGGGAAGCGCAGAGCAGGTCAGGGCCTCGATCGGCCGCATCACAGCCACTTCCGGATGACCTCCGCAGCGACATACGGCCGCCATCGGGCACCCTGGTGTAGGCACGTCATTTCAGCACAGCCCACCAGTAGTTCCCTCCAATGCCAGCAGAGGTCGCTGGTGGTCGGCACAGCCAGCGCCACCTCCTATACCACTGGATGCCAGCAGAGGTCGCTGGTGTTCAGCCCAGCCAGTACCATCACCTATACTACCAGACGCCAGCAGAGGAAGCTGGTGCTATTATCCCCGCCGCTGGGGAGCTGCAGCCAGGCAATGTCGTCCGTCCTGTGCATTCCCGGGAAACGCAGGAGCCGGCCGTCAGTGATTCCTTCGGCGTCTGGCCATATTCATCACGTGTTCGCCTGGGATTGCCGCACCGGGAGTCGGTTCCTCATGGACACCGGGGTGGAGGTGAGTGTACTGCCTCCGTCCATCGCTGACAACTGTGCGGGCAAATGTTTCCCCCTCCTCACTGCGGCGAACAGGAACCCTATTCGTAATTATGGGGTCCGCACCATCTCCCACAACTTCGGCCATAGCTGCTTTCATGGGTGTTTGTCATCGCCGACGTTTCCCAGCCGCTGCTGGGCACTGACTTCCTTCGAGCGCAATCACTCCTCATGGGTGTCAAACGGCAGCACCTGGTGCACTCCATCACACTGAAGCTGGTCTCCCACCGCATTGGTGACCCGGCTGCGTGCCCTGATGGTCCCCTATTGTCCGTGGATGCGACTTTCGTGCACATCATGGTGGATTTCCCGGACATCCTTGAACCCCACCTCCGCCCCTCTGGCCCCAAGCACGGGATGGAGCACCATATTCCTACTACCAGCCTGCCCGTGCACGCCTGAGCACGTCGTCTCGCACCGGACAAGCTCCATCTAACTCGGGAGGAGTTCCGCCTGATGGAGTCGCTCCACATGGTCCCCAAGGCGGGCAGGGGCTGGCGCCCGCGTGGGTATTACTGTCGCCTGAATGATGCGACCATCACTGACAGGTACCCGGTCCCGCACATACAGGACTTCAATGCCCACCTGGCTGGAGCATTGGTGTTCTCCAAGGTGGACCTCGTGCGCGGGTACAACCAGATTCCGGTGTATCCCTAAAACAGCCATTATTACACCGTTTGGGCTGTTTGAATTTTTGTGGATGCCGTTCGGGTTGAAGAACGCCGCGCAGGCCTTCCAGTGGCTTAAGAACAGTGCGTGCCCTGGCCTGGACTTCGTATTTGTCTACTTGGATGACATACTCCTGGCCAGCCGCTCACAGCAGGAGCACTGCATCCACTCCGCCAGCTGTGTCAGCGCCTCAGTGATTACGGGTTGGCTATCAACTCATCCAAGTGCCATTTCGGGGTGCCAGCCATCGACATCCTCGGCTACCGCGTAACTACACAAGGGGTGGTACCTCCGCCGGCCAGGGTGGACGCTGTCCACCGGTGCCCCCATCTGACCACCGTTAAGGGCCTGCAGGAATTCGTGGGGATGGTCGCATTTTATCACCGTTTTTGCCGGTGGTAGCCGGAATCAAGCGCCCGCTTTTCCACCTCATCACTGGTCATCACAAGGAGGTCGAGTGGTCCGAGGAAGCGGTAGCAGCATTCGAACATGCTAAGGAGGACTTCTTCAGCAGGCACCTCAGTGGTGCTCAGCACTGTTACAGCGCTTTCGACCATGAGCTCCTCCCCCTGTACCTCGCCATACGTCACTTTCAGTACTTCCTGGAGGGGAGGCCCTTCACTGCTTTCACAGATCACAAGCTGCTCACGTTCGCATTTGCTGATGATCAGACCCGTGGTCTGCGCGGCAGCAGAGGCAGTTGGCGTACGTGTCGGAGTACACCACCTCAATCCACTTCATGGAGGGCAAGTACAACAGAGTGGCCAACACCTTATCGTGACCCGCGGTCCATGCCATTCTCCAGGTGGCCGAGGGTATTGATTATTCCGCCCTGGCAGCCGCACAGGCGGTGGACGAGGAAGTGGCCGCCTATCACATGGCAGCTTCGGGCCTGCAGCTGGAGGACGTTGTCTGTGATCCTGGGGGTGCAACACTGCTGTGTGATGTCTCCACTGGCCTTCCGTGACCCATCGTCCCCGTCGCCTGGCAGCGCAGAGTGTTCGAGGTGCTCTACGGGCTTGCCCATCCCTCCATTCGAGCGACGACGGCCATCGTAACCTCCCGCTTCATGTGGCACGGGCTGCGCAAGAAGGTTGGACATTGAGCACGCAGCTGCATCCCATGCCAGACCGCCAAGGTGCAGCGACACGTGCGTGCGTCACTGCAGGGATTTGCCATCCCTCGGCAGCGGTTCGACCACATTCACATGGACATTGTGTGGCCGCTGCCACCATCCCGGGGCATGACCCACCTCTTCACCATGGTAGACCGATTCACGCGGTGGCCCAAAGCTAATCTGCTGACTATCACCTCAACGGCCACTTGCGCTCGGACTTCACGGCACACTGCATCGCCCGGTTCGGGGTGCCGCTGGACTTAATATCCGACCGGGGGGCCTCAGTTCACGTCGGAACTGCGGTCGGCCATGGCACGCCTCCTGGGGGTTTGCCTACACCACACGTCGGCGTATCATCCGCAGGCGAACAGCCTAGTGGAGCGGTTTCACCGTCAACTCAAGGCTGCCCTGAAGACACAGCTCACTGACCCGGACTGAGTAGACGCCCTGCCGTGGGTTTTGCTGTGGATCCGTACCGCACCCAAAGAGGACTTGGCCTCCTCCTCCGCTGGTGTATGGGCCCCCATTGACGGCGCCCGGGGAGTTCATCCCACCGGCACAGGGCCAGGTGGGGCAGCCTTCGGACGCCCTGCAACGTCTTCGGCAGACGGTGAGCAAGCTGGCGCCAGTGCCCGTGTCTCGTCATGGGTCCTACCATCGGCACGTACCCTCTTCCTGCGCAAGGATGCTCATGGGACACCTCTCCAGCGGCCGTACGAGGGTCCCTTCCAGGTCCTGGAACATGGCTCGTCCACATTCATCCTGGACATGGAGACCATTTCAGTTGCGCGGCTGAATCGGCCGGTGCTGGTCGCGCTGCCCTGCCTGCGAGCGCACCCTCCATCTAGGGTACCTCCTCAAGTGGCTGCTCCGTCCCCTCCACCTGTTGGTCGGTTGCCGGTTCCTGTGCCGGGCATGGGCGCCTCATGCCTCCGGTTCTTGGTGGGGGGGGGGGGGGGGGGGGGTGGGTCCTGAGGCGGTCCCTGGATATTAGGCCACTCCTTGGGTCATCCCCCTCGGCACTTGAGGGACAGGGACGAGGGACTGCGCACAGGCTTCGGGTTTCTGTTCTATAGGTATGTAGGGGTTTCTGTAGGTATGTTACAAGACGGACCTTTAGCAGCGCTGCAGTTCTGCCACTGGCCGTGTGCGCGACTTTGGCGCCTTTGAGAGGGGGGCGGTTTTAAAATGCTGTTTACTCCAGACCATTCAAATTGATTAATCTCAGGGGGTTTAGTTGCTGAAGAGAAATTGCCGACATTTGTTTTATGGAGTTATTTTTAAACTACGCTGGATCATTTATTAGCATGAGTAAATTAAAAATCATCTTCTAAAGCCGTGAACGCCTACAACGGGACGGATCTCACGTAGGGGACAAAACAAGGTACACAGTTTATTCTTACATAAAAACTTGCTTCCTAGGATGCCTTTAATCAAAACTTAATGTTGCGAAAAGGTGACTTAGAAAATATAGCTGGCAGTATTTTTCCTGTCGATCGAGGGTTAAATTCACCGCAAACCGCAACGTTCCAAACGATCGCGTTCCACAAAAACCCACTCGCAAGATTATTTAAATGGCCATTAATTTGCGGGAATTAAACACTAAATTCCTTCAATTTGACCTATAAATTCATGACAATGAGATTTTAAAAATCATGTTATATTGTGAATTCTTGTGTGAATGTTATTTGGACACTTAGGCTTTTAAAAAATGTTAACCTTTTCTTAAGAAATGGATAGATGTTTAGATCTGGTTGAATTTTGTAATTTGCTACAATTAGGTAACTAACTAATTATATGCTTTAATTTCAGATCATCCAAGTAAGATTGTTTCATATTTGTTTCAGAATGCTTCAATCTATAATAACTGAAAATTTCATTCAGTTCTCTTAATTTTTAAGAAAGTTATGGGCTTTTGACTGTCCTTGATCACAGCTTTTGAGTTCAGTCAATGGAAAAGCAATAGGGAACAAGATGCTAATTTCCGATATATGAAAATGGCCATAACATTTTTAATACTGAAGATATGAAAGTGAATTAGGTGTCAAATTTAACTTATTTTTATGCTTTATCTGATGGGATAAGTTGCAGACTGGATTTTTAAAATCTAAACATTTTGTAACATTGCAATTTTCTGGGAGTTTGTGTTTTCCCTTCGGTGGAACCCGCTGTGCGTGGATGCTCACAACCATCATTAAAGAACCTTTGAACCTGCCTGGCGTCTAACCTTTTTCTGACCGCGTCCAGGCCACTACAATCTCCAATAAGAAATAATCTATCCATCTACTTTGAGATTCATTCACATTAACATTGCCAATTTCCCCAGAACGAAAAAGCTTTTAGTTATTATTGGTTAGAAATTATACTGGACCAGACACAAATACGACTATAAGGTCATGTCGAAAGTTGTGCATCCTGCAGCAAGTGACTCATCTCCTGACATGTCAATGCATTTGCACTATCTTCAAAGGCAAAAAATAAGGAATGATTTGTGTGGAAGAAGATGGAATACTCTCCATTAGTCTGTATGATTGCACCTGCAGCAACACTCTAGATGCACAACACCCTATCAGGACAAAGCAGTCCACTTGATGGTATTCTATCCAATCCCTTAAACTTTCATTCCCTCCAACATCATTGCACCATAGCTGTGGCATGCACAATCTACATCATCCACTGCAGTTATCCGTCGAGTTTTGGGTGAATCCAGAACCAGGGGCCGCAGTCTTAGAATAAAGGGGAGGTCATTTAAGACTGAGGTGAGAAAAAACTTTTTCACCCAGACAGTTTTGAATTTATGGAATTCCCTGCCACAGAGGGCAGTGGAGGCCTAGTCACCGGATGGTTTTAAGAGAGAGGTAGATAGAGCTCTGGGAGCTAGTAGAGTCAAGGGATATGGGGAGAAGGCAGGCATGGGTTATTGATAGGGGACGATCAGCCATGATCACAATGAATGGCGATGCTGGCTCGAAGGGCCGAATGGCCTCCCCTGCACCTATTTTCTATATTTCTATGACAATCGCAGCAAATGCACAAAAGCACCACTTTGTTCCCTTCTCGCAAACACGTTCCAACAGCCTTGCTGACCAGAATCCTGAATCTTTCTACCCAGCAACACAGTAGGTGTATACCTTCACTTGAAGAACTATTGGGATTCAAGAAGTTGACTCATTGCTAGTTTTTCAAAAGCAACTAAGAAATGCAATGTGCTGACCTTGTCATCAACATCGGATAAACAAATGAAAGAACATCTAATTTCAAGACTGTTATTATCTTCTTGTCACCAACTAAAGGCAGTGACAGCTGCTGTCATTGAATGCAGATTTGAATTTCATTGCTCTGCATCAGTTCGCCTTTGAACAGAGTAGATAGTGCTGCTGCAGAGATGATCTAAAAGACATTTTAGACATTATTTTATCATTTTGAAATAAAAAATAGAAGTTTGTGTAATTTTCTTGCTGATGTAATTATGTAATGTGAATCTGCTTTGGAAGTCGCATGAATCGATGAGGCATCTGTTACATTGCTCCTTTCATATTTCCTACGGGATTAATCAGCCACATAATTTCTCTGAGATGCTGCAAGGCAAATGTCAAAGGATCCACAAAATGTCAATTTACTGTATCAACATCAAAAGAGGATAGTTATTCTTTGTACGTATTTTAGAGGGATATGGGTCATTTTCCGTCTGTTGAAGGAAGAGGGTGGAAACTGCAGCAAAGATCTCAAATAACCTGTGTTTCCCATTGTACTTTATCTGTCTGAATCTCCAATCTAGAAAGGTAGAAACAGAAATAATGCACTTTGGCGAGACGAGCAGGTTGAGTAAAATAAATTTTTATTTGTTAATGACTAACAAAAGAAGTATACCAAAACTGCGTGCTGGGTCAGCCAAATATATTAAAGCTCCTGTTGCACAGATGGAGCTCAATCAACTGAGGAACCAAAAGCCCGCAAAAACACACCCGTAATCACGTGATGCATCCAGCCAATAGCAAGGGTTTGCATTGCCTCAAACCACCACTAGGTGCCGCTACAGCAGTTCTTATCACTGATGGGTCATGTCATGAATTGCAGCACTCCAATCTACTTTTGGTCAACACTTTTCAATTGAAATACACAGAAGTTTAAAATACTGCATAGACTCTACTGTTCTAAGACCAAATTGAACAAGATCTTCGCAAACGTCTCTCCTATTTGTGATAAATGTCTCTTCCAGGAAGCAACTATAACCCATTCTTTCGCTTCCTGTATAAAGTTACCAAACTTCTGGATGGGGAATATTTGGTACCTTCTCCAAAATACTTAAAATTAAATTGGAACCAGATATAAAACTGATCACATTAGGTATGTCAGAGGCCTGCTCTAAGCTAACGATATTTCAAAGACGTTTCCTCAATTACGGCCTAATAACGGCGAAAAAATTAATACTCAAATTTTGGAAACAGACCGCAGTCCCTACAGTGAAGATGTGGATTACGGATATGTCCGAGACACTACATTTGGAAAACATTAGGCTTGTCTTGGCAGAAAAAACAGATTAATTTCTTCAGACATGGTTACCCTCCGGGGGGGGAGGAGGTATATCTCAATCTTTTATTTTCTTATTTCTTTTCTTTTCTCCTGCACTGTAGCTTAGGGGTCTTTTTTCCTGCACTTTTGTATATAACTTTTTTTCCTTCATTCTTTTCTTTCTTCTTTCTTTGTTTTCCTTTTTTTTCTTTTTTCTTTTTTTTGGATTTAGGTTATAAGATTAAAAATGAAGCTGTACAATAATTGTATAATTGTTATGTCGATCGTCTTATCCTTGTTCAATTGCTTCTAATTTTTAAAAACATTTTTAAAAAGAAATACATAAATGTGAAGAATAAAAGTTAGAAGGTCAATTATACATCATGTCATATTAGACTTTGGCATGTCAAACCAGGGATGGACTTACACAGTGAATGGAGTAGCCTTGAAAAATGTTGCAGAACAGAGAGATTTGGGAGTATAGGTGTAGGTAGGTGGAGAAGAGCTTTTTGGCACACTGGTCTTTATCAGTCAGGGAACTGAGTATGGAAATTGTGACATTATATTGATTGATTGATTAAGGTTTATTTAATAGGGACAGATACAAAAGCATAGATACACTTGAAACAGTCATCTGATGTATGCATCATAGTGTTTTTAGCCAAGGCTAATTCGCAACACTTGTCCCTAGTAGGGCTTTTGTCAGCAGCATACAATAATAAAGAACACACAAATACACAATAAAAATGTAACATAAGCATCCACCACAGCATTCGTCACTGTGGTGGAAAACACAACATTTGCTAGTCCTCCTCCACTTTCCCCCGTGGTCGGGACCTCAACCCTCCGCAGCCGTCGCTGCAGGCATCCAGACAAGGTAAAGTCCAGGGTCGGCTCTTCCCCACCGGAGACCGCGGCTTCAGACTGGTATAGGCCAGCGGTTGACGATTTAAAGTTCCCGCCGCTGCCAGAAGCACCGTAGACAGCAGGGCCGGTGGTCGAAGCTCCCCTCCGGGGTTGATGGTAAGTCCGTGCTGGACCCGCGGTAGAAGTAGGCCGCGGGCCGGCGGTGGTGGCTTCTTCTTCCCCCAGGTCCCCCACGAGGAATCCCGGGCTGCGGACGCCGCTCCCTGCTGGAGCCCTGGAGACCACGGCTTCAGGTTGCCGACTGCCGCGGGCCAGCGAAACGAAGCGCTCCCCTCCGGCGAGCCCCAGTGATGGCTCGCCCGCTCCCCACCGAGTGTCCACGCTGCGCCCGCCGCTGAAGTCCCGGGCGCGTCTCCGGGAAAGGTCACGCAGATCCTTGTTATTAAGCCACGGGGGAGGCGACATGGAAAAGTCGCCTCTCCGTGGAAGAGGCGGCCAAAGCGGGTTCCCCCTTACCCCCCCCCCCCCCCCCCCACACAAGACACACTAAGAAACATTTAAATGGTGCACTGAAACATACTAAAAACAAAAAAAAGTGGAAAAGTGGAAAAAAGACAGCTGCTAACAGGGCTGCCGGCTTGCAGCGCCCCCACCGACCTGTTACAATTATCTAAAGTGTTGATGAGGCTGTACTTGAAGTATTGTGTTCAGTTGTGGTCACGACCCGAAACGTCACCTATTCCTTTTCTCCAGAGATGCTATCTGACCCACTGAATTACTCCAACTTTTTGTGTCTATCTTGTTACTGGTGTTTGACTTATGGGGAGAAATTGGACATTGTGGGGCCTTTCTCTTTGGGCATAGAAGACTGAGGGGTGATTGTATTGAGGTGTACAAGATCATGAGGGGCGTAGATAAAGTGAATGCTCAGTCTTTTTTTCAGGGTAGAGGATTCTAAAACAAGTGGTCATAGGCTTAAGGTGAGAGGAGAGATATTTAAGAAGAACAGGTCATATCTGGAATGCGCTGCCAGAGGAAGTTACAGAAGCTGATACAATTAAGAATTTTAAAAGACATCTTCACAGATGTATGGATAGAAAGAGGTATAGAGCGACATGGGCCAAATACAGACAAATAGGACTAGCCCAGAACTTGGTTAACATGGAAAAGATGGAATGAGGGGCCTGTTACTGTGTGGTATAGCATAGTGACTTCATGACTCTATATTTCAATAAATATATAACAACCTAACACTTCACAGATGGCTATTCTGCGAAAACACCAAAATTATATTTCTCCCCTCCAGGTTTAGAAGCTCCTGAATTTCTTTGCATCTTCAAGGTTTCAAGGTCAGTTTTTTGTCACATGTACCAATTAAGGCACAGTGTATGGTATTGAGTTATCATACAGCCATACTAAGTGAAAAGCAACAATATGCACAACCACATAAAAGTTAACATAAACATTCGTCACAGTGGATTCCACATTCCTTACTGTGATGGAAGGCAATAATGTTCAATCTTCTTCCTCTTGTTCTCCAACAGTCGGGGCAGTCAAACCATCCACAGGGGCGATCAAAGCCCCCGCAGTCGACGATTAAAGTCCCTGTCGTGGTGATCAAAGCTCCTGCATCGGGGCGGTTGAAACTCTCTCCGCAGCATGGAGCTACCGAGTCGACCTCTTCTTACTGGTGGCCGCGGGCTTCACGATGTTAAAGTCCACAGGCCCCACGGTTGGAGCTTCGATCCCCGGCAAAGGGGTTGCAAGCTCCGCGATGTTACAGTCCCACAGGCTCTTGCGGCTGGGAGCACCCGTAGGTCTCCAGGAAAGGCCGCAGTGGGGCCTCTCCATGACGTTAGGCCGCAGTGGGGACGGAGATACTATATACGAAAAAAGAATCGCATCTCCGTTGAGGTAAGAGATTCTATCACAAGATAAGGGTAAAATATACAGTTAATGCCAGGGCAAGCAACAGCCATTGATGTGCAGATTTATCTTGGAGTTTAATTCCATAGTTCCCTACAATGTAAGAGTTAAACAGATTGTATCTGTTAAAATTGAATTGTCAACTAAATTAGCAGCATCCAATGTCCAGCTTTCCTTAGGAAAACAAGGCTTATCTTGGAAGCATGTCTCGGAAGAATGCTTAGAATAATTTAGCAGAACCATTAAATCACGATGCCACCTGCAAGGTCACTAAAATAAACTGTTTTCTTCTCAGAGACATCTGACATTATACGACAAATAACTCATGATTTTGGCACTAAGGATAGCTAGTCTTAAAACATAGTCACCTGCACTTCTTAGATCAGAGTAGCAATGCTGCCTGAGGTTATTGGTTGTGAAAGAGAAAGAGAGAGATTTGATAGAAGTTATAAAATTATGACAGGCATAGACGATCTGAACTCTTTACCCCATGATGTAAACAATAGACAATAGGCGCAGGATTAGGCCATTCGGCCCTTCGAGCCAGCACCGCCATTCATTGTAATCATGGCTGATCATCCCCAATAAGTACCCCATTCCTGCCTTCTCCCCACATCCCCCGACACCGCTGTTTTAAGAGCTCTATCTAGCTCTCTCTTGAAAGCATCCAGAGCACCAGCCGTCACCGCCCTCTGAGGCAGAGAATTCCACAGACTTCAACAAACGCGTCCAATACTAGCAGGCGCAGCTACAAGGTCAGAGGGAGAAAGCTTCAAGAAGATTTTCAGGGCAAGTTTTTTACACGCGGCTGCCTGGAACTCGCTGCTGGGTGTGGTGGTGGAAGCAGATACAATAATGGTGTTCAGTTGAGTTCAGTTTAGAGATACAGCGTGGAAACAGGCCCTTTGGCCCAGTAAAAAAGACCATCTTTGGAAGTCACTACATTTGAAACAATCATCACTGAATAAAGAAACCATGGGAAGCAGCAGGAGAACCAGTGAAGAGCAAGTGATAATTGCTCAGCAGTTCCAGTGATGGCCTCGTTTCCATAAAATAGAACCATAACAGTTATTGTTGGGCTATTCATAATCCGCTTCATCCTCTGTAAAGGAGAATTTACACCAATCCACCATCTTCTATAAATCAATGACGGCACAATGTATTTAAAAGCTGATGAATTATAAATCCTTGCACAATATTGCTTTACATCAATCTTCCACCTCTTCTAACAGATGTTCTAGCAGTGTCAGCCTCTATGTTCATTGTGACATCAAACCAATCTGTTATTATTGGTGTCTAATTATCTAAATCATTATTATCTAAATGGTGTCAAGTTGGGAAAAGGGGAAGTACAATGGGATCTGGGGGTCCTTGTCCATCAGTCACTGAAAGTAAGCATGCAGGTACAGCAGGCAGTGAAGAAAGCAAATAGCATGTTGGCCTTCATAACAAGAGTTGAGTATAAGAGCAAAGTGTGAGACCACACCTGGAGTATTGTGTGTAGTTTTGGTCTCCAAACTTGAGGAAGGACATTCTTGTTATTGAGGGAGAGCAGCGTAGATTAATTCCCGGGATGATAGATTGCAGCAGCTGGGCTTGTATACTCTGGAATTTGGAAGGAGGGAAGGGGATCTTATTGTAGCATATAAGATTATTAAGGGTTTGGACACGCTAGAGGCAAGAACCATGTTCCCAATGTTGGGGGAGTCCAGAACCAGGAGCCATAGTTTAAGAATAAGCGGTAAGCCATTTAGAACGGAGATGAGGAAAAGCTTTTTCACACATGAATTGTGAGTGTGTGGAATTCTCTGCCTCAAGAGTGGTGGAGGCTGGTTCTCTGGATGCTTTCAAGAGAGAGTTTGATAGAGCTCTTAGGGAGAGCGGAGTTAAGCGATATGGGGAGAAGGCAGGAACGGGGTATTGCTTGTGGATGATCAGCCATGATCAAATTGAATGGCGGTGCTGGCTGGAAGGGCTGAATGGCCTACTTCTGCACCTATTGTCTATTGTTATATTTACAAAGCATCAATAATACACATATTTCCATATTCAACAATATACTCATGAAGTGCTTGAGAGGCTCTTACACAGCACCCAGCCCTCACTGTCCAGCCGTGGCAGGACCTGAGACAACCATTCTTCCCTCCAAAGCCTTTGCAATGGCTGCACTGAGTTTGCAAGGCAGTGTGGCACAGCTGTAGAGTTGCTGCCCTACAGCGCCAAAGACCCGGGGTTGATGCTGATTACAGGTGCTCTCTGCATGGAGTTTATACGTTCTCTCTGTGACCGCGTGGGTTTTGTCTGGGTGCTCTGGTTTCCTCCCACACGCCAGAGACCTACAGGTTTGACGGTTATTTGGCTTTGGTAAAATTGTAATTAGTCCCTATTGTGTGGGATGGTGCTAGTGACTTGGTGGGCCAAATTGCTTGTTTCTATGCTGTATCTCCAAAGTCTAAAGCTAGTTGAAGTCCAGTCAAAATTGCACAAGTTGATACTACCAAGTGGTGGTGCTATGAGCCCACCACAGATTTTTGTAATCCAGACAGCTGGATTGAGTCCAGTATCCATTGGATAAAGAATCAACAAGACAAAGGAGCTGTTTATCAACTTCAAGAACATGGTGGAGTGCATGCCCCAATCATTAACAAGGGTGCCAGTGGAAATGGTTGAAAACTTCAACTTCCTTAGCATAATTATTAACTGTGGACCAAGCACATTGAATTCACAGCTGAGAAGGCACACCAATGCCTTTACTTACTCAGGAGACTAAGGAAATTTGGCATGTCTCCAATGAATCATGTCTCCAATTACTCCAGCATTTTGTGTCTATCTTCAGTGTAAACCAAAATCTGCAGTTCCTTCCTACACTTCCTATGCTTTCTATCATGTGTCTGTTGAAGTTTGTAATTCAACAGACGCATGATAGAAAACATAGGAAGTGTAGGAAGGAACAGCAGATTCTGGTTTACACTGAAGATAGACACAAAATGCTGGAGTAACTCAGCAGGACATCTCTGGAGAGAAGGAATGAGTGACATTTTGGATCAAGACCATTCTTCATTGTCTACTTTAAGGTCATTTGGAATAGGAGTAGAATAGTGAGATTAAACGAGAACTTACCTGTTCGAAGTTTGATCTTTATTTTATGAGGAGTTACGATGAGGGATTACGTGAAGAAGCCCCGCCTGGCGCTGGATCGGCATACTTCAAAGCAGCGGCATGAAAAACACAGAACCAATAGCCGAAGTAAAATAGTAAGGCTCAAAATAGACTAGAACTACCAGATGATCATTTACATTATGAGGGTTGGGAGTGGAGGGCACGTAATCCCTCATCGTAACTCCTCATAAAATAAAGATCAAACTTCGAACAGGTAAGTTCTCGTTTAATCTCACTATTTTACTTCGGAGTCACGTGAGTGACTACATGAAGATTTTAAAGCTCTGTGTTTTTTATGTCGTAAATTCATTTCATACGACTCTCTGTTTAGTCAATACAGTAGTGAGTAAATAGTATTTTAAGACATTGTTACAATTTATGTAATAAGTCCTTTAATCATAAAAAGAACAACTTTTTAATAATAACCCCTCTATCACTGGGGAAAATTACAAAATAAATTGATAAATGATGTCAATGGTAACATAAATCGATAATATAATTCGATAATATAAAACAAAGCAAGCATTTAAAGAGAACCCAGTACTGCGTGTCCAAATCCTGGCACCGTGACAACAGGTTATTGTAGAACTTTGAAAAAATCTCTTCTCTAGACCACCCTGCGGCATTTAAAATTTGATCGAGTGGTACGTCCTGTACCTTTGCCACGGACGTAGCTGCCGCCCTAGTGGAGTGAGATTTAAACACATCAGTGTCTATTCCTGCTAGACCCAAAACCTGTTTTAACCATCTAGAAATCGTTTGAACTGAAACATTTGTATGTGGCTTTTTGTGTGTTATCAATAACGCTTTCTCAGAACCTCTGAGATTTTTGGTTACCTCAATGTATTGAGTTAAATGCTTAACTACACACAATGTTTCATCAATAGGATATGCTTTAAACATTACCTTCATTCCAGTTCTTCCTGGTCTGCTTTGTTTGATCAAGTCATAAACATAAAACACAATGTTATCTGTAGTCACATGCATGCAATTCAACCGTAACAATTGCAAAGTTTGTACTCTTTGAGCTGATACCAATGCCATTAACATTACCACCTTGAATGTTAATTTCTGCAAGACATTGAATTAATTGGAGTCCATCGTTTAAGCAAAGTGAGAACAATGCTAACATCCCAAATTTCTGTATATCTGGGCTTGGGAGGATTTTTATTGAAATTCCTTTCATGAATCGGGTTACTAATGGGTGAGACCCAACTGAATCCCGATCTGAAATTTGTCCTAAATAGGATGACAATGCACTACGAGCGCAATTAATGGCACTATAACTCAAATGCTCATCAAAGTGTAACCCAGCAAGGAACTCCAATACATTTGAAATGTTTGCAGTATGATAAGATATCTTTGACAGTGTACAAAAACTTCCCATTTTCTTATATGCGACATATATTGTTTTTTAGTGCTATTCCTCCAAGCTGCATCTATAACATCCATGGTCCTGTCCGACAGTTCAAACTCTTGCAACGGTCTGGTCAGAACCTGCAGATTTACAAATTCATATGATCATGCAACGGATGAATTTCTTTTGTTACTGGTTGTGTCAACAGATTGTCGCAACTGGGAATTGTCATACATGGTTCAAAATCATTTTAGCATCAATGGGAACCATGACTGCGTGGGCCAATTTGGCACCACCAAAATGCCTTTGGCAGCGTCTTGCGCTATTTTCTTGAGACATTGCCCAATGAGACAGAATGGGGAAAAGCATAAAAGAACATATTCCCCCAGTGTAGCGAGAAAGCATCCACCGCTACTGCCCCTGGATCGTGTTCCCAAGACACGTATTTGGGCAATTGGTGATTCAATCTAGATGCAAACAGATCAATGTCCGGTACTCCATACCGACTGACAATATTTTTGAAATTTGTGGATTTAACATCCATTCTGTATTGTCTTTAAATATTCGTGATCTTTTGTCTGCCACAACATTGTCTCTCCCCGAGAGATAAATAGCTGAAAGCCAATATTTTATTTATTTTTTATTTTTACCATACACCATTGCCACATCTGGTTTACCAGATGATCACATGATATTGATCTGACACCACCCATGTGATTGATATATACCACAGCTGTGGTATTATCTATTTGTACTTGGACATGCAAATCTTTAATGAAGTGCAATAAGCTTTTAATCCATCAATGCTCCCAGTAGCTCCAATATTTAATACCATATGTTTGGAGCAAAAATCCTCTTGGACAGCCCATCTGCCTCCACAGCTGGTCTCATTATCCGTAGCCCCCCATCCGTGAGAACTTGCGTCTTTTTTAGTTTGCAAAAACACTGCTGGCTGATGAACTAAATGTTCTTAGCAGCTTATGGAACATACTCAATCCACCAATGTAATTCTGATAAGCTTCCTTAGGCAATTGCATTGGCCTATCAAAATGGCCTGCTCGCTGAATAAGCGCTTGAATTTTTGCCCTTTGAAGATTTTGGTAATGTAGACGACCAACTCTTCTGCTGGAAATGCTGCTACCAATTTACCAATAACCTTGGCAATCTCTCGGATGGAGGGATAAGGTTTGTTAATCAGGTTCTGACACACATTTGTCAATCCAACACCTTATCCATTGGTAAAGTTACCAACATGGTAACTGAGTTAATCACAACCCCAGATATTCAATGTTTTGGGATGGCAACAAACTTAGATTTGTTGGATGGATCAGGAACCCAACTTCTCAAACAAACTTGTAGTTGCTGAGACTGATTTTCCAGCTGACTCCTGATTAGCATTGACAATTAAAATGTCATCTAGATAAGCCATAACGATGTGTTTATTTTTTGTGCCCTTAGCAGTGCAAGTGCTGGCTTAATCCATTAGGCAAAGCTTTGTATTGCCACGGCTGTCCCATCCATAACTTTAATTACCTGCAAAACTATGGTGAATTGGGACCGAAAATATGCATCCTTCAATCTATTGTAGCCATATAACAACCTGTTGATACCAGCTGCATTGCAGTGTTGAATGTGTCCATTTTAAAATGTTTATACTGGACAAATGTATTCAATTGTGTGAGATCTAAATTGATTCTACAACCCCCATCTTTCTTCGGTCTGGGGAAATTTGATACAATTGTTGTGGATCCTCTCCTGTTTTCTCAATAACTCCTTTCTCACACAAATACTTAACCTCTTTTGTCAATTTTAATACTTTTATACTCTAATACAATTTTAAGACTGAACATCAATCTCTCCTCGGCTCGTTCAAGCTCCAAAATCAAATCCCCTTCTCATATGACCAGCCTTTCTGGCCAAACTGAAGGGTTTCACAAGGCAAACAGTTTTTGCCTCTTCATCCATTTCTTTAATTTGTTTAGACTTCCTCTGAACAAATAACCAAGAGCTTGAACATTGCTTGCCCTGCACAACTCTGAAAAAACTTGGATGTAAAAGAGGCCGAATGGTAATCTTCCATTTTATATATTTTATCTCAAAATGAGTTGCAGAATAAGCCCAACATATGTTTTTTATTCTGAGCTTTGGTCATTCCACAACCTTCCAGCTTGTCTTCCAAAAGACAGTGATGCCAAAATTAGCTTGAGGATTCTTTGAATCGTAATTCCTGCGCCCGCATTATTGCTGACATTGGCGCCCAAAAAAGCCGGATTCACCATAGGTACCTTCTTTGAGGTACAATAATAGGTGTTTTAATCCGATCTGCTGTCTTAATCATAACAGCTTTTTTGAGGCAGGTGAGAGACCATATAATTAACATTGGCCGCCAGGTTTCATTCCATGGCCTCACTGCCTCCTCCAGGTATAGTAACTTTGTGCCCCATCAGACACACCTGGATTTGTATTGTGCTGGGTACTTCTGACCACAATAAATAGGTGTTTAAATCCAAATTTGCTGTCTCAACCATAACAGCTTTTTTGAGGCAGGTGAGAGGCCATATAATTAACATTGGCCGCCAGGTTTCCTTCCATGGCCTCACCGCCTCCTCCAGGTATAGTAAACTTTGAGCCGCATCAGACACGCCTGGATTTGTATTGTGGTGGGTACTTCAGACCACAACACCACTTTCAGGGTCAGTCTCATACAGCCCTGGTACTCCTGAAACTTGTTCAAGGAGACTTCCTCCAGCCCAATCCCAGGCACTGGAGTTTTAATTCCCAATTCAAACTGGCACCATATTCATGTATATGGAACCCCCTCAGGGGCTGCCTGGGAATATTCTGGGTACTTAGACCCTTGGTTGATATTGTTTGGAGTATTTTCTCCATAAGATCCATACTTAGCCAAAGGCTTTCCTTTCAGGATCTTTCAGAACCTCAGGCCTTTCAAGCTTCTTTCTTTACTTTTTAGGCACTGGGTTTTCAAAGTTTTGTTTGTGGAGCAACCAAAGGCTCACTAACGGGTATTTCAATCGGCCACCGGTATCGGAACCGGCTCCGCAATAATCTGCTGTCCCGACTTTTCTACACCCCGGGACGCACGTTTTACCCGCGATTTTTTTAAACATTTTTATTTTTATTTTAACTCCTCCTGGTTTACCTACCAGCCTACGGAGTTTTTAGAAAACGCCCTGGAAGTAAAATAATTTTACTTACCTGCGGGCCGTTTCCTTACCGCTGTGTTGGAGCTGCGCTCTGCAGCTCTTCCTCTGCCGATAGCATCGACGTAATGCCGATCCAGCGCCAGGCGGGGCTTCTTCACGTAGTCACTCACGTGACTCCGAAGTAAAATTAGGCAATTCGGTCCATCAAGTCAACTCCACCATTCAATCATGGCTGATCTATCTCTCCCTCCTAACCCCATTCTCCTGCCTTCTCCCCATAACCTGTGACACCTATACTAATCAAGATTCTATTCCTGCCTTAAAAGTATCCACTGACAGCCTCCACAGCCTTTTGTGACAAATAATTCCACAGACTCACCGCCTTCAGACTAAAGAAATTTCTCCTCATCTCCTTCCTTAAAGAACATCCTTTAATTCTAAGGCTATTACCTCTAGTCCTAGACTCTCCCACTAGTGGAAACGTCCACTTCACGTCCACTCTATCACTATTCTGTATGTTTCAATGAGATCCCCCCTCATTTTTCTAAACTACTTTGATCTGTTGGTTTCACACCTTCCCCGTACATACCAGCTCAAGATTGCAAGAAATTCCAGAGAGTTATAGATGTAACCCAGTCCATCACACAGACCAGACTCCATTTCCACCTCATGCTGCCTCAGGATGGCAGCCAATAGTATCAAAACCCTTCCCCACCCTGGTCATTCCTTCTTCTCCCCGCTCTTATCAGGCAAAAGGTACAAAAATGAAAACCGTGCACCAACAAACTCGGGAACAGCTTTTTTCACTGTTATCATGCTTCTGACAGGTCCTTGCATGAGGCAAGGTAATGTCTAATTTTCCTCTACCTCATTTTGGACATTGTCTCAGTAACTGTTGTGCGATTATGATGAGAACTATATTCTTTCTCTTTGTTCTAACTATTGTACTTGATCTTGGCTTAATTGCATTTATCAATAGTTTTATCTGATCTGATTGGATAGCAATCAAAACAAAGCTTTTCACTGTAACTCATAATCAAGAGTGTTTTATTGTCATTCTAGACCAAGTGGGACCCATTGTGTCCCGTCTCCGGTTGTGGCTGGGGAGGAGAGGGGGGGGGGGGCGGCCTGCAGCATCACACACACACACAAACCACCCCCCCCACACTGATCACCCTCACCCCCCCCCCCACACACACACACACATTGACCACACCCACCCCCCACACACTAATCACCCCCCTTGATATTATATTAATATTATTCATTTGCTCCTTTTACCCCATCCCTGCCCTATCCACTCATGCATAGCCCCAAACTCGCAGGCACGTCTAGAGAGGGAGAGAGAGGGGGTAGAGAGAGAGGGGCAGAGAGAGAGGGGCAGAAACAGAGATGGGCAGAGAGGGGGCAGAGACGGGGGGTAGAGGGGGGAGAGAGGGGGAGAGAGTGGGGAGAGGGCGGGGAGCGGAGGAGGGGAGAGAGAGGAGGAGGAAGGGGGGACAGACCCGACCCAGACCTGACCGGAGACGGACCCGACGCGAGACTGACCCGAGAGTTCGTTCTTCACTCGCAGCGCATGGAACACAGCACGCAGATCCATTGTGATGTCATCAGTGAAAAACAGCTGTATTTTCATTATTTTAGATTTTTGAACATTTTAATTAATACCTCGAGAAATAAGGCATGAATTTTTCAGATAAGGCGATTTTGGAGTCCTGGGTAAAAATCTCTACCTGAATATGTAAAGATTTTACCGTTAGCGCATCATTTTTTCGCGAAGATGTGATTATACACAAATACACACACACACACACACACACACACACACACACACACACAAATAAAGAAACAAGATCAGAGTTTTATAAGTATAGAGATGTCCCGGACAGGACAATGAAATTCTTACTTGCTGCAGCACAACAGAATATGTGAATATGTAAACATAGTACATAACAGAAAAAATAAGAAGAAGTGCAATAAATAACAAATATAGTGCAAATAACAAATAATAATAGTCTTTTGCAGTCCTAAACATGTGAGAAATTCCTTAGGGCGGATGGCAATAGTTTGGAATTGTCATATTTGGATTGAGGAATTTTATAGAGCTCGAGATGATTTCCTCATGTTACTTTTTACGAAATTCGTTTTTCGTGGGATTAACAGAGACAGAGCCCGAGGTAAAATATGATGGGCGTAAATGGGGCTGTCCGTTTCATCTCATGTGCACAGACTGTATGTAGGTAGGTGTATAGGAGCACACCTGTTGGCTGTGATCTCCCAGCAGAGTGCAGTGGTCGGGTTGGCTGGGGTGCTTCACTGTTGCGGGAAGGGGAGTGGTTGTGATCGAGACCAGATTCCTTTCCTTGTCCCGCTCGCAGCAACAACCGCCAGACGCAGGAAGCAACAAGTCGTCGGGGGGCAAATCAGCCGCTCGCTTTGGAAAGATCTGCCTTTGATCGCGGTCGGATCACCACACCCCCGGGGGCAGGCAGGCAGGCAGGCCCGCCCGGAGCCGCGGCGCTTCCTGGCGGGGCATTCCGTCCGATGGGATAAAAGGTGAGTGAGCGCGTTGTGGATCCAAGAGAAGGTGGCGAATGATCAGCGCTGCCTCTGGGCGCAGTGGGCCCCGCATGGGCCGACAGTAGTGGTCGGAGCCCAGGGGAAGCGCAGGCTGTCGTGCCGGTAAAACAGTGTACAAAGAGCGGCTGCTGCTCCACCGGGGTTTGCAGCAGTACCTCGGTGTGCTCACCGGGAGGGAGGGAGGGAGGGAGGGAGGGCGGGCTGAATGAGGGGCGGATCGCACTCCTGCAGCAAGCAACACGTTCCTTTCAGTGACTCTGTGGCGAGCGGGCGGGCAGAGAGAGAGAATCTTTCTCACCCCCTGTTAACTCTCGAGCGTGGGAAGAGTCCTGGATCCTTGGAAATTCGACTGTAACGTCGCCCTCATGGGTGGAAATACAGGAGTGTTTGCGCCGGGAGAGTAAGTGGAGCAAGAGTTTGTACTCAACCTGTAGCCAATAATCGTTCCTTTGGAATGAATGCCTCGGGAAAACACTGTCGAGCTTTGTGGTGCGGAGAGAGGCTGCAGGGACTTGTTCAGCAATTTTCGACACGAAATGATGCCAACATCAAACGCGTTCTTTTAAATATGAAACGTAATTCTACATTTAAATATAACTGTTGTTTTGGGAATATGTGTGGAAGTAGTTAACAGTGAGAAGCTGTTTATCTCGTTGAAGCTCACGGCCTGACCTCCCACACGTTGCATTTTCAGCCCCCCTGGTAATTTCCTCCCCCTTCCATCTGTCAATTAATTCGAAGCATTTTACATTTGAGTAAATACATAAAATGCACCTTTAATATCAATGTGTTTATTCTAGTGTTGTGCAGCTGTTTTAGTTTGAAGTCCTTGTCTATATGTCCACATGTGCGTCGGTCTGTAAATCCGAATGGCCTACTCCTGCACCTATTTAATATGTTTCTATTACTGGAGTTTTTCCTGGTAAAAAGAGTTTACTGAATGAAGAAGTGATTAATGTAGATAGGGTAGTTGAAATGTTTGAAGTGTACTAATTTTAGGTGTTTTGTTTCCAGGTGTTTTTTTTTAAAGGAACATAAACATTAAGAATTCCAGCATTTCAGAAACATCTTGTTAATGCATTCTTTCGGAAGAATAAGAGATGTGGTTCGTTATCAAACGTGGATGAAAACCACTACTGTATCTTGACATTAATTTGGATCAAAGTGCCCTGGAATCTGCAAGCAAAGTTATTTATCGCTGTCCCACGATGAAAAGTTCCCAAGTCCTCGTCGGTCTGTTAATCCTGCTGGTGATACATTGGAGCCAGGGTCACAGCCTTTTCACTTGTGAGCCAATAACCATCCACTGGTGTGAAGGTCTCTCGTACAATATGACATTTTTCCCCAATAAATTGGAACACTATGATCAGGACATTGCATTGGTTGCAATGAAGGTATGTTTTATTTGTGTGATTGCATTTTTTACAGCTATATCTTTAAATAAAATGTTGATAATTAGGAAAAATTGCCTCTGGTTTGGATCTCAATTGTGTTCTTAATCAATTGTTTTAGCCTTTACCTGCAATCCATGTAGTTAATAGTTTCTACCCATTGACTAGTGCAAATTAAATTTGGAAGGAAGTATTACCTTGTCTTATTAACATTTTGCTTTTCTGTTTAATTTGTCATCCTTATCTTTAGATCTACCCTTTAAATTCAATACATTTTCGGCAATGACATTGATTACAAATTAAGGTGTTATTTTGCTGGTGTCGCAAAAGTCTGATAGCTACATAAAGAGCCTTTCTTTTCATCATGCAACTGTGAAGATTAGATTGTTTCAATTTGTGGACCATTCATAGTCTTGTTTTTGTATGATTATAAATTTGTCTCCAGATTGTAGTGATTTGTAGGGAACCCTTGTGCTGCTGGAGTAATTGAAAGGAAAAATGTTATATACTTGTCATCTTTTCAAGGATTTGAAGATAATTGGTTAAAATTAATCATCAGATCAGTTGCAGTGTGGAATGGCTATCGTTAGAATCTGTACCTTCAATTATATCTTCAATTAAAAAAAAAAAAAAATTTAAGAAAGAAATGAGAAGGAAAGAAGTATCGAAGAGTAAAGAATAGTCAAGTGAGTGTAGTGTAAGGAAAGAGATACGTGAGAAAGTGAAGCAGAAAGGAGATTCTCTCACGCCACAAGTCGATATATATATATTTTTTGTTCTTAATTATTTTTCACTCAAACCCAGACTTTTTAATTTTACGATGTTATTACACCCCATGAATCCACAAGATCAATAAATGGAGACCAACTCATTAAGAATTGGTCTTTTTTTTCTATTAGGAGGAGTCTCATTTCTTCCAAATGGGTCGTTTCCAACATATGACCAATCCACATTTTGAGTGTTGGTATAGTAGCCTTTTTCCAGAATTTGAGTATTGAGTTTTTTCGCTATTATTAAACCATAATTAATAAATGAGATTTGGGATATATTTAATTTGTTTCCATCTCCTAATACTCCAAAAATAATCATTTCCATGCTAGGTTCCATTTTTATCTTAAATAGAACCTAGCATGGAAATGATTATATTTGGATTATATCTTCAATATTAAAGAAGGAACTGCAGATGCTGGAAAATCGAGGGTACACAAAAGGCTGGAGAAACTCAGCGGGTGCAGCAACATCTAAGGAGCGAAGGAGATAGGCAACGTTTCAGCCCAAAACGTTGCCTATCTCCTTCGCTCCTTAGATGCTATCTTCAATATTACTCGGTTAATTTAGATTTAATTGCTATTTGATCAGGACATTTTGCAGGTTATATCTACTCTAGATTAGATGTGTACGGTTACCCTCTAATGCTTTGTGCCTGGGACAAAGTGTGACATTGGCAGCTCAGTGTCCAGCAATCAGGCAGAAGAGTTTTGTTTGCTGTTCTTAATCATAGTTGTAGACTCATGCCACGATCAATCTATGTTTGCCTCTGAACAATCCAGTCATTTCTATCGCGAAATCCAGAAGATTTATTTCCCTAATTTCCTCTGAGATTTTTCTTCGTCCCATCATCACCACTCTCGAAGGCAATACGTTCCAGATCATTGCCACCATTGCTTGAACTAAGAACTGTAATTTCATCTTTTGCCCAGAATCTTAAAAATATGTATCCCTGATGCTCCTGATATCAACTTCTAGGAACGGCTGTATTTATCTTGGCTAAACCTGGTATAATTTATGTAACCTGCATCTGTCAAGGACCTTCGCATCCTTTCTGAAGTCTGCTGATGGGGGTTGGACACAGTACTCTATCTCCGGACTAACCTGAGGCTTATTAAGGCTTACCTTAATAAACCTTACAATAAAGGTTTGGGAGGAAATGTTGGAGGATTATGTTCTGTATGTGACGGCTGATGGGGTGAAAGGTGAGGATTAGGGGGACTCTATCCCTGTTGCGACTGGGGGAGGGGGAGCAAGAGCAGAGCTGTAGAGTACCAAGGAGATGTGTGAGGGCCTCGTATATAGTGGAAGGGGGGAAACCCCCTTTCCATAAAGAATGAGGACATTTTGAATGTCCTGGTATGGAACACCTCATCCTGGGTGCGGATGCGGCATAGACGGAGGAATTAGAAATAGGGGATAGAGTCTTTGCAGGAGGCAGGATAGGAAGAAGTGTGGTCCAGATAGTTGTGGGAGTCTGTGTACAGGCTTATAATATACATCAGTCAATATAAATGTATTTGTCTGCCCATACTGCTATCTCTGTAGCTGTGTGCCGCAGCTCCACATTGGTATTGACAACATCCATTGCATTTCCTTCAATTTTCTGTTTCACACAAAGCATAATTTGGTTAGTCAAACATGATCTGACTTTTGCAATCCGTGCTGGCTCAATATGTGTTAGTTTTTTCAATTTTTACTATTTAATTTATAAATCCAGCTTGCTGCTAATTAATGGAATAATTTGTTCTGTATGCATAAAATATGAGCTGTAAAATATTTCTGTCAAGAAAATGTGTGAAAGGAGGGAGGAAGACGTCTTAATTATAGCAACCAACAAGACTAAGTGGGACCCGTTGGGTCCCATGTTCACACGGGAGTGCTGGTGGAGGTGGAACGCAATGTTCCACCTCCACCAATTCCAATATTGGTGGCCATTGTGGGGGATTTCTGGAGTGCTAGTATGGTTGTGGGCTGAAGGGACTGGTTTCCAGAGAGCTAGTATGGACATTGTGGGCCAAATGGATTCTTGGGATGGCAGCTCAGTCACTCAAGCCTGATGTGCTGGCAGCTCACTCGCGGCTCGTGGGCTGGCAGTTGACTTGCGGCTATTCCTTGAAATTCAATTTCAAGCAGGGTGTAAGGCCACCAAATTCTAGTGCAGTTTCGTACCACTTCAAGCAGGGTGCAAGGCGAGCAAATTCAAATACAGTTTCATACCACTTCACGCAGGGTGCAAGGCCATTAAATTCAAATGCAGTTTCATACCATTTCATGCAGGATGCAAGGCCACCACATTCAAATGCAGATTCATACCATTTCAAGCAGGGTGAAACCACCATAAAACCACACAAAACACCACAAAACAGCACATAAACACCACACTCACAGTTCAGTGTGTTCAGTTGATTCGCAGCTCAGAGAAACATTGTGGAGGGCCTGGATAATGTATTTTAGGGCCTGGATAATGTTGAAATGTTTGAAAGGGGAGCCTGGCAGTCGGATGTCACTTACTGGAGTTTGCCGATCCTCTGATGTGCTCTTTAATCACAGCACTTAAATTAATTTCTGTGCAGTCGTAACCTCAGACTTGGCTGCAGAAACTAAAGGTGAGCATTATTAAACATCAAGAGAGATGGTGAGACTTTATTTTACTGAAGATAGTCATTGTGTGGTAAGCATGTAATTTATCAGCGTAGGTGTGCAATGCCGTCCATTCCTTGTTTATAAGAGTTGTGAGTAACATTAAAAATTGTGCAGTCATAAGCATATATTTTCACTTTGACAATATTGGCACTATGATGGGAGAAATAATCAACTGGTGGGAGCTGGATCTATGAGCTGAATTATTGCAACAAAGTCCCATGGCTAAGGTGGTTTAACTCCTTCAGCCACAGCTCTTTTGTGTGGAATACACTTGTAGCTTGTGTGGAATACACATGTAGCTTGCACATTTTCCCTTGAGTCCCATTGACTGGTGAGGAAGTGCTACTTGGCAACAATAACGACACTTGAGCCCTAAGAGCTAAATCTAACTCTCTTGAAAACGTCCAGTGAATTGGCCTCCACTGCCTTCTGTGGCAAAAAATTCCACAGATTCCCAACTCTCTTGGTGAAGACATTTTTCCTCATCTTGGGCCTAAATGGTCTACCCCTTATTCTTAAACTGACTCCTGGTTCTGAACTCCCCCAACATCTTTAACATTTTTCCTGCATCTAGCCTGTCCAATCCTTTAAGAATTTTATATGTTACTAGACCAAGTGGGACCCATTGGGTCCCGTTGCTGGGGGGGAGGGGGTGGCCTACAGACGGACAGACAGACAGACACCTCCTTTGACCCCATCCCCGCCCTATCCACTCATGCATAGCCCTCAACTCGCAGGCCTGACTAGAGAGACAGAGGAGGGCAGCGACAGAGAGGGAAACGACAATGGCAGAGAGAGCCAGTGACGGGGGCAGATAGAGGGCAGAGTGGGAGAGGGCACCACTCCACCGCTCCCCCATAGGTCCCAATACTCACCACTCCCTGCAGAGGGGAGGGGAGGGGCAGAGATGGAGGACCCGAGGACAGGACCGGAGCTGAGAGCTCGGCCGCTCCAGTAAAGGGCCTAACTTGCTCGTTCTTTCTGCGTCTTTTGAATAATGGGGGGGGGGGGGGGGCGTCTCTCGCAGCGCGTTGAAGAACGGTGCAGAGTACACCCATTGTGACGTCATCAGCGAAAGGCAGTTTTTTTTAAATTCAGAGTTTTGTCATATTTTTAAACATTTTCAGTAATGTCGAGAAATAAAGCATGACATTTTCAGATAAGTAGATTTTGGACTCCACGGGAAAAATGTCTACTGGAATATGTGAAAATGTTACTGGTACCGCATCGTTTTTCTGCGAAGATGTGATAACACACAAACAAATACATCCGCATACGAGATCAGACATTTAATAGTTACTAGACCAATTTAACTATTTTTATTTTGGTGATTGGAGAATCATCTGACTTGCAGCAGTTCTGCTGCATCTGTTACCTGTTTTCATGCTGACTAGTTCTATTAAGAATATTAAAATGATAAAAATGTGCTTAATTCTCATGTAGAGTGTGGCATCTGTACTTTCACGCAAATTGGATGCGTGGGAAGGATGAAGTGAAAAACAAATCACTTTCTCATTGACAGTAGCATTTTAAAGCTGGTGTTTTAATAAATAGTGCCTCTTAAGATTGTCATAGAAGTTATTACCTTGACTTTTTTTTTGGATCAACTAATTACATATTCCAAATGATGTTTTGAAAAGGTGGCAGAGAACTGCATTTTGAACTGTTGTATTCCATGTGATTAATGCTCTCCTATAGCGCTCCTGCATAGGGATTTCCAAAATTTACATCCAATAATGTTGATGGAACTGACATGCAAGATCATGCTCGACTTAAGGATATGTATTGGCCATAAAGGATAACCCTTTACCAAAATAAAATAATGTTACTTTTTATGTATGTAAGAGAGGTATTCAGACTTATGCCATAGTGAAAGATGCAGCATTCCCTCATCATTAGTTTGAGTGTTGAAGTGTCAATGTAAAGGTTTCATACTTCTTGTCTTCTTCTGCTATCTTTTCCACTATCTGGATAATGGAAATTATGTTCGTAGATTGGGGCCTAACCAAATTCTAATTTCTGGGTCCAGCTCCCAGCACAAGTAGCACGGTGGCGCAGCGGTAGAGTTGCTGCCTTACAGCGCCAGGGACCCGGGCTCAATCCTGACTACGAGTGCTGTCTGTATGGAGTTTGTACGTTTTTCCCGTGACCGGTGTGGGATTGCTCCAAGATCTTGGGTTTCCTCCCACACTCCAAAGACGTACAGGTTTGTAGTTCAATTGGCTTGGTATTAAAATGTAAATTGTCTCTAGTGTGTGGGATGGTGTTATTGTGCGGGGATCGCTGGTTGGCACAGACTCGGTGGGCCGAAGGGCCTGTTTTCGAGCTGTGTCTCTAAACTAAACCAAGTTGCCTGTATTATGCTACTCAGATTTTGCTTTCCTTGTCCTCTACTGGCCTGCAATCAATTTTCCACACTGCCATGCTTGCTTCACTCACTTGAGTTGTTCTGTACCTTTAGTGTGAACTTTGCTTTGGGTGTGAGTCGACAACCCGAGAAAGTTGTGTTTATAGGGAAAGTCATTTAGGAGCTGGAGTTTCAGATCAACATTAACAAAGTAATTTTTCCCACAGGATTCAAAAATGTATTTTCGATAGCAATAAGTTTCTTTTGGTGCAAGCTAAAATTACAAAAGGCTGTTTTCCCCCATCCCATCCTCACTACTTTCTACAGGGGCACCATAGAGAGTATTCTGAACAGCTGTATCTCTGTCTGGTTTGGGGACTGTAGAGGCTCCGACTGGAAGTCTGTGCAGAGAGTGGTGAGGACAGCGGAAAAAATCATCGGGACCTCTCTCCCCTCAATCGGGGATATTGCGACCAAACGTTGCGTGTCTAAGGCCAGCAGTATTATAAAAGACCCCACACATCTCCATCACGGTCTGTTCACTCTGCTGCCCTCGAGAAAAAAGATATCGCAGCATAAGGAGCAGAACATCAAGGTTCTGCAACAGCTTCTTCCCACGAGCCATCAGTCTCCTGAATGCCATGTAATGGGCTGTCACCATTGTCTATTTATCCTTTTATCCTTTTTATCCATGCCTATCCTTCTGTTAATTTATCGTGTTGCACAGGGAGCCAAATGCAACGGAATTTCGTTTGGAACTGCATATATCAATGTATTTCTAAATGACAATAAAGTTTGTTTGACTTTGACTTTGATGCCACATTGTTTAATATAGTAAAATTGCCCAGTGTCAATAGAAACGATTGCTTGCCAGTTTCAATGGCCACTTGCTGATAAAATGACAGCTGTGTTCTTACAAAATACTGGTGTCTGATTAATGCAAGCAGGCAATGTGGAAACGGGTTTATTTTTCACCCTGTCCTACAAGACATCTTTTTCTCCACATGTTAATTTCCAAAGTAACTTTTAAGTGATTCTCTATTTCCCAATGGAAATTATGGTTATAAATATTTCAGCAAACCCATGTCCTAATTCATCAATTGCACCATATTCCATTTGTGTTATTGAAGCGCATGATATAGCATATCTTCCTAGATTCAGTGATGTGTTTCAGATCAAGCATCCAATGGTTTCATATTATTTACAAAGGAACAGGAATTATATGTGCAGTTGCAATTTTTGCACTTGATGGATAAATTGGAAGTGTGGCCAGGATAATAATGCACATCTTTGTGAAATTAACCTTTGAATGGTCATACTCAGAATTAAAGAACGTTCATTTGGGTAGGAGATGAGGAAACATTTCTTTAGTCTGAGGGTTGTTTAAGAAGGAACTGCAGATGCTGGAAAATCGAGGGTAGACAAAAATGTCTGAAGAAACCCGAAACGTCATCTATTTGCTTTGCTCCATAGATGCTGCCTCACCCGCTGAGTTTCTCCAGCATTTTTGTCTATTTTAGTCAGAGGGTGGTGAATCTGTGGAATTCTTTGCCACAGATGGCTGTGGAGGCAGTTAGTGGATAATTTAAGGCAGAGATAGATAGATTCTTGATTAGTACAGGTGTCAGAGGTTATGGGGAGAGGGAAGGAAATGGGGGTTAGGACTTGATGGGCCAAATAGCCTAACTCTACTCCTATCACTTATGACCTTATGCCAAAACAAATCCAATTTGTTGGGAAAGATTTTTAATGGAAAAACTTTATGAATGGTTTTATATATACTTGTATTAAATTTTAATTTTTGTAATTGATGAAAGCAGCCAAACGCATCTTCAAAATGTTTGGTGAATGAGTGTGTTTGACATGTCATTTGTAATATGTTTTGCTCATGACCTTAAAGAAAAAATGGAAGCTTCAACTGATATGTCAGTATCAGTGCCTTAAGAGAGGTGCAGCTGTGATATTTTAAAGGCCTACTTACGAGCCCTTGCCAGCACCCGTAATAGGTCGCCGAAAGTTTTCAACATGTTGAAAATTCAGCTGGGACAGGAAAGACGCTACAACTCATTGGGTGACTAGGAGACCATACAGGCGACCCCTGGTGACATGTCGCGGGTGTCACCAGGGGCCATGTCACCAGGCGGTCGCCTGTATGGTCGTGAGAGGCCAATGCCGAAAAGGTCGCGTAAGTGGGACAGGCCCTTTTAAGCCAAACGGCATGTAATAAACTAAGCTCTCTGTGCAGGAAATCAGAAGTTTTCTCTTTGTGCATTAAATTTTCATTATTTTATGTCTTTGCAAACATAGACATTGTAATGATCAGAAACTGCCACCACTTCAGAACCTGAAGGGCCTCGACCTGAAATGTCACCCATTCCATCACTCCAGAGATGTCACCTGTCCCACTGAGTTACTCCACCATTTTTGTGTCTGGCTTCAGTGTAAACCAGCATCTGCAGTACCTTCCTTCACACTGCCACCACCTATGTTGGTTGTTCAGTTTACTGTTACAAATACCATTTTGTTTTTGTAAACTCTTCTCTTCCCCCCCCCACACCTCCCTTACAATGGGTGTCCTGACTCTGATCATAGCAACTACTTAGCAGTGTTGCCTGTGTTGCATTGGCTTAGAGTTGCAGGTTTCTGTGGGATGCACTTACAGATGTACATGGGCACTCTTGTGCTGGATTGATGTGAGCTGCAGTGGAAGACACATTCACGTATTGTTGCTTTTTCAGGTGCTGCATATAAAGTGAACAATGCATGTTAATACAAATAAAATGTCGATAGCTCAACGTCAATTGCAACCATTTTGCGTATCCATCTGTCAAATCGCATAATTGAATCTCCATTTAACAGGGAACTGGTTTACTAAAACAAACTGAAAGCCATCACTATAGCAACCAGTGCCTGGCTGCCAAAGTACTGACTCAACTGTGCTGTATTTCATTTAGATTGTTGGGAACCAAGGGAAATAGTAAGTTCATTTACATAGAAACATAGAAAATAGGTGCAGGAGTACGCCCTTCGCGCCTGCACCGCCATTCAATATGATCATGGCTGATCATCCAACTCGGTATCCCGTACCTGCCTTCTCTCCATACCCCCTGATCCCCTTAGCCACAAGGGCCACATCTAACTCCCTCTTAAATATAGCCAATGAACTGGCCTCAACTACCTTCTGTGGCAGGATATTCCAGAGATTCACCACTCTCTGTGTGAAAAACATTTTTCTCATCTCGGTCCTAAAAGACTTCCCCCTTATCCTTAAACTGTGACCCCTTGTTCTGGACTTCCCCAACATCGGGAACAATTTTCCTGCATCTAGCCTGTTCAACCCCTTAAGAATTTTGTAAGTTTCAATAAGACCCCCCCCCCCCCCCCCCCCTCAATCTTATAAATTCTAGCAAGTACATGCATAGTCTATCCAGTCTTTCTTCATATGAAAGTCCTGACATCCCAGGAATCAGTCTGGTGAACCTTCTCTGTACTCCCTCTACGGCAAGAATGTATTTCGGCATTTAGTGGCATTAAACAAAAAATATGGTTGATAATAATGTTGATGATTGAAATGTTGCATGTTTATGTGTTCTATGGGGCTCCATACTAGGTCTCTTGAATTTTGTGGTGTATGTATAAATGATTTGAACTTGGATGTAGACATTGCACTTTAAAGGATCTGCCAACGATACCTAAAGTTGTGGGTTTCAGGGAGATATCGATGAACTTGTTTTGTGCGTACCAGATTGACATTCGAAAACATTTTGGAGGAAATTTGAGGGTGTGTATGTTGGGAGGTGTGAAAATGGAAGGAATACGTAGAAAATGGGTGCAGGAGTAGGCCATTCGGCCCTTCGAGCCTGCACCACCATTCAATATGATCATGGCTGATCATCCAACTCCGTATCACTTACCTGCCTTCTCTCCATACCCCCTGATCATATTACATGAATACATGATAAACGGTAGCATACTGACGTGTAGGGGACCTTGGATTGCTTGTTACAGCATCCCATTGGTTTCACGAGAAGAGGCCATTTTCAATGATGTTTTATTTGTCATGTGCAACTCCGTAGTGGAATTATTCTTGCATATTTACACATGCAGGAGTGACCACTATTCTTACTGTCTAAATGTCACCAATATTTAAATGCCTGCACATCACTGAATGTACAGCAGTTGGGGTGATTTGAGAAGGGTTACTTGAGCAGAGAGGGCATGCTTAAAATATATTCAGCATTAGTTAGACCACAGCTAAAAAACAAACAAAGGTTCTGGCTCATACAAGAAGGATCTGACAGCACCGGACAGAATTGAGAGGAGGACATCTACATGGTTGTTGCAAAGACTAGAAAATTATAATTGTAAAGAATGCCCTTTCAGGCTTGGGATGTTTTCTTTGGAACATCGGAGACGAAGGGGGGATTTAGTTTACCTGCTGAAGACTGAAAAGTTTCACTAGGATAATCGGAACAGACCTAGTTCCCTTAGTTACGAAGGTCAAGTCACACTCTCCACGTTATCAAAGGGCCTGTTGACAATGTACTGAGACCCAGAGAATGGAATCGATTCTTAAATTTAATGAGTGCAGTGGGCTGAATTTCCTCCTTTCCCTTAAATCTCTGATTCCATGAGTACTTAAGTAGAATGTTTATGAAATAAGCCATTTATCTGGCTAAAATATTTGGGTAGATATCTAATGAACCTAAACTTTTAATATCATTAAATATGTCAATATCATTTATTTTAGTAATTGTTAAGCACTATATACATTTTCTGGATCCTTACTTTGTCCACTCAGAAATGTGTATATACCATTTTCCATATTTGGGTGCAATGAAAAGTTTTCAATGAGCTTGGGCCTCTTGGGTTTGTCTTTTATCTAGATTAAAAATCTAAATTTAAAAGAAAATCAGAAATTTGTATTCTATGTTTGAAAACGTTGACCATGACCTGTCAATGCTTTGCCCAGTGTAAATGAACTAGGCATAGCCCAGCAGACCTTATAGAATGTGGAAACAAGCCCTTTGGCCCAACCTGTCCACACTGACCTCATCTACACCAGTTCCACTTGCCTGCATTTGGCTCGTATCCTTCTAAGCCTATCCTATCCATGACTTGTCAAAATGTTTTCTAAACTTTGTGATAATACCTGCCTCAACTAACTCCCCTATCAACTCATTCCATATACCCAACATCCTTTGCGTGTGGAAATATTGTTTAAAATATTGCCCTTCAGGTTACGATCACATCCTCTCCCCTCCCTTTCACCTTAAACATTCGTCCCTTTGTTCTTGATTCCCCAACTCTGCGAAAAATACTACATTTACTCAATCTAATCCCCCCATACACCTCTAAGATAACTCCATTCATCTTGTGCTCCAAGGAATTAAATTCTAGCGTGCTCAACATCTCCCTAGAACTCAAGCCCTCGCGTTCTAGCAACATCCTTGTAAATCTTCTCAGTGCCTTCTCCAGTGTAAATTCTTTTACTTTAAAGGGTGACCAAAACTGAACACGATACTCAAAATGTGGCCTCACCAATGTCTTGTACTACTGTAACATACCCCTCCAACTTTTATAATACTCTAAAGAAGGCCAATGTGGCCAAAGCCTTCTTGAACACCCCATCTACCTGTGATGCCACTTTCAAGGAACTATCACGTTGGTTGTGACTGAAAATTGCATTTTCGTTGATTGGTGCACTATATGAATGAAATGCCTTTTACACCTGAGTCGCTTATCTCTCTGCACCGTTGGAAAAATGGATTTGTGGTTGAAAAGTTTAGCATTGGTGCAGAAAAGTTGTGAACTGAATCCCTGTTTTTCTGGTTTTAATCTGGTGCAATGTGCAGTTGAGATATGCAGGATTTGGCCCCGGTGAGAAACTTTTACAATGTAGAATCTGTTCTGCTGAAATAAAAGAACAGTATGGATATTATTCTCTCAGACAACTAACAGGAACTGTAACAACTGAGGTGAACTGAGATTGCTTGAATTCTATTTGCTCTCCCACTGCTTTTGAATCCCCGAACAACTAGTTTTGGTCTTTGACAAAGCAGATCTGATTACGACTTGCACACAGGAATCGACTAAACCTGCTCCATCGGTGGAGCTGAGCTTCAAAATCATGATTGTACCTCCATGGAAAAGAGCTTTTGATTTTGTCGCAAAGCTGATTTATATTTTTCTGAATACGCAACTTCAATGAATAAATTTATTATGAAGCATCTCAATAGTTTCCCCTGTTTCGATTTTAGTGGTATATGCAGCTGTGTTTGTGTGTATTCCATATGCAACAGAACATTTATTGACAGTCTTGCCTTTGGGGCAACCACACTGTGGGATTCTTTGTTCAGCTGATATATGAACTTTTCATGTTTCTGTTGAGTAGGAGCACCAGTCCTCATTGATGTTCATGTGGTTAAATGCATTAAATGTAGGGTGTGCATGAAAGTCAGTAAGCTTAATTTCTAATGCATCTCTTGTTGTTGTGTACCTGCTTCAGTACAAAGAGACAAAAAAAAAGAAACTATCATTTTAAATTGCTCTGTTGAAGAAAGCCTCTCCTATTTGAAATTGTATCATGTTTCATTTTAAATAAGTTTGGTGTATATTACATAATATCCAGCATCTGCATGAAAATTGCTGTGTAAAATGAAACTTCATTTGGCTTGCCTTAAATATCTTGATACTTTGAATGAATGTATTAATTACGACTCCTTTTGAAGACACAAGTCATCAGCTTTGCAAAGGATCAAAATGTATCCTTTTCAGTAGTCAAATGTTAAATCTTCAATTTTCAGTAAAACAGATTTGTACAGTGCATTCAGAAAGTATTCAGATCCCTTCACTTTTTCCACATTTTGTTACGTTACAGCCTTATTTTAAAATGGATTTAAAAAATTGTTTTATCATCAATCTACGCACAATACCACAGAATGAAGAAACGAAAACGGGTGTTTGGAAATTTTTGCAGAGTAATTACAAATCAATAACTGAAATATCACATTTACCTAAGTATTCAGACCCTTTGCTATGACACTCAAAATTGAGCTTGGGTTCATCCTGTTTCCATTAATTATCCTTGAGATGTCTCTACAACTTGGAGTCCACCAGTGGTAAATTAAATTGACTGGACATGATTTGGAAAGGCACACACCTGTCTATATAAGGTTCCACAGTGGACAGTGCATGTCAGAGCATAAACCAAGCCATGAAGATGAATAAATTGTCCATAGACCTGCGAGACAGGATTGTATCGAGACACAGATCTGGAGAAGGCTATAAAACAATTTCTGCAGTATTGCAGGTCGCGAAGAGCACAGTGGCCTCCGTCATTCTTAAATGGAAGAACTTTGGAGCCACCAGGACTCTTCATAGAGCTGGCTGCCTGGCCAAACTGAGCAATCGGGGAGAAGGGTCTTGGTCAGGGAGGTGACCAATGGTCACTCAGACAGAGCTCCAGAGTTCCTCTGTGAAGATGGGACAAACTACTGGAAGGACAACTATATCTGCGGCACTCCACCAATCAGGCCCTTATGGTAGAGTGGCTGGACAGAAGCCACTCCTCAGTAAAAGGCACATGACAGCCCGCTTGGAGTTTGCCAAAACGGTTGTTTTCTCTGGCGCTCTGGTCTGATGAAACCACGATTGAGCTCTTTGACCTGAATGCCAAGCGTCACGTCTGGAGGAAACCAGGCACCGCTCATCACCTGGCCAATACCGTACCTACGGTGAAGCATGGTGGTGGCAGCATCATGCTGTGGGGATGTTTTTCAGCAGCAGGAACTGGGAGATTAGTCAGGATCAAGGGAAAGATGAACGGAGCAAAGTACAGAGAGATCCTTGATGAAAACCTGTTCCAGAGCGTTCTGAACCTCAGACTAGGGTGGAGGTTCACCTTCCAACAGGACAACGACCCTAAGCATACAGCCAAGACAATGCAGGTGTGGCTTTGTGACAAGTCTGTAAATGTCCTTGAGTGGCCCAGCCAGAGCCTGGATTTGAACCCGATCGAACATCTCTGGAGGGACCTGAAAATAGCGGTGCATCGACTCTCCCCATCCAACTTGACAGAGCTTGAGAGGATCTGCAGAGAAGAATGGGAGGAATTACCCAAATACAGGTGTGCCAAGCTTGTAGCGTCACACCCAAGAAGACATGAGGCTGTAATCGCTACCAAAGGCGCCTCAACAAAGTACCGAGTAAAGGGTCTGAATACTTACGTAAATGTGAAATTTCTAAACGCCTCTTTTCACTTTTATTATTGGGTATTGTGTATAGATTGATAATTTAAAAAAAAAGAATTTAATCCATTTTAGAATAAGGCTGTAATGTAACAAAATATGGAAACGGTGAAGGGGTCTGAATACTTTGTGAATGCACTGTATATGCGTGCATGCATTTCACAGCATAATTTCTCACTAGGAAAGAAGGTAATTGGTTTTATGTGCCCAAAGCAGCACATGTTAGTGAAATATCTATTGTTCTAATGATAGCTTGCCCACATTTGGAATGTTCCCTTCAATGGAATAATTTACAGTTGGGGAAGCACAAACAAAAATAGCAATAACAAATTTGTGACGAGGGAAGTTAACTCATTTCTGAACCGAGCTCTTTGCAATTCTCATAAATAATAAAAATAAGATTATGGCAGGTCTTTTGTAAAGAGTAATACATTGTTTACCATGTTTAAATTTTACATGCAACAGTTCAAATATAAGCTGCTGCCTTTACACAGTGCTTCCTGTAGATCCTTTTGATCGGTGGGCAGCTTGGTACCCATGATGGAACATCCAATTTCCACCACTTTCTACAGCCTCTTTACATTCTTGAATGCTCAAATTACATACAATACCAGGCTGTGATGCAAATAGTTAGTTTTGCTCTCCACCGTACACCTATATAAGTTGAATAAAGTAGTTGGCAACATGCTAAATCTTCTCTAACCTCTGCGGAGGTTTCTTTGAGATTGCATGGGCCAGAACATCATCAGTTCAATAGAGCTGTGTATGGGAATTTAAATGAGAATTTAAAGATAGATAGCTGCACAATCATGAATGTAGAGAGAGTAGAGCAAGGAAATAAGCGTGCAGCATTGAGGTGCCACAATGATGATAGTCTGCGGGGGCAGGTTTTATTTGTGGAATTCCCTGTCACAGAGGGCAGCGGAGGCCAAATCACTGCATGGATTTAAGAGAGAGTTAGATAGAGCTAAAGAGGGGGTAGTGGAATCAAGGGATATGGGGAGAAGGCAGGCACGGGTTATTGATTGGAGACGATCAGCCATGATCACAATGAATGGCGGTGCTGGCTCGTAGGGCCGAAAGGCCTCCTCCTACACCTATTGTCTATGTTTCTATTAAAATACTACTTAATAGTGCTGTTAGCAAAGTTAAGACACATGGAATTAAAGAGCAGCTTGGATACCAAATTAGTTAATGGAGCATAATTTCTCCTTACTAACTCTCGGAGCCTTACAAGGGTTTGCAGTTGCCAATATATCCTTTTCTATTTACTCAAAGATGAGCAACCACAGATTATTTGTGGATGTAACCCATATCCTCTCACAATGACTCTATTAAATTTCTTGAGTGCGGACTTGCTGATCTCATTCCAAAATTTCTTTTTAGTCCAGGCCCAACCTGCATTTCTTGAAAGGTGTCATGTAATCTCCTTTTGTATTCTTTCACCTCCTGTAAAGCAAGAATCCTGCTAACCTTTGTTTTAACATGCTTCACTTACCAGTCCTGTCTTGTTTGAAACTCTATTTACCTTCACATCTGAGATCTGAGCTTCTGCACTTTTAAATGTAAACCATTATATTGCCTCTCCTCATGCTTCACTTCACACTTCACTGAGTTAAATCTTGTTGCTGTCTTCCTAACCTGTTATTACATTTATTATTATGAGTTAATGCAATACTTCATAATTATTATGGCTTGTGCCTAAGTGCAGTCGGTGATTAATTATATAATTGGAAAGTGCTGTGCTGCTACCTCTGACCTCTGCAACACACTGCAGTGCACTCCCATCACCTGTAGAGCAACAGTTATGGGCCTCTCCCATGTAGGCGACTTTTTTGGCGATTACAGGGGACTATGCGGTCGCCATATGTTCGCGGGTGGTTGCCGGGGAGTCGCCTTCGTGGTCGTGAGTAGTTCCCGCATTCTCGGAAAGAGTCACGGCTTCATTCTGGTCAACGCTAATTTTTCAACGTGTTGAAAAATCAGCGGCGACCAGAATGAAGCTGCCAGGGAGAGTAGCGGGAATTCTCATGATGTAGGTGCAGTGGTAATGGGTTGCCAGGAGGTCGTAGGTTCTCGTAGGTTGTCATCGATGCTAACTGGTGAATTTCATTGGCTCATTGGGGATAAAAAACAGTAGTTTTCAGAAGCAAGGATAACTGACCGGTTATGTTAATGTCCGCCGAGTTTCACAGCCGTGTATCTCTGGCTTCTTAAAAGTCGATTCCACTCCTTTTCCCCCCCCCCCCCCCCCCCCTTAAAGGAAGTGACCCTTCCCATACAATGTGCTTTCACTGTCTTAATTACAGCGCCAACCTTCCTGTTCATTGTGTGTCTGTATCACATTGGCTTTGCACCGTGTGAATTTCACTCAGACAGTGCTCCCCTCCCTTGCCCTGTTCCCTGCCTGCATAACGCGCTGGTGAAATCGCCGTCCCTGTCGCCGGGTTTTCAGCAACAGGCTACGATGTGACAGTCGCCTGATAAATTCCCTATGTGGGACAGGCTGAGGCACGTGCTGTCAGGGTAGGCAGTGCATACACTGACCAAAATTATAAAATGGTAATTATTAAATATAAATAGTAAAAGCAAGGGGGAATTATGCCTAGCTAAGAATTTGATCTCTTAGGTAGGCATAATTCTCCCGTGCCTTTCATCCGCAGTGCATGTAACACGCTAAAGTGTGCAACTCGCGTGCCGTCGACGCTGCTTCAAGCCTTCAGTGACAATGGTCTATAAAGGCAGCAGATATTCTACCTTTGCACCGTGGACTGCATGAATGTGCTGCGCAGCTGCGTACTGCGCATGCGCAGCGCAAGTTTTTTGGCGGGTTTTTCAAACATGGATTGTCATTATCTTAAGAGTATCTTAAGAAACAAAGAGAGAAGAATGGAGTTTGTGTACAAATAATGTGGTAAGTACATTTCTTTGAGAAACCGGTATATGTTTTTAAATACTTTATTCAGAGATAAGGCTTTTGAAGACAAACTACTTTATAAAGTCTACTGACTGCCTACCGGAGAAAACAATCTGCGCATGATAGGTTTTTAAAATATTTTTAAAAAGTCGACTGACTGCCTACCCCGAGTAATTACTCATGGCACGCGCCTGGACAAGCCCTTTAGAATAATGTAGTTCAGGAGAAGACCAGTCAATGTGCTTAAATGCACCAGGTCTTCCCAGACTGGAATGGTTAGCTATTTCACTTTGTGCAAGTGCAGCCTGACCTGCTGTGTTTCCACAAATTTTTGTTTTACTTTCAGTGCCAGCTATTCTTCTAACGTTAGTTTAGTTTTCATTTACTTTTGACCCAATTTAGTTGATCCCATTTTCCCCAACTACATACCAGGAACATTGTCATCCAGTACTTTGTTTTCCCCATGAAGTTTCAAGTACTCAATCACATCTGTATTCGGAAAGGACCAGGGTAATTTATTTTTGGTCCAAGATGTTATAGTTGATTTCTGTTTTAGACCTTTTTTGGCCCAAGATGTTATAGTTGATAATCTGTTTTAGATCTTTTTTTCCAGAGACATTTTGGTGTTTGTGCAATGAAAAAACTGAACTGCGTTTAGTAATCTTGGTTCTTCACCAGTTTAGCCTAAATATTCCTGCATTCGTTTTAATCTCTTTTGGGAATGATATCCAGTGAGCTTGTTTAATTTATTATAGCCTTGTTAACCTTTGTTACTTTTAATGATTTGCGAATCATTACATAAATGCACTAAATCTTTTAGTATCTTTTATCTTCCATTAACCAATTTGGTACCCAGGCAGTTCTTTAATTCAATGAGTTTCAATTTTGCTAATGGGTCTAAGTGCTATTTTATCAAAAAAATCACATCAACCACTACCCTATTCAAACTGTCCTTTATTCCAAAGAGCTTTAATACAATGGAACTTTCAATTATTGGCCCTTTATTAATTAAATGTATCCCAAATGATTGATTCTAAGGCTAGAGTTTCCACACTATAGCTGCAAGTTCTATCCCACATCCTTTATAAAATGGGGAATAATTATTTTCACAGGTTCACTGATTGTGGACTTCGGAAGGGGTAGGATAGGGACCCACATTTTATATAAACGGGACGATGGTGGAAAGGGTCAAGAACTTCAAATTCCTGGGCGTGCATATTTGCAAAGATCTTTCCTGGTCCCAACACACTGATGCAATTATAAAGAAAGCACATCAGCGCCTCTACTTCCAGAGAAGATTACAGAGAGTTGGATGTCAAAGAGGACTCTTTCAAACTTCTACAGGTGCACAGTCGAGAGCATTCTGACTGGTTGCATCGTGGCTTGGTTCAGCAACCTGAGTGTCCAGGAGTGAAAAAGACTGCAAAAAGTTGTAAACACTGCCCAGTCCATCACCGGCTCTGACCTCCACACCATCGAAGGGACATATCGCAGTCGCTGCCTCAAAGGCAGCCAACATCATCAAGAACCCACAACATCCTGGCCACACGCTCATCTCTCCGCTGCCAAAGGTACAGGAGCCTGAAATCTTGGACATCCAGGTTCAGGAACAGCTGCTTCCCCACAGCCATCAGGGTATCAAACTCGCCATCAAACAAACTCTGAACTATAACAGCCTATTGTACTTTATCTGTTTATTTATATGTGTATGTGTGTATATATATGTATGTGTATATTGGCCACCTATGGCCATCATTTTTGGCCAGCTCGCACAGAGCCCCCCTAGGCCTTCCTGGACCAGAGGATTTTTCCCATTGATGAAAAATCAGAGAGATATTAATGTTTTTAACAAATTTGCCATTCTCTCTGCTGCCCCTGCTGGAGGGAGGGGGAGGGACTATAAAACCAGGAAGTGGTGTGCCTCACTAAGTCTCTGCAAGATGGAGGAACCAGACGGTCACGTCTCTCTGAGCTCTGAATAGCACTGAACACATGTCTACTCAACTGTGAGTGCCCTTAATGTGGTTTGAAAATGAAAATATGGTTTGGTTTGGTTTGAAGTGAAAAAGCACTACTGCAAATGGTGGCGTGGGTGCTTTGGCTTGAAGTGAAAAGGCACTACTGCAAATGGTGGCTTGGATGCTTTGGCTTGAAGTGAAAAGGCACTACTACAAATGGTGGCTTGGGTGCTTTGGCTAACTTCCTGTTTGCACTGTATAATGATTTTAGATAAAATGCTACCACTTACAGCTGTGCTTTTTCGCCATCTTGCTCAGTCCCCCTCTGCTCAGCAGGTGCAGGGGATTCTTCCCATCAATGAAAAATAAAAGTGTTATTAGTGTTAAAAAATGTTGAGAATCTCTCTCCTGTCATGAAGGCCACACCTTTTCCGATGGGAGCGGGAGGGGTTATAAAACCCGGACGTGTGGGTGTGGCTCAGTCTCTGCATGATGGGGGAGGGAGAGGTCACGACTGTCTGAGCTGTACATAAACTGAACAAACTGAATACTGAACTGTGAGTTTGGTGTTTTGTGTGGTTTTATGGTGGTTTCACCCTGCTTGAAATGGTATTAAACTGCATTTGAATGTGGTGGCGTTCAACCCTGCATGAAATGGTATGAAGCTGCATTTGAATTTGGTGGCCTTGCACTCTGCTTGAAGTGGTATGAAACTGCACTTGAATTTGGTGGCCTTGGATCCAGCTTGAAGTGTTATGAAACTGCACTTGAATTTGGTGGCCTTGCACCCTGCTTGAAGTGGTAGGAAACTGCACTTGAATTCGGTGGCCTTACACCCTGCTTGAAGTGGTAGGAAACTGCACTTGAATTTGGTGGCCTTGCACCCTGCTCAAAGTGGTAAGATACCGCACTTGAATTTGGTGGCCTTGCATCCTGCTTGAAATTGTAGGAAAATGGATTTGAATTTGGTGGCCTTGCACCCTGCTTGAAATGGAATTTCAAGGGATAGCCATGTCAACTGCCAGCCCACCAGCCGTGAGTGAGCTGCCAGGACATCAGGCTTGAGGGACTGAGCTTCCACCCCAAGAACCCATACCAGCACTTCAGAAAGCCCCCCCACTGGCCACCAATATTGGAATTGGTGGAGAGGTGGAATATTGCCTTCCGTGTGAACATGGGACCCAACGGGTCCCACTTAGTCTAATATATATATCATTGCATTTTCCTGGCATTGTGAAGTGTCGCTTAGATACACATGATGACCTCGGTGTGGCCAGATACCAATGATTATTTGAGTGATATGGTTAATCTGGATTTGGAAGCATAAATTGAATTTGTGGTGGATGATGCTTAGAACATAGATCAGTACAGCACAGGAAATGCTTCTTTAGCCCACATTGTCTGTACATCATGCCAATTTAAACTGTATATCTGCATGTGGTCTATGTCCCTCAATTCTCTACCTGTTCACGTGTCTGTCTAAATGGCACTTAAATGTTGTTATCATATCTGCTTCAGAAAACTACCATTCTGTAAAATGTTTTAAAACTTGCCACATCAATCTTCATTAAACATTCCCCTTGTTACCTTAAGGTTACTCCGTCTCTAGTATTTGACATTGCCATTCGGAAAAAAACGACACCCTCCACCTTGTCATTGCCACTCGCAATTTTACATACAGACACTCCCCGAGTTGCGTGGACTCTCACTTGCGTAAACAATTCACAAAAGGTGGTTTCATTTCTTGAATAACTGCATTATTGCAGCCATGTTTATGGAATAATTTCAGAGCATTCAAAATGGTGAAACCACTGATTCTTCTTGAAACCTTTTCCTTGGCAGCTCTGCTTTGAAGGGAAATTTTAAATTGCAACTGGATATATAGATGGGTGCGTTCAGCCAAGCCCAGGCTCGCAGCGCTGAGGGATTTGGATGCTTTGCAGCCGTTAGATTGGGATCCAGCAGGTTTAGAAAGGCATGACGGGTGGGATTTCCTGTGAGCCGATGGTTTAGTAAAAGTCAAAAACACAAATTTAACAACCGGAGGATGGCAAGGGGTTCCCATTCTCCTCGTAGATGTAAAAGTATCGCCTGGGCTCACAGCTCTTCCAGTTGCAGCCACTGTCGGTGTGACATTGGGAAGGCAAAGGAGGCGGTGGAGAGCGATTCCTGGCCGAGTTGCCAATATCTTCCAAGAGGTGTACTAACAAGCCCTTCATCAGCTGCTGCACTGCCTGGCTGATGAGTAGATGCATGAAGATGAAGAGCCAGTGTAATGGAAGGGATGCTAGGAATCTGATTTCCTCTGCTGTATCCTTACAGATTTTCATAGTCGGGTTGTTCGCTGTGATTTTGGCACGTTGTTAAGCATCACTCTTTTTTAATCCTGGCTGCTGTTCGTCAGAAAATCTGGAAGACTGGATGTTCATCTTTTTGTGCAATTTTTCCCAATAATCATATTAAAGTAAAGAATTGGAATTAAAATTAATTGTGCTTTATGTTGCCCCAGACTGTCAGTAAAGGCACGTGCTTTAAGAATGAGAGAGAGTAACTGGAGTGTGCTATTTTTGGAAATTGTATTGGAGTAAAATGTGTCAACTTGCACCTCCTACTAGGAGGGGATGAAAACTATGGATTAACTCGTCCAGGATCATTTTTGCATACCTTCCATTTGTCGTACCCAACCATTAATTGGACAGTCAGCGGGAGCAGGATCAGTACATGGTACTTGGGTAAAGGAAGAAAGAGCGAGACTGGAAATTATTCAAGCTGCTAGTTGAAGTCTTCTGTGGTCGTGATAGAATGAAGTGAGTCAGGTAATTGTACTTCAAGCTAAATAAGATAGACTCTAGTTAAATAAATAAACTGATTCGTGCAATGATGCATTTCATTTTGAAGTACGTCATTCTTTTATTTATGTCATTGGAGTGAGAACAATCTGTGGGTGTTTTGTTGCTGATGGAACTGAAGAACAGCCTTCAGTATTCTAAAATGCAAATTTCTCAAGGAAATGTTTAATGGAATAAATTAATATAATAACATTAGATTAAGAAAATGCTTCAGATTGGGCATGTAGGTGGATGTTTATAGACTGGTTTAACATTTCCGTTCTAACACTATTACCTCTTCCTGTTTTTGTCCATTATTATATTATTGAATGCATCTTATCATTCTTAATCTGAACAACAGGAAAGTGCCGATTTTTAGTTCAATCACAAGCTTGCCTTTTGCTCCTTGCATCTGGTGTCCCATTCAAGCCATTTGCACATGCTAAATATAGCTGTAGGTTTAACAATAAACAAAACATTCAATATTTTCTTCATCAGCAACATTTACTTAACTGGTGCCTTGCTCAATATTCTCATTTGCAAATGCTCATATTAATCCCATATTCTCAATACCAATGTGTCGGAAGGAACTGCGGATGATAGTTTACACAGAAGATAGACACAAAATGCTGGAGTAATGCAGTGGGTCAGGCAGCATCCCTGGAGAAAAAGAATAGGTGATGTTTTGGGTCTCGACCTGAAACGTCACTTATTCCTTTTCTCCAGTGATGCTGCCTGACCTGCTGAGTTACTCCTGCATTTTGTGTCTATCTTCTCAATACAAATGTTTGGGGCATATTTTTTATAGTTGCCCTCAACAAAGTAACAAAACCAAAAGTGAAATTGCCAAAAGTGCACAGCAAGTCGATTAATAATGGTAAAGTAGAAACACAACGTGACATTTTGGGTATGAACCTTCTATAGCTGATTAATAAATCGGTATTTTAGCAAAGATGAAAATGGATGGAAAAAGACAGTGGACCGACCAAATAAATACATAACCAGAGGGACAATATTTGAGTGCAGCATACTTCCAAATAGAAAAAATGTTAAGTAATGAACAGGGTCAACACTTGCAGATTGGAAATACTTGGATATATGTGCCATGAAGCACCTTTCACATAAGCCAATTAATTATATATTTGGCATGTAGTTGCTTTGTTGGAAACTGGGCAAAACAATTTGCCCAAAATAAATTAATTTAGTGTAAATTAGAGATACAGCGTGGAAATGGGCCCTTAGGCCCACTGAGTCCACACCGACCCACAATCACCGGTACACTATTCTATCCTACCCACGAGGGACAATTTTTTAGAAGCCAACTAATCAACAAACCGTCTTTGGAATGTGGGAGGAAACTGGAGCACCTGGAGAAAACCTATGTGGTCATAGGAAAACCATACAAGTTCTGTACAGACTGCACCCATAGTCAAGATTGAACCCTGGTCTCTGGCACTGTAAAGGGCCTGTCCCACCTGCATGCGGCGAGCGCAACCAAACGTGGTCGCTTGAGTCGTACGGCCTCGCGGGGCCGGTCCCAAATCGAACCGCGGAGGTGTATGGAGTTGTGCGGGGCTGGTCCCGACATCATACTCACCAATCAGCTGGGCAGGAGGCGGGCCGAGTGAATTTGAACGTCGCACAGCGTCTGGCGGTGACGTCATCACGCAATGGCATGCTGGACGGTGACATCATCACGCAACGCCAAGCGCTAGGCGTAAGCCGTCAAGACGCTGCGTACGGCGTCATGATTGTGCGTACGACATCGAGACGTTGCGTACGGCCTCAATGCGGCTGCAGGCCTGTCGGCCGTTGCTGCGTGGGATTTTGAACAGTGTCCCTTTTTCGGCACCATAGAAACATAGAAAATAGGTGCAGTAGTAGGCCATTCGGCCCTTCGAGCCAGCATCGCCATTCAATATGATCATGGCTGATCACCCAACTCGGTATCCTATACCTGCCTTTTCTCCATACACCCTGATCCCTTTAGCCACAAGGGCCACATCTAACTCCCTCTTAAATATAGCCAATGAACTGGCCTCGACTACCTTCTGTGGCAGAGAATTCCAGAGACTCACCACTCTCTGTGTGAAAAATGTTTTCCTCATCTCGGTCCTAAAGGAATTCCCCCTTAGCCTTAGACTATGACCTCTTGTTCTGGACCTCCCCAACATCGGGAACAATCTTCCTGCATCTAGCCTATCCAACCCCTTAAGAATTTTGTAAGTCTCTATAAGATCCCCCCTCAGTCTTCTAAATTCTAGCGAGTACAAGCCAAGTCTATCCAGTCTTTCCTCATATGAAAGTCCTGACATCCCAGGAATCTGGTGAACCTTCTCTGTACTCCCTCTGTGGCAAGAATGTCTTTTCTCAGATTTGGAGACCAAAACTGTACACAACAACGCAACCAGCCCCGCACAACTCCATACGCCTCCGGCGATCGAAGTGGGACCGGCCGTGCGAGGCCGTATAGCTCAAGCGACCACGTTAGGTTGCGCTGGTGGGACAGGCCCTTAAGGCTGCAATTCAACCACTGCACTTTTTTAAAAGGATATTGGGATGAAGATAGGTGATTGTGAGTGGGATATTTGTTATACTGATTGTATTGGGAAGGGTGATTATAGGGTGATGGGTTGTATATATGACTAAGAATTACTGTATAGTATATGAGGGTTTTTTATTTTTTTTGTATGGCTTTGTAAATATTTGATTAGTGTATAAATATAAATTGGTGTACATATAGCTGCTGGTGTACATATGGTGTACATATAGCTGCTAAATTTGTATAAGATAATTATAAGCAGTTGAATAAGGGGTGGAAATTAATAAGCTTTGGCTTCTTCCTGCTCCTTTTCGGACACATACGATTTCATTTATTTATAGTTACTGTTTATGACACTTTATAAATATTCTTGTTTTGTTTTTTGTATGCTGTTTCACACTTTTTATCCTGTTTGAAATAAATAAATAAATAAACAAACAGATAAATAAATAAGTAGATATACATAAATAGATATACTTGGTCCAGATTAGAATTGATGAGGAAAATAAGGTAAAAAATTACAGAGGACTGCCCACAATTTTCCAAATATCTACAAGTACAGAATGGTACCTGTGGATTGTAAAATTGCAAATGTTGCACTGTGGCTCAAAAAAAGGTTGCAGAGATACACCCAGTGACTATAAACGAGTCAGTTGTGATGGGCAGAGTTCTAGAAACAGCGACCATGGACAGAATTAGCAGTTGCTTGGTCAAATTTGAATTGGTTCCAGAAAAGGGTTTGATAAATGCAAATGTTGTCAACGTAGCTTGATAGTATTTGTTGAAGTAACAGAGGGAAGGGGAGTTGACATGGGATATTGTGGAGTTCCGTACATTTGATAAGGTGACTCATATGGACTTGCCCTCAAGAATGAAGACCATGGAAAAAAAAAACCTCTTGCATCATGACCAGAACATTGTAGACATTGCAGGAAACCGTAGTAATGAATGGTTGTGAACATTAAAAAAAATTCTACAGAAATAAAAATAGAAAATGCTGGAAGCACTCAGCAAGTTAAGCCGCATCTGTGGAAAGCGGAACAGTTATCTTTTCAAGTGGAAGAGTCTGATTCAGGGCACTATATTTTAAGAAATATTTGGTAAGTCTGGAGGGGTTGGAGAAGAAATATATTGATATTATTCCTGTGAGGGAATTTAATAATGTGTGCAGAATGAAGCAGCAGGGATTATTTTCCTTGGAACTGTGCACTTGGGAGAAAACAAACAAAAAACTCGACTGAAGATAATTACATGGATCGACGCTCTAATGTAGACTTCCTTGAATTGAAATATCCAAGCACCCTGTGTGTCAGCAAGACAGTTGTTACTAAGAACTGTGAACTCCTGTCTCTGCTCTCTCGGTGTAAGTCACTATTACTCTTGAATTTTAAAACTCAGGATCAGTCAAGGCCAATGTTATTAATCTATTCTTTATTCCATATTGCTGCATAAAGGATGTCACCCAGACGCTATACTAAAGGATTGAAAACATTGTTTGCTGTTCTTTCAGCTCCGAGGACCAGACACACCAGGCAAGGGATTTTCTTGCATTGCAGTCCTTCCCAAAGCACAGGCACTGACAGACTGCATTCATGTAGTTCTTGGGTAGACAAAAATGCTGGAGAAACTTAGAGGCTGAGGCCGCATCTATGGAGTGAAGGAATAGGTGAAGTCTCGGGTCGAGACGCTTCTTTAGAAGTCTGACCGGAAAGGTCACCTATTCCTTTGCTCCATAGATGCTGCCTCAGCCGCTGCGTTTCTCCAGCATTTTTGTCTACCTTTTATTTTTCCCGCATTTGCAGTTCTTTCTTAAAAATGTAGTTCTTGGAGTTGCCCTTCACAACCTGTTGAGCTGTTCATCAATTTCCAGTGGGCTCCATTCACTCAATGTGCAACTTGTAGTCAACCATCACAGGAATATTTGCATGATTCCTTTATTCCGAGTCGGTCGTGGATCGCTTTCATCTCACTGGATCGGCACAGTGGCATAGCGGTAGAGTTGCTGCCATACAGCGGCAAAAACCCGGGTTCGATCCTGACTAAGGGAGCTATCTTTACGGAGTTTGTATGATCTCCCCGTGACCTGCATGGGTTTTCTCCGAGATCTTCACTTTCCACCCACACTCCAAAGACGTACTGGTTTGTAGGTTAATTGGGTTGGTATAAATGTAAAACTGTCCCTAGCGTAGGCCAGTGTTAATGTGCGGGGATCCCTGGTCAGCGTGGAGTCTGTGAGCTGAAGGGCCTGTTTCCGTACTATATCTCCAAACGAAACTAAAGAATTGCTGAAGAAAGGATTTTGGTTAATAAGAGAGATCCATTCTTCATGACTCAGAGTTGCAGTTAAGCATCATTATAATGGAAAAAGGTCACCACAAGGAACTTATTGAAGAATGTGAGAAAGCGTAGAATAATAAATTGCAAAGTGGAACACTCCAGGGTACCTACCCCACATAGTCACCAGCTGGGGCCACATTATCTCTCAAGCAAACTATTCTTGCCACTTTAATCTCCAAAAGCAATACATTATTTGATGGCTCTCGGACATGATCAACAAGTGAAGACGTTCCCATGATTACAAAAAATTGAGGAATGAGGGACAACGTCAAGTGTGTGAGTGTGAGAGAGATTAAAGGGCCTGTCCTACCAGCATCCGACTCCATGCGATGAGCGCGATCAAACTAGAAGCAGGGGCTGCGCGGAGGTCGGGTGATCCCTGTACAGGGCCGTTCCCAACAGCATGCGCCTGCATGCGGCAAGCGAAACCAAACCGGCAGCGAGGGCCGCGCGGAGGTCGGGTGAGTGACGCAATGCGGCACAAAGTGAGGCGAACTTGGAGCGAAGTCTTAAAGGTAAGTTCGCCAGGACAGAGAGGGGCACACAGAGGCACATACAGAGAGGGCCACGGAGCCACACACACAGAGGGTCACAGAGGCACCTACAGAGAGGGTCACGGAGGCACGATGTCGAGGCAGTGTGTAATGCATCGAGGCGACTACGAGCAGACAAGCCGTTGCCGCGCGGAATTTTTGAGCATGGACAGTTTTTCGGAGCCCTGCGAGATGTCGGGACGAACTCCGCCCAATTCCGCACGGCTCCGGCGATCGGAGTGGGACCGGCCCCGTGCCGCCTGACGGCTCAAGCGACCACGTTAGGTTGCGCTCATCGCATAGAGTTGCATGCTGGTGGGACAGGCCCTTTAGAAGCAAAGATTGCTGAAAATTTGTATTAAAAACTGAAAATTCTGGAAATGCTCAACGGATCAGGCAACACTTATGGGGAGAGGTGCACGTGTATTGTTTCAGTTCTGATGAAGTCATTAATGTGTTACAATCATTTTTGGTCCTCATTAGATGCTGCTTACTTTAAGTGTAGTCGTCCGTTATTGTTTTTATTACGAGTAGAGAAAGGATTGTTTACAGGGGCAGCGGAACGGCAGATGTTAATATCTGGAGTGAATAAAGGAGAGCTGCTGGCGGAACTCAGCCAGTTAGGCCGCATCTGTGGAGTGAAATGGACAGTTGATTTGACAAGACAAGACAAGAAACAAGAGACATTTATTGTCACATACACCAAATTGTACAGTGAAATTTGTGGTCACCATACAGCCATACGAATTTAAAAAAAGAACCCAGAAAACGATAGTCTTTAACACAAACATCCCCACACAGCGGAATCAAAGTTTTCCACTGTGAGGGAAGGCACCAAAGTTCAGTCCTCCTCCTCTGTTGTCCTCGGTTGTTCACCCGTGGTCGGGGCTTCCCGAGCCCCCAGCTGTTGCCGCTATGGGCGGCCCGATACTCGGGCCCTCTCGCCAGGATGATGGAACTCCGACGTCGGAAAGGGAGAACATTCTCAGCAGCTTGGACCTCCGAATCGGCCACTTCCTACCGGAGTCCGCGGCTCCCGGAGTCCACAGGCCGAGCTGAGCGGAGATTCACGCTGGTGGCCCTCGGCAAAAGGATCCCAGGACTGTGATGTTGGTCAGCGCCGCCCGCGGCTGAGCTCCGCAAACCACAGATCTGCGATGTTGAAGCAGCAGGCCCAACACTCCGGAGCTTCAAACAACGATCCGGGTAAGGCATCGCCCACTCAGCGATATATCCAGCACTGCGCTGCTGCTGAAGCTCTGGCTCGTCTCCAGCAGGAAAGGCCGCGCCAATCCAGATGGTAGGCCGCGAGGGTGGGGGCGAGGACGCAACGCGGAGAATAGTCGCATCCTCGCCAGGAAGTGACTGGGAAACAGTTTCCCCCTTGCCCTCCCCCCACATAGAAATACTAAAAAAAATCCTCCAAAACATACTTTTAAACAGACTAAACATTTTTAAAAGATAGAAAAACAGACAGACAGTAGGCAGAGGCTCCTAGTTGGACAAGGGGATTGAAGGCTTTGTGGTCAGGTTTGCGGATGATATGGAAATAGGTGGCGGAACAAGTAGTGTAGGGAAAGCAGGGACTCTGCAGAAGGACATAGACAGGTTGGGAGTGTGGGCAGGTTTGCGGATGATATGGAAATAGGTGGCGGGACAAGTAGTGTAGAGAAAGCAGGGACTCTGCAGAAGGACATAGACAGGTTGGGAGTGTGGGCAGAGAAGTGGCAGATGGAATATCATGTAGCAAAGTGTGGAGTCATACATTTTGGTAGTAGGAATAAAGGTGTAAACTATTTTCTAAATGGGGAGAGAATCCAGAAATCAGAGGTGCACAGGGACTTGGGAGTTGCAGGATTTCCAGAAGGTTAATCTGCAAGTCGAATCAGTAGTAAAGAAAGCAAACGCAATGCTTATTTTGAGAGGGAAAAAAACAGGGAATTAATGCTGAGGCTCTATAAGGCACTGGTCAGGCCGCATTTGGAACTGTGAGCAATTTTGGGCACCATATCTGAGGAAGAATGTGCTGGCTCTGGAGAGGGTCCAGAGGAGGTCTTCAAGAATTATCCCAGGAATAAGTAGATTAACACATGATGAGCGTTTGACGGCGCTGGGCTTGTACTTGCTGGAGTTTAGAAGAATGAGGGGGGACCTCATTGAAACGTACAGAATAGTGAAAGGCTTGGATAGAGTGGATGGCGAGGGGATGTTTCCAGTAGTGGGAGAGTCTAGGGTTAGAGGTCATAGCCTCAGAATTTCCAAAGGGAGAGTCATTAGTCAGAGGGTGGGGACTCTGGAATTCTTTGCCATAGAAGGTTGTGGAGGCCAAGTCAGTGGATATGTTTAAGGCAGGGATAAATAGATTCTTGATTAGTACGGTGTCAGAGATAATGGGGAGAAGGCAGCAGAATGGGGATAAGAGGGGCAGATAGATCAGCCATGATTGAATGGTGGAGTAGACTTGATGGGCCAATTGGCCTAATTCTGCACCAATCTCTTATAATCTTATGATGTTTTTGGTCTGGACTGAAAGAGTAGAGGGCTGATAGTTAGTGTAAAGAGGTAGCGAGCGATAGTTGGGTACAGGTGTGGGAAGGGAGGGTGTATATAGCAACAGAGGCCTTGAGATGATAAATAGAGAACAAAAGGTGGCAGATTCTGTCATTGTTTATTGAATGGATAGGAGAGGTTGTGCGAATGAAAAATTATACTGGGGAAAAAAGATCCAACAACTGCTTTATTACGTGTTGAACTCTCATTTCCACATTTTTTTTCAAAATTGTGCTACTCTTTGTGCAGTTCTGCAGACCTTCCAGACATCTCCCTGGTAACCTCCTATTATAAGCATCTGGCTTTGGTTCTTTAAGGTCTCCATGGCCCTCAAGCAGTCTTAAGCCCCTGTCCCATACTCGCAGCATGGTCGCCACGAGGTCGTAGTAGGTCGTGATGCTAATCGTAGGTGGTTGAAGGTAATAGCTCCGCGGTGAAAAAAAAGGTTATTTAAACAGCAGAACGTCACCTCTGTCACTCCAAAGCATGTTCATTCATAGCTGGAGAGTTTTTTTGGAGCGGAGACTTGTGTTTTAGAGGTGGCACCAAAAAGGCAGCGGTGCAGGGGGAGGGCACAACCCTAAAAAAAAAACGGCCATGCAGGTGTTGCCCACCCAAGAGGAGGAGTGGCAGGAGGTGATAGTGCAGGAGGTAGCCCTGCATGAGAGACGCCTGGAGCAGGAGACCAGGGTGGTAGTATATGTCCCCACCATCACCCCATTCTTCACCGCCTCATTTGAAGGCAGCAAAGCAGCCCTTTCTCCTGTGTCTGACAGCATCAGAGGAAGATGCCCCATTGGTGGTGAGGGAGGGCTGGAGGAAGGTTATGCCCTACACCTTCACCAGGCAGAAGGAGGGGTACCTTGAGGAATGGTTCCAGCAGAATGCCATCCTGTACAAAAAGAAAAATGAGGGGTACAGGAACTAGAATGGCATGCTTGCCATCCACTGCCCCACATGTGTGCTTAAAGTTCCATCTTTTGTCAAAGCCCAGCGCCACTCTCTTCCAGCCATCTGGTGTACCGGGACAGTCCATCACATCATCTCCATTCACCCATTGAGACCTCTTCTTGTGCTTCCTCTTCACCCTTGCTCTTCCCCTTCTGCCTTTCTTAAAAGCCTGCTGAAGCAAAAGGGCTACTGCAAACAGCAGTAAAACGTACATGGTCGAAGCCAGCCTTCAACATAGTCGAAGGAGGTCTTCTTGATAGTCGTGGGAGGTCTTCAACATAGTCTATGGAGGTCATAGTCATGGAAGGTCGTAGGAGGTCATACACATAGTCGGGGAATGTCGTAGGAGTTTGTAGGTTACTGCAACCTTGATTTTTTTTTTTAGGTCGTTTAAGGTCATCAGAGGTCGCGAATTAGGTTGTGAAAGTGGGACAGGGGCTTGAGCATTCCTCACAACCAATGGATTCAATGAACCTGGGACTTTGGTAGCCCACGAACACTGCAGGAGCTATTGTTTACAAAGCAGCGCTCTGGCCTAGTTGCAGCAGCTTTCCATAATGGCAGCTGAATTTGATGCCATTCATAGTTTCTCAATTTGGTCATGTCTGTACTATTGTTCATTGAATTTCAATTCCACAATGAATACATTCTTATTTTGCATTTGCAGTTTTCTTTTGTTTTCATTACCTTTATTCTAATTTTCCCCTAAAACACCACCAAATTATGTTTCCTATTTCTGTAATATCTTTCTTTCTGACCTAACCTTATCACGCCTTTTAATTTGAACCTATTGTATGAATTATCCTTCCCTTAGGGATTGCTTAATGTAAGATTACTAATTAATTAATGTTATCACATTTCAAAATATTATTTAAAATAGTCTATGTCTGAGATTAATTTTTTACATTATATTTAAAAGTCATGAAACAATAAGTGCTCAAAACTCTTGTCATAATTGTTTGATAAAGAAGCAGTGTATGATCTGATCCTTTTCAACACTGAATAATTTTCAGATACTCCTGGTTATGTTAAGTAACCAGAAGCATGTCTAGGCAAACTCTTTTGTGAATTTAAGAATTATTCTTAATGATTCTTTGGGATAAGTGTGGTAATGTATCAATACAGACTTCTTCAAGAGAAGTGGTTTGTTGCAACATGTATACACACGTTTTTTTTTCTAACAGCCTTAAGGGCCAGTCCCACTGTACGAGGTAATTCAAGAGCTCTCCCGAGTTTAAAAAAAAATCAAACTCGCGGTAAGCATGTATAATGTATGTAGCTGGTACGTCGGAGCTCGGGACGTCTCTTAGCGGTTCCTAACTCTATCGGCAGGTACTTGGGAAACGCGGTAAGCTCATGAAGACTCGTGAAGATTTTTCAACATGTTCAAAAATGTCCACGAGAGCCCCGAGTACCTACGAGCGGCTATTACCGTAATTCTCCGAGTTCGAATCAGGGGAAACTCGGGAGAACTCTTGAATTAGCTCTTGAATTAGCCTTTAAGGGCCTGTTCCACTTGCATGATTTTTTCGGCGACTTGTCGGCACCCATCATAGTTGCATTTCAATTCAATTCAATCTTTAATTGTCATTGTGCAGTGTATAATACAGAGACAACAAAATTCAGTTGGTATCTCCTAAGGGCGAACTTACGAATAAACAAGTAATTGCGCAGTAGTATGAGTATATACATCTATACATATACAGTGGTATCCGTGCAATTTGCTGGTGATTGGATAGTCCGGGGGGGGGGGGGGGGGGGGGTTGAGACAGGCAGTCATTGAGGTGCAGTGTTGAGAGGTGTGACAGCCGCAGGGAAGAAGCTGTTCTTGACTCTGCTGGTATGGCAGCGGAGGGACCTGTAGCGTCTCCCGAATGGGAGGAGGGTAAACAGTCTATGGTTGGGGTGTGAGATGTCCCTGGCAATGCTGTGCGCACTGTGCAGGCATCATTTTCTATGGACAGACTTAATGGAGGGGAGTGAGGAGCCTGTGATGCGTTGGGCGATATTCACCACTCTCTGCAGAGCTTTCCGGTCGGCGACAGAGCAGTTACCATACCATGCTGTGATGCAGTTGGTAAGAATGCTCTCGATGGTGCAGCGGGAGAAGTTCACCAGAATCTGGGGAGACAGGTGGACCTTCTTAGTCTCCTCAGGAAGAAGAGACGCTGGTGAGCCTTCTTGATCAGCGAGGATGTGTTGTGGGTCCAGGAGAGGTCATCGGAGATGTTGACCCCCAGGAACCTGAAGCTGGAGACACGTTCCACCTCGGTCCCGTTGATATGGATGGGGTTGTGCGTGCAGCCTCTCGATCTCCTGAAGTCCACAATGAGCTCCTTGGTCTTCTTGGAGTTGAGGACCAGGTTATTGTCGGCACATCGTGCTGTTAGGAGCTGAACCTCCTCCCTGTAGGCCGACTCATCATTGTCGCTGATGAGACCAATCACCGTCGTGTCATCTGCATACTTGATGATGGTTTTGGTACCATGTACAGGTATGCAGTCGTAGGTGAAGAGGGAGTAGAGGAGGGGGCTCAGCACGCAGCCCTGGGGTACGCCAGTGTTCAGGGTGAGGGTAGAGGAGGAGTGGTTATCCAACCTAACAGACTGTGGTCTGTTGGTTAGAAAGTCCAGTAACCAATTGCAGAGGGAGGGGTTGATGCCCAGGTCATCGAGTTTGGCGATCAATTTAGAGGGGATAATGGTGTTGAATGCTTAGCTGTAGTTGATGAACAGCATTCTCACATAAGTGTTTCTGTTGTCGAGGTGGGAGAGGGCGGAGTGGAGTGCCGTTGAGATGGCATCTTCCGTGCTCCTGTTCTTGCGGTATGCAAACTGGTAGGGGTCCAGAGTGGGAGGTAGACAGCATTTCAGGTGTGCCATGACCAGCCTTTCAAAGCACTTGGTGATGATAGGGGTGAGTGCAACTGGGCGGAAGTCGTTGAGGCTCGCCGCAGTGGAGTGTTTTGGCACTGGCACGATGGAGGTAGTTTTAAGGCACGTGTGGACAATGCCTGGGCAAGTGACAGGTTGGAGATGTCAGTCCAGACGTCTGTGCAGCACAGGTCCTGAGGACGCGCCCGGGGATGCCGTCAGGGCCGGCAGCCTTACGTACATTGATCCTACTCAGTGCCATGTGACGTCGTAGGGGTTGAGTGTGAGGGGCTGGTGGTCATCGGGGAGCACAGCCTTGATGGCCAACTCTTGGTTGTCCCTTTGAAAGCGGCCATAAAAGTGATTGAGTTCCTCGAGGAAGGATGCGTAGCTGGAAGTGGGGTGGAGTTGGTGGCTCTGTAGTCAGTGATGGCCTGGATGCCATGCTACATGCGTCGGGGGTCGGAGTTGCTATCGAGGTGCTCCTCGATCCGCAGCTTGTATCTGTGTTTGGCGTTCTTGATGCCCCTCTTCAGATTGGCCCTCGATTAACTATTTGCTGAAAATTTCCAACATGTTGAAAATCCAGCGGCAACCAGAAAAAGGTACGACTCTTTGGGCGACTACTCATGGCCATACAGGCGTCACCCCCGCGGGTGCCGGCAAGTTGCCGAAAAGATCGCGTAAGTGGGACAGGCCCTTTAGTCTTAGGTGAAATGTTCAACACTCGGGATAAAACAGTTTTCTTGATGGCAGTACCTTTGTGCTTTACATCATTGTTCTGTAAAATTTCAATCACGTCACCTAACTTTCCCAGCACATTTATTTTATTTCAGTGTTACATGTGCTATTTGAATGTTTACAGGAAAGAGTTAAAGGAGGAAAAATAGCTTATGAACTGTAGCATTGTGTAGAATTACAGTCTATTGAATGAAACAAATTTAAAATAAATTAGCTGATCTTTAGCTTTTGAGCTATTTCTAAGGCATAACATATAACATATAACAATTACAGCGCGGAAACAGGCCCTCTCGGCCCTTCCAGTCCGTGCCGAACATTTATTTTCCCTAGTCCCATCTACCTGCACTCAGACCATACCCCTCCATTCCCTTCCCGTCCACATACCTAACCACTTTGCTTTTAAATGTTAAAATCAATCCTGCCTCCACCACTTCTGCTGGAAGCTCATTCCACACTGCCACCACTCTCTGAGCAAAGAAGTTCCCCCTCATGTTACCCCTAAACTTCTGTCCCTTAGTTCTCATGTCATGCCCTCTTGTTTGAATCTTCCCTACCCTCAATGGGAAAAGCTTATCCACATTAACTCTGTCTATTCCTTTCATCATTTTAAAGAGCTCAATCAAGTCCCCCCTTAACCTTCCGCGCTCCAAAGAATAAAGACCTAACTTGTTCAACTTTTCTCTGTAACTTAGTTCCTGGAACCCAGGCAACATTCTAGTAAAGAATAGTTTTGGGCTCCAAACAATTGTGACTGGAGTTCCGTTATCCCAAAATAAGATTCCAATGCTTTAAGAGTAATTCAGCACGAAAACAAGTCCTTTGCCCCAGATTACCCACGCCAACCACAATGCCCACCCGCACTAGCCTCATCTGTCTGCGTTGGGCCCATATCCCTCTATATCTTTGCTATCATATACCGTACCCAAATGTCTTTTAAATGTTGTAATAATACCTGTCACAACTACCTCCTCTGGCTGCTCATTCCCTATACCCACCAACGTCTGCGTGAAAAAGTTGCCCCTCAGGTTCCTGTTAAATCTTTCCCCTCTCACCTTAAACCTATGTCCCCTATGCCTTGATTCCCCTGCTCTGAGCATTTACATTATGAATTTCCCTCATGATATTATACATCTCCATAAGATGTATCCTCTTATCCTCCTTCACTCCAAGGAGTACAGTCCTAGCCTGCCCAACCTCTCTGTATAGCTCAGACCCTCAAGTCCGAGCAAGATCCTTGTAAATCTTCTTGCACCAGCTTAAATATAACATTCCTTTAACAGGGTAACCAAAACGGAACACAATACTCCAAATGTTGCCTCACCAACGTGTTGTACAACTGTAACATAATATCCCAACTTCTATACTCAATACCCTGGCCAATGTACTGAAAGCCACCTTGACTATCCTATCAACCCATGATGCTTATTTCAAGAAACTATGTACCTGCACTCTTAGATCCCTCTGCTCTACAGCACTCCCCAGGACCTTGCTCATTGGTTTTCTTGATAGAGAAATTTAAATCCATTTTGAAATTTCCAGAAAATTAATGTTAAATGTTCTTTTATTAACATTTTACGATTTTGGAATGCTGAAGGTGTTCATTTAGTCAATTTAATGTTATCTCACTAAAACCATTTCAAGTATATCATTACAAGCCTTGGAAAGCATGCTGAAATTTGTAAGGGCACATATTTGTAATAAGACACTGTATCACGTTGAAAGGCGATAGTATATGCTGGAGAGAGTTGGAGAGAAAATAGACCTATTTAATCTGTACAGTACTATATTTAAAAGGCGGAATTTCTGCTGAGAATGGGGTAAAACAGTTGATTGAGTTTCAAGTTTGAAAGAATTTTATTTTTAAACTGGTCATGTAGTACAAGATTAACAGATTGGGAGTGGCAGATTTGTGGTTGTGAACAATACATCTTTTCCTCCTAACAGAACGGGAAGGATGTATGGAATGCCAGCTCTGGTTATTCAATTCCTCACTTCATGGAAGTTCAGGTTAATATTTCACCCTTCAAAAAGAATGCTAATGAGAAAATAACACCAAGATTCACTGGCTTTTGTGAAAGGGTTTAGGTGAATATCAGCAGTTACTACCATTTGAAGTTTCTGAATTTCCGATTGCAGTCCAGCATGACTAATTAAAATGTAACTGTGAGATTGATTAGCATTAAGAACATTCAAAGTTAGTGATTACAATTGTTAGATGTAGCATTCACTGCAACATGAGGAATTGTGAAATGGCTGAAGTTTACTGATGAGATTCTGAATTTAATTTTTAGCAAAAACTCTGTCGTTTGTGTTAGTCAATTTATGAATACTGAACAAAAAAAACAACTTGTAAGTGATGTTTCGGCCCGAAACTGTGCCTCTTTCCTTTGCTTCAAAGATGCTGCCTCACCCGCTGTGTTTCTCCAGCATTTTTGTCTACCTTCGATTTTCCAGCATCTGCAGTTCCTTCTTAAACAATATATCATGAACAAGGCTATTTTCAGATTTGACAGATGAATAACTAAAATATGATTTATAAAGCACTGGTAAAATCATACAAATCCATGTTAATAGGGCAATTATCTTGTGGCTCACAGCACAGATTAAAATGTTTTATTTTAAACTTGCTTACGTCTGTACTCTGCGTGTTATATCTGTATGCACTCATTAATTACCAATTACAATGTTGAGAATGCTTATGTCAAGATCTAGTTGTTCCTGTTACAATGTTTCACTCACAGTTTTATGGGATCTTTTTACATTGAAAATTCTGATCAAGCTGCCTTTATAAATGCACTGTAATTAAATCTTTGGCCTGCAGTTAGGGGGGCGCCGTCCAGTTGGTATGGCTGCCCAGCCTGCAGCTGTCTGTCTTTTAACTTTTTTCATTTTTAGTGTGTAAAAAGTGTTTTGTTTGGAATCTATTCTTTTTTTTTATGTTGGGGGTGGGTGGGGGGGTGGGGGGCGGGACTTTTCTTCGGGCTGCATCTTCGACCCGTCCTCGCGGCCTACCAGCGGGCATGGAGCGGCGTTTCTTGTTGGGACCGGCCGGAACCTCGGCTTCGGCGGCGGCTTTGGACACCTGGAACGGCCGCTGGAGCGCCATCGCGGAGAGGAGCGGGCGATGCCATGCCTGGGTCGCCGCGCTGGGGCTCCGGTGAGCTGGAGACCGCCGACAAAAAACATCGCGGAGCGGCCAGCTGTGGGCGGAGGCGCTGAACTTTACATCGGGAGCCTCCATCCCAGTGGTGGAGCTCCATCCGGCGCGGCCTTGTTGGCTTCGGAAGCCACAGACTCCAGTAAGAGGCGGCCGTTCCAGGTGTCCCAAGCCGCTGAGAGGGTGCTCCCGACGCCGGAGCGCCATCACCCGACGAGAATGGCCTGGAACATCGGGCCCCGTAGCAGCGACTGCGGAGGCCTCAATAGGCCCGACTATGGGTGAACTGGGGATGGGACTGGACTTTGCTGCCTTCCCCCACAGTGGGGACCATTGTGGTGGGATGTTTTTATTTCTACTGTTAAATCTATGATGTTGTGTCTTATCTTTATTTGTGTGCTGCATGGCAAATCAAATTTCATTACACCAATTGGTGTACGTGACAATAAATGTCCTTTGTCCTCCTTTGTCCTAGTTGTTTTTCATGGCTCTTTGACCCATACTGCAGATGAATTACTATGTTTTCTCTTATTCCACATCTCCTGCTCTCAAAATGATCCAGACCTCATTAAATTGTACAACTAAATTTAAAAAAGGTAAGATTTATAGAATTTAATTTTGGAGTGGAATGTGGTTCTTGAACTGTCCCATCATCCTAAAGACAACATTTCTGAAC